>OZ010656.1:68902079-70152079 GCA_963932375.1 Phania funesta | reverse complement strand
CGTATACGAACTTAAAGGTTGTATAATGTCAGTGTGTGTATTTTGCGTATATAAGGGAGAATCGTAAAAACTCTCTAAATAAGACAACAAACGAAATACTAATAAAAGGAACTATAACTTTTTGGTACTAAACCGTAAACGAAGTTGCATTTAGTTTTAAAATAAATAATGTTCAAAAATTTAGCAGTTTCTTTATTGAGATAAAACAAATCCTTTCACCACATCTGTATAAGCGCTTGTGTTATGAAAAGAAAGTTACAAAAATCTAACATGAAAAGATTTGCTAGTACGAAAGTTCTAAGTACCAGTCGAATTTACGTTTTAATATAACCTTACCTGCATAAGTTAAAAAGCTCTGGGACTTTGTACCTTCTTCGCTGTAGTAAGGAGAGAATGATAATGAAGCCTCGAAGGAGGTGGAGCGGTTTTTATCTAAACGTTTATCAATCTGTTTGGGAAGAAACACATACTTAGCATTAGGCAGGTGGGAAAGTTTATTGTACGGTAAAGCAGTAAGTCTCTTAAAATGCCTTGGTAATCCAATTAGTGTTGCACCTGCAGAGTCTCTATCCGGAAATGGTACATTGTTATGATTGGGGTGAGCTGAGGTATCATAATAACTAATTTTTTTATACCGGACTCGTTAGGAAAGTTCAAGTGGGTCTGAAGAAACCGACAGGCAGCAAAACTAAATGATAGTAAGATAAATTCGGAGTACCCTAAAGCAGATTACTTGTAGCTAAAACGAACAACTTTGGATACATATATCTGTGTAATGTATCAGCATCCAGAATTTGCTGCAAATTGGGTGGCAACTAGAGGCATTCGTATACTAATTGTGGATGCATTGGGGGAGCTAAGTCTCAAGACTTAAAATTAAGTGGATTCAGCGATGAAACTAACTATACCCGAAAGTAAATACTTATGATTGCGTGAGACTATGTGATATGTGATATTGGCTTTACTACCAGCCATCTCCTACATAATGTATTAATTAACTGACACTGACAAACAAATTTTAGCCAATCCTGTTGGAGTCGTAAATAAAGTTTTAATTCATAAATTATTTGTGCATCATTCTCTTTAACTCTCAAGAGTAATCAGCCGATGAACAGCATCTTCCAACTCATCAATACAGTTTGGTTTTTCTTAATGAATTGTTGTGCAGACTGTGGAATATCCTGCGCAATTTTCAAGACTTTTGACTCAGACACCAGCCATGTGAGCACAAGAGATGGTAACTTTTAACGAATGTAAGGGCACTTAAACAATATCCTGCGGACTACTTGTCATTTTGTTATAGTGGCAATGTTGACATTTTCCCGAAAAAAAGACTTAATCGCTGAAGAAAATGTTATTGTAAAAATTGCAATCAACTATAATTTTGCTGGCTGGACCACGGGAATCATGTGGCATAAAATATGTTGAAATAAAACTGACAAATTTATTTGCGTACATTGTCGCCATCATTTTTTATATGAAAAATGTCCTTTAAATTTTAAATAAATTCGAATACATTACTGTATTAAATTGTCTTGTCTTTTACGATCATTTCCAACAATAAAAACCTTAACACCTTATTAAATACACAACTGCTATATTTTCACACATTCCTGTTTGTAATAACATGAATACCCCAAATTCGCAACTACAAGATTTTTCCTTAATATGACGCATAAGTGGTACAAAGTTTATAAGGATTCATATACTCAAAGCATTTGTTTTCTTTTTATGGGATGTTTATTGATGATACACTACTGTAGCCAACAAAGCCATACTACAACTGTTGCTGTTCAACACATTCGTTCATTCACTGATTTAAAAACAAAACGCCCACTCATACAGACGTACTTATACTTGTGTAGTTGTGTTAGTTGTAGAACAACTAACTACTCACTCACGTACTCGTGCACAATCAAATGCACTTGGATTAAAATGTGCCTGCCGCCAG
Organism: Phania funesta; assembly: GCA_963932375.1. NCBI lineage: Eukaryota > Metazoa > Arthropoda > Insecta > Diptera > Tachinidae > Phania > Phania funesta. The sequence continues at coordinate 70,150,128 of OZ010656.1, read as the reverse complement.
TGCCAACGGATAAACTTTGCTAAATTCGTATGTCTGATATTTTCTTTCGCCTTTTTACATCTTTTGTGTAGAGGTTCAGCGTCAGTCATTCAGCGAGTTCATGTGTGTGTGTTTGCATATGTTGGCATCAGAATTGTAAAACTTATTTTGGTACGAGTATTTATTCACTTTGTTATGTCATACAAGCGGTATTTTTGTTTATTTTTGCTTTTGTTAAAGTTGTTGTTTTTTATGCGTTTGTTGCCTTCGTATATGCAATGATGCAATGGGCCTGTTCGTATGCCTTAGCGCACTACATTTAATATGCCATAATACATATGAAGGCACAAATAGCTATGCAACAATTATTAACAGATATGTAGAAGGCATAATAATGCCCTTCAGCACCATTCAGAACTTACAGTTCAGAGATGGGATGATCAATATTTCATTTCAGATACAACTGAATACTTCAAGTCGAGTGGTATACAAAACTTTTATTGGGAAGCTTTATTAAAAATTCCGCCTTGTTTGCAATATCCTGAACATTTGAAGCAAATATTTTTTAGATACGGCACGATTCAATTTCGGACATTAACAGCGACAAAATCACAAAAAAATTTGTACTTGCGCTCAGATTCTATCTATTTCTAAGGTATCGTTTGGTGCTGAATGAAAATCCATAAACACCTGCTTCCATCAGCTCTGGTTTTCGAGTTAAATGGTTACTTTAAAATTTATGAAGTTGTATGAGATATATGACTGTAACTCGAAAACGATTTGTTTTATTCAATGGAAATATAAACCCGAAATTCAATTCAAATCTGCAAAATCATTTCAAAAATATTGAGGAATTCTGGCGAAAAATATGAGAATTTTAAATATAATTGATTAACAAAGTATAAAAAATACAAAACTTAACTTAAATACAAAACTTAAACAGCTTCTGACTAACTGGTCACCCTATATTTCGTTATTGAGAAGAAATTGGATTCCAACCACCAAACGTGGTTATCGGGTAATTTTTTGAGTTGCATTTCTGCGGTAAAGGATATATGGCAAGACCAAGAATCCTTGTCGCTATTACGTTCAAAATTAATAAGTTATTTGCTGGTTTTATGAGTATCACATGTGCAAAATTTCCTAATTTTTCGTTCACACATGCAGTTAAAACAACATTGTGAATTTTAAGGAAAACTCCTTGTTTTTCTTAATTCAAGTATTTTATGCTACTATAACAAATTTCAAAAATCTATGACAACTTCTTGTATTTTTGTCCCATTACTATACGAGATCAAAGCACTGTGCGATGGCCGTAAAAATCTTCGAGAGTTTCGAACGAAAAGTTCTAGCCCTCCTATCGATAATTTTGCCAAAATATAAGATTTTTCCCACACTATCCTATATTTTCGAACAGAAATCCCCAACAACATGAGCAACTAACTACGTACCACAAAACACTAAATGACTTTAAACTTTTGAATTAATCAACATGTTTGTGCATGTTGCACTTTCAGCAATGCACTAATATGTGTATTTAAGTCCTTCCCTACATATGTACAAACATATTTAGAAATGCTCAGCGTCATCAAAGTGGAAAGAAAAATAAGTCCGGATACCAAATGAATGCTATGGCGAATGAATAAATGAATGAGTGGTATGATGTTGTTGTTGTTGTTGTTGTTTTCTTATACTTCTTCATTAAAATTGAATAGAAAATAGAGTTACGAAAAATCCATTTTTCGTTGCATGGTAGGAGTTTATTTTTCTTTTATTCCCTTAAGGGAATTCTTTGCGTTTGGAATTCGTTTGTGCAAATTGCATGTAATTATGTTGGCGTGCCATGTTTTTTGTGTGAAGTGTATTGTAGACAAGTTCAAACATATTTATGCAAACACGAAAACATATGAGTTCAGTGTATGTTGACTGAAATATATACAATTTACATAATTTGTGTTACTTGAATAAATGCTTTAATATGGCGACAATTATTTTGTATTGTTGATATTTGTATTTGTGGCATGGAAACGTATAGAGGTGTAGCGAGTACCTGCAGCCAGGAAAGTAACAGCACTTTATGTTCACCGCCATACAAGTCGGTTTATATGGATTGGTTGTTCATGTTTAAGTGTCTTTGTATATTTATAGTAGAATAAAAACTTTAGGCAATATGTCATATACTTCCATATATCAATATCGACATAAGCCGGTCATAGTCGCAAAGACATACGCACACACACAGACACACATAATCATATATTTACAGACTGGAAGCCACAATACCATAAGCAATATTGCAACAATATATAACTTAAATAAACTTAATAATGCTTGGCTACATTCTAGGATAATAATTGCACAACTTCATTAAGAGCTTTTCGCAAAATATTTAGTTACTTCAGGGTGATGAAGTTTGAATTTTTCTTTAACGGCTAAGCGCAATTAATATTGGACTTATAGCGGATGTCTTATAAATAACCTCGTAAAAACATCAAATATCAGCAAAATATTTTAATTGAAATACTCAGGAGTTCCAGATTTTGGACGGCTAAAGAAATTGAAGCTGAAATGTATTGCTAGATTATTTTGTCGCCTGTGGTGTGTGTTTTGGGGCAAGTAAGTGCGTTATTTTCTACGCTTTTGGATATGTTGAACTAGCACGTATTACCGTACAATGCTACACATATGCTGTGGACTGGCTTTCCGTAAAATTGAGAGTGCCTCCTTTCAGAAGTACAGAACTTTAAATTAAAATAAAACACAGTTAAATGTTTTATTTGCCATTTCTTCAGCTTTCTTTTGTCGTGTCATTTAAACTCCCGTTTCGTCTTAATATATGCATGATCGGTGCGTTTTTAATTTATTTGAGTGTTTATCGATTTTTGATAAATTCTTGACTTTTTTTGTGAGTCGCAGATAATAGCGGAATTACGTTTTTAGTCAAATTTGTAATATTTGATAAAAACTTTGGGTTTTCGGTGCAACTTCAGCCGTTGCGTAAATTTTTCTCTAATTTCAAAATTTGGTGAAGTTTGTTTTTCGTTTCTTGTTTGTGAAAATAACGTTTTTTTGAAGATATAGATTGGTCTTTTCGATCTTGTGTAAATCGATATTGTTAAAATTACGATTATTACGAAATATTGATTTTTCACAAACTTTTGGTGAAACTCCAAAATTTTGGTGAAATTTGAATTTCGTTATAAAATTTGGTCAATTATAGTTTTGTGATATTTGTGGAGTTATGTATTTTGTTTTATTTCAGTTTTTCGATTTCATGTTGAGTTCTAGAAGATTGCATATCTGCAATTTTTGCACACTTAGTATGTTTTTCTGCCACAAAGCGTGAGTGTAATTTTTAAGCGTTTAGCAAATCTATTACAGAGTTACATAAAGTAACTTTGCCGCATACAATAAGCTAAGCCGCAGCAAGTTTTGTAAACGCTAACGCCGCCTCCAAAATGTTTACGCAAAGAAAGTATTTGGTGTGTGCATAAACTTTATAAAAACTTTTATAAACTAATAAAGTTTTGTTTGATATTTTAATTTTTTACTATTTTAGCAAAAACATTTTAACAGCCTTTGCGTTAATTTGAAGTCTTCACAGGCAGTTGTTGAGACGGTTCTACTGCCGTGAAACTTTGTCTAGTTTCCTTGATTTTAAAAATAAAATGCTATACACAGCTGTTTTATCATTGCATATTACTAATCCGCAACGATTTTTGCCATAGCATATTTGCTCAAGTGTAGCAAATTATAATTTCATATATTTTGTTGTTATGGTTTTGCAAAATGTAGCATATTTGTTAGACTTGCTACATTTGCAAGGTTTGCGGGGGTTGTTTACAACCAAGAGTGAGTGCCCCTAATATTTGTGAAAAAATTAGGTGCAAAGAGATTAATGTATTATTTAACTAAAAAATGCCACAATTAAGGGTTGTAAACCTTTTACGCAAAGAATGATTAACTACTCTCAATTATTTTACACAGAAATACTTTAAAATAACAAACTTAGAAGGCAGTGGTATTTTTTGTGAAAACCTTTCCTTATAGTTTTTTATATATTCTACACGATTTACTTTTGCTCATTTTAATTTATTATATCTTTATCTTTCTCAGTAATAACTAATCCGATTTGGAATGACAACTTTTGTATAATCAAATTTCTTTTTTTCGTAATTTTTATTTATCATATAAAATAATAAAATTGTTTCTAACAAAAATTTAAATTAAAGTAGACCTTATAAAAGGGGTTTTATTTGTTTCAATTTGTTGTGTTCTGTTACGACTTTTAATAGTAACTGCCATAACATCATCACGAATACTGTCTACTTCACACCGAGCAACATTGGTTAGCAATTGTATGAATCGTTTAGTTGCCTGAGCGATGTGTATAAACATTTCCTCGTAAACAATCGGAGGCGCCGTTTTGATTTGAAAACCATACTTTCTTTGGAAAATTTTCTTCGAATTTTCTGCAGACTAAGTGATTTTCAGAACACCGAAAAATCACTGCATGATTTCAAAATTATGGTTTTAAGTCGCCATGATTTCAGAACATACCTGGTATTCAGGCGTGTGATAGAAATCGATCGATTTCAAAATACCAGACATAAAATTCATATTAAATTATTGAAAATCGGTAGCATACGAATTCTAAAATAAGCAAAGAAAAGGAAAAAATGAACATATTGCAATATATTTGCTACAGTAAGTAAATTGGACACACTTTTTATATTTTGCTACTCAACGGAATGTTCTCTTTAATAGTTCATATTCCCTAAAATTTATAGAAAACCGAAGGACCTTTGTCCAGCTGGATTTAGCAATATTTCACACAGTGACTGCTTTCTCTGGCGATTTTTTTCATATTTAGACACATTTCGAAGAGATAGCGTTGCCATATTTATGTCTAAAATAAAGTGTTTTAAACTTTGTAAAATGCCAGCGACAATCGCTGGTGCAGTTTATTATTGGAAACATGTGAGAATCGGCAAAAGTTTATTTCGAACGATTTACCATTTTCTAAAATACAGATAAGTAAAAACGATTTGCCAATAAAGCTGTGGGCTAGAAAGTCTTACGCTTTTTTATCGCTCTGAGGGTTAACAGTTTACTTCCTTTCGAAGACTCTGGCGGGTTTTATTACAACGGCCATTTTAACCTTAAGAATTTTTAAACATTTGCAAAGTATAATGTTTTGAACTCACTAGAGTTTCAAAATGTAGTTAGTTAGTTTCTTTCAGCAAAACGGTGAAATTGGATATGGAAAAACATATTTAAAGGTAAAAACATTTATTTGAGACCTTAAAGCTTGAACACTCCATTAATAAAGCAAAATTAAATCATGAAATAATACATTTCTAAAATGGCTTTCAGAATGGCAAAACAACATATATTCAAAACTTTAAGGGACGAAATGTAAAAAACAATTGAACAATCTAAATTCTACCTGATTCAGATCGTCAGTCAATTTTTATCTCCCCAAAAATATAACATCTAATAGCAAAACTTCTATTTCTCAAAACATAAAATTGTAAACGTGTCGTAGTAGCCGTCGCAAGCAAAATAATATTTTGTCAAAAATGTTCAACAATTTTGAATTCGCATCGATAACTTCAAAAGCTCATTTTGGAACATGCGACATTATTATAGTTTACAAGTTTGCATTCAGGAAGGCATGACTTTGCTTAGATGCTTTGCAACTGACATTTTAGCACTCTTCTGAATAGTTATGGGTGAAAAGCTTACAATCGAATATAAAAATATATAATGATTATTACTAGAAAATATTAAATTTTAAATTTGCGTCAATCATTAAAAAGTACTTTAGTAATTAAAGCAGTAATTTTATCAACTATAATAACAATAATTCACCTACAAATATCTGTGATACAGGTGTACAATGTTTGTAAGAAAAACAGTTTTAAGTTATGAGTTACTACTAATGAACAAATAAATAAAGACTTGTTAATCTTACTGGACTCCTTTTGTCATAGTCTACCTAACGCAACACACGCTTAATTGTTAACAAATTTTGTTAATAAGCAGACAACCCACAAATATGCGCTACAGTAAAACGATTAATTTTACTTTCAGGATTATTGCAGCTAACTTTAACAAGCAAATGCCTTTCTGTGCACAGTGTTCTACACTGTGCAACTATTTGGGAAATTCAATCTGTGATTTTGCGGTTCCTCGAAGCAAGCGTTAGTTTGACGTTTAGGTAAAGACACGTGATGGAACAATTTAAAGCAGCAATATTAAAATGTTATTTGTATCCCCGCCATCGTAAAATATGTAAAAATTTCCACATCTCCACGTGAATGTCAAGAATGTGCAAGAACGCGGTTTTATTTATCAATCTTGGGATTAAAACTATATTGTCTAATACTCAAGTAATAAACAACTCAATAAAATGTAGCTGTGCAGTAAGGTCAGGTGCTACTGTAAATAATTACACTGCTCTTAATGGTGAGCTAGTCCTACAGCCTATTACCTGATTTAACCAAATGTGTATATAAACTCATGAAATCTGAGATTGCACCATCATTCTTGTAAGAGATATTAATCCGAGCATAACAGTGTAAAAGTATTGAACAAATTATTCTCAGACATAGACTTAAACAGTGTTAGCTACACCTTATTTCTCTAACACGAGGATTTGCGCCGCTCCAAGCCACGATTTATACGCTGGAGTCGCACAAAACTTTCGCAAACAGATAAATTGATTTCAAAAAGTGTGGGGAATTTGAAGAAGTGCTCAATGGAAGATTTAAAAGCCATCAGTCGAGAACTTATGTACAAAAGGAAACTTAATCATAAAATCCAAAGAAGCAAGAAATTGAAAAAAACTAATCCTAAGGAATGAATTAACTTTCAAGTAGTTGCAAACATTTGTAAGTGACAAAATATGCACAGAGTGGGATAAACTGTTGAAGGTTGCTGTAGGCGTAATGTCGGCTAAAGATGACAATCTCTACGATCGAGAGTAAAAAGTTCTACTGACTTTCTTCATATGATTTTTTTTAGAATTTAATAATTAAAGATTTAACTCCAGAATTTAGATTCCAGCTGAGGCAAGATGAAATTAGAAAATTTGTTAAAGTTATATTATGTAATTATTATTATTTAATTAAAATACATATTAAAGTATAAAAATGTTATTAATTTTATATATATTTAAAAAAATGTTATAAAATATTTCCTCTTTTAAATTTTATATTAAACAATTTGAAGGATATTCATGTGGGTTGCAGGTTTTTGAGATCTGATTTTGTCTTTTATCTTATTGCAAAAACAGTAATGCAATTCACAAACCTTTTTGTATTGTTGTATTGTGTATTAAAGCAAACCTCTAGTTTATTTATCTGTGGAAATTTAATTTTACTCTATTGCTAATGTCACAAAATTAAAGCCGGCAAAGAATGAAGCGATTAAAGAATTAGACGTGGAAATGTGTTAAATCACTAACATTTACCAAAGTTCTGATTTTATAACACAACTTCTGCTCTTTTAAGAACTTAATTTCAACGAAATAGTGAATTAAGTTATTCCACTGTTCCCAATCAAATATCGCTTTGGGGTTATTTTAAATTGGAAATTTACAATTGAGCTATTATCCCGTTTTCAGTTTAAGTCGACTTAAGCACTTAATTGTTATCGCCATTATAGATAAAAATGAAGAATGTTCAACAACTTTAACAGTCCCAGCTATGGCGTTAAAACAACATTTCAAAAATTTACGAAATGAAGTTCTCTTCAGGGTCTGTAAACAATAATAATTCCTTTTTTTCAATTTTTAGCTTTCTTTATTTAGAAATAATTATTATTTTTTTTTTTTTTTGTTTGGAAGGAAATCGACAACTAATTTTTATATCGGCCGAAAAAAAACACAAATCATAACAATTACTCCTGTAAAAGAATAAAACTAAAATCAAGAATTAATAATTCTTTCTGCCAAAAAAAACACTATGGGCCAATCTCCTATTTCGCAAGAAGAAAGACTTAGAACTGAGCTCAATCTAACGTCGCAGGAATGGTCAATGACAACGGTTGAGTCCCTTTATACCTTACGTACTAATCTTAAAAAATATATATATATATATATATATATTTTATAGCGTACGTGGGTCGTTTGTCAATGTTATCGAGATGTCGATTGGCAGAATACCTCGCACCGCCTAATGATTGGTGCTCAAAAGGCTGCTTCTCCCTCGATGGATGTGGCTGACGGGACTTTTTTATCAGCTGGAATTCTTCTGTTCTGTTGCTCCTATTTTTGGCTCTTGTTTTAATTTAGATTTTCTTTATTCTTTACGTGTTCTACTTGATCTGTTTTAAAATTTTTGGTTCTATATTTAATTTTGCATTTTTTCATTTTATTTCAGCCTTAAATTGGTGCTGCTTTATATTTCATCTGGTTATTACTATTTAGCTCAATAATTTAAAATTGTTTTTGTTTTATTTTATTATTTTGCATATTATAATTACTAGTCATTAAGACTTTATATTCTTTGTCTTTTTATTCCAAATAAATCAAATGAAAACTTGTTCTTTTCACTTTTTTAAAGGCTGGATTTTTGTTTTGTTTGTATATCTATTTTGGAAATACTTCTCGCACTTCAATATTTTTTTTCACCACTCCTGCCACTTGCCACAACATTCCTTCTCCCAATCACATGCCTTTTGCTACCCTTAAAGCTCGGTAACGTTTCAATATGACCACCTACTCCATCTTTTTCTTGTTTTCTGCAATGCCTCCTAATGCTGTCCCATAAAATTATTTTTGTTGGAAATTTATTCATTTTATTTTAAACTTCCTAACCGACCTTGTCAGGGAAGTACACACGACAAACCCAAGCATTCCTGAAATCCATCAGTGGATCTAGGATGGGAGAGGGGCTAGCTTTGCAGAAATATTGGAGTCTGACTTTTAGTCGACTAAAAGTACCCTACGGCAACTCAGAGACTTATTCACCACATTATTTACTGGCAAATCTGGCAACTTTGTTTCTCATTGAATTAATGAGTACAAAAAAATATTAATGGAGTTTAATACGCGTGGGGATACAAAGATGCTATGAAATAAATACAAAGGTAAGTGGAATAAAATTTATTAAAATGTTTTTAACTTCCCTTATTTCAGCCTACATTAAATGGATGGCGGTATCCTTACGTATAACAGGTACGAAGAAGCAAGTATATCTTATTATACTTGTACGGTAAATTTTTGTTTTATTTACACACTACAATGTTGACTAAATACGTTGTTGTCGGCGTACTCTGGCCGGGGCCATGCGCAAGTTTTGATCATTCAAATGGTTTTGTTTTTGTTACCAAATTTGTTTGTGCTACGATATATTGCCTCCCCGGACGAATGACCAAGAAGTTTCTGCATAAACAGGTTTGTGAATCCCATTTGTTGTATATATCAAAAAAAGAAAAAAAAGGTAGTCATGAGTGACAATGAAGGTAAGCCTCATTTTGAATGACGATTACTCAAACGTAACGTGACACAGTCGATGTGTAAGCGTTTGGCTATACTGAGGTAGAAATGCAGGGACTAAATGCACTATCGATGGTAGGGCTGTGCCTGAAATCTTTAATGCGAAGAACCCCCTAATATTTCTTAAACAAAAAAGAAAGTAAAGAATAAATTCTTTAACAAAAAATTATATATATATATTTAAAATGAATTTCGTTAATGTGTACAAGCAAAAAAATCATGAAATTATAAAAAGGAATTTTTAAATTTCTGCCTTATCAAGTCCAATATTGAGCTCAGGATCGTCAAGAGATTTCATTTTTCTTGCTACTTTATATACGCTACCATGCCAAATCATATTCATTTCAAAAAGAGCAAAATAGGGAGTTACTCAAAGTGAGGTTTGTACTGAAGACCGACAAAAAACCTATCCCATCTAACTCCAAAATAGGATACTAAGTCGTGAAATTCTTCGCTAACAAATTGTTTCTTATTATCAGACACAATTGTCTCTGGGGTACTTAATTTATGGAAAACTTCAGTTATTAAAAACTTGACATTTTTGGAGCTTGTTTTCGACAAAGCCTTGAGTTTAATTAAATGATCCAGAACTATAATAATAAAGCAATTACCGCTGTTGGAACGTGGATATCCATAAAATCTGCGAAAGTAAGTTGAAGTGGGCGCTAAGTTTATGTTTCTGCTCCCATTTACACCGTCGACAATTTGCTACAAACGATCGAATTTGTGCATTTTGATTAGGTCAATAGAAGGCCTCTTTTACTCTACGGAGTCTTACTTATTCTTCCGTAGGACGATGTTAGTGGATTATGACATTTCTCGATAATTTCGCTTGTTAACGCTGGGGGTACCCAAAGTTTTCAGACGAAGTCCTCACTGATTTCGATACCACCGTATGGACACATACGTTCATATACAACACCGTCCATTACTTTTAAGTCCGTCAGCTGCCATTAACTCTGGCAATTAAATCCACGTAACTATTTGATTTAAACGCTTCTAAATCAAAATTAATCGTATCATTTATATTTGCAGAAATTTCATCAATGTCATACCGCGATAGCTATAGGTGGCTGTGACCCTAAAATCTGATCGGCTCTGGTGGTTGTTGAATCACTACGAAGATTTGTCGGCTGGTTTCCGTTCTAATCTATTGCTCGGGCAACTTCTTGCTGGATAGTTTGTCGCAGCGCCTGCCTATGCCATGCAAGCTGTTCCCGAAGAAGCTCCACCATCTTTCTCTCCAACCCAACATTATTTATGTGCGGGGGCACTGGTGCACGTTCAGAATTCCTGCTGCACATTAGCTGGCAGTGATACTACTATTATCTGGTGAGACAAGAGAACTATCCGATATATGTGAATTGTTTGCCAGACTTGTATGGTGCTGGGTAATGACAAGAACTGATGAACAGTTGGGGTTGTAGTTGCCATAGTAGTTATGACAGTGGCCGGTATATTGGCTGCCGAAATTATCGGGGCAGCAGTTGAAACTGCGGTTCCCACTGAACTGCGTGGCATATTCTCCATGTAGGCAAGCGAGTTAAAGTCGTCTTTAGATGGTAGCTCACTTTTTCTCGATCGGGTTAGAACCATTCCTGACTTAACTTAATTGGTTAATTGGTTCCCTATACGAGGAACGACTCAAATTAACGTTAGCTGACCGATTTTCAAATTAGAGCGACAAAAACAAGGTTTACGATTAGGCAAATTAAATGCTTTTCGTTGATTAAAAATGGTTAAAAAGAATTTACATAAAAGTAGTAAATAAAAAAAATTAAACTATAATTATTAAAATTTAATTTCTATAATACAGCAACACTCAACGATGAAAGTAACCCAGCAGAAATAAAAAAATCAAGACCACAAATTAAATTGATACTAGAAGTAAAACTATGGAAGAACTTAACAAAGTTACAACTTAATATTTCGTTTGACGATAGGATTTTCAGGCGTCATGAAGGAAGAGGTAAGACGGGTTATAAATTATGAATTAATTTATACGGCAAATAAATTTGTTTTTAATTTGTGAAAGAATGTTGGATTATTTCTATATTTTCAGGTTTCAGGTATGAATGTGGTTTGTTTGAAGGATCAAAATGACGTTCAGTTCTCCTGGTAGTTCCTTCCGAGTTCGCTGTCTTAACGGCCCTGAAAATGACATGACTACTCAGCAGCTAATTATGCACGAAACGTTATACGACTAATACCTTTCCATAGGTAAGTATTTTTAGAAGTACAAAATTAATTATATACGAGTATTTAACAAATAAAATGTATGTGGTATTCGTAAAATTCCGGGTAAATAGTAGCAAGTGGCATAAAAACCAAACAGCCGGACTCATTTTGTACCTAGAATTAACGACAAGAAAATGTCGCAACGCGACAGATTAAAGTGGGCTATGGGCATTGATAAAAAAAATGAGAGGCTAGCAAAAACTTAAGAATTTGTAAAAAAAAATTAAGTACAATGTGTTGAAGTCGCAACGTGTTGAGGACTCTTACTAACTCAACTGGACTTACATCAACGACGGAACTTTCATTATAAAAATTTTTTAATATTTATTTTAAAAGTAAAAGTATATGAATGTGTATTTAGAACAATATGATTTTTTATTAAATTTTTCTTTTTTCAAGGTGCTCAAACAGACAACCACCCTTTCTGCTTTAGGACGCAGGTATCAAAAAATGCTACAACTTGTTTGTGACTCAAATCCTATTGAAACTCGCGTTAGATAGTCCAGGCAACATTCCCCAACGTGATCAAGTAGTGATAACATCTTCAATTGTTTAAAATAATTCAAATTAAAATGGTTTCCAAAACGACTGTCGGTTACACATTGTTCCTTTATCGCGAACTACTGCGATGCAAAAAATACAATTTTGCACAAATGAAATAAACTAAGCTGTCGCTCACGAAAAAACTAATATCCGATAGTTTAAAAAATTTAGAAAACTGCTCAGAGGAATATTTGGAATCCGCCAAAAGGGAAATAAAGTACAAGAGGAAACTGAAGAAGTTTATAAAGAAACGAAACAAAGAATTGAAAAAGATTTCAAAGGGTTGCAAGAAATATTTACGAGCGAAAGCGATTTCATATAGCAATCGTGGAGAATACTGACGAAATTTGGAGAGAAATGAATAATGGAACGAGCCAGTGTAAGAACAAGACTTGAAACATGCTTTTTTTAATAAATAATATTTTGTAAAATAAAAAATTAATTAATTAAACAAATATTATAAAATTAATCAATTTACTTTTGTTTGAAATTCGGAAACTGGTGTCCCTAGAAGCCCAAATATTTCACTGCAGATGGTAAGTGCTTCCTCAAAATTTGTTTTCCTTTTTATAACTCTGTTCACCACCCAAATAAATTTTACTAATTATAAGAAATTGTTACTGGCAAGTTGACAATTCTTGAACAATTTCCAATTAAAAATTTTGCAAAATTAAAATTTATATATGCAAGATGTAATCGAACATATGTTTTATGTCCTGTTAATTATTGAAAATTTTGTGTCAAAATATTTCTTTAAAAACAAATTTCTAATATAAAGGTGCCACAAATTTGTAAAGAACCCAATCTGACAAATGACCTTAAAACAATTGAATCAAGCTGTATAAGATCCTGTTTTAAAATCGATCGCAATGCAAAGTGAACGATAGATCAGCAGTTTAATTGTTCTTAATTAAAGTCATTCATAATAAAATGAAATATTTTTTAGCTCTCAATTTTAAATCTGTAAGATTTATAGTCATCACTTGTAAAAAGTTTTCGCTGAATTCTTGCATTGGTAAATGCCGTTTGTTTTTACTCACTATAATGGCAGTGTCAACACATGCTCTTCACGCGGGAGTTTAACTCTAGAGCAGTTTTTTAGAGTGAAGTGGGTTTTCGAGACCAAGAGTATGTCTATTTCCCTTGTTAGCGTTCCAGAAGCATATTTTCAACTGGTTAATTTTTTCACTTAGCAAATAGTCCTCATAAAATTATTCATTGTTTGTATAAGATTTTTGATTGAGCTAAAATTATTCGTAATAGGTATTTCTGCAACCTCTTTCAAAACGCGGACATATGTATGTATGTATGAATATTTTTTTGAATTAGAACTTCGCGCTTTATAATTAGCATTAGGTAATTGTACATTATTTTGCAGTGTGTATAAATTTGTAGTTTGGTTTAGTAATAGAACCAGCATAAAGGGTGAGAAATTGGGAAGCTTTATACTGTTCCAATTCAAACCCTGACAGTTGATAAACTGAGGAGGAATAAACTGAGGAGGTGTACTTAGTTTTTGGAATTTAGCTGAGTGGCACTAAATACAATCTCAACCCGATGCATTGGTTAAGGAACTTTATTATTGTTTAGCATATTGTGCTCTGATCTAATAGGGTAACCTTCCGCTTGTATGACACTTGCCCTTTATGACAATTTATCACACCTTTACCAAATAATTTCTTTCCGTATTTGAATTTATTATTATTTCCGTAGCGCGAACAATAGCGATGCAAAAAATATCACTTCAAGCACCTGAAATACACCAAAATATCGCTCACCGATCAATTAATTTCCGAGAGCTTAAGAAATTTGGAGAATTGTTTAGATGAATATATAAAAGCTATCAAAAGGGAAATAAAGTACAAGAGAAAACTGAAGACGCCTCTAAAGAAACAAAGTCATTGAAATGAATATGAATAACCGAGAGAACAACATTAATATGAAGAATATTGACAACTTAAGACAATTTTGTCTAGAAACGATGGAGGCTTCCGATAAAGCTGTATATATTTTACGACTAAAGAATAATCGAACAAGATTAAAAAATTAGTATTTTGTAAATTGAATAAATAAAAAATAAGTTAATTAAAATAAATCAATTTGCTTTTGTTTTACATTTTGGGCCTGAAGTCCTTAGGAGACCAGTTATTTAACTGGTGATATTAAGTGATTTGTCAAAATTGGTTTTCTTCTTTCTAGAGTTTTTGACCACCCAACAATGTAAAATAGACACGGTTAATATTTCTCAAGCATAAACTCTTTTCTTCTTTTTTAGCCACACGCATATTTTTAGCTTCGATAATTAACATTATAAAAGTGTTTTGCCGACGAGATATGGTGTGCCTTTTATAGAAAATTGAAGAGAAATATGATTTCAAATAAAGTGTTGCAAAAAAATAATGCGTCCAATTTAAAAAAAAACATATCGTAATAAAATTTATTCAATTTCTTTTTTCATATTTCTTCAAAAGGTTGGCCGATTCAAACTTGTTGCTCAACATCACCTATTTCGCTTAATTGTTGCCAAATTGGTTTTAAACATAGACGACCCACAAATATGCGTCAGAGTAAAACGATTAACTTCATTTACAGGGTTAATGAACGTAACTTCAACAAACAATTATCTTTCTGTGCATAGTGTTCTACGCTGTGAACATATTTTGGATTAATCCGTGTGCATGGGTTTCCTGGAAGTAAGCGTTCATTTAACATTTAGATAAAGTCTCCTGTTAATTATTTTCCACCGCTTTATGATGCAGCCATCTTAAATTATGCACAAATTAATACCTGTCGGCCCAAATGCCTTTACTGTACAAGCGAATTTCCTTTTTAATCCTGGAATCCAGGAATTAGAGGAACTGTTCAATGGAAAATTTAAATGCCCACAGTCGGGAACTTATGTACAAAGGGAAACTTAATTATAAAATTCAAAGAAGCAAGAAATTGGAAAACCTTAAACCTAAGGAATGTAAATCGAAATAAATTAACTTCGCAGCAGTTGAAAACATTTGAAAGTGACAAAATTTGCATAGAATTTGATAAACTGTTCGTGGTATTTGTTAGCGTAACGACACCCCAAGATTACGTGCTTTACAAAAGAGAGTAAAGAGTTCTTTAAAGACTTCATTTATTAAATTCTTAATTCTCGAAATTATTTTCCAGCTAAGGAAAGAAAAAATTAGAAAATTTGTTAAACCTACATTGTGTAAATTATTTTTATTTACGTGAAATGTACATAATTGTTTATGTATTTAATTAATTTCACCTACATTTAAACAATTTTAATAAAAATATTTCCTATCTTAAATTTTATTTAATTTTTTATTAAATCATATGCTTTTAAAATTTTTTATTTCTGCCTTTTCAACAATTGCAAAATTTTCAATAAAATCAACAATTATTATTATTATTTCAGCAAAAAAAATATATTATTAAAAAAATAATTTATATTTATAAAAAAAATTATCCCAGAAAAAAAACTAAAAGTCAAGAAATAACAAATATAATTTTATTATAATGAAAAATTGATTTTAGGTGCAAAAACTTTTGGCAACTTCTATTTTCGAGTTAGGAAACCTCAATGTTTTAAATATATCCTCTAATCCTACATATTGACAATCTTTCTTATTTGTTACAGCACATGCATAGAAAAAACATTAATGGTCCCTACAACCAAATTATTTAAAAAACATTTTAATCCGTCATGTGCGGATCGTAGTTGAGTATAGACGTGCGTCGTATTAAGCGCATAATTGATATTCGTAAGTGATTTTTTTTATAAATAAAAAATAAATTGAATAAGCAAAGAGACTAAGTGAACAGTTAAATACAAAAAAACAATAAATAAATAAATAACACTTTAGGAGCTGGTAAGTCTTCCAACATGTAAAAAATTCAAAAAATAGTACGAAACCACGAATTTTAACATTATAAGACTTTAAAAATTTCCTACCCTTTACAATAGTTCCATTACTAGTACGCAGCCACATATTAAACCAAATTATTCGTACGCACTCAAAATTGATGTGCAATTACCTAATGCTAATAATGAAGCGAGAAGTTTTAACTCGCAAAAAAATGCATATGCCTTCGTCTTAAAAGATGATGCAGGGGTACCTATTACGAATAATTCAAGCTCAATCCAAAATACTTTACATACTCTTGAAAATGTTGCTAAGTAAAAAATTGTAGTTGAAAATATGCTTCCGGGACACTAACGGGAGCTCCCAATATAAGTATAAAGTAGAACATCTCCTGCTAACACAGGAAATAGCCATACTCTTGGTCTCTGAAACGCACTTCACAATAAAAAACTGTTTTCGAGTTAATGAATTTTTTGTAGACGACACTAAACCCCCGCGTAGAAGAGCATGTTGTGGCACTTTCGTTACAGTGCACAAAAACATATGGCATTTCCCAATGCCAGAATTCAGCGAAGACTTTTTACAAGCGACCACTATAAATCTGATGATTTTAAAACTATAGTCTCTTCTGTGTATTGCCCGCAATTTTTCAGGTTTTTTGCTACTTTAAGAAAAAAAATTTTGTAGTTGGAGACTACAATGCACAGCACACCTATTGGGGCTCTGGAATCATTAGCCCAAAACTGAAGCAGCTGTATAACGCAGTTCATGCCAATAATCTTGATGTCATGCTGGCGGTAAATCCACCTATTAGCCAACAGACTTCAACAAGCTGCTAGACACTATCGATTTTGCTATTGCAAAAAAGATCAGACGTGAATATATTTTAGTCAGTCCATTATACGATGTTTCTTCTAACACGATTTGGTTAAAATGTATGTGAGCTCTCTTTATCTGAGAAATTCGGCTGATATTCAGGAAGCTGTGGACTATTTTACAAACACCGTGAGTGTAACAGCCTTATGTGCATCAAAAACAGTTGATAGTTCACTTTCTATTGCGCAAATCCTATACTTACTTCACTTCTTTTTCCGTGTGCTGGGTTTACAATTTCTGCCACCTTCATATTAGAAATTAGTTTTTAAGAAATTTTTTCACAACTAACAAAACACAAAGCTGCTGCTTGTTTAGTTAGTTCCTGCAAATACAAAACTTAGATGGAAAATTGTTAGTTAACCATTTCTAATAATTAGTCAGAATTTTTGAGTGGTGAACAGAGCTATAAACCAGAAAACACATTTTCATAAATAAATAACTAGGCTCCTAAGGACATCAGTTTTCTAATTGCACACAAAAGCAAATTGATTAATTTAATAATATTTATTTAATTGCTAACAATTAATTTACAAAACATTGTTTCCTTTTTTTCCAAAAAGGCGGTTTCAAGTCTGTACTGGGCTCATTGTATTATTATCTTCTCGCAAAATGTATACAGTGTTTTCGGAAGCCTCCATGCTTTCTAGATGAAATTGTCTTAAGTTGTCAATATTCTTCATATTAATGTTGCTCTTTCGGTAATTCATACAAATTCTTTGGGGACTTATTCAAAAACTTGCTTTGTTTCTTTAAAGACTTCTTCAGTTTCCTCTTGTTCTTCATTTCCCTTTTGATAGCTTTTATATATTCGTCTGTACAATTCTCCAAATTGTTTAAGCTCTCGGAAATCAATTGGTCGGTGAGAGATATTTTGGTATCTTTCAGGTGCTTAAAGTGATATTTTTACAATAAATTCCAATACGGAAAGAAATTATCGGCTAAAGGTGAATAATTGTCATAAAGGGCATCGACGGTTGCGTTCCCTCGGAGGTCATAAAAAGTGTCATACAAGTGGAAGATCACCGTATAAGATCAGTGCAGAATATGCTAAACAAGAATAAATGTCCTCAACTCAAAAACTCTGTACACCCTATCTACAACTTTTGATACCTCCTCAACAGAAGAATAAATGTAGAAGAGCCATTGAAGCGTAATGGCTCTCATCAGTGCACCAACTATCATGATTTGAATTTGAACAATATAAAGCTTCACAATTCCTCATTCTTTATGCAGGTTCTAATACTAGTACGCAGCCACATATTAAACCAAATTATTCGTAATCCCAAGTACTGAAAAATGATACACAATTACGTAATGCTAATTATAAATCGAGAAGATATACATACATATGTATGTCATTCAAAAATATTCATATGTCCGCGTTTAGAAGAGGTTGCAGAAATACCTATTACGAATAATTTTAGCCCAATCGAAAATTTTATACAAACAATGAATAATTTTATGACGACAATTTGCTAAGTGAACAAATTATCTAGTTGAAAATATGCTTCTGGAACGCTAACAAGGGAAATAGACTTTAATTTTATTATGAATGACTTCAATTAAAAAAAAATTTAACTGCTGATCTATTGTTCACTTTGCATTGCGATCGATTTTAAAACAAGATCTTATACTTCTTGATTCAATTGTCTTTAGCTTATTTGTTAGATTTGGTTTTTACAAATTTGTGCCACCTTTATATTAGAAATTTATTTTTAAAGAAATCTTTTTACAGAAAATTTTCAATAATTAACCCGACATAAAACAATATGATGTAATCGAACACATCTTGCAAATATAAATTTTATTTTTGCAAAATTTTTAATTGGAAATTGTTCAAGAATTGTCAACTTGCCAGTAACAATTTCTTATAATTAGTAAAAGTTGTTGGGTGGTGAACAGAGATATAAAAAGGAAAACAAATTTTGAGGAAGCACTTACCATCTGCAGTGAAATATTTGGGCTTCTAGGGACACCAGTTTCCGAATTTCAAACAAAAGTAAATTGATTAATTTTATAATATTTGTTTAATTAATTAATTTTTTATTTTACAAAATATTATTTATTAAAAGAAGCAAGTCTCGTTCTCGTACTGGGCTCGTTGCATTATTCTTTTCTCGCCAATTTTAGTCAGTATTACCGGGATGCTCCACGATTGCTATATGCAATTGCCTTCGCGTAAATATTTTTAACATCCCTTTGAAATCTTTTTGAATTCCTTGCTTCGTTTCCTTATAAACGTCTTTAGTTTCTTCTTGTATTTAATTTCCTTTTTGATTAAATCTAAATGTTTCTCTGATCAATTTTCCTACTCTCTTAAACTATCGGAAATTAATTTACCGGTGAGTATAGTTTCGTATACTTAAGCTGTGCATAATTTTAGTTTTTGCATCGCAATTTCTCGCGATACAGGAATAGAGTATAAGTCAAATTAGTTTTGGAAACCCTTTTTATTTTAATTATTTCAAACAAGTTGAGATGTTGCCACGTATTGATAACTAACCAGGATGTTTCCTGAATATCGAGGGAGTTTAAAAGAGATAGGAGCCACAAACACGTAGTAGAATTTTTTCATATCTGGATCTTAAATTAAAACAAGGTTCCTTTTTCGCTTGAGTCTCGGCAAAAAATGTTTAGTTTAAATCCCTGTGTTATGTTTGCTGGTAACGTCAACTACATAATTTTCCAACGAAATTGAATTAACGAGAGTAAATCCAACTTTTGCCAATAATTCTATTAAATATAAAGTAGTTTCTAAAGTATTTATTTGCCCGTTACTTAGAATACAATGAAGTAGAACGTTACAATAATTAATCCGGTTCACAACATATGTTGCCGTTTGGCGTTGCCCTGAACAAAAAATTATGAGAAGGAGTTGATGATTTATTTGCGATCTTGCATATTGTCAGAATCTGCTAAACATTAATAAGATTTACGGAAAAAGATTGACCTTGATTCCACAGTCCTTCAAGTGGTCGTAAAACTTCATACCATGGAATCAAGTTGACAGTATCGGAAGCTTGTTAGGCTTATTTAATCAATTATTTGATTAAACTTTTTTGGAATATATGGAATATTAATTAAATATAAAAATTATTATATACATTATACTTAAATAGAAATCTTTAAATAAGTTTAAAAATTTTTCTAATTTCAGCTGGAAACATAATTTCTGGATTTAAGACTTTAATTACTAAAGTCTTTACTAAATTCGTATGTAGCATATTGCAGAAATTTTTTAATTTCTTCGAAGGTAATTTATTTGGATTTACATTTCTTATGCCTAGAATTTTCCGATTTCTTGCTTCGTTAAATTTGATGATGGAGTTTCCTTTTGTACATAAGTTCTCGACTGATGGAATTTAAATATTCTATTGAGCACTTCTTCAAATTTCGCACACTTTTCGAAATCAATTTATCGGTTAGCGAAAGTTTGGTGCGACTCAATCGTATAAATCGTGGCTTGGAGCGGCGCAATTCCTCGCGATAGAGAAATAAGGTGTAGCTAACACTGTTTAAGTCCATGTCTGAGAATAATTTGTGCAATACTTTTACACTGTTATGCTCTGATTAATATCTATTAGAAGACTGATGTTGCAATATCAGATTTCATGAGTTTGCATACACATTGTGTAAAATCAGGTAACTGACTGTAGGGCGCATGACATTATTCTACAGGTGTTTAGATGTTTGCAGAGAGAAATCTAATGAAAATCGTTTTACTATCAAGAAATCGAAAGTAAAATATTCTCATTACATTTTGTCTGTACACTATTCCACTTATGATAAAAAGAAAGGAAATAGATATCTTTGGCGGCGATGGCCGAATAATTTGGAAAAGCTAGCAACGGCGTTAGCTCTTGAGAGTTTCTAGCGGCTCAAGCTTTTGATAGATTTATTTTTCTAGAAATGCAATAAAAAGAATGTGGTAAAAGAAGAACAAAAATGTTTAACACTAGAGTCAACAAAATCTGGGACGGAAAATAATAATTATTTCAGAATTTTCAAACAAAAAAAGTAGACATAAAAAATTATCGGAGGACCATGTCAGGCACACAATTTTCATCATGGATTTTTCGAATATCATACGGTTTTTAAACTTTTGATTTTTTTGCAATTACAAATATTTCAAAATTCTGATTTATATCCTTTGGCAGATATTTTCAGAAAAACTAAAGCTTGAGAAAAGTAAAATACATCCAATTAAGTAAATAATTAAAACAAAAAGGAATAATTTTTTTAGACAAAATAATAAAAATCAAGAAGTATGAATTATTTCTAAAAAAATTTAAATTAAAAAATTATAGTTATATTATGATTTTTATGGAAAAAGTCATTATTTTTGTGCTCGTAGAAGCTCACTGTCGGCGACGAACCAGTAGACTTGCTTATTTGTTCAATAGCTGCTTTTGGTATTTTCCTCGTTTGCTCCTGTAAAAATGTATCTATGATAAAATTATCACCTTTTAGAAAATTTAAAAAAATTGAAAGATCCATACGACTGCTAAATTTCCATCCGTATTTATATCAGATTCATAACATGTTGTTTTTATACTATAACATTTTCTATTTTTTTTTACAAGCGGTTTTACTCAATTTAAATGTGTTCATGTAATGTTTTACCTCAGAAGGAAAAATTGTCCATCTAATTATAACAATAACAAATGCCTCTATTGCAATGGAAACCCACGTGTAATATTTGGGTATCCACCTAGAACGACGCCTAACTTGGTACCGTCATAATGAAGTAAAAATAACTGCCATAAAACTGTGAACAACTCAACTACACTGGTTAATAGGTCCTCACCCAAACTTGGCTTTGGAATACAAACTCCTCTTATACAAAACCGTTATAAAGCCAATATGGTCTTATGGCACTCATCTGTGGCGTATTCAGAAGTTTAAAAAAAGACAGTCATCCTAGACTACGATTACGACTTATCGTACGCGCCCCTTGGTATATAAGAAATGAAAATATCTATAGCGATCTAGAAGTTCCCATTATCCAAGAAGAATCAAAAAAACATACACGATAAAATGCGCAAGGCATTAGATGCAAATCCTAACACCGTTTTCAATACAATATATTAGTTATTAAATAATTAATAAATAATTTTTAATACTTATTGTAATTTTCTTTTAGAAAGATTCAATAAAATTAAAATTTAAAACCAAATCTAAGAGTGTAAAAAGCCTTAAGTAAGAGTTAGTAAAGAGATCACATTCATTTAAAAGGTTAAGTAATTGATTAGATTACAATTATTCCGAGTTTCGTTCACAATTAGAAATTTCTAAAAATATACAGAATTACTTAAGATTACTATCAAATAATAATTATAAAAAAAATTAATAGAACTGAACAAATTATTCAGCTTCTTTTATAGATGAATTTGAATTATATACCAATTGTAAATTCCCACAACTGAGAATCAGAAAAAATAATATTTTGGACGATTTAACGTTTTCTAAAATACAGCTAAGAAAACAATTTTTCCTAAAAAGACTTTGAGAAGGAAAGTCTTACGCTTTTTTACCACTCTGTGGCAACCTATATATTACTTCCGTTTGAAAAATCCGACAGGTAATATTGCATTTGATGAAAATCTTTTTACAGTAGTTTCTGACCTTACCAGTCATTTAGGTGCCATTTCCTTCTTAAGGTTCAATTTCATTAGGTTGTTTATTACTTGTGTATTTTGTTAGACAAAATTAAAAAACAAAGTCGCATTCTTCTACGTTAATGACACTTACGTGGACAGGTAGAAATTTGTGCATATTTTGTGCATTAATTGGTTGCAGCATCATAAAGCAGGGGGAACTAATTACCAGATGGTTTTACCTAGACGTTAAACTAACGATTGCTTCTAGAAAACACAAACACACAGTTTAAATTTTGCAAATATTTTCCCAACGTAGGACTAAAATTAGTTAAACAAAAGGAGCCACTTAAGGTCAACGAATGTTTATTTATTTGTTCACAAGTAGTCACTTTTAACTCTAATCTGCTTTTTACAACCCCCCGTCAAAGAAATGTTTAAATGAAATTAGTAACTGATGACAGGTTATAAATAAACCAAACAAACATTCACACATTAAGGTTTTATGACCGCTTGATGGACTGAAGGATCAAGCTCAATCTGTTTGGGTAAATCCTATTTTTGTTTGCCAGATTAAACAAACATCAGCTATGAAACGGCTTAATTATTATTTGTGAATTTTTTTCTTCGAACCTCATTAAGAACTTTCTTAGGTTATGCTTTATTATATTTAAAATAAAGTACAAGTAAGTGTTTTATTTGCATTGAAAGGTCATACGAAGCTAATAATGGTTGAGTGCAACCTTTAGAGGAATCTAACTTTTACCACACTGGATTTATCTTGTGTGGTTAGTTGAGCAAAACTTAAAGTGGATTAGAACTAAACCCTTGTTAAAGAGGCTCAAGCGAAAAAGGAACCTTGTTTTAGTTTGGGACTCAGGTATGAAAAAATCCTACCTCTTGCTTGTGACTCAAATCGTATATAAACTCACGTTAGAACTTAGAGGCAACATTCTGTAAAGTGATCAAGAAGTGACAAGATCTTAAATTATTTAAAATAATTCGAATAAAAATGGTTTCCAAAACGACTGTTGGTTACACATTGTTCCTTTATCGTGAACAACTGCGATGCAAAAAGTACAATTTTGCACAACTAAAGTATACCAAGCTGTCGCTTACTGAACAATTAATTTCTCGCAGTTCAAAGAAGGTTGAAAATTGTTCAGAAGAATATCTGGAATCTATCAAAAGGCAAATTAAATACAAGAGGAAACTAAAGGAGTTTATAAAGAAACGAAGCAAGGAATTGCAAAAGATTTCAAAGGGTTGCAAAAAATATTTACGAGCGAAGGCAATTGCATATAGCACCCGTGTGGCATCGCGATAATATTGAGTAACTTTGGAGAGAGAAAATAATGGAACGACCCCAGTACGAGAACGAAACTTTTAAAACATGTTTTTTTAATAAATAATCTTTTGTAAAATAAATAAAAATTAAATTAATTAAATAAATATTATAAAAATAATCAATTTACTTTTATTTACATTATTTAACTGCAGATGGTGAGTGATTTGTCAAAATTTGTTTCTTCTTTGAAGCTCTGTTTACCACCTAGCATTTTTACTAATTATTAGAAATTCTTACTGGCAAGTAAAAGCACTATCACAATTTTCAATCACCAATTTTGCAAACCATATCTTTTGTGTCCGGTTAATTATGAAAAAATTTCGAATATAAATTTGGCAGCAAATATAAAAACCTCATCTGACAAAGGATTTTAAAACAATTGAATCAAGCAGTATTAAGATCTTGTTTTGAAAATAGATCGTAATACAAAGTGAGCAACAGATCTCAATAGATCAGGAATTTAATTTTTGAAGTCACTAATAATAAAATTAAATATTTTATAGCTCCCACGGTTTAGTTGAAATTGATAAGGATTTTCTAGTATTAACATTATAAATAGTTTCGTGATATACTTTGTTTGGAAGTAGATATTTTGCTTGCAGGTTTTTGCATTTAAAATATTCATTTAATTTTGTTTTAATATTTATTTCATTTATTGAATTTGAATTATCTTTTTGTTTGTGAAAACTTAAATTAATAAAATTGGGTAGATAATAAAAAAAAAGTGCTAAGAAAAACCTTTCGGAAGCAAACACGTAAAATATTTGAAATCTCTGAAACCAAAAAGTTAATGCATTGACCAATAGGGATTGTGACCAAAGCACATACTATGATAATGATTCAAGTGACTCGTAAGAAAATACAGCAAACGATCTAAATATATTTATGAAGGTGGGCATAACAAGACTCAAATAAATTTCCTACGGTCACGTCTTATTATCACTGACATATTTGCTTACTTTACGTGCCACCTAATTGGTAGTGATTACGAAAGACATTTGTTCTACAAATGAAGCAATCTTCTTTTTATTGGACTTTAAAAGGTCCAAACCCTTGTTATCATGCTTCTATTGCTTAAATTTTAAAGAACAACTGCTATAAATATATTCAGGATCATACCATCTATTGGCACAGTTCGAGCGTTTAATATAACAGTTAAAAGCCTTAACCACAGCCTGGTTTTTGTCCGAAATTATCAAGCATATTATTTTAAATTCAATTAATTTCGCACGTTACAAAACTAAGTCTTAAAGTTTTTTTTAATACATATTATGATTGAATCTATACAACAGTGACGTATAATAAAGACTCAGACACTAAATAAGTATTTGTACTATAAAGTATTAATGTAAATATATAATTTATGATATATTTTGACATAAAAAAATACATCACCAGCGTATCTTCATCCATGCGTTACTAAATATGCTTTCCAGGCAAACTAGGAAAGAAGCATGATTTAAAATAAAGTGTTGCAAAGGAGCCATCAAATTTCAAAAATATGGTAAACAAAGTTAGTTCCATTTTTTTCTGTCATAAGTTTTCAGAGGTTGGTTTAATTTAAACTATTCAGCACCGTTTTAAATTTCATAATCAGTGCAAAAAAGACTTGCGTTTAAAATTCACAAAACATCGTTTACGATCGACAACTTGTGATGAAAAGTAAGAAAATTATGTTCTCAAGTAGACCTACAAGCTAAACGAGGTCTCTTTAAAAGTACGTTCAATTCTTTCGATTCGATCCCAAAGTGTTTTTTTCTCTATAAAATTCAAAACAGAAAAGAAGAACAACACAAGATTTATTTCTTAATTTACCGTTTATTACTACATGCATTGGAAGTCTACGTAAAAAAAATGTAGCTTTGGGACACAAAACTTTCTATCAAGTCGTATTAATAAGCATAGTTTGTGTGTTGTTATACAGACCAAAAAGAATAGTTTTTAGTTTTGCATGTGACAGTCGATCAGCTCAACTCTTGTGAATAAGTATACATTCTTATAAAGGAATAATAATCATTTTGAAGAAAAAAGTTGTATTTGCTTTGGAAAATTAGCTTTGTGTCAGGAAAAAGCTTCTGGCTCATCCAGTGTTATTAAATCAATTAATTATTTGTATTTATAAGCGAATTATTAAACCAAACTATTTGTACGCATCGGAAATTGATGCACAATTACCTAATGCTAATAATAAAGCGAGAAGTTTTAACTCGCAAAGAAATGCATATGCATGCTTTCGTCTTAAACGAAAGTGCAGGGGTACCTATTACGAATAATTCGAGCTCAATGCAAAATCTTATACAAAAACAAAAAACAATTTTATGACGACTGTGCAGGGTATGTTTCAGGAAATGATAAGAAATCAAAACATACTTTTGAAAATTTTGCTAAGCAAAAAATGAACCAGTTGGAAATATGCTTCTGGACCGCTAACTCCCAACATAAATATGAAGTAGAACATCTCCTGCTAGCACTGGAAACAGATATATTCTTGGTCTCGGAAACCCACTTCACTCTAGAAGACTGCTTTAGAGTTAATGCATTTTTTGTACACAACACAATACCCGAGTGGATAAGGCATTTTCTAATTCAAGAGAATTCAGCAAAGACTTTTTAGCGACCACTATAAATCTGACTGATTTAAAAATTACAGCCTCTTTTATGTATTGCCCGCCTAGACATAAGGTTCAACGCGATCAATTTTTCAGGTTTTTTGCTACTTTAGGACAAACATTTTTTACAGATGGAAACTACAATGCACAGCACATCTATTCGGGCTCTAGAATCATTAGCCCAAAAGGGAGGCAGCTGTATAACACAGTTAATGCCAATAATCTTGATGTCGTTCTGTACTAAACTCACCTATTAGCCAACAGATTTCAACAAGCTGCCAGACCTTATCGATTTCGCTATTTTAAAGAAGATCAGACATGAACAAATTTTAGTTACTCCATCAAACAATTTATCTTTTGATTACTCACCTACAGTCATTCACTCACCTGAAACCCTTATTTTTTCTCCAGAACATAGCTATGCGAAATTGGCTGATATTCAAGAAGATATTTTACAAACACCGTAACTGTACAAGCCAGATTTTCAACACCATCAAATCCAAAAGAAATTCGCACCAGTCATCCACTGGTATTAGGATTCTTGCCATTGAGAATAGGAGGCATAGAAGACAATGGCAAAATAGCCGCTGCCCTGACATCAAGGTCAAGATGAACTTATACCAGAGAATCTTACGCATTAAGCTGAGACAGAAACATGAGTATCGAAATTTATTTAAAAAATCTTTATACAACAAGAAACACGGATTAAAGCCTATGGTAAGCTGTAAGGCTCTACAAATGTCTTATTGCCTACGAATCTCCACTAAGACTCGATAACCGCACCTGGATAAAAAATTCGATTGAAAAGGTAAATGCATTCGCAACTCACTTAGAAAAGGTTTTTACACCACATGATATAAGTACATAGCTATTCCAAATATTCCAAATTTCGGCCATAGTCATTAAAATCGGTAATCAAAAATATAGATATGAGAAGCTCACCGAGGCCTCTTTAAATGATAATTCAGCCATGTTGCGCGTTGGCTTCCTTCCATGATCTTGGAAGGTATCTAAAATTATTATAATCCCCAAACCAGGAAAGGACTTAAGCAAGTCATACCGGCCGATTAACCTACTTAAAATTTTGTTTTGAAACATTATTCGGCTCGGGTTTAACTCCTTATCCTTATAATGAACAAAACATTATCTCGGACCATCAGATTGGTTTTCTTGCAAGGCATAGTACTATTGACCAAGTTCCAAGAATTATCACCATTATTAGATCTGCATTTGAAAAAAAAAACAATACTGTTCCGCTTAATTTATTGACATTTCCCAGGCGTTTGATAAAGTGTGCAATAATG
The DNA here is from genome assembly GCA_963932375.1 of Phania funesta. NCBI lineage: Eukaryota > Metazoa > Arthropoda > Insecta > Diptera > Tachinidae > Phania > Phania funesta. The sequence goes on along the minus strand of OZ010656.1, from coordinate 70,122,266 downwards.
GGCTACTCACGAAAATAATTCTTCCTGTAAACTCCCACAAGCTTTTTGAGAGCTATCTGACTAATAGAACAAGGTCAAAAGTTCAGTTATCTAAAAATGGCAGAATCTCTGCAGGAGTCCTTCAAGGGACTTGTTAAAAATTAATCACATCATACTTTTAAACTTTTCTTATATGTTTTCATTATTTAACACCTCCTGCCTGCCGTTTTTGCAAAGATATTTTGCACGATAAATGCCAGCATTCCCTTAAAGGATTTGATCCTCGCATGTAAATTTGAAACACTATGTTCCAGGTTTTTAACTGACAAAGATTTTACTTCTGAACTAGAAGTAGACCAGTTTGAACCAAACCGCTATTATATACTACTTTTGGTTGCCGCGGCCTTTTCATACAAAACGCTGGAACCACTTTTATTTTATTTAATTTGATCAAAATTCATACCCAATTGTTCAACATTTTATTTATTTCTTTTGTTTTTCGAATTTGGTAAAGCTTTTTGTAAGTTACCAAATTTTAATTGTTCACAAATATGTACATAGAAGAGTACACTTGTATAAAACCAAAATTTCTTTCTTCTAGTTGCTTCCTAATAGATTTTCCATATAAAGCAACACCTAGTAGTACTCAGTGCAAAAATAGATTTTTCGAAGGTGTACTAAAAAACACAACATTTTTAAGAAAATATTAAGGAGAAAAATATTATAATGGAAATGGAAAATTTAAAAAAATAAAGAAAGTCCAAATTATAAGTAAAAAGTAAACTAATTTTTAAATTCTTTTTTACTCTATGACCTAGATTTGAAGGAAGATTTTAAATCAAGTCTTCTAGATTTCGGTGTACTGTAAATGCACTTTAAGGGTTACTGAAACGTGATATGTAATACCAACCAACCAAAGTATATAAAGAAACTATTTATAATATTAATACTAGAAAATTCTTATAAATTTCAAATAAAGCGTGGAAGCTGAATATATTAAAGACTTTAATTTGAAAAAATTGATATTAACTGTTGACTGTTTACTTTCTACTTCGCCTGGTGCTGCTTTTACAATTTCTCCCACCTTCATATTAGAAATTTATGTTTTTACAGATTTTTTCATAATTAACAACACAGAAAGCTGCTGCTAGTTTAATTAGTTCTTGAAAATACAAAACTTAGATCAAAAATTGTTAATCCACCACTCAATAACTAGTCCGAATTTTTGAGTGGTGAACAGAGCTATAAACCAGAAAACACATTTTCACAAATCACTAACCATCAGCTGTTAAATAAATATCTAGCCTCCTAAGGACATCAATTTCCCAATTGCACACAAAAGCAAATTGATTAATTTAATACTATTTATTTAATTGCTAACAATTAATTTACAAAACATTGTTTCCTTTTTTCCAAAAAGGCGGTTTCAAGTCTATACTGGGCTCACGGTATTATTCCCTTCCCGCAAAATATATAGTGTTTTTAGAAGCCTCCAACCTTTTCCAGATGAATTTGTCTTCAATCATCAAAATTCTTCTTATAATTTTACTCCTTTGGCCATTCTTACGACTTCTTTGAGGACTTTTTCAAGGATTTCCTTAGTTTCTTAAGGGACTTCTTCAGTTTTCTCTTGTATTTCATTTGCTTTTTGATCGCTTTTGTATATTCGTCTAAACAATTCTCCAAATTGTTTAAGCTCTCGGAAATTAATTGTTCAGTGAGAGATATTTTGGTGAATTTCAGGTGCTTGAAGTTAAATTTTTTGCAACGCAGTTGTTCGCGATACAAAAATAGAGTATAAGCAATTTTAGTGTTTGCAACCATTTTAACTTTAATTTTTTTAAACAATTTGAGATGTGGTCACTTAGTTATGTCTTTGCAGAATGTTGCCTGATAGGAGTCACAAACAAATAGTAGAATTTTTTCATATCTGAATCTTAAATTAAAACAAGGTTCCTTTTTTGCTTTAGTCTCGGCAAAAATGTTTAGTTTAAATCCCTGTGTCATGTTTGCTGGTAACGTCAACTACAGGATTTTCGAACGAAATTGAATTAACGAGAGTAAATCCAACTTTTGCCAATAATTCTATTAAATATAAAGTAGTTTCTAAAATAATTATTTGCCCGTTACTTAGAATATAATGAAGTAGAACGTTAGAATAATTAATAACAATTAATCCGTTTCACAACATATGTTCCCTTTGAAGTTGCACTGAGCAAAAAAATTAGCGGAATCATAAACTACGATTTTTTGCGATCTTGCATATTGTCAGAATCTGCTAAACAATAATAAGATTTACCCAAAAAGATTGACCTGGATTTCTCAGTCCTGCAAGCGGTCGTAGAGCTTCATACCATGGAATCAAGTTGACTTGTTAGGTTTATTATTAACCTACCATCATTTATTTGATTAAACTTTTTTGGAATATATGGAATATTATATAAATATATAAATAATTATATACATTTTACTTAAATAGAAATCTTTAAATAAGTTTAAAAACTTTTCTAATTTCATCTTGCTTCAGCTGGAACATAATTTCTGGATTTAAGACTTTAATTATTAAAGTTTTTACAAAATTCGTATATTGCATATTGCAGAAATTTTTTAATTTCTTCGAAGGTAATTTGTAATTACGCATATAATGTCGTCTACGTATCTTGCATAGAATGTCACTCCTAGATTAGCCATTTGTTCCATGTATTGTTTTTCCAAATGCAGCATAAATACTTCCATCAGTACTGCTGAGGGCGGGTTGCCCATTCCTAGTCCTTTTGTTTGTCTGTATATAGTGTTATTGAACTGGAAATGATTTTGTTGTAGTGTGGTTTCTAATGTTGATATGATTTGTGAAGTAAGATCCTTATATTTTGTGTTCTCTACTAATATTCCATGTGTGATCTTTATGGTTTCTGCTACCGGTATTGATGGATATAGGTCTTTAATATCGAACGATACTAATTTTGTGTCTCCCGTAATTTCTACGGTTTTCAGCTTCTCAATCAATTCTCTTGTGTTAGCTACAGTGTCCTCATTTGAAAGATTCAATGTCATTTTCATTAGCCCTTTCAAACGCTTTGATAATTTGTGGCAGGGTGCTGACTTATAATTAATTATTGGCCTCATTGCCGTGTTTGGTTTATGAATTTTCGGCAGTGCGATCATTGCTGGAGCCGACGGGTTCATGTCTGTCAGCATATGTGCAATTTTTGGGTCCACTATCTTGGATGCGTTCTTTATTGCTTCTTTGATGTTAGCATGGTACTCCTCCGTTGGGGCTTTGCTTAATTTCCTACAATTTGTTTCCTGAATTAACTGTTCCGTTTTCATGTTGACAGTATCGGACGCTTGTTAGGTTTATTGTTAACCTGCCATCATTTATTTGATTAAACTTATTTGGAATATATGTAATATTAAATAAATATAGAAATAATTATAGACATTTTACTTAAATAGAAATCTTTAAATAAATTTAAAAATTTTTCTAATTTCATCTTGCCTCAGCTGGAACATAATTTCTGCATTTAAGACTTTAATTATTAAAGTTTTTACAAAATTCGTATGTAGCATATTGCAGAAATTTTTTAATTTCTTCGAAGGTAATTTATTTCGATTTACATTTCTTATGCCTAGAATTTTCCGGTTTCTTGCTTCGTTAAACTTGATGATGGAGTCTCCTTTTGTACATAAGCTCTCGACTGATGGCATTTAAATATTCAATTGAGCACTTCTTCAACTTTCGCACACTTCTCGAAATCAATTTATCGGTTAGCGAAAGTTTCGTGCGACTGAAGCGTATAAATCGTGGCTTGGAGCGGCGCAATTCCTCGCGATAGAGAAATAAGGTGTAACTGACACTGTTTAAGTCCATGTCTGAGAATAATTTGTTCAACACTTTTACATTGTTATGCTCTCTGAGGTAACTTACTCTAGACGTAGCACAGGTACCTAAATTTGTCGTTTTGACTGTCGATCGACAGTAAAATATTCTCATTACCTTGCGTCTGTACATTATTCCACTTGGGCTAAAATGAAAAAAGAATGAAGCCGACACAATATCTTTGGCGGCGATAGCCGAGTAATTTGGAATAGGTAGCGGCTGCAGTAGATCTTAAAGTTTCTAGGGGCTCAAGCTTTTGATAGATTTATTTTTCTAGAAATGCAATAAAAAGAATGTGGTAAAAGAAGAACAAAAATGTTTAACACTAGAGTCAACAAAATCTGGGACGGAAAATAATAATTATTTCAGAATTTTCAAACAAAAAAAGTAGACATAAAAATTTATCGGAGAACCATGTCAGGCACACAATTTTCATCATGGATTTTTCGAATATCATATGGTTTTTAAACTTTTTATTTTTTTGCAATTACAAATATTTCAAAATTCTGATTTATATACTTTGGGCAGATATTTTCAGAAAAACTAAAGCTTGAGAAAAGTAAAATAGATCCAATTAAGTAAATAATTAAAACAAAAAGCAATAATTATTTTAGACAAAATAATAAAAATCAAGAAGTAAAAATTTATATCTGATAAACAAAATTAAGAAGTAAGAAATATTTCTGACAAAAAAATAAAAATTAAGAAATGATAACTGTATTATGATTTTCATAATACAAATTTAAAAAAAATTGAGAGATCCATACTACTGCTAAATTTCCATCCGTATTTCTATCAGATGCATAACATGTTGTTTTTACACTATAACATTTTCTCGTCTTTTTTTTCTTTATTGACAAGTCGTTTGACTCAATCTAAATGTGTTCATGTAACGTTTTCCCGCGGAAGAAAAAATTTTCCACCTGTAACAATAACAAATGTCACTGTTTCAGTGGAAACCCACGTGAAATATTTGGGTAAGTACCTAGATCGAAGCCTATAGCTATAAACATATTCGAGACAGCACTTCACGCGACAGCACTAAAACCCGAGCTGTCAACAGCCTGAGCACTATTTCAGTAAGCGAATAATTATTTTGAAAGCAGCAGCAGCAATAAACATATGGTTTTGTTTTCTCAATATTTGTTTACAAAATTCTAAAGTATTTGTTGAGTAAAAAAAGATGTATCAGGAAAATATTATTAATTGTATGGAAGGCCTCACTAAAATAGTTCAAATTACCGCGTCAGTATATGATGCAAAGAAAAAACTAATATATTTAAATAGTAAATAAAAAAATAAAATAAAATGAAAACAAAAAATATAAACAACTGACTGTTGTGTTTTAGTGTCACTTTACATTTTTTAGCGCTTTTTAAACATGCCTTTTCTACGGTACGTCATAGAAAAATAAAAACCAATCACTAGAATATTTTAGAATGAAGGAAATTTCTAAAATGACCAAGCCTCTTTTCGTAAATAAAAATTACGGAAGTTTTTAGGGAACGCGGAATTTTTCGGGAGCTCGGGATTTTAAGAAAGTTTAAAAATTCGTTAAGAAGATTAATTTAAAATGAATTATAATTAAAATTCTGATTTTATAAAAACATATTACTTTGGGATGCGGAAATAAATGTCCCGGGATTCAGGATTGGCATTCTAGTGTAGACCGAAAATTGTTTTTAAAAATTCCTGAAATTTAGTTATAAGTGTTGATTATATTTGCCTTATTGCTCAAATTATTGAGACTAGTGATCGCCTAGTGGTTAAAATTCAACCTTTACTGCAAAAATATAAAACCACTCAGATAAAACGTTATATTTTTCTTCGTTCTACTAAAATATAACATCGTACTTTATCCGTTCTTTAATAGTTATATCTATTAATGAGAGCCTTCCAAATAAATAATAGTTTTTTGTTATAATTATTTAGCAAATTTAGAGAGAAACAGAGATTATGGCTTTATGATTGGCTAATTTCTTAACCGATTTTATCTATCTCAGACACGAAAATATAGAGGAATAAATACATTCTGCACTGCTCCTATCGACAATCTCTCAAATAAAAAACATCAACCGAATACGTTGAGTTTAAGACAGTTAAAATGGTTCTTAACTTATTTTACTTGCCTATTTATATATAGATTGTTGGATGAAAAGAGTAAAGTTGAAAACATAAATAAACAACATTAAATTGAATAGTTTATTGGTACCTTAAAAAATTGGGTGTGAAAGCCAAACTTGGCTTTGGAATACAAAGTCATCTCATACAAAACAGTTATAAAGCCAACATGGTCTTATGGCACTCAGCTGTGGGTTACTGCTTGCGCGTCAAATATTAAGAAGTTAAAAAAAGACAGTCTAAGATTTTACAACTTATCGTATGTGCCCCCTGGTATATAAGAAATGAAAATATCTATAGCGATCTAGAAGTTCCCATTATCCAAGAAGAAGCAAAAAAACATACACGATAAAATGCGCAAAGAAACTAGAGGCCCATCCTAACACCGTTTTCAATACAATATATTAGGTATTAAATAATTAATAAATAATTTTTTAGAGATAAGATTTTAATAATTATTGAAATTTTCTTTTAGAAAGATTCAATAAAATTAAAACTTAAAACAAAATCTAAGAGTGTAAAAACCCTTAAGTAAGAGTTAGTAAAGAGATCACATTCATTTAAAAGGTTAAGTAATTGATTAGATTACAATTATTCCGAGTTTCGTTCACAATTAGAAATTTCTAAAAATATACAGAATTACATAAGATTACTATCAAATAATAATTATAAAAAAAATTAATAGAACTGAACAAATTATTCAGCTTCTTTTATAGATGAATTTGAATTATATACCAATTGTAAATTCCCACAACTGAGAATCAGAAAAAATAATATTTTGGACGATTTAACGTTTTCTAAAATACAGCTAAGAAAACAATTTTTCCTCAAAAGACTTTGAGAAGGAAAGTCTTACGCTTTTTTACCACTCTGTGGCACCTATATATTACTTCCGTTTGAAAAATCCGACAGGTAATATTGCATTGGATGAAAATCTTTTTACAGTAGTTTCTGACCTTACCAGTCATTTAGGTGCCATTTCCTTCTTAAGGTTCAATTTCATTAGGTTGTTTATTACTTGTGTATTTTGTTAGACAAAATTAAAAAACAAAGTCGCATTCTTCTACGTTAATGACACTTACGTGGACAGGTAGAAATTTGTGCATATTTTGTGCATTAATTGGTTGCAGCATCATAAAGCAGGGGGAACTAATTACCAGATGGTTTTACCTAGACGTTAAACTAACGATTGCTTCTAGAAAACACAAACACACAGTTTAAATTTTGCAAATATTTTCCCAACGTAGGACTAAAATTAGTTAAACAAAAGAAGCCACTTAAGGTCAACTAATGTTTATTTATTTGTTCACAAGTAGACACTTTTAACTCTAATCTGCTTTTTACAACCCCCCGTCAAAGAAACTCTACGATGTTTTAATGAAATTAGAAACTGATGGCACGTTATAAAAAAACCAAACAAACATTCACACATTAAGGTTTTATGACCGCTTGATGGACTGAAGGATCAAGCTCAATCTGTTTGGGTAAATCCTATTTTTGTTTGCCAGATTAAACAAACATCAGCTATGAAACGGCTTAATTATTATATGTGAATTTTTTTCTTCGAACCTCATTAAGAACTTTCTTAGGTTATGCTTTATTATATTTAAAATAAAGTACAAGTAAGTGTTTTATTTGCATTGAAAAGTCATACCAAGCTAATAATAGTTGAGTGCAACCTTTAGAGGAATCCCACTATTATCACACTGGATTTACTCTTGTGAATTTTGTCTTGTGTGTTTAGTTGAGCAAAACTTTAAGTGGATTAAAACTAAACCCTTGTTAAAGAGGCTCAAGTGAAAAAGGAACCTTGTTTTAGTTTGGGACTCAGGTATGACAAAATCCCAGCACTTGCTTGTGAATCAAATCGTATATAAACTCACGTTAGAACTTACAGACAACATTCTGTAAAGTGATCAAGAAGCGACAAGATCTTCAATTGTTTAAAATATTTCTAATTAAAATGGTTTCCAAAACGACTATCGGATACACATTGTTCCTTTATCGTGAACAACTGCGATGCAAAAAATACAATTTTGCACAAATGAAGTACACTAAGCTGTCGCTCACGGAAAAACTAATAACCGATAGTTTAAAAAATGTAGAAAACTGCTCAGAGGAATATTTGGAATCCGTCAAACGGGAAATAAAGTACAAGAGGAAACTGAAGAACTTTATAATGAAACGAAGCAAGGAATTGCAAAAAATTTCAAGGGGATGTAAGAAATATTTGCGAGCGAAAGCGATTTCATATAGCAATCGTGGAGCATCCCGGTAATACTGACGATATTTGGAGAGAGAAAATAATGGAACGAGACCAATACGAGAACGAGACTTTTGAAACATGTTTTTTTAAATAAATAATCTTTTGTGAAATAAATAAAAAATACATTAATTCAATAAATATTATAAAAATAATCAATTTACTTTTATTTTAAATGCGGAAACTCATGTAAGTAAGTGATTTGTCAACAATTTTGCAAACAATAAGTTTTGTGTCCGATTAATTAGGGACAAATTTATTTTAAAAAAATTTCCAATCTAAAGGAATCAAGCAGTATAAGATCTTGTTTTGAAAATAGATCGCAATACAAAGTGAGCAACAGATCGCAATAGATCAGGAATTTAATTTTTGAAGTCATTAGTAATAAAATTAAATATTTTATAGCTCCCACGCTTTAGTTGGAATTGATAAGGATTTTATAGTATTAACATTATAAATAGTTCCGTGATATACTTTGTTTGGAAGTAGATATTTTGCTTGCAGTTTTCCGCATTTAAAATGATCATTTAATTTTGTTTTAATATTTTTTTTCACTCTCTCGTTGAACATAACGAAAACTTAAAATAATAAAATTCTATGAACTAATAAAATATTTAAAATCTCTAAAACTGTGACCAAAGCACATACTTTGATAGCGATGCAAGTGACTTATATAAAAATGCAGCAGCAACCGATCTAAATATATTTATGAAAATGTACATAACGAGACGTGGATAAATCTTTAAAATTGCCACGCTCACGTTTTATTAGCATTGGAAAATTATTTTACACAGCCACTTAATTTGTGGTAATTACCAAAAGCATTTTTTTCACAAACGGTGCAATCTTCCTTTTTGAAACTTGAAAAGATCGAAACTCTTTTTATTACGCCTCCCTTGTGTAAGTTTTATTTCAAAATTCAATTAATTCCACACGTACATGTATCAAAACTAAATCTTAAAATAATAAATTTTTATACGTATTATTATTGACTCTAAACAACAATGATGAATAACAAAATGAGTATTTGCACTGGAAGGTATTAATATAGTTTATTAGATATTTAAATTTTAAAAAATATAAATTTGGGAATACTTTATCGATTAAAAAAATTTGTATTATTCTACTCGTTACTAAGTATGCCTATAAAGAGAATTAGAAAAGAAATATGACTTCAAACAAAGCGTTGAATTTTAAAAATATGATAAACAAATTAGTTCTAACATATTTCATTAAAAGTTTGGTCGATTCAAACTTGTTCAAACGTGATAAAGAAGCATAACTCTTTACTTCAAAATCAGTACAAAACAGACTTGGGAATAATTACTTTGCTCTCATTGGTGGGCTAGGTCTAAAGTCAGTTAACTTATTTTACACAATGTGTGTATAAACTCCTGAAATCTAATATTGCAACATCATTCGATATTAATCAGAGCATAACAGTGTAAAAGTGTTAAACAAATTATTCTCAGTCACGGATTTAAACAGGATCAGCTACACTTTATTTCTTTATCGCGAGGAAGTGCGCCGCTCCAAGCCACGATTTATACGCTTGAGTCGCACGTAACTTTATCTAACAGACAAATTCATTTCAAAAAGTGTGCGAAATTTGAAGAAGTGCTCAATGGAAGATTTAAAAAGCAATCAGTCGAGAACTTATGTACAAAAGGAATCTTAAAACTAACGAAGCAAGAAGTTGGAAAAACTTAAGCCTAAGGAATGTAAATCGAAATAAATTACCTTCGAAGCAGGTGCAAACATTTGCAAGTGACGAAATCTGCATAGAATTCGATGAACTATTGAAGGTACCTGTAGGCGTAATGTCGGCCAAAGATGATGATCTCTACGATAGAGAATAAAAAGTTCTACGACTTTCTTCATATGGACTTTTTTATGACTTTAATAATTAAGGATTAGATTCCACCTGAGGCAAGATTAAATTAGAAAATTTGTTAAAGTTATATTATGTAATTATTATTATTTTATTTATTTATTTATTGCATCCCTGCATAACAAGACCAAGTCTTATAATTATAGTGCATGGGTATTAATTAAAATACAATATTAACGTTATCATAAGTGAAGTAATACAGAATATGTTGCCCAATTTAATAAAATAGCGGTTACAGATCTAGATAATATATAATAATATTGATAACAAGTAATAATATATTAGCAGATATTCACAAGATTATGAAATAATGTTTAGCGAATCAAAAGCAAATTTAGTTAAAAATAATACAAAAGAAATATAGTTTACATAAGTGATTTTATGGAATTAAAAAGAATGTTCACTCACATGAATATACACATATACATATTAAAATAATCTAAAAAGAATTTTAATTGAAATATGCATAAAGAAATTTTTTGAAAGACGTTGCGTTGTCGCTTAGTTGTTGATTGTGTGGAAGAGCATTCCAAAGGCGTATAGTATGTAGAAAGAACTGCCATTCTGAAACGAGGCAATTGTGTTTAGGAATGATAATCTGTTTACCCCTAAGCGACCTAGGGAATCTTATTCTCCTAAATAGATATTGTGGTGTTTCAATGTACACGATCTTATGGGAAAACTAAAGCCCTGATCCTTACAAAATTAGCAAAAACCACCCCATATAATGAACCTGCGTTTGCGAGGTTATATACATATCTTACAATGTTGTTATATAAAACCTCAAGTTTTCTCCAATTAACGCTATCGGAGCCATAAAATAATTCGGACCCATAAGTAAGGCTTGGAATTAAATACGCTTTAGCAAGTAGCATTCTCACTCTCAGAGGTGTGACATATTGGACAGTCCATAACGTTATTTAATTAAATAATTCCTCTTTCAAATTTCACACACAACAAAAAAAAACAATTCTCTTCATTTATAAGTGAATTCAAAGGATATTAATGGTGGCGTATAGGCATTTGCAGATTAGACATTGTCTTTTATTTTACTGCAAAAACAATTATGCAGCTCACAAACGCCTTGTACTATTGTATGAGGTATTAAAATAAATCGTGGCTTATTTGTCTGTCAACAGTCAATTTTATTGTATAGTTATATTATTGTGTTTATAAGTAATGTCAAAAAATTTTAAATGCCAAAACAATGTAGGAATTTAATATAATCTTAATTACTAACAATTACGTTTAAAGTTAACAGAAAGTGTAGTTTTTTGGAACAAATTTTCGTCATCCATTAACAAGTTTCAGTGTCGTTTTTCATTCGGACAACGTTTCGTTGGTTTGTCTCCAAACCAAACTTGACAAGTAATGACCACCATCCACCCTGTCGGAATATCAAATCAAGAATTAACAAAAAGTCATTAGCAAAGCAGATGAAATATAATTATTTATATTTCAAAAGAAATTCCATAATGTTACAGATACAATTTGAGCATATACATCTAAGTTAACCTCAGGTATGGTGTCAATACAACATTTCAAAAGCATCTGAAGTGAGTTGGTATTCAAAGACTGAAAATGAAAATTATTTTTTAGTTTTCAAACAAAAAAATATACGAATAAAAATATTCTACTATCGTGTAGCCTTTTTGTAACCCGAAAGGAATTTCGTGATAGCAAATGAGTTACAATTATTTAATGGATTCTTTATTGTATTATTTCTTTATTGAACGCTGTGGATATACATTTGCTTAAATTCTAGCATTACTGATGATTAAAATAATATTATCTAAAAAAACCCCCTTCATAATTTAAAATATTTCGCTGAATACCACCTTTTCATGTTATTTAATTTTGCCCCATTTAACCCAACAAATTAGACACTGCATGTCATAATGAATGTACAGAAGTATTTGTAAATTTGTTTAATGATTTCTTATTCCTTCTTATTGAACCTTTACCACCATCTTCTCCCATGAAATGCTTGCACATCCTTGGGTGTTTTAAGCATTTCCTTCACTATCGGCATTTAGCATAATTTTAAGCAGCGCCCATAATTATTTGCTACTCCCTCATTTCTCATTGAATATTGAAAACGATGAAAACAGTTAGTTGCAACAACAACTGCAGTTGCAATTGTGCCATTAATTGCATGCAAAATTGCTGTTTATTAAGCTCAATACTTAAAGCAATAATTCAAAATAAATCAAATACGTTTGCTCCACATACGATTGGAATTTATAGGCAGGCATTTATCATGAGCTTAGGCAAATTACTCGACTGCTGACTCTGTTCTTCTTTTTATTGTTGCACAATTTCGCTTGTTCGTTTTTAAATGGTTCCAATTAGCGCTTATTTCCGTATTAAATTTGCTTTAAGGTTTGTAGTAGAAGTAGAGGCTTTATGAAAATAGCTAAATTCGATAGCAGCTAGTTAAAAAAAAGAAATTTAACGAATACAACATTGCTAAAAGGGATAAGACTATGATTTATAAAATGTATGTAAGTAAAAGAAAATATTATTCGATTGAAGTATAAAGCTTACTAAGGTTTCCTTCCCATTAACTATTTTAAAAAAATATCCTTGGGGAATTTAAATATTTCTATAATTCTAAGACGGCCGACCAACTCAATTGGTGTTTCAGAATTGCGGTAAATTCTGACTGGGATCCAATGAGTCCATATATTTTCCACGGTGGTTAATATCCTGTCAAAAACCCTGAGTTCGTTAATTAAGTACTCAAACTTTGTACTTAGAAGGCTTTTCATATTAAACTGTCATGAATATTTCCACAAAGACTGAAGTAATAAAACCCCTCTTTAAGTAGTCCCTAAATTAATAACTAACGTTTGTATAGCAACTCCTGCCAACCAGATGTACAAACGATTCTAATCCAGAGATACCCAAAATAAAATATAAATTCATTGCCAGAGCAGCCTATGCGATGGCGCTCATTTTTTCACATCCAAAAAGAGATATGATTGCAACATCAAATTTTACCCAAAGGTTTGTGTTGCTGTATCATAAAAATTTCCCACTTTGTAAAATTTTCAAAAGTTTAAAGTTTTCTTTCTAAAACGAAATTTTGCTGAGGTTTGCCTGTATTCTCAGAATATTCACACAGAATTTATACGTTTCCATGAGTCGAGTTGTATCTGTTAAGATCGTAAATTCAACATATGGCAACCCTGAATTATTTAGGCTTAAAAAAGCCCTTGATGAAATATTGACAAGAGTTTTCAAGCCGTGAAAATTATTTAATATTTGTACAATGCCCTGATTATTGCAATAAGGTAATCCCTAATGACTTCAGGATACGAGTAGTTTTGAGCGGATTTGATAGCTTGAAATTAGCCAAATTGTTTTTGACTATAGCAATTAAGGAATATTTACCGATTGTTAAAAACAATTAATACAAAATGTTCGTTCAATGTGATGAGCATGGAGTATTAGGAAAGACACATGCCAGGAATTAAATTTAGATGGAAAAAATTTCACTCTTGATTTGATATGCCGACAGGGTGTTTCTACGAAGTTGACAAGGGCTGACGGAAATTCGTTCCAAAAATCTACAGAAAAAATATGAATTAAAATTTAGCAAGAATTTGTTCAATTGCAAGCTTCCTTGTATCGCTTAAGGTTTATTGAACTACATCTTTAGTCTGTTAGCTTGTCAACAGGACGGTTGTACATTGTTCGAATATACCTCAATAGTAAAAACTACTAAAAATGTTCTACAGATTTTTCCAAAGTGCAAAAGTAAAGTTTGCGATCTCTTTTTTGGCTTCCGGATTTAGTCGTCTTATTTTACATATAAAATCTCCTTTCGTTTTAATAAACGGTTACTAGATAAGATGTTTAAATTCTATTTCTCTTCTCTGAGAAAAATTCTCGTTTTTTGGTGAATTGTAAGTAATAACGGAATTGGATTTTAGTATCACCTCTAATATTCGATACAATTTAGAGTTTTCGGTGCAATTTCATCATTTAGCTAATTTTTTCGTTCAATTTCAAATATTGTAAAACTTGTTTGCGGAAATTAGGTTTATGCAAGATATACATAGGTCTCTTGGACTTCGTTTAATATCGATTTTGTTGAAATTGCGATGATATTTTATGAGAAATAAAATATTGATTTTTTGCAGATTTTTGGCGAAACTTCAAAATGTTGGTGAAATAAAAAATTTTGTTTTGAAATTTTACACATTTTGGTTTTTGTGGTATTTTGGCAATTACTTGGTTTTATTCCGGTTTTTCAATTTTTTTTGGTGAATTTAAAGTTTTTTAAGATTTGGATTTTACGTTTTCTTGAAACTTCACTTTTTGGGAAAATTTTTTAATTTTTCTTATAAAGAATTTTTAGACTGCAGCTTGGTTTTGTGAAGTATTTTTACATTTTGGTGAATTCCAAAACTGCGTTTTGGCTTTTTTGAGAAATTACAATATGTTGGTAAAATCCAAATGAAATTCAAAAAGTTGGCAAAATTACATATTGTGGTATTTTTTGGTTCTTTATTAAACATTGATTTTCTAGCAATTAAATTTATTCTTTTTTTTATAATATAATATATACCACACTCATCCTTCATTCATTACAATTGAATTAAATAAATAATTGAATTGATTAACAACATAATTAAATTTCAATACAACATTAAACATTGTCATTAATTTAAAAAAAAGAGTTGATAATTTTCTGTGTGAACACACGGCCTTGATAAAAATTTATGACAAGCATTAATATATTTTAGAATCAATATGTAACCAAAATCCAAATGGAATACAAACAAAAAAATATAATTTTCTTTACTAAATAAATATTTGCTAAATCCCATAACTAACCAATATTTTCAAAAATCACACAAAATTTAATAACAATCATTAACCAAAATTATAAATCTCTTAATCAAAGAATTTAAATAATTAAAAAAAAATAGAAAAGCACAGTGACCCTTTCTATTAAACACAAACAAAAAATAAAACACAATCATACGAACATTGAAATAAAACATTCTCTTTTTAGAAATGGTTCCCCATGGTTCTTTTTGATTAAAAAAAACAGCACAATAACTGAAGGCAATAACTGCACATGCACAAACACTCATACACAGTAATAAACATACATTCCAAATAGAAATACACAAGTGTGCAAGTGTGCGGGTACATTTAGCAGCCACCAGCCTCCGGTTAAAAATTTTAAATAAAACATGTCATAACGAAATATTGTCAACGCCTTTAGTTATGATCCCAACTCCAACTATTTATTAGAGCAAACAACATTCATATGCATAGAGATTTGCGATGGGCTTGTGTGGAGCGGACAACAGCAATAATTGTTAAAACTACTCCAGCTAATACGCCGCAGCTACAGATCAATAGTTTCATACCGACATTTTGTTAATAAAACTTGTTCTACCTTAACTAAGCTTTAATTATTGTCAAAGCAAGAGATCTCGCAGTTAAGAGATTTTTGTATATTTTAAAATTTGTACAAGTAAAACACATCACATAATCGAGATTTTACAGTTGAGAATATTTATTATTATTATTACTACCATTCGCAGCCATAATTTTGGTGTTTGTAAAATAGCTATTTCTAGTACTCAATGGCACTCTGAATAGTTTGTATTCAAAACTAAAATATATTTCAGTTAAGTGGGTAAATTCATAAATATTTGCATTTTGCATACCAAACAAGGGGAAGTCCATTTTTTCCGCAAATATAGAAATAGGTTTGTCGAATTACCATACATGAACTGACTATTTTATTTCAAAAAGGGGGGTTCTTTTGCTGCAACTAAATTATAAATTTGAGATATCCCCACAAAAAGCAGTCCGAAGCAATCAAACCAGGCGACCGTGGAGGCCAATCAACATCATCATTCCTTGAAATAACTCATCCTTTTTTCAAGAAAATCGGGGTTGTCATGGGCGAGCTATAGTATTTTAATGGCATATGTATGGCAGCGTAAATGGTCTTCTGGAAGGAGCTCTTGTGTCAACTGAATCTTTAATGGAAACAAATGCAAAACTTTGAAGACCAAGCTCCTGAGCACGGTGTCGAGGTTGATGGATTGTTTTGAACACTTTCTTGAATAGCAGTAATGCCGATCTTGCAGTATGTTGTGGTCCATGCTTAGGCCTATCAGCTACAGTCTCTCTTTCTTCGAAATCATTTACTACACGATAAATAGTGCGTCTTGTTGCCACGTTGTTTCTCCCAAAAATTTGAAATTAAAAAATACTCAGGTTTTGGGAGAGAAACGTGCGAAGAGGGAAGAGCGCTCTGCAAAAAGCCAAAACAAGCGCTTTTTTATAAAAAAAAATCACAGCAAAAAAAACCTTAATTCTGTCACAGTTCAATTTATGTGATCGTTATATCGAATCTGTAATTTATGTATCAAATTTTACTTTGCTCTTAAAGTTTTTTGAAATGCATAGTTCACTGCTTTCAAAATACTGGAATTATATCCGTAAGAATTAGACAACTTTTTCATGTTAAACTTTCTTTAAGTTTCCTCAATTGTTCGATATTAAAATTAATTATTTTCACTTACTTTAAACTCTGATGGCTTCAATTTTGATTAGTTAGAAAGCGGTTATTAGTTTAGGCTACTCATGACGTAGCCTACATGCGCTTACGTTACTGCAAAATGCCTTTCAGCTACTTTTATCAGAATAAAACTATTTATGGCCTTCCCACACAAGCACACACAAACACTCGGTACAAAAGGAAAAATGTGGTTTAATTATTTTTTGTAAAGCAAAAAAATTCTGGTTCAAATAACTTTTATGCGATGAAAAGATACAACAAATGTTCAGATTTTAAAAATGGATAATTCCCAGCATTTTAACATCAAAATTAAAATTCGGTTCCATGGGTAAATCGGTATATTTATATAAAGGAATTCATGATTGTATAGTATTACTGACAATCTGAAAGGAATAATTTGCTATATGCACATGACAATGCTACTCCTGGTTTATTTAATTAGCTGTCCGTGATAGAGAAAGTATAAAACTTACTCTACCCATTAGTATCGAGAATGGTCGAAATTCGAATATTTTTACTTTTGTGTAGGGTTGCAATAAAAGAAAAACATGCAGGCCCTTTAAAAAGAGTTTCATAAGAGAAGACAAGCGGTAAATTGAAGGAAAAGAACAGCTTCATTATTTAACAACTCTCTTTGAATGTTGCCTCCTCTGTTATGTAGACTCAAAAATTCGATATATTGAAGCCACTTTAAGTGCTGTAGACATTGGCGAAATAGGTTGCCAATGTATAAATAGTAGCTAGTACATATTAGAAAAAATTTCGTTGTTAATTAAGTGCGGCTGAGGTATGAACTCAGGTGACTAAACGCAGGACATAATTTGCTGGTATTTCCCTTACAAAGCTATTAATTTGTTGCGTTTGTCTAGTGAACTTTAATACATGCCTTGAATCTTTAATATCTTAGCCTCGAAACAGCAATAGCATATGAAAAACTACCAAACTCTGCTAAAACTTTTACAAGTTTTATTAACAATGATTTAGCTATTACTGTGCTGTTGAAAATTAATATAGTCCAGCAATAAGCAATAGAAAAAGCAAAAGTTAAAAACATTTCCTGTTACAAAACAGCACTTCTTTCTTGTTCATTAATTTATGCTATTATACTGTATGATCATACTGTTGAACATACTACGGCAACGTAGGCATCACCAGCATATATATGACAGCAAGTACATTGACAGCATTGTGAAATGGTACAGCAGCCAAACGTGCTTTGCAATAATTGTGAATTATGAAATATACATAATTTAAATTATTAATTTTCCATTGTAATTTTTATTTGTCCATAAGATTTCTTCTCTAAGTATTGAAGTAGATAAAAATATCAACACTTACCCTATAAGAATTTATGACAGGACAAAATGCACATGTATGTAGATATACTAGTCTTGTAAAAGATTTTCCATTATTGGTTTTAAAACTCAACAAAAATGGAAGTAAAAATTTGCTATTGCTGTACTATTTTCTTTTTTTAACACCACAAAAACAGCAATAGCAATAACGTAAAGATTTTTTTGCTGCGGTCTAGAAATAAATTTTTATATTTTTTGATATGCTTTTAGCAAGCACATTGTTTGCTGTCATATTTGAATATTTTCTACTGGTGTTGTAATATTTTTAATTTAAGCCTCATATCAAGAGAAATAGCAATTTTAATCTAGTATGTTTTTACAAATCCTGACAAGTGGCCTGTCTATTGACAATGAGCGGAATAGAGTCTAAAGGTGAGACTACTGCTACTAGTAGGGACAGCGACTGGAGGCATTGGTAATTTAAACAAATATACCTGTGTCTTTGCATTTATCTAAGGAACAAGAGTATTCAAACTTTATAAATGCCGCAGTACAGGTATATATGGGCATGAGATCCCGGGGCTTGTCTGGCGTCTAAAATTGGGAGATAATGGCACTGTGCTAAACAACGTAAGTTAGAACAGACACAGGCCTGTTCGGAAACAGTAACGCGATAGTTGTAGTTCAAACGCAACCAGTGGGTTCATACACTGGACAGCAAGGGATAAATGAAAGACCCAAATGCCAAAAGTGCAAGAGTTGAGATGGAGGTAAAGGCTGTTGAACCTTCCAATTTTTCTAGAAAGTTATAAGGTTTAGACTTTTAAGATTTTTAGTCTGTTAGTATTATGCTAAAATGAACGTAATGACAAAAGCAGGCCTGACGTCTTTGTTAAGAAAAATACTTCTTCCTTCTCTACTAATTTTTAAAGAATATAAATTTTTAAATATAACACCAGATATTATGTACCAAATATTTCATTAAACCTTAAACTCCCTAAACTTCACTGGAACATCAAAGTGAACACGAACTATATTGTTGTTGTGTTGACCTAAATATATGAAATATTATTAAAACTGAGCAAAACCTAAAGGTATTTATTCATAAGAGCAAATTTACAAATGCTAAAACATACTAATACCATGACAGGTGTAGTAGTTGTGTTCGTATCTAAATATTTGTAGCTGTAAATCCCGTACATTTGTGTATGCATTTATCACTGAATGCAAATCTGTTTTGCAACTGCAACTGCTCTCTGCCATTTAGATTTACTACACAACAACTGTACACAAGTTTAAATAGGATTTGGTGTTTTTTTCTTTAATAGATTTAGATAAAGTTCAATGTACGTTTTAAAAATAAATAAACATAAATAGAATTTCACTAAAAGTCTAAATATTTGTATTCACTTTTTTTAACATTTCTGCATGCAGCAGATGAAAGAGTTTTTTGTTAAAGATTAAAATAAATCCTCACTATGTGGAAAAAACCATTTATAAAAATCTCTATTGAAAATGTGTTTCATATTCAATTAACAACACGCAAACAAACCAAAAAGAGGATTTGAACAAGCAACGGTTGAGTAGTTTGGGTCGAGGTTTGATAACGTTTTTTACTAAATTGAGTTTAGCGCATAATTCCAAGTGGTAGAATATCCTACCTTTAGATTTTTTTCAGATTTGAGTAAAATATTTATCATTTGATTTTTGAAATCGATTAGACGAGTGGAAGCCTTTAAGACAGTCTTTTTATTTTAGCATGATCTTAAAAAGTTATTTGCTTCAAATTTTGTATTAATTACGAATCTCTGAGCTGCTTGTAATTAATTTTTAATTTAAAAATTTATGGCCATATTAAAAGCATAGTAGCTACGATAGCTACATTCTTCCTCGCTCCTCCAAAAATTACAAAACTTTAATTTAATAAAAAAATTTGTCAAAATATTACACAAGAATAACTTAAAAAAATTGAAATCTCACTACAATCCGTGAACCCACATAAAAAAACATCAAAACTCGCCAAATAAATATTACCAAAAATCTAAATCTAATTGAACACGCAGCATAAGAAATTCAAAATTGCAGCAGAACTGTTGAATTCGCTAAAAGCTGGAAATTTACCAAAATACCAAAATATGGCCCATAAATTATATATTATCGAAAAAAATCAAATATAGCTAAATTTTCCACAAAAACAAAACCCAACATTTTACGAGATTTTGCCAAAAATCGGTAGAGAAATTCATGATAAATTTATATATTCCAAAAAATTTTAAATCATAACTATATATTTAAACAGAATTCGATATTAAACCGAATAATCACAAAAAAATCTTAATTCTACAATAATTCAGGAAGTCAGCAAGTGCGAGAAAAATTACTCAAGAAGCGAAATTTTAACAATGCGAATTGCGCGCAACTTTGAAAGTTCAGCTCTAAACTTCACATAAAGTAAATTTGATATTTTACCAAAAAAGAATTTCAAAAAGTGCAATTTCTCGAAAAGTGGAAAACTCACAATAAAGTATAATAATTACCAGAAAATTTAGAAGTTGTTAAAAGCTAGAAAATTCCCTGAAAACTAAAATTTAACTAAAATTCGAATTTGCGTAAAATGACAACACAAATGGCACCGAGATTTTTACCTATTGAAATTTTAGCAAAAAATTAATATTTCTTAAAAAAGTGGAAATTATATTAAAATTCGATATATTGTTAATATGTAGACATATCACCACATATTGGATATTCAAAAAAATATCGAAATATATCAAATAAACAAAAAAGTTATAAAATCACTAAAACCTAAACTTTTCGCTAAAATCCGTAATTAAGCTAATAAATCATAAGAAAGCAAATCACAGAATAAATCGAAAACTCAGCAAAAATTTAAAACTCCATTCAAAAATCTGAAAAGCTCTAAAAATAATTTAAAATTCCAAAAGAATTAAATTTGACTAAAGAATGTGAATGTTAAACATACAGAAACTTCACTATTTCACAAAGAAATCAAATTCCGTGAATATAAAAAATTCATCTGAATTTCAAGAATTTAATAAAAATTCTCATACATTCAGAGAAAAGATAAAAAATTATAGACACAATAAAAGAGTCGAAATTCGAAAAAAACATATATGATCCGATTGGAAAATTTCGAATAAAACAAAAGGAGAGTTAAAATGTAATATAAAAGTAATACCGGAGGTACTTTTATCAACTAAGAACCTTTGGAAAATTTAGAAATCTAATCTTTCAATAAGATATTATGGTTTACGGTTTCCCCCATTATTTGACTGCTGAAGTTTACATTTTTTGTGATTTTTCAATTTTTTGTAAATTCACCAATTTTTTTTATTTATTTTGAACGTTGCGTTGAAATTAATGAATCTTTTTTTTAAATTAATTTTTTTGTGATCTAAAAATCTTTGTTATATCTTGATTTTGATTTTTGGTAAAATATACTTTTTATGATTTTTCTGTACATTTTAAGTTTTTTCTGATAAAGTTTACGTTTTTTTTGGTTTTATTAAATTACTTGATAAAACTATTTTGTTTTGAACTTTTTTATTATCAATTTAAATTTTTTTAGTTTTTTTAAAATAGACTCATTTTCCTATAAGGATTGAGAATATTTAAATTTGAAGTGATCGTAAACTTGTCTACGTTTGGTGAAGGACATAAAAATCTATTTTAAATATTTTATACCTCGGGCTTTATTCGCCAACAACTTAATAGAAATCTCTATACCATTGTTACAAAGTAATGATCGAAGATGTGTGAAACGACCTATTGTACAGATACGAAATGTTATAAACATAAAGCAAAAACAGTTGCGTAGCAGGAAATTCCCCGAACCGCGGTTCAAGGTAGAAACAAAAACAACTTCTACAGGAAGAAAAAGTAAACAAAAGACACACACACTCATAAACACATATACAAGGCAACTAAGCCAGCAAATAAAATAAATGATGCGCAATATGTTCGGGACATTTCAAGAAGCGGCCGTGATCTGTATATAAGGGTGCCGTCCACCGCAGAAAGGATAGTTGACTTTGAAATTTCATAGAGTGAAAATCTGTGTGTACAAAAGAGTGTTAAGTGTAAATTAGTACTGAAAAATTGTAAATAGAGTCTTAATTGCCGAATAAAGTTGTATACTGATAAAATCATTAAGGACTGTGTATTTTAATATTCGCGATTAAACGAACCCTACAAATTAACGTTTATTGTGGTAATAAACGTAACACCATCATTAATCATTTCATTGATTCCCAGTGTTCATTTTCAAACCAACTAGAATTTTACCTCAACCACATAAGTCAAGAAACCTTTTATCAAGACTTTTTTAAATTATTTTTCACATAACCAATACGTAACGGCGAACCTTTTGTTTCTCTACCCTTTTATGTAGTTTCATTTCTTGCGAAGCATTTAAATTAAAATTTGTTCTTATTTATTTATATTATTTTATTTATTACATTTTAGAACAAATGAAGACTAAAAAATCCCACAGATATTAAAAAAATAGTAATTTATGCTACAAGTATTTACTTGAAATGTTTTCATTAATAAACTTCATGCTGCAGAAATTCATTTTAGTATTAAGAATATTCTTTATTTCTTTTTTTTCTTTTTTAAATATATTGCCCCACAAAAGACGCCTTTTTTCTTAGTCCTGCAATGCCAAGTGCGAATGTTGTCGCATAATAGTGATGGCAACAGTAACACTGGCCACAAAACCCAGTAAAGTGTTTAAAAATCCCGCACGTATTCAAAGCAACTTAACTAATTGCATATTTTTTAGCTTCTCTTTTTCGTTTTTATTAATTTTCATTTTCATTTCTGGGCTGCTTTATTTTCAATTTTTAAGCCATTATTTTCCATAAAACTGGAAAAGAAATATTCTTTCTCTCTTTCTCTGTCAGACATACTAAGACAGTGTATGTTGTAGGCAATAGCTCGTTGTACTTAATGAAAACTGGTAGTTGAAATGTCAAAGATCCAGCTTTTGTGTTTAAATTACGTCAATCGATTTAATTTGCATTGTGCATTTTTTATGAACCAGGTGATTTCCTAATAATATTATTTAGCATTAATGGATCTAAATACAAAAATCTTTTTTATTATCTAAAAATTAAACAAAAAAACCTGAAAACTTTCCTATCGAGGCCGTGCAATATTATGTAGCAAAAGTAGTTTAGGGAACTTGTAGCGTAAACGACATCGAAGATATAATAAATAAATCGATAAGTTGTTTTTGCTTTTTGCGGTTAGATTAAAAATGATAAAATGTATTCAATGAATAATAAATATTAAAATATCACGGCCAAGTTCCAGAAGCCATTGTTTTTTTATTTCCTTTTTGAAAACCCTTAAGTAATAAATACTTTTTACAAAATTTCAATTAAATATTATTAATTATTATTTCTAATTTTTGTTAAGCCCTCAAATTTTTTGTCGCACCCGTCCCAAGGTGCTGACTCATTCGTCCCAATCTTTTACCAAAAAATAAAAACAAAATTTTAAATGTTTGATATTTTTTGCCCAGCACTTTTTAAAATAAAGCTTATAAATTTTTCAACTGCTGAATAACCAGAAACAAAACTGTACTTGTCAATATATCGTTGGTACTGTTCACAACCAGGCACTACATTGTCGTTAATGGTTATAGAGCTGTTCTTAACACAATCGCAAATACTAAAGATAATTGGTCCACATAGAACTTTAAAACTAAACCTTTAGAGATATCGGAAAAAGTAAAAGCAGTCAGTAAAATATTGTTTCCTTCGTAGCACACAGTAGGGTCGATCGTAAAAATAATGGAAAAACTTTATAGAGGAGAACATAACAACACTTCCAGGAACGTTTTCGCGAATATTATAACCCTCTAACTCTTCGTTGTATGGGTCGTTTTTGTCCCTCTCTTCAGAAAGAGCGAAATCTCTCCTTAAACAACAATACGAGCCCTAACGAATGAACTTTAGCTTTAGTTTTTGTTTCCAAAACATTTATCTTAATATGTACAAAATTTTGTTTATAAATTTAAAGATAATAAAACAAGCTTTCAGAAAATTTAACTTTGGAGCCGTAGGCATTATTATTTTCTAAAATATATAGTTTTGAATACTGATTTGTCAACAAGATGCTTGGTGTACTAATTAATAGTGGTTAGGGCTCGTATATCTATCTGGCTTATGTCCCACAAAAAGCAAAAGTTCAAAAGTCATCTTAAACCTAAGCTATAGAATTGAATCTTAAATGTGTTTAAGGGTTAATTTTCGTTAAACAAACTAGAATTGATGGGGCTAATATAACCCACGGTTAGTTTTACTAATCGTTACCATACAAAAAAAAAGACTATAGATAAAATAACGGGTTACCTATTTTTCGAAAGTAAAATTTGATAAGGTTGTCCAACCAAAACAACAACGTTTCAGAGAATTATCTTAATATTTTGATATTATGACAGAATGATCTAGACAGTTGTGTGTGAAACAGAATATTTTCAGTACCGGCGTTTTCGCATTTCCTACAGACCCGGTTCAATGAAAGTTGCGCACAATTCTCCCTATTGTGGACATATTTGGCCGATTATGCTGACCGAAAAATCACAAAGTACATGAAATGATTTCGATGAAACGTTTATTTTATTATAATACATGGATCTTGCTCGCACCAGTCAATTCATTCTCGTGGCACCGTTTGGTTGAAAACAGATGTCGTCCAGTTCATAATCTTCAATTTCAGACAAAACAAAAAGGCGGTCAGCGCCATTTTAGAAAAAATACGGCACAATGACATTTATGACAACCTATAATACGCACCAGATAGTCACTCTTTTCAAAAGCAATGGCTTTTCTACAAAAACTACTGGGTTCTCCGAGCCCCATATGCGACAATTTTGCTTGTTGACGTAACCACCGAGTGAGAAACTTCATCGCTGAAGAAAATTTTGTTCGAAAAATTAGCATTGAAAGACTGTTGGTTTGGTACCCAATCAGCATATCTAAGGCGTTTTGAATGATCAGCCGGCTTTAATTGTTGCATGAGTTGGATTTTATATGAATGGAGGTGCACATTAAAATGCAAAATACGGCAAATGAGCTGTAAGATAGATTCAATTGTTGAGAACGACGCGGAATCGTAAATTCGGATTATCTATTATGACGAACATAATCACCCCGTAATGCTCGAAAAGTGACTACGTTTGAACCACCACTTTTTTAGTAAGTTTTAAATATTATTACGAGTTGTTCGGTTGTAAAATGATTCATATTTCTAAATATATGACACTTCAGATGACAGATATAAAACAACTGACAGCCTCGCCATACTGGCGGTTTTGAAACCACTAAATGGACAACCCGTTATTTATTTATAAAACGATGGAAACAAATTTTTTCTTAGCTCTAGGGAGTCCTATATCCTTATCAAACAATAGCCAGCATATTTCGGATATATGAGTGTGAATACTCTTGCCTTTATAGAGTTTTTCAATATGTGCACATATTTTATGAAATTGCTACGCATGTTCATCGCATTCTGTTGCTAACTGATGGGCAAACTAATCTATGAGAGAAATCAAGAAATGAATTTTCGTTGACATATGAACACCTAATTTTTCATAAGCACTAACCATGGAGTGGACGTATGTATCTTTGGGCGGTAAGAGCATGATTTTTTCCTAGGACATTGTATATGATGTTTTCAATGTTTTGCCATGCGGCCAGCTCAATCGTTAAAAGCATTTGGTCATTCCTCGCGTTTTACATAAGGTTTTTAATATCAGAACAACAACAAAAACACCTTTTTCAATTCCATTATCACCATATTAGTACTTTCTAATTTGAAAAATAGAAACGATACCTTAAACGTAGGATTTTTTATAAATGTTTAAATCTAAAAAATAAATAAATTAATACAAAATTTCCGTATTATTTTTTTCTTTCCTTGTCAGACCCTAATTTTTTTCAATAGTACTGAAAAAGGAGGTAAATATATAAATACACATACACTATATCACTTTTGTTAAAAGTTTCACATATAAGTGCACGAAATTACATGTAGTCAATGAAAGAAAGAAATTGTAACAAATTTGACGCGACATAACAGCATTGCATTATTTTAATACAAAGCAGCACTAGTTTTTAAACACAATATATATATATGCACATATTTATTAGATGTTTGCATTAAAAAATTGCAGTCTATTAATTAAACCAACGCACGTTAAAGACAAAAGAAGTCGTTCTCTTAAAGTCTCTTGCAACATTCATATAAATGAATGAATAAAATTAATACTTCTACCCCAATGGCGTCTAATTTCGGTTCAGATATTATCAAGTCAAGCAGTTTCTGCGTACAAGAACAATACTGCATCGTTGAATTTACAACGACAAACAGCAACCAACTGTGTCGTCAGCATTCCATCATTTTCAACGCCAGGATCATTTTTGTTATTAATTTGAACAAACAACATACACACCGCTATGAATATAGTGCGGTCGTATAGATTCTCTTAGCTTAACTAACAATTCAAAGCAGTCTGCTAACAATTTGGTCATCGTATACCACCCCAAGTATTAATGAAAATTCATGATTCATTTAGTCAGTCACTGACAACAGCGGAATATGAATTTCAGCATAACGAAGCGTGCCACATCATACAAATGCAGCCTTTTCGTTAAAGTTTTTTTTTTGGTTAAAGTTGTGGTCGGTCAGGCTTCTTTGATGTATGTCTGTTAGTCACTGCAATGCAACCGCAAATCATGTTTTCATCGCCATGGTTCAATGTGAAAGCATAAGTAACTTAATTAATGAACTGGGTCAAATGTGGCAAGAGACTCACCCTAAATTGATCGTCAAGGGGGTAATGAAAATTTTCATTAAGAAAAATTTCATTAAGAACTGCTGCTCTAAAATCCCAGATTATACATTGAATTACAGTGACCCTAGTGTGCAAATCAAAAAAGCTTGTTCAGCTTTTATCAAAGCAAATTGATAACAGGTAGACTCACGGGCGAATTTGAATTGGTTACGGCTTCTTGAAGGGAGTCAAACTGCATTTAGAAAAGAATTACCGAAAATGGCGAAACATTTTTTATATGAAATTTGCCATCCAACAAGTTAAAAAAAAAGTACTCAGCTGTGCTCGTGAGTTTATCTGTTTAGTCTTCCCTGTTTTTTAAATAATTTTTTTTTTCATTTCTTCTGTAGCTCATTATAGTCTTTACTATACCTAACCCTACAATGATGGCGTAGGGTATGAAATTCGAAAAAAGAAGCCTGAAAGGCTTTATTCACATTTCTAATGTTTTCACATCTATTATAGGTTTCGTATCATTTTCATCATCAGTATCAAAAGTAGCAGCAACATCAATGACTTTGCCATAGCAATATGAATGATAAACTTCGCGGATTTAAAAACATCTTTTTATACTTCCAACTAAATTTTTATAATTTTTACCCATTCATTTATTCATAGCATTTATTTTTAGCTTTTTGTGGGTATGAGTTATTCTATGTAAAATTTTTTTAAGTCTTGTGGAATAATGAGTTTTTTTCGCACTTACAGTGTCGACCAAAATATTTGCGACCACAAAAAATTGTTAAGCAACTGAAAAAATTTTTTAACAAAAGACTTTCATTTAAACGGAAAATTCATTCGAATTTCGAAATACTTTACTGTCGATGCTGTCTGTGCTTAGCAAACATCTCAATCATTGGAAGATGGAAGCTTTTACATTATCAGTCCAATCATAAATACAAATTACGCCGGGGAAAAAGTTTGTATTTCCATCCCATAAAAGGGAAAAAACAATAATTTTTTTTTTTTGTGAGAAATAAATGAAGAAGTGGATTTGAGGAAAACAACCTATTTTTGTTTGACCGATAGATTAGCGGAAGCCCAGTGATTTGAAGGTCTCGTCGAAACCAACGCATTGTACCAGTAAAACGGTAAAATAGTCCAATCTCGTGCCATAAAAGACTTTCCTCACCATGATACCTCCAGCACCATATTGTGTTATCGCAACGAAACTTTTAATTAGCTCTACACTTTTTTTTTTGGTGGACGAGTCCTTAGGAGACGAAATGCACTATGCCAGAACTTTAAGCACATTCGACTTAAATCTGCTTATATTGAAATTGGCAGGAAAGACTTCTGTAGATAGTTTACTCCAAATACGAATATTATGCTTAAAGTATAAGTTTTCCCTGTAGTGTGTTGTGCGCTCTAATAGTCAATCTACCACAAGCGTATGAGCCCTTAATGAATAACGTGTTATACGTACAAAGTTCTCTACTTTCATTGGAACACATTCCGTTGTAGTAACGATAAAACAATGACACACGACGCACATTGCGTCGCTGTTCTATTCAGTCAATAGAGTTCGATACCCCACTGCCACTGCCTTCCCTTGTACTCGGTCGAGAAGCACCGAGCAGTGATGTTCACACATTGCAGTGATATTCAGTTTTCGCTCGGATATAGGTGGTGTAAATAATAAGGAGATTTTAAAAAAGCGAGGCACTTGAATGCTTCTCTGGTGATCTGAAAAATATGTTTAGTCCAACGAACATCACCATGGAATTTCATGCCAAGAACATCAAGAGATTCTGATTCCCAAATACCCTAACACTTATAACTACAGGTGACGCCACATAATCTGATGTACACTAAAACCGAACCTGTTCGCCCACCTCCTTCAGAGATTATTGTAAGATCTTGCTTCGGCATATTATCCCTATTAAGCGGGGTGTCTCTAAGTTCCTAAAGGCTTGGCCATTTACTGAATGGAAACGAATAGAGAGAATAGAAATGAATGGAAGTTCGACATAGGTCATTTAGAAAAACAAGTAATAGTGCAGCAGAAAGTACGGACCGTTGCACTAACCCTGAATTTATACTGAACTCGTTTGATGAAACCCCATCCATAATAACTCGTATAGTGCGATCCCTTAGAAAGCTTGATTTTGTTGCGACCTCTTGTGGATTCGGTTAAAACTAAACCGAGCTCCTTGAATTTTTTATAATCCATGAGTCTTTTTTTAGCGTCTTAAATAGCTGAAACCATATTTTTAAACACTTTTACTCGATAGATTAGTACGCAGCCGACTTTCAGTTAAGCTATGTTTGCGGAAAAATTAATTATTGCAAGATTATTTTTATTTTATTTAATAACTTATACAACACAATTACAAATTATATTTTAACTTAAAATACCGAACTTAGTAACATAGACCTTCACACGTTGTAGTGAAACAAGCCACAAACATTACACTTATAACTAACAACCGGGGCGCCCCTAATTCAAAATTTACTTTCAGTTGATTCTAGAGACTTATTTTTGAAAAATTTCGATTCTTAGATCGTTTTAAAAGTTTGATATATATAAAAATGATGGCCGAAACTAAAACATAAACAAAAAACTGTTAATGGAAATTAACAGACAAACATATAAAAAAAATAAACATGTATATGTTATTGACTCTTGCACATATGCAAGAGTGAAACAACTATAATATGATCGATCAAATGACTGTCACATATTAAATCCGATTACCAGTATTTTCTACAATAAAAAAATGTATTTTTCAACTGGGCGGCCAAAGGGAGTTAACTTTGATTAGGAATTTTAAGAAAGCGTAAGAAAGGCTGTTGATCTCAACCACAACAGGCGGAAAAAAATAATAAATAAAAATAATACAAAATAATGAATTGTGTTTTATTACAATAGGTGTACCCGTCAACTTTGCCGGGTATATGAATCAACTGTAATTAGTCAACTGGGACGGATATATTCAACAAGTTTACTTAATCAACTGTGAATAATATATATATAGTATATCATCGATGATTAGCAAACAACAGTAGAGGAAAGAGTTCAGATATTTATAGTCGATAGAATTCATTAGTGCGAGATAGACGCAAAATCACACGTGCACAAAAATTTCGTTCATTTTTTGCATATTGGCCTTACAAACTTCATAGAATCTTTAGCGGAAATCACTCTTCGTTGCATATCTGCAATTATTGCACACTTGGTATGATTTTCTGCCACGAAGCGTGAGTGTGTTTTTTAAGCGTTTAACAAATTTATTGCAGAGTTACATAAAGTAACTTTGCCGCATACAATAAGCTAAGCCGCAGCCAGTATATAAATGCTAACGCCGCCTCTAAAATGTTTACGCAAAGAAAGTATTTGGTGCGTGCATAAACTTTCTAAAAACTTTTGTCAATTAATGGAGTTTTGTTTGATATTTTAATTCTTACTATCTTAGCAAAAAAATGTTTAACAGTCTTAGCTTCAATTTTAAGTCCTCACAGGCAGTTGTTGACACGATTCTACCGCCGTAAAACTTTGTAAGCACAGGTGTCTAGATGCTTTGATTTTAAAAAGAAAATGATATACACAGCTGTTTTAGCATTGCAAATTACCATAGCATATTTGCTCAAGTGCAGGAAATCTTAGTTTCATACATTTTGTTGTTATGGTCTTTGTTTTACACATTGATGGATATTTGCAACAATATTACCAATTAAATGAGCGGTCAATTGAATGTCACTGCTCTTGTAGGCATATTTCTTAAAGATTTGCAGAAGACACAAACTAAAACATTTACTAAGCCTTGTTTCATTCAAAAGCAGAGTTGCAAGTGTTTAGAACACTTAATTTTTTTAGTTTTTGGAAATTACATATTTCCTATTTTTTCTGGGTTTTAATATTTTAATTCTATTTGTGATTTATTTCGAAAAAAAGGAATATTTCCTTGATGAATAATTTGAAGAAAATAAATGACTAAAAGTCGTATAATTTATCTTAGTTCCAATATTTTAACCACTACTGTAGGTATGCATAGTGACTAAGTATAGTGTACATTAGGGTGATATATTCGGGCTTATAATCGGATTATAACTCGGTTGACAACCGGTATCAAACGCGGCCTTTTCAAGTTTTCAGTTAGCGGTTTTTTTTAAAGTAATATTTTAGAAATGATCGAATATTGTTAAAATTTGCATATTTTTCAAAAAGAAACACAAGAATGCAGAAATGGGCAACATGTATATAGGTAACATTTTTATCTTAAAGAAAACACTATTAAACTGCAAAAAATTTTGCATATGTTTATTGTGAACATTTTATGTTTAGATCTACTATATTATTTGTGTGTATTACAATACTTTGTTGTGAGTTTTAGTAAAATATGTATTATTCTTTCAGCCATCTAAA
Source organism: Phania funesta (assembly GCA_963932375.1). Lineage (NCBI taxonomy): Eukaryota > Metazoa > Arthropoda > Insecta > Diptera > Tachinidae > Phania > Phania funesta. Next base: position 70,091,049 of record OZ010656.1, on the reverse strand, counting down.
AATTTTAATGGAGCAAAATCATTTAATGAATTAATGGTAACAATAATTTGTTTATGGCAACTAAAGTAATGCTTAAAATAGGATGAAATAAACATTATATGCTTGCAAAAATATATTGTTGTAGAGAACATAATGTGGTGGAATTCCGCATGCCACAGCCATGTTTTGTCTTTTCATGTACACAGTAAATTCTAGAGCAGTTTTGTATGATTCTAACTGGTTTTAGTTTACAGTTACTCACATAAATATTTTGCTAATGAGAAATAACTTAAATTTGGAGAAAAATGCTTTATAAAAATATACTTTTTTAAAAATGTGTATGTTTTTCTTGCAAAGTTAAATTTGGATTCTATTTTTCTGAAACTCAAAATACATTTATAATACTTGAGATATTTAAAATAATATGAACTAGGTGGAAATTTTTTAGGTCCCATAAGTATTTTACTTTTTAAATTTTCCTATACGTAATTTTACTTTGAAAATTAAAATGGTAATTTTATTATTAATTTCCAAAAAGCGCAACTGTTTTTTTAATATCAAAAATGCTAAATATTTTAAACCCGGTTTTTGGAAAATGTCGAATAATCGTTCGCTCTAAAGTATTTGCCTGTACTTATGTACACATTTTGTATTTTAAGCGTTAAGTGAATAATGATGTTGCGGTCATTGGTATCATCAGCATCATCAGTTTTTTGACCACCATATACTATTTAGCCCAACGGTCTATAAGCATCCATCTTTTCATGCATTGTTTGAATAAGTTTGTATTAGTGTGCGTGCGCATATGTATATGCACATAAATATTTAACACAGTAGCAATAGCAAACCATAGTAATCTGTTCCATTTTATCATTCATTAGCAATTTTAGCCAATATAAGCCACACAATTGTTGCAGGCTTCAAAACCACAATAATAACCCCAAAAAAATAAAGCAGGCTTGTTAAAAGAAGAAAATAACATCAAGCGAAAGCAGCGAGAAAAACAAATCCATCAGGAAACATCAATAGTGGGGATTGAGGGATTGAAATGTATTCGACTATAAAATAATCGAAATAACTGTTAAATATGAAAATACACACTTCATTTGAAATAATACGAGTTCGAAAATCACTTTTTTCTCGAAATTAAATAATCTACTAAATAATGAAAAACTATTTGCTTTTATTAAATACAAGCAAAACCACTCAATATGCGAGGATTATTTTAAAAAGCAATTTAATTATTTTACCAAATAATTTTGAGTTTCACAAGAGTTGCTAATTAAATTTGTTGGCAATACAAGAGGAAGGAAGGAATGAAGTTTAATTCAAAAATTTTAAAAAATTTTTATAATCATGTTAGCAAATGCATTGAGAGTGACCAGCACGTTGACACGATAAAACATTATTACCAAAACGAGTGAGAATACAATGACAATAGTTGGGCGTGTTGTGGCCATTTAAGGGCAGATGGGGTGGCACTTTAAAGTCGACTCGAAGGTGGATAAAAATTCATCTTTAGCAACGAACCGAATTTCGGGATAAATTAACGAGCAAAATATATGACTATAACCAGTCCACTAGATAGCATTACATTCACGATTAGTTACTTTTTTTAAAGACATGTAGAAATGAAGGGCGTGGCGATATTACGACCATTTTTCGTATAAGATTTCCGTATGATTTAACGTCGCTGCTAAATTATATATGCGAAGTTATTAAGTGGAGTGTCAAACCATTTGTTATTGTAGTCCAGATAATACTGACAGCATGTTTTTCTTTTGAAATCAAAATGGCGGGCATGTGGCGGCAGGAAGTCAGTGTGCACAATTTACAAACCTATCGGGATGATTACCATATGAAAGAGCATAGAAATATTATTCTAACGATATAACTGAATGTGACAATCAACGTTTTTACTTAAATTCCAATTTTAATCCAAAATTAACTTAGCTTTTCTAGTTTCGTGCTTTTGCAGAAATTTCTTCTGCCCGTTCGTTGGTTGCCTTGTATTTTACATTACATGTAAAATCTTCTTCAACGTAATTGTCAACAGTGGTCACGGTGTAAATTAACTATAAACACAAGACCAGCACCTACTTTTCAATCATTTTTTCTTCGTCAATAATTTGTGAATTTCTTGTTCGTTATCAGTATATTTATTATAGTTATTCAAAACCACTTGCTCATTTAAAACTCGTTTTATTACATGGAAATTTGTTCTTATCCCAAAATGCTTTATTGCCTTTATTCTTTTAACACAAAAACTTTTTTACGACTCCTATCATTCATTTTTCTGTTATAAATTGTTGTATTAATAATAAATTCCTGTATTTATTAAAACTTACTATAACCTTTTTGATAAGCTACAAGGCTGCAAGAATTTATTGTAAATTAAAGACACATGTACAAAACAAAGAAACTAGACGTAAATCGCAAATTTACAACCGGCTATAAAGTTGTTGAAGAATGTTGTGTTTGCATAAATGTTTAGAAAATAACTTCAGCAATTTATAGCAATAATAAATTATAAAACGTAAAGAAAAAAAACCCTAAAGCTTTTTGAGCCGCACATGCATACATTTTTAAGACTTAAGGGGTCAATTGAAATAGAACAAGCTCAGAATGCCCGTAATGTTAACAAATTCAAGATTGTTTATTAAAAGTGAAAGTTTTAAATATCCGACAGTTTAGAAAATAAAATTAAATTTGCCGAGTACTGACTTGATTTTGATTCGAGTTTTTTAAATAAAATTGTATGCAGCCAGCTGGGAGGCACAAAGATATGACTTGCGGTAACTAAGTGGGCTATCAGAAGATCTGACTTACCCTTCCTCGTGGTGGCAGCCGGTAACAGGTTCCTGTCTTTGCAAGGAGTCTGGGTAATAAGTCGAACGGAGAGAAGTTAACATTCTTTTATAAAAAAAAATCCATAACCCACGGTGGAACAGCATACGCCAGAGATGCGTGGTGAAGAGCGTGCTTGGTCTTACGTATGTGAACTCTGCATACCAGTCGATCTCTAGTTTTGATACAGACTTACCCGTGCATATGGAGCTCTGTGTGGGTGGACATATTTTTCACCATTAGAGAGATGAATCAGGAAGCCTCGCAAAAGGCGAAGAGATCAGTCTCTGCAGAAGCTACGGCTTAAATTTGCCAAGGGAGGAATCCGGAAAAAATGGGCAACAATGCCTCGCGACGGGTAGATGCGTCAACCTTTAAAGGTACTTCTAAGATGTTTATTGGCTAGTGGAGGAGTTTTTAAGAGTTGGACAAGAACCTCACAAGGGGTGGATGAGACAGCTTCAAAAGATGCTCCTGAGGAAGAGGCTCCTGAGGAAGAGGCTCCTGAGGAAGAGGCTGATACGGTAGCATACATTGTGCGTGAATGTCCAGCACGGGCTAGCATAAGACTTAGAACCACGGGCAGACACTTGTAAAGTGTAAATGTCATGGTGGACTTAAGCCTTAAATAAATGGTAGCAATTACAAGAGACTCTGTAATGAAGAAGAAGGTCGGCAGTCACCAGTCGACAGTCTGAAATCACTATAGTGGATATTAATGACTAGTGGTAGCACGAGACTTGATTGAGGCTAAGGTAATCGTAAATTAAAAAGCGGTTGTCTGAAATCAATTCGAGGAAAGAAGAGAGTCAAGAAAGTCACCCATAAATTCCCCCTACTTTAAAAAAAAAAAAAAATTAAATCGTAAATATGTGGCAACATCTATGTAAAGCTTTAAGTGTTTGCTAGAAATGCAACAATATGTCTCACCATTTAAAATGAAGTTTAATTAATTATTTGTTATTTCTTAGAGTGCAACTCTGAACTCCTAGCAACTCCTCATATATCAAATAAGTGGAAAAAGTGCGGTATTAAAAAAGCCATAATTCAGTTCTTAAGTATGAAAACGTCCGGTCACATACGCTAAATGAAGTACGAGTACTCATACTCATGCCCCTTAGAGGAAATGTTTATGTGTTTAACTGCTAGCGGAAGCGTGGTGTGTGTGCGAGAATGTGTGTTTTAGACACTTGACCAAGAAAATATGGTCAGTGTTATAAACACTTAATGTCTTGCGAAAAAAAGGAGAATTATCACTTTTCAGCACATCTATTTTTCTTCCTTTACATCGTAGCAGTAACAAAAAAAAATGTTCAAGTGTTAATAACTATTTTGCCAAAAATATGTCTACGTAAGAGTGCGTTATACTGCCTTATTTGGAGTATGAGGAAAATGATTTATAGAAAAGTTCGTAAACATAAAATATATGAATGCGTTTAAGTGTTCAAAGTTTTAATAGAATTAACCATGTTGGTTCTGAAAGCCAACTAACATTTGTATATATATTGGTTTTTCTACGCTAAAGCTTCACACACACACCACTTACACAGGTTTGGTCAATAAAATTAAACCAACAAGATGAAGGAGTAGAAGTGATTTTTTATATTTCACATTAAAATCACGCAAAACTCAGCAAATATTAAGATGTGGTACTTAGAAATGGAAGGAAGGAAAGTTGGTTAAAACACACTTAACACTCAACCGCCAAAAGTTTTATTTTTGTAAAAGAATTTTTTTTAACAAATTGGTATAGTTGGACAACTTTGCAAAAAAAAAACTATTGCGGACAGTTTAATAGGAACAACATGTAGAACAAAAAGAATTTTGGACTAAATCTGATATAAATTACGAAAGAAAAATTACTTCTAGCGAAAAACGCTAAATCAATTACGACAGTGATTGAAATATGTTTCATGTTCTTTATAAAAAGTTTCGATATTAATTTGATCTGTTTGTGGGAAGAATACGTATTCGATTCTTTAATACAATAAAGTTAATTTGTATCAAAATTTCGAATGATTTCCTGTGATAACGAGCGTGCATTTGAAAGCAACCTGCTCAGTTTTTACTTGTACGAACCTCTTGTTCAATAGAAACATGAAGAAACAAAATTTGAGTACTTTTAGGAAAAACTGTTTTTAAATTGGCGTAAAAATATCAAAAATAGCCAGAAAGAGATTCTTGTCTAAGACCAAAGTATTTTTTATCGCAAAAAAAAATCAATAATATCGTGAAACGGATCAAAAATAGGTGTGTATAGCTCTTTTGTACGTTTGTAAAAAATTAAACTCTTTCGTAGCGGCTGGATCGATTTTATTAAAATGTGTGTATGTGTGTGTGTTAGTGCGCGTGTGTTAGTGTGTATGTTTAAGTCAATGACTTATATTTATAATTGGTACCGGAGGGTGGCGCTGTAATCGAGTTGAGAGACTTCATGATATGGATATCAAATTAAACGATTTGTTGAAAAAAAAAATAAATTGGCGATATTCTAACTCGAATGCCCAAAGATGGTACTACCACCTAGTTTTAAGATAAATATCTGACAACAATCAGAAGGAGGTGTGCGGCAAGATATCGTCTGCCTGAACTACTAGGTTCTTATATAAAAGTTCCATGCATGCCATTATGTATATGTTGAAAGACTATGTACGTAGAAAATATTTTAATATTGAAATAAATTGCGAATCAAGCTGGCTTCCCGTTCTTTCAAAAAATGTTGAACAGCAAAATAAAAAAGAAATAATTACAGAGGCAAACCTAATAATAAATATAAGGATAAGTTAGTTTTCTGTGGAGGTTTCTTGTGAAGTAATAATGGTTTTATATATTTTTTTTTTTGATTGCCTTGCTTTTCGAAACCTTCAATGCTTCATCTGATAAAGGAATTCTCATTTTATTTAAAAATTTTTCAGTTACTGGAAAGCCCTTTTTGCCCTCGACGGCGCTATATAAGTTATCAATATTTTTCATCTGTTTTATTCACTATATTTCGAATTCTAAAATAAAAATATTACTTATATTGAAACTATTGAATTCCTAGGAATTGACAAGATAAAAAACCTACTCGCATTAGAAGATTATGCTGGAAATAATTATCGCCCATAGAATTATGTTGATTTGATTCGACCGCAATAATGGATCATATTTTACTGCAGCACTTTTATTAATAGAATTAAGCATATTGCTCTGTTTGGCTTTTAATGGCTAGATCTTATTCATTAACAGGATGGGCTACCTAGAAATCTATATAAAAATTTTATATATTAAGCTCCTTCATAAATATTTTAATTTTAGAGAAGAAACAAATTTCAATACACAAAGTCAGCGAATTTTTGCCTCCTTTCTTGAATGATTTCTATCTTGTCTGCATGCAAATGCATATCAGTCTTCAAAATTCGCTCTGTAGTTGAATTAGAATGCACCAATTGGTGTGATCGACGACGAATCGATAAATCCTCGGCCACACTTCGTCTGAACGATTTGGCCCGGCATACTGAGGTGTTTTTATACTGACACAATATGTACGAACTTGAGAGCCAAATTCCAAATCGTGAGCTCAGATTATTATGTCATTTGCCAGTGTGGTAACTTAATATGAATCACCCTTTATTGAAGCTTAATTCTATCACAGATTTAATTAGTTATTGAAGAATTTGTTATTACTTAACCCCACTCCCACTAATTTTGTTTATGTAAACAAGGCGCCGCATTGTGGTAAATATTCCTAAAATACCTCAAAAACTTTATTGTCATGACAACAGTTGAGATGACAAAAACCAATAACAAGAAGCCGAGAATTTATAAAGAATCAAATATGTAGTCGATATATACACGACCATATATCAGAGTAATTATGTGTATATAAATAATATATGCATGTATGTGTGCGTATAAATGCACATATGTAAATAAATGAGCTTATCTGCTGCAGACGTGTAAATTGAAAGTTCATTTTGTGGTCAGCACAATTAACTAAGGAATTCATATTGAAATTTTTTGTTTTCAATAAGAACATAAGACGATTTCAATTAATTGAGGCATTAAAATACCACTGATTACCACACACACATTTACCACAAACGATATGAAAGGCAATCAATACCCATAAATAACAGAGTTATTTAAATCAATTTAAAAATTGCCACATCAATGACAATTAATTATATTTTACTTTTGACGCAAACTAGTCTCAGTTAACAATGCAAATGTAACAACAAATTAAGTTCATTAAGTACTTTTAATATTATAAATTGAAATTAGCTGGAAATTCCCGCCCTAACAAATCGCACTTGAGATATTTTCAAAATCATTAGCTTGTGTTCTGCCAATTTCGAAATGTCAAATGCAACTGAGCAAAGGGATCGCTGGAAAATACTATGTTCGAAACCGCATTTAGCGATGCCAAAAACACAAGCATGCGAAACGTACAAATTGTTTTGAAGCGAACTTAGAAAATATTTCCTCAAAATTCGTTGCAGTTTAAAGATTAAACAGGCGATCTTTGTATCTCGCATAGATCGTTGCAGGTCTTAATGTATGATGCATAACCTAAGATGATTCCATTAAATAAAATTCATTTTTTTAAATAGTACCAAATTAGTTACAGTAGTACCAGAAATTGTACAGATGTACCAACCCTGCAACTTACTTTTGCATATAATACACTGGCTATTTCGATACTTCCTGTCTTTACCAACCCTTATTTTATTATTTTAGACGACGAAGCAGGCTCCCCTTTGCAGAATATTTAAAATGTTCCGTGGCACCGCTGAAGTATTTAAGTCTGCCACTGCTTGATAGGGTCTAGTGTGACACAATGTCATCTGTATTGAACTAGACCTAATTTTTCGGTTATACAAACAAATGTGAATTTCGTAAAAACTAACCAAGCAGGTAAATTCTCCCAGCTAAATCCATCTACTCTCAGGCATTTGGTTACAACAAATATTTTTTATTTAATTAACTGCTAATAATATTAACACATTTGCTTTCAATCAACTGCAGCCATTAAATAGAAAACAATAATTTTCCTGTTTATCATCTACAATTAAAATTTAAGTAGCATTCAATGTCATGCCTAAAACTAATTATTTCGTTTAATATATTTCTGCTAATATCAACTTGTTCACTTTTATGTATTCGAGATTAGTGTGTTTAAAGTTTATCTAAGTGAAAATATATCAGAACAGATGTCCCTGAAGAGACACAGTTTGAAAGCAAATATTATAAACATTGGCGGTAAAAAACTATAATTGAACAATTTTCTTATCGACCTTCACTCTCGTAAAATCGAAATGGGTACTGAAATTGTCATGTTGTAGCAGATGGCAATAAAGCATGTCCTTCGACATAGAAATATTCGGTTTTGGTGTCGATATTAATGTCAATGGCAACATCTGAATCGGCCTGACGTTTTCGCGGAATATTCATTTATCAATCCAGTGTTTTTTTATTAAAACTGCCCTTCGTAAGACGTGTTGCGTTTTTAAATCGTTCGCATAGATTTCAATCGCTGCGTGACACTTAACGATCCTTTTATAACTAGGATCTTCATCAACATATGTTCCCAATTTAATGCCTTCGAATTCGTATGGCTGTCCAGAGCTTGGCTTATCGTTAATGCTCCCATCATGATTTTTTAAACGTCAAAATCTGACTCACGATTTACTTACTAGTGCTTCTTAATGCAAAGAACTCCCATGATCCTTAATCACATAATGCAGCGATAGAATAAACGGCCAGGGAAAGTATAATGCAATAAATGCTGTACGATCTACATATACATCTGTAGATCGATATAAGCAGAAAGAACTGTATTACCATGTCATGACATTGAGCTTCAACAACAGTTGCTGCTTCATTCACCAGACACAAATTTAAAGAAAACAAGGACACGTGTTGTTATTGCATGGCTAGTGTGTGGGGCAACCCCAATGAACCAGATTCCCTGTTATTTTCCATTACTCACTTTAAGAACTTCAACCAGTATTTCGTTCACTTATTTTACAAAATTTCAAAACTAAATAATAAAACCAAAATAAATTTGTAAGCAAACAGAAAAGCAGTTGCAGAGAAGAATTTCTTCCTAAGTGTAGAAATTGCGTATTGCTAAATTTTGGCAACCGTAAACTTTCAGCTGCCTGCTGGTGGGCATCGTCTGTCACTCAAATAATTATATTTGCAAGACTTCAAATTTAATTATAATTAAAAGAAGCAATTGCAAAATGGGTAAAACTATTTTTTGTTTGGATTTTATAGTCAATAGAGCTGAAATTGAAATAACAAAAGTATATTCAAATATTTTTTTTACAAGAAAAAAATTCTTTATGGAAAATATTTAAAATTCCAAAAATCTAATATGTATTTTTAATAGTAAAGCAAAAGTTTTATATGTACGAGTATATGTTAATAAGGGATTGTTTTACCCTTATGTATCTCTACCAATTAGATGGGGCAGTGATGTCACCAGTTTTATCAGAACAAACGAATCCAATTTGCCTCATTCCAGCAATGGAATTTTCCCGCTGCTTAAGCTGTCATATTCCTTAGGCGGTGCATTTATTTTGGCCGAAGCTATTCTCCGTAGATCCTCGATGGGATTGCGACCTGGACCTAAGGTAGGCCCGTCTAGCAAAGCATTTTGTCGAGAGTTAAAAAGCGCTTTAGTTAACTTCGCATTATGCAGCTGGAGCTTCCATTAATCGTCATGTAAATCACCAGCGAAATCAAAGAGTTAATTTTTTAACAAATCTATTTAATTTTGCCTGGTACAAAGCATATTTTGTCCTCACCTTCTGATAAAAATGCACGTTTATGAAGTGCTGCCCATGGCCGTTTTACGTCTCTCCAATATTTGTACACAATTTGTTTTCTCACTGAATATCACAGGTTTGAATTCCTCTTCTCAAAATGAATACATTTTATAAAATGCTATAGGTACATTTTTATGATGCACTCGAGTCTCGTATTTCTTTTAAAGCTTTAGTTTTATTTTATTGAATTTTTTTTTTACAGGAAAATTCCAATAAGTACAAAAATCTTATCTCTAAAATGTTTTTAATTAGTTATGTAATAAGTAATTCATTGTATTCAATTCTTAATAAAGTAGCTACTATTGGGTAGGGGAGTCGTCTCGCCAGGCTCAATGTGTCTGTTTTTTTTTGTCTCTGGTGCCCGTAAAATTGCAATAACATGTGTGACTTAGCTTCTTCCTAAATAGTGAGGACTTCTAGATCTCTTGGGATATTTTCATTCCTTATATAGAATGAGATGCATACGATTAGTCGTAAAATGCAGACTGTCTCCTTTATAACTTCTGGATGTTTGTTGTGAAAACAGTGCCCCACAGCTGAATGCCATCCATATATCCATATTGGCTTTGTAACGGTTTTGTATAAACCGACTTTTGTGTTTCAAAGCTAATTTTGAGTTAGTACTTATGAGCCAGTGTAGTTGATTTGTTCGAAGCTTAATGGCCGTTACTTTTGCCTCAATATGGCGGGATCAAGTAAGGTGTCCATCTAGGTGGATATCTAAATATTTAACGTGCGCTTCCACTGAAATAGTGGTGGAAATGGTGGTCGTGAGCACATATTGATCCTTTATTCCTATTTTATTGAAGTTTTTCAGATGCAACTTTCGAATCTTAGTTAACATTTATAAATACAGTGTCATCTGCAACCGTTGACGTTTGTAATATCCGCTGTATAAATCAAATATAATAGCGTCCCTGGCATGCTGCCTTGAATGATCTCTGCCGAGATTTCCCCTTTCTTAAACAAAGCTGAACAAATAGTGCTAATTTTTAAATGCCAATCTAATAACGGTGACAATTCAGTCCTTTCCTGGCTTACGGGTCATGTCAACATCAGACATCTTTCAAGAGTCTTATGTTTAGGGCCCAAATCTTGTTTTATTGTTTGGCATTCACGTTATTTAGTCACATTTAGACCACGTTCCATTTTTATTTGTTTACAACTTATATGAATATTGGTTGCTGACTGCTGCCTGCTACGATCATTAATGTTACATTTCCAGCTGCTACGATTATTAATAATTTAGTTCTCTGGGTTTTAACAAAGTTTGTAATCGTTTTTCGATGTCTTTTTACAGAAGCAGCAATTTGAACCACTTTTACTGCTTTCATCTCTTGATTCAGTTCTAGTCGGCACTTTCCTTGACAATAAAAAATGTTTATTTTCTTTTTCATCTTATACCACTGTTTGTATACTATACTCACTTAGGAATTGTTATCTTCGCTTTATATGCTGATATGTCGACTTAGCAGCCGGCAGAACCGTTAGTAGAACATAAGCTAAAGAGAAAAGATATATTGCTCACATAATTATTTTACAGACTGTATTCCAAAATTGCCGACTGTCAAAATTTTTTGCTATGTTTGATAGGCAACACTTGTGGTTTCTGGCGCTCAATATATTCATAAATTAATATTATTTTATTTATTAATTTTCATTTAAATGGGCATAAGTGGCTGTAAAAATATTTCAAAATTAGTCTGCATAAAAACACACCATTCGAGAGCTAACTGTACGCGCACCTACACATGTATACTTATACATACAACCTCACAACTACTATTATTTTAAAGAACGGACCGACATGTGTTTAAATTGTCTTACGTAACTCAAGCTTTATTGAAAATTATGTCACCCTCGGGATTGTTACACACATATACATATCTATAGATATGTGCATGTGAGTATGTGCTATACACGAGAACAAAAAGATCCTATTTCGTTAAATGAGTGATGTTAACATGTACAGATGTGATAGCATAACTGAAATTTGTATTTGTCTGCAAGTGTTTTCTTATTCTATTGAATTCGTTTTCGATTCAACATCTTCTTATTTAACACACGGATACACAGATACTCCTACACATGGGCTGCTACATATTATTTGTATGCATGCTACGCGTCTGTGTACAATTTTGGTTAATTATACTGCAGTTTTGCCAACCAAAAGTTGATGGTAAAATGTGAAAACAGTAAATTTTCCTTAAAATACTTAAGATGCAATTAAATTGAATTGAGAATTAGTTTTTGTCTACCAAAGAAATATTCACATACGTTCACGATCCCACAAGCACACGCATACATTTACAGAAACTCTTATAATACACTAGACAGAGATGAGAAGGACGGCTTAATAAAAGGTACTTTTCACAAGCATGGATTTTTATTTGTAAATACTTTGGTTCAAAAACAAATTAAAACTACAGGGTATTGTTCAGTGTAAAATTGCCTGCAATGAACAGCAATAAAAATATTAAAAATAATAATAAATATATTACGTGTTTTGAATTAATCTACCGATTGCAAAATGATGCAACACGTATCGTAGAAGAGCTTTTAGAAAACTTAGTACTTGTTATGCTTGTTGTAATACAATTCATTCAAATTTGTAGGCCTAATTCACTGCGAAAATGTTTTCTTTTGAATGTAAAAACACTGTAACCCTCAGATAGATACAGTCGCGTTCGTAAATCTTTTTAGAGCTCCTATTTTCTACAAACATGGACCGATTACGATCACTTTTAATTTTTCTTGAATTTGAATATATTTTTTGTTTTGTTTAATCTTTTTAAAGAAGTTGCCAACAAGCCTTTAAATCTTAATCCTAATAATAATTTCTTAGTTGGCTACATGTGTAACAACTAATTTATTGCATTCAAATTTTACTTTAGTAATATTCTTTTGAAGCATTGCTACAAAAATTTCAAATATCCAAATCTAATCTACGGTTTCTCAGCTTTTTACGAAATATAGTAACAATTATATTCTGAATTCTTTATCTCGCTTAAGACTCAGAATATATTGTTGAGTTTTATAGTTTTAATCAAGTTGAATATTAAAACGGGTTAGTGATTTTAAAACTGCCGGTCTGGCAACGTGGTTGGTTGTTACATATCTGTCAGCTGAAGTGTCATTTATATAGTAAAACGTTTGCTATTTACGAATATGGATCGTTTAACAACCAAGTATCGTGTAAAAATAGTTAAAACTTACTATAAAAGTGATGGTTCAAAGAGGCTGAAACGTTACAGATGTGACCAGGGCTGTGCATCAATGTGCGCACTGCCTAAAATATCGCTTCTGTTAATGAAAGTGTGGCGGATAACCCGCATTTGTCGATTCCACGGCGTTGTCAGTAATTGCGACTAGCCTGCGGTACATTATAGCGTATTTTACATTTGGATTTGCACCGCCATCTATATAAAGTCCAATTCACGTAACAATTAAAGCCGCAACAGGCTTTCAATGCTGATTTTTCGAACAAAATTTTCTTCAGTGATGCAGCTTGTTTCTCACTCGGTGGTTACATAAACAAGCAAAATCGGAGAACTGAGAAGTGTTTGTGGAAAAGCCATTGCATCCGGAAAAAGTAGATGTTTAGTGTGCGCATTATGGCCATATGATAACTGACTTTTTTGGCCAGCAGTTAAGATTATGAACTAGATGATATGTGGTTTCAACAAGACGATGCCACGAGCCACACAACATGACCGATTTTGGCATGGTAAGTTTCCACAATGCGTAATATCATGTTTTGGTGACGTTAATTGGCCGCCAAGGTCATGTCATTTGACGCCGTTCGACTTTTTTCTGGATAATACCCTAACGTCCAAGGCAAGGTCCAAGCATTATAATGAAATAAAATCGTTATTGAAATGATAGCTTAATTTGTGTTTTATTTAACTTTACTTTTGGAAGCGAAAAATGGATTACCGTATTGTAAAAGATGTAATAGAAATTAAATAATTTTTCAGTTTTAATTTTACTTTTTGTCAAAGCTTTTATACAATAAACATCTTTCAATAATAAATTTAGTATGTTTAATGTAGAGAGCAAATAAAAGACGAAAAAAATACAAATACAAAGAAGTCGTGATCATTACTATACTTACATTCACTAAAAATAATGGTACTTTTCAACCTCTACAAAGTACCATATTTCTATGTTAAGGGTTCAATGATGACACATTCTGACAAATTCACTCACAAATACCAACACTGAAATGTTGTATTTATACATAAACACACATATCAAATTAAAAGCATCCAAACCAGCGACTTGTGGATAAATTGAAAAGTACTTCTGCAGTCGTAATATATGGCAGGTAGTCACGTTTATATCATTACGATTGTATTTAATTGAATGTTCCTGAAAGTCTCCAAAAACGAAGACTTGGGACAACACATCCATTTATGGTCATTCATTTTTAAGCATTCAATGTTGGTGTCATAAAATACAAATGACAAACATTTGTTATACTTAAATATATTTAATTTTATTTATTTCGAAGGCAGTGAACTGAGTAATAAAGTACCTTTTTTTCTCTTGTTTAAGTGTCTTAAAATGAATTATTTTACTCGTAACGGTGTTTTTATTTTTCTCATATTGCAGATAACTTTTTTCTTACTAATATGTAATTGATCTACTTTGGCAAAACTAATGTTCTCGTGTAGGAGAATAATAATTGTAAATGTTTAAATGTGAAATTTGTTTATAGTACTAAATAAATATAATTTACGTACCTTATATATTCTTATATTCTCAAAAAAAAAAGGAGCGGCCGATATTAAAATGGAATAAAACAAGCGGAGGGAGAGGTACGGATGATGTTTTGAAGCCCCATGGAGCCCTTAAAGTCGCCAAGTCTTCGAAACTTATAGTTCATGTGCACGGCGAAGAACCGGATGCCTCGGCGTCTCCTGTAGAATTTCTGGGACAGAAGTGTTCTAGTGAATGTTGTTGAGTTGACTTTGAAGGTCATGCGTCTTCCTCAAAATGAACGTTTTGCGCAATCAAGAGAACGTAGCATCTTCTGTATATGAATTGCCAAATACAAAAGAGTTTATTACCATTTTATTGACGAGGTTCACTATTGTCCATGAAAAGAGTTCTTTTTCGTCACGTTAGGCGAAGAATGGGTGATTTTCGTCAGAACACTAGTAACGAAAAACAGACGTCACCAAAACAACACATCGATCTACCACAGAGTGTCAACATCGATCCACCCTCATTGAATAAGACTTTAAACTTTGATATGAAATAAAACCACAACAACTTTAGACGAAATTTAATTAACAATTTAAGTAGCTCTGTTCCTTCCTGTCGCTCTAAACAATGATGCTAAAATGTTTTAACTAATTTTAATTTTTTGGTTTAAAAAAAATTTTGCATATGAAAATTAATGGAGGCCTAAAACGTAGATGACATTTTAAAAATAATTTTCAGTCCTTTAAATTTAAGTATAAAAACTGGCATACATATGTCTTCCACGGCTGGTTAGTATGTAGTCCAATTAGGACCATCATTATGTTGTGTAACCCAGCTACGTTTATTAGTACGATCTTAGAGACGACGTTGTTCAGGCATGGATCATTCCTCTATAGGGTTTGCCAATAATTGTAACCTTCTAGCCAGACTCATATACACATGAGTAAATACGTAAGAGACCGCATTGAACTGTGTTCATCGAAGTTTAAGGCAATAGTTTTTTCTTATTAAGTTTGTTTTTATATTGCGACTCAATTGAATTTTCATTTTGCCAGTTTGAACAGATGTTAAGATATTAAAAAAAAATTAGCTGTTTTCATTTCGTTGTTTTTTTTTTTGCATTTTAACAGATAACAATTTTATTGCTTATTTTGCTTCCAAGAAGCTAACCAATATATAAAAAAAGAGACAAAACAATTACCCGATTTCACAGATTTTTTATTAGCAAAATTCTCAGAGCTTCATTTGATAGTTCGATTCAACACATGTATCCATGTCAACAGTCGAACCTCGTTAAATCGCTTGCACTATAACTATAATGAAGTAGTTGCAAATACATAAAATTTATATAAATTAAAAAAAGGCGGGCAATCACCATTATTTACATATCCAGTCTCCAGAATGTTGTACAGAGCTATAAGTCAAACGTATACTCAAAAATAATTTAATATTTTTTCTTCTTTTGTTTAATTAAAAAAAACTATACGCAATTGATTATGCATTTATGCTCCCGATACACCCTTTTTATCTGTGACAAAAAAAAACAATAACAACAACCAAAAACCCTATGGCGTTTTCTTTTCCGAAGAAATATGCGGTCATGACCACTTTTTTTTACCCACAGCTAACAAAAAGTGTTGGATGTTGTAAGAACACAGTAAAACAAAAATAAAAAAATTACAAGAATGATCCAAATTATTAGAAAACAAAAGTATATTTTTTATATAATTGTTATCCCAACTTACATAATTATAAAAATGAAATTAATACGCAATCTATCCGCATTTCGCAAGTTGCTTAGACCAGTTCACCACCCAAGCAACCAGCTTATACATTTTCATAAAATAAATTGCATTTTGATAATAAAATGAGTTGAGATAAAAAAAGTACCTAGAAATAATTTTCCTTATATAAAAAGTTTATTCTCCTACTTATATATTTTGTGTTAAAAACAACTGGTAACTTATTAAAATTGTCCAAGCTTGAAGGTCTTTTTTAAAAATTATATTTTTAAGACTAGGATAGCTGGACATAAATCAAATCTTAATTGCAGACATACCCTGAATACAGCATTATCTTCTCATTGTTTTGAATCAAATCATTATCCTAACTTTGAAAACGCATCGGTTTTAAATACAGAAATTAATTATAAGCGTCGTTTTATATTAGAAATGTTACAAATTGTTAATACACCTAGTACACAATGAATTAATTTTAAGGAAGACACAGATAATGTTGCACAGATTTATAGACACTTAGTTCATAGAATAAGATAGTTAATATAAGTATGTTTTTAGGGGTTTTTTGAATTATGTTATATTATTTAAATATGTTTGGTACACATGTTAATACAATTGTAACGTTATTTAACAACATTTTTAATGTTAAGTTTCGTTAACTGTATTTACATTTTTTAAAAATATTTTTAAAAAACCTCATGTTATTTTTGTTTTATGTTAACTTTGGAAAATTAAGGAATTTTTGTGACAATAATTTTTTCATAAATATATAATTTGTTCGTTATTTTTATTTCCTGATGATGCTACACAATGGAGTAGCGAAATATCGAAAAATAAAAATATAAGTTCTAAAAAAGACCTTCAAGCTTGGACAATTTTAATAAATTAAATTTAAAAAAAGGTCAAGAACAGCTATAATTTTAACAACTGGTAACTTTAATCATAAGCCAAAAACCCTGTATTTTTGCTAATGAAGCCTTTTAGTTATTGTAGACACACACCGAACAAAGGCACAAACCATTATTTCTATACAAACAGTTTTTCTTCTGCGGCAAGTAGAAGCAGAACATGTGATTAGTGTTGCCACATACTGTGAAAACGTCTTTGTTTCAAACGAAAATATTTATGAACAAAATTTCGATTTAAAAAATTAAATTTATTTATTTGATTTTAATTACAACAATATAATTCTTACTACTAACTGGAAAGAAATTCATAATAGCAACCTTCGTTTTCAATTACAAATTTTAAAATATATTTGACTTATTAAATTATTTTCTACTAAGAATTTATATATTTTATTAATATTCCTCTTGCATGTGATCGGTAATAATTCAGATGAAAGATTCGGTCCAAAGATTTTGCGTCTGGAGTAGTTGCAGTTTAACAACATACGAAATTACAAAAAAAAAACTTTATTAAAGAAGCTCGACATAGGGCTCCCTTAAATAGAGGAGCGTGCTTGGCAATAAGGCAAATTCTCACTACATTTTTTGGTTCAGAAGTAGTAACTTAAACATTGTTTTTCAAGAAAAAGAAGAAATCGAAAAAACTCCTTAAATTAAAAAGAAAACTATAAAACCGACATAAACAAAAAAAAAAAATATTTTAAACAAAAAACCGGATAAACAACTAAAATCTTTTCTAGGAAGTGCAAAATGGACAATACACATATTGAAAACCCCCAATATCAAGAAAAACGGAAATGAAATATTTTATTTATTTAGTAAATTAGACCCCCTGTTTATTTTTGTTATCAGCACAAAGTTAAAAAGCAGAGAACTTATTAAAACCCAATTACTCCTCTTTGATTCTTTTGATATTGCGACAGGATGAGTCACAACGAAAAATGACACTAACATGGCACATAGCCAAAACCGGTTTGTCAAGCAAACCAAATTTGACAAGGTATGACGGAAATTCGTTCCAAATATATATATCCTCACACATACTTACAAGCTGCCGCAAAAGAAATGTCATAAGCAAGGCAAATTGATAACAGGTAAACTCACGGGCGAATTTAAGGCATTTCAGGCTCAGTAGGACAGGTAAGCAGGTAAACTCACCAGTACTAATTGGATATAAATTTCCATATAAAAAATGCTTCGCCATTTCCGGTTCATTTTTTATATATGGCGTTGGACATCGGCAAAGAAGGCAGAAATTCCTTGCATTCGCCTATGAGTCTACCTCTTATCAAATCAAAAGGCGAATAAAATGTATATGGAATTTGACATCTAATCAGTTTAAAAAAATTATCAGCTGCGCTAGCAAGTTTACCTGTTTTATTTCGGTTTGATCATAATTTGAATTGGTTACCTTTTTTGCAGATAGCGCCAAATGTCACTATTTTTGGACATTTCCGACGTATTTTTTCACAGAATTAGCTGCCAGCAAGCCATAGAAAGGCACACACCTCAAAAACCTGAAATTATTGTTACTGCTTATTTGACATATTTTCGGTCTGTTGTGAGTGTGAGAATTACAGCCAGTTCAAATTATGACATTACTCTTACACCACCTTGTATATACATTCATTTACACTGAAAAAGAAATTATAGGCAATCCTCTCGAATTAAGTCAATGAAATTAAACAATATGTTAAATTAATTATTTTATGTTCATAAATAAAAAACTGAATATTTTGTAAGAAAAATATTATTTCTTTTCCATATACAAATTTACAAATTCTCGTTTTCTGAATATGTGCACAGCTGATTAAAATATTAATGGATTTAATTAATCCAGTAACTGCAATTATAATTGCTTGTCTCTTGTTTGCAATCAAACCTTTTCGAAGTGTTGAGACTTAATGTTAAATATGCAGTTCTTTTTTCAAGTATGTTTGAATGGATTTTAATTTTATTTTATTCACAAAAAGTGTTTTTTGTTCAATATATGTAAGTTTGTAAACGACTAAAACACATGCATATATTATTATTCTCAGAATTAACCACAGCGTCCGTCAAAGCAATACAATTTAGTTCAAAATTTCCAATGAAGTCACCACCAACCACGTATATCAATTAATTAGTTGCACAATCATATTGCAACCAATAGATACACAAACAAGTACAAAAACATTGTTGTATGAGCAAATACATATGTATATTAGTATATAGGATAATATATATTAAATTAAATCTGCGAGTAGATACTTATTTTGTTAAACTAAACTTAACGCACAGCCATCTAAATAAACTTCCAAATATGTACAACTGAAATTAAAAATAATTTCTCAGTACTCGTTTAATAATATACTCGTATAATTCTACTAGTAGTAGTACAAATTTGGTTTCTACAAATTGCAAACTGTTTACGATATCGGAATATTCAATTAACTTAATTGACTGTTAAGAGAATAATTGAAGAATTGAGGAAGACTTTATTATTTAGCGACTAAACACAGTGTTAACATAATAACATCGTAGCAGCTCGTGAGAGTCTTGGTGAAAGTCCATGGACATCTGTACGGTGTTGTCGACAAATATTAAATTTCCATAAGCTCTCTGTAGCGTAAAATCACTAAAGATCCTCTCTATGTCTTCAATCACGTTTGACTGACAGTAAAAAAAGAGAACTCTTGGATAGCTCTGTACGTCGTCAAACTTTCCGCATTTTGTATATAAAGAACTCACACGGGAATGTCACAAAACACAACAGATGCTAGATACCGTGAACGATAATAATTTTTTTCCCATAATTAGATACTATGAATATGGTCTCAACTAGACGTTGTGACCTATCTTATAGCCCGTAAAACAATTCAATTACGCACAACATGACGCACTTCGTACTGATCAGAATTAGCCTACCAGATCATGTAATTTAAATTTTTTCTATTGGATTCACTGAAGTGATTCACATATGCAGCCGAATGGTCACGGAAAAATATAAATCGCATGTACGTGAGAAACCGAGAATGTCATATACCTGACGTGCTATAACATACATAACCCTAAGCTGTGTTTCTTAGGCTTCCCTAAAGTATATACTTCAAGATCTTGTTTAGTTATTTAAAATATAAAGTGATGAAAGAGTCACGAGAAAGAATTTCAGCGAAAACTATAAATAATTAGTTTATTATAGATTTATATAAGAGTGCCCTTTACCGAAGTATAAAGGAAACACACATGTATGGCCGGGAATCTTTAAATGGACTAACCTACCTGCAAGCGTCAGGATATCATATATACGAATACTTTATGTGGTCGCATATGAATAAAAATTCAAAAGCGATAATGAAAACATGAGTTTTTTTATATTCCCGGAAACATTCTCATACAGATTGGACAATGCACATGTAGGGGCCATCGATATACTGATGAGACGAATGTAGTAAAAAACTTTCTTTCTGTGGCAAAGGATAAAAAACGAACTTTTTTTTTAATTACTTGTAGTCAAAAGATATTGATGTTATGTGCCCTTTCATATATTATATATACAGTAGTCGAAATAAGTCTGCATACGACAAAGTTTCAATTCTGCGGAGGTAATATACTGCCATTCTTCTTGAAACTTTTCTTTCAGAATTGTGGAAAGGATCCATATTACCATCAATATAACAAAACTTTCCCACTCCGAAGCAGCAAGAGCACCCCGAATCAAAACGCTGCTTGTACCTATTATCCAAGCCGCTACCAAATGAACCTTTTGTGCGTCCATGCTGCCTAAGTAGCAACTGAATACTTTTAAAAACAATCCTTTAACAAAACAAGAATAGTAGAATATGAATAAGGAGACTTCTGTTAGTATTTAAAATTAAAAACCAAACTGTGATGGCCTGTGTAATCTTCTGTCAATGTTTTTTAATTGTTGTTTTTTATAAAAGTTTATTTTGCAATAAATAATTTTTTGGTTTATGATAATAAAAATAGATTTGGAACAGATCCACATCACAATTTTTTTATTTAAGTCTTTTAGACTGACTGGACTTTTGTTAGCCACCGTACATACTACATAAATTAAAATAAATATTTTAAGCTTAACAAACCTTAAGAAAACGTATTCAAAAAAGTGTGTTAAAGACATTATGACATAGTGCCCGAATTCCCAGGTTTATCAAACACATATTGTTGCTTTTCTTCATTACAACCTGCCAAATAAAACTGATCCAACTAAAACACACGATGTTAATTGTAAATAAAACAAAAAGTTTTCAGACAATTATTTCAATATTTTTTATTACGATAGAAGGATATATGACAATTATGTGTGAAGCAAAATATCGGCCAAATGCTCGGTGGAATACCTCTCTCCGATGGTCGATATTTTCAACGACTCTGCGACATAACTCAGGTTAAATATCGTTAATGTGCCGAATTAACTTATTCTTTTGCTCTTGAATTGTTCTTAGCGTATTGACGTACACTTTTTCTTTTAAATATCCCCAAAGAAAGAAGTCCAACGGTGTCAAACCACATGATCATGACGGCCAATTTACATCGGCACGACGTAAGATAACACGGCCATTGAATTTCTCGCTTAAAAAAGCCATTGTTTCACTGGCTGTGTGGCAAGTGGCACAAGCCTGTTGCAGCCACATATCGTCCAGGTACATATCCTTTCTAGCCACAATCATCTCGAATAATTAACGTCGTGCATTATGGTTGGACCACCCACGAGACAAAAATCTTAAATCAAATATGTTTAAACAAAAGTCCCTATGATTCTAGATTTCCGTCATCCCTTGTCAAGTCTGGTATGGAGACAAGTCGGTTTCGGCTATATGCCATCTTCAGTATCATTTTTCGTTTCGAGAACTTATATTACCGAGCAGTGTAACATAAGCATTCGCTCGTTGTAGTAAAACATATGAGAGCCTGTGGTGGAAATCGAACACACGACACCAGATTAATACACTAGCACAACACTAACCAGATTCCCGGGGCACCGAAAAAAAATTATTTTTAATATATAAAATAAATAAAATAAATTAAAACAGAGATAAATGAGAAAAAGGGTTTAAAAATAATTTTTTTAATTGAAACGGAGTAGATAGTGGGAATATTTCTAGTGAATAATATTGTTAATTTCGAGAAAAGTTTTGCTTCTGAAGCAATTTATCCCAAAAAAATTTAATTCTTTAATGTTTTAAAAAGATTTGTTAAGAGTTTTTAAATACGGACGAAATTGTTTGAAGCAAAAACTGATTGTAAATAAAAAATGTTAACCTTTTTTGCGATATTTCGAATTGGGTGTCAGTATTAAAATTAAATAAAATAAAGAATAAAATCATTTCCTGCTTTTTTTTACTTCAAGATTCTTAACACCTTGAAAGACATTTTTAATTAAGTTTTTTTATTCGAAGTTCTTTAAATCACATAAAGTCTGAATAAAATAAAGTTTAAAAATCTCTTCTCAATTCTATTCAAACAATAGAGCAACAGGCTTTCTAATAAATAAACAGCAGTATTACACTTTTAAATCCGTTGAACTATTCCCGTTTCGTAAGAGTTTTCTATACAAAGAATTTTTATTTCTTTCATTAATTTGTGTTCATTCATTAGTCATGAATGAACGCTATTGAGTTTTATTATGTAATCTTGCAGATATATGCAGTGAAATATGTAAACACGTATGTATGTACATGTTTATATATTAAAATATCCCGCCGTTCACAAATCTGGTAGGTAGTAGACGAATTTGTTAAGATACTAAGAAGTTTCAGTACTTACATCACTTTCTGTGTACATTGACTCGCTCAATAAGCTTTAGGAATTCATTACTGTCATTACTAGTAGATTGGATCCGTCGCCTTTATCTCCGTTAGCTCCATCAGTTTGCGAAAGAGAACAGGATCAGATAACGACTTATTAGTTTCGATCTATAGAAGAAGCAGAGGCCAAAAATAAACTAATGTTGTTTATCTTTTCCAGCCATGTGGTTTTAGACGTTCGTACTTCTTGTAATAAACAGAAGTGTTAAAAATTAGACATCTAAGAGTCATGCCTTTCTTCCTGTTAAAATCAACGAAGGTGTTACGTTCGCCACGCCTTTCGTTGTTGATGAGAAATGCAGCAGATTCTCAATTAGATCCATTCTCTGAGTTCTGATTTTCGTTATGGTCATGAGCTGCAACGTTATCCAAACGAAGATAGACAAGAATGCCTCGCTAGGGGTGAACGGGTCAACTTTAAAGGTAATTCTAAGGCGTTAGACCGTGAGATTTTGACAGGGATGGATAGTGAAGTCTCGCATGAGGTGGAGGGGTTAATCTCTCTAGGAACTCCTATGTTTATTGGCCCGTTGAGGAATTCTTAAGATTTGGTCAAGAAACCCTCCCAAGTGGTGGACGGGATAGCTTCGAATGATACTCCTGAGGAAGACGCTGAGACGGTAGCACACAGTGTGTGTAAATGTCCAGCACCGGCTGGCATAACACTTAGGACCACGGGCAGATACTTGTAAAGTATAAATACCATGATGGACCTTAGCCTTAAACAAAAGCTAGCAACTACAAGAGACTCCCTGATAAGGAAGAATGTCGACAGTCTCCAATCGACACTCTGAAATCACTATAGTCGTTAGTAAGTGCTAGTGGTAGCACGAGACTTCATTGAGACTAATTGTAAATTACACATCGGTTGCCTGAAAACAATTCGAGGAAAAAAGGGTTCGAAAAGGTATCCATAAAGTTACCGGTCTACTTCTATTTTCCCCTCTCCTATATTAAAATAAGAAACTGTTATTATGTTCTGGCGAACAGTAAAAGATTTTTTATGAAAAATCGCGACAGTCCATTTAAACAAGCATTTCAGTCCATGCCTCCTTAGTGTTCCGCTTGCTGATTCCACATCATTCTAGTTGTTCTGTTTGCTCATTTGGCTTAAACGCTGCCGGGATATACATGTGGTGCGGCTAGGCTTTTCCAAAAAATAACTCTATTTCATTTGCCTTCAAAGATCTTTGCATTCCTTATGATCCTAGTATTAGTATCTTCGGCATATGTCTGCATACTTTAAGTCTGATTTTGCATAAGGCTTTTAGACTTCACCTGCTTACTCACTTAGAATCATAGTTTAAACAAAAAAAGGCTACATTACTTTAATTTGGTCAAAGCAAAACCGGTACCATAGTGATATCTCAAAGCTAATGAGATAATACCAAAGACAACTCGTTGTGACAAGAGACTGATAATATCTCAGTGAACTCGCTGCCGGAATGATAACCAGAGTAAAAATCTTTTCATATATGTAACTTTTTACAAACAAGTTTTGTCGTTCTATTTATTTTTATCAAAAATACATTTCTCGGCAAAAATGCCATCTTTTGAATAAAATTTTGAAGGATTTTATTATAAATGAACATATAATTTCAAGAAGTTCTCTAAGGTTTTTAATATGAGTCCTAGTGATTGTAGTGACAACTGATGTAACCATAGCAATAGTCCTCCCGTGAGAACAAGTGTCTCACTGCGGTGGTATTTGCTGTATGGATATATGTGTGTGTACATTAAGCATTTTCGAATGAGCTTGCGTTTGTGCTGCTTTAAACATGTAAATCAAAATGATAAAGTTGCATACTTGAGTAGAGTTATTTCACAACAGGCAACAATACGAGTGCAACGAATAAAAAGCAGTAACAAATAAAATAGAAGAGCTCAAAAGGCACACCCACACATACTTTAATACAGAAAAGAATTTATAAACAAAAGCATCCATTTAGACAAAAACCATACCACGCCATCATAATCATCACTATACAATTTTTTTTTTCGTTAACATAAAAAACAACAATAGTTCTTAAATCTCCCACAAAAAAAAAATAAAACAAAAAAAATGTGGTAAAAAAAAACAATCCGGAGCTAAAATGTCATGAAAATAATGGCCACTTTTGTTTTGGTTTTTTTTTTGTTTTTGTTTCATGGCAAGTTGATGTATGGCAAATTTACATTTAATTTTTTTGTTGTTTTGTTTTAAACAAATTGTTGCATATTTTGCAAATATCAGTGGCTTTTATATTGTTATACATTCTGCAATTCTTTAACACCCAGCGAAATAAAAGCATAAAATTTGCCTACATACATACATGTGACAGCTATGCTCATTTCAATATTAAATTTGTAACAATTGGAATTGTGAGCAGCATAAATAAGGATTGGTTTTAAATGCCCAGTACTCGCGAAGTTTTAACGTTTCTCCAATAATGCCAAGTTTGGAGAATTGCGGTGTTTGGGTTTGTTTTGAACTGGCGGCGTCAAAAGGGTCTATCTGACCGGCCAATTAAAATCGCCAAAACTGGAAATCACAGCGCTCGAAATTCCAAAATCTCCATTAGTGAACTAGCTGTGCAAACAATTCTTTCATACTATGCTCAACCCCAATACAACACGTTGAGGCAAAATAAGATTCGAACAACAGTCGCAGTTACGGTTAGTGCTATTTGCTTCGCTCGCAAATCATTAGGATTCCGGATATCATCCTCTTTTTGCACCGGATTTCACACAGCGTTTGGGGTTAGTTACGTTTACTTGATCATGATGATGACTTCATAATGAAACATATTCCCTATATTCAGCAACCTTCAAGGTAACGAACGTCTCATGATGCTCATTTGCTTTCATAGTTGTTGGATTGTTTTCTTTATTGAGCCCTATTAAAGTGAAGATGTATTGGTTTTATCGCCTTAAGGAAGCAAGAATAATTAAGGAAAAAAATTGATTTGCTAGAATTCTTAAAAATAAATATTCAAAATTGCTTAAGAGCCTAGAGGTAGGCAACTTGACTGCTTCAACACAAAATTGAATAACTAAGGCTCCAAGATTGTGATCACGATTCCAAACTCTTACAACCAATCCACGCGATCATCCAAAGGAAACCGACCGAATCAATGAAAGAAACGATCAAGTGATTTTGTATGAAATTGGAAAAATAGTATTACCTGAACAGATGTTTTTAAAAAGTTGTCTTTACAAATGGGAACCGATCTACTTAATAACAGACTTAAAAATGCGCTCAATAAAATGCAAAAATAATTTTTTTCGTATAAGTGCTCAAGAATTTTTTCTGCGCAAACCTATAACCTGGTTCTAGTATATAACCCTCTTGCCATTCATAACCCTCTGTGCCATTTATCTGCGCTCTTGTTGTACACGGTACGAGTATTTAGAACAAGCAACGGATTTTTCGCAATAACCCATCTGCTGAAGTTGACCACATGTGTCGTCTTCTGTAGTGGAATCTTTGAAAGACGAGTAAAGCCTTCTTCAGTGGAACCTTATAAAAAGTGTACCAAAATTGTTAGGAACCCCATAAAACAATTCAAGTACTCTCCCTCTCTCTCTCTCTCTCGTTGATTAGAAGTTACGCCCTAGATCGTGTGATTTAACATCGTTAGATGTCTTTTCATAGGGTTATATGAAATCAATTTTTTTTACATTTTTCCGCCATTCCCTTGTCAAGTTTGGCTTCGTAGCCAAAAGGATAACGAAAATTCTTTCCAAAAATTTATATCAAATCCCCCTGTCGGAATATCAACCCCCCGGGGGCATATCATCTTGGTGATTTCGATGAATTGCCACCAAGCGAAACAGGAGCACCAGTTCCTGAGGCTTGTCAGTAGTCTGAAACTGCAAGAAGGTATGACTTTTAGGTTCGACCAGTAACGAAAAACAACTGGTACCACGGGAACGAGTAACCCCTGGAACTTCGGTTCCAGACTGGTTGTTGGTGAGGCCCCTTCGGGGGTGCACATGGTGGCTGCAGTTTATACCCAAAGCGGTTAGGTTCACTGCAGGACCGAAGTGACGTTGCATTGCAACGCAAGCTGTCAATAGTTGCTTGTTGATTTGTTTTTCCGACAGGGTGCTCTGATATATATGTTTGGAACGATTTTCCGTCATCCCTTGTCAATTTTGGTTTGGAGACATGTCTCCATAGACGAGGTATGACGCAAAATCGTTCTAAACATATCTGTCAATAGTTATTCTTTGTCACCTATGGGATGTGCATGAGTGCTATTCCGGTGGTGCTGCTTTGGCCGCTTAATGTCACACCGTGGTTAGACCACCGTGAGGTTGAGCCATCGTTGGCAGGTACTCGCGCAAATTTAACGCATCTGTCGGAATATCAAATCAAGAAGGAAATTAAACGTTGCATCAACAATTTTTCAGCCGCATTTATGCAAAATGATCATGGAAAATTTTGATAAAAGAGCATAAGTGTCATTTCCCCGGTGCGCTATTCCATAAATAACCCTATCCTATATAATTTATGATGCAATAAAAAATAACAATAAATTTTCTATTTAATTCAAATCTTAAGCTATTTTTGGGTTTCCCTTTAAAGAAGTTAAAATATGAAGCTTTCAAATAAATAATTTTTCTACGAGAAAACATAGTTAAGGTGCTTTAAATTCGACTAAGCGCAATTAAACTTTTTTGTTTGTTTTATTGCAGTAAAAGTTCTTTTTTGTTGTCATAAATTGCAAAAGTTTGTGACAAGAGTTAGCCAAGCAACAATGCCAAGAATGTATTTATGGCGTTTTCATTCCCTTTCTCTAGAGATATATTTTTTATAATAGAGCCTGGAATATTGTGTAATCGCCCAAGCATGCTTTTATTTATGATTTTCAATCTTTCATACAACACAGACTACTTTTATGCAATTAACTTTCAGTAATCTTTAATATTTTCTATTTTCTATGTTTCAGTTGTGCATTTAAACTCGGAACTTGCACTTACACTTTTTTAAAGAAGGTATAAAATATTTAACCTTTAAGAAATACAAATAGAAATAAATTTTAACTTGACCTACTTTTACATATCGAGTAAGTTGTATAAAAAAAAGGTAAACGCTTTCTTATTATTTCGATACTCAGTAGGCTAGAGAACACATTGAGATTCAAAATAATACGAGTTGAGGTAAATAAGAGGGAGGGAGGTAAAAAACCAACAATTTCTCCCTCTCCTTGTCCCATCAGTATTATCTTTGTCCCGCTTGAATGGACGTGAAGTTGGCAGTTGATCTTCCTTATGTTTTGCCTCGTGCTCAACGCCGATTACAGGGGCGTGATTTTGCAACTTAAACATGAACGTATGACTATTTGTCATGTGAGCTAGTAGCAAATGAACCTCATTTATCACGAAGGCATCTGTAACGTGTGAACAGGTAGCACGTAAATCAAGAATCGAAAGGTATTGAATCCTTTACTTTGCTTTGGTTATCACCGCATTTCACGGAAGCATAATTGATCTAGATGTTGACCATTATGGTAAGTGTAAAGCGGTTAAACGGACCAACCCCACTAAAGTTAAACGAATCAACCCCACTATGCCGAAGAACATGTCACATCATGACATACGTATGTATCTACAAACGAGGTTCGTTATATGTTTTGTGTGTCTTTGATAAAACTTTCCAGGTCGATATTGTCACACATACGCAGTAACATTTGATCCGGGGAGATTAAAATTAGACGCGGTAAATCATTTGCTTGTTTTGCAGTTTAGTCAATAAGCCAAAATGTTTCCATACAGCTGTCACCTGTGCGATCGTATGCTCAGGTTAGTTTCTATAATGGAGAGATGTTCTGTTGAGAAATTTCACCCTATGATCTTGCAGTAAGACGGAACAGTTTCCTATGTAGCATGTTGTTAGATTAGAAACACAATATATGATTCAAATTTTCAATTAAAAAAGTCACTATTAAAATGTTTAATTCAAAATTAAAATAGGCGGTGGGGCGAACATTTGTTTTCTCTTCAAATATAATAAATGCCATTGGAACAGAAGTCATTCAAAGACTTGGAGCCTTTTGTAGCTACTGAAATGTTTTCTGATAACTGATGAATTTCAAAGCCAATAATATCAATAAAAACTTTCAATATTGTATATTTTTGTATTTAAATTAAAAACAAGGAATCAACAGTATGAAAACTTATGAGCATTTCCTCACGATGAAAACACTAAGATTTGCAACAATTGAATGGGCAACAATTTATGTAGCCATGCAATAAAAGGAAATATTTTATTGAAAAAAAAAACAAAACAAACATTGTTGGTAAATTTGTTATGATAGTGGTCAATCAACAAAAGATCGCGTTGAAAATACGGGTAAAGTTTATTGGAGTTGCAGTCATAAACTTTACAACATGACACCGGCAAAAAAAAATGCAAAAAGAAAGGCATCTATCTACTGGTTACAAAAGAAAACAAAATAAAACTGACATAATGACCGACTACTGCAGCATTTAATGATAAAATTCTTGTTTGCGTTGTTGTTGTTTTTTTTTACTCATAAAAAGTTTTTTATAATTCGGTACCCTACTGTACATTTAGTTAGTGTTGTGGGCATGTCCAATTCTAGTGAGAACATTCAATTATAAACTAAGGGGAACCTATCTACATGTTTAACAAAAGTCAATCATTTTTACCAAAATGCAAAAGTTAAAAACATAATTTTTAATATGGGAAAGAAATATGGGGAAAATGTTGCCACGCTAGCGGTTTGGGTACACAGTAAAAAGTTTCCGTTTAATTTGGAAATTAAAAGGTGTGTGTTTTTACTACACTATTTAGGAATTAAATTTAAAATTAATACCGAAGTAGTTTACGTTTAAAACCATTTGCTAATTATTAAAATGCTTCATGGATTTGTTTCAATAGTAGTGCGGATTTTTTAATGATTTCTTAGAGTAGAAATACTACCAAAGTTAAAAAGAAACAAATCCTGTTGGTTCAGATATTCACACAAAAACATAAATGTTAAATTATTATTATAAATGTCCTATCCAAAAATTTCGACTGTTAAAAGTATTGAGATCAAAATAAGGACCAAGTTCTTCACATGTACAATACGATTCCATTTCTAGGCAATGGGTATAGAGTCGTCTGTGTTCGTATCTTAGCCGATGCCCAATCAATAATATACATTTTCCTCACGGAGTCTCTTATAACTTCTAGCATTTTTCTGAGACTTAGGACCTCCATGGTATTCACATTTAACAAGTGTCTTCACGTGGCCCTAAGTCTTATCCTAACCAGTGCTGGCATTCACTAACTTAGCCTCTTCCTTAAGAGTACCTTTGGAAACTTACCAGTCTATCCTTGCGAGGTTTACTTGCCCATCTCTTCAGAATTTCTCCACCGGCGTTACTACAGAGATTAACCTCTCCCCCTCGTCCATCGGAATCCCACTGCCCAACGCCTTAAGAGTACATTTGGAGATTGATCCACCCATTTCTTCTGGATTCCTTCCTTGGCCAATTAAAATCGTAGTTATTTTATATAATTCATATAATTCCCACGAGTAATAGTGAAAAAGATATCCACCCACACAAAGTGTAAGCCTCCGCGGACTTGTGTGCACTAAATATTTAGGTCGACTGGTATCCTGAGTTCGCACATTAGAAACCAAGCATTCTCATTGCCATGGACCCCTAGCGTTTGCTGTTCTACCGTGGATTAGGGATTTTTATTGTGTGATTTTAGTGTGAACTTTTCTCAACTAGACTTTATAACACTTTAGCCAAACTCCTAGCAGAGATACGAAACTGTTACCGAAGTCAGAACTTCTAACAGTCCACTCAGCTACGGCAAACCATACATTTCTGCCTTCCAGTTTATGGCCAGTAATTCAACATATAAAATTGTTCTTAGGTATTAGTAGCATTCGTTTTTCTTTAAATATTCTTGATTTTATATTTCGACAGGGTGATTTGATGTACAATATTGATAGAAATTTTCGCCATCTCTTGTCAAGTTTGGTTTAGTGACAAACCTGTTTTTGCTATATGCTGTAACCACTAACATCTACCAACCCTTACAAAAACACCCGACAAAGGAAGATGAATACCCGAAATAAAGACGCTCTTAATGAAAATTAAAAAGAAATAGGATTGGAAAAATTGTTAAAAAAAGATTTTTTTTCTCTCAAGCCGAACTTCTCTATTCAACACCATATTAAACAATTGTACGGTATGCCAATGTCGTATATTTCTAGTCATGATTTTTTGTTGTTGGTATTGTTTAATTGTAACAAAAAACCGGTTGCATCAACTTGAGTAGGCTTTTGAAGAAAACGTGAATTTTAAAGAAAAGGTTCAAGGTGGCAGCGATGACACTCAATGTCATTTACTTTTTTTGCAGAATACAACGCCGAAAACTACGAAAGATGTTTTCAATTTACTCTTGTTTTGTTAACAACTACCCAGAAAGGCATTAAAAGGCCTTTTCCGTAAATTCGAATTATGCATGTCATGGATTTTCAAACAAAAAGTAGTCATTTATTTTGAAATAATTATTGTTCTTGAATAAAATTTTATAAATTCATATCTTCGTTTATAATACCCGCTTTATATGATAAACTTAAATTCATTTCACATGTTAACTCAAATTAAAATAAAAAAATACGATACAAAAAAAAACAATTTAATCAAATCAATGGACCAGACTAGAAAAAGTTTAAAAGACTATAACTCACATGTAAATGTTGCCATTATTTAGACAAGTGCTATTGAAATGCACTTGGCCAGTTTAAAAATAAATATATTTTTTCAGTTTATTATTAGTTGTTTTTAAAATTTTTTATAATTCTAACTTAGTTGAACATGATTTATGGGAGTTTACTAATCTTTGGAGTTGATAGTATATTTTGTTTATGCTCATGTGAGAGATATAAACTGGCAATCGTCATAATTGAAATCATCTTTCACATGTGGTAGCAATAAGAAGCATTTAAATTTTTAATTTAATTAATGATCCTATCATAAATAATCGCATTTTTCAGGACAGACAAAATACGTTCTGTTTGCAACTATTGACTGGTTATATTTCCATTTTTTTTCACAACACAAACCACACGTGTCTAAGAAAAATTCAAAGTCCCGAATTTCATTCGCACGTGAACACTTAGGCAAGCCCTGCTTTTTTGGAAAAATATCCTCTGGAGCGACGAATCCAAATTTTGTCGAATTGGGTCTAATGGAAAACGTTATGCATGGCGTCCTCCAAACATGCAACACAATCCCAGGTACACCTCGAAGACCGTAAAGCATGGTGGTGATGGTTTGGGCTGCGTTTTCTCGGTACGGTGCTGGTCCAATAAATAAATCGATGCGCGAATGGGCCAGTACGTTGACAGAAATATAATTTCGAGTATAATGATTCCATATGCAAATGACATCGATCCAAAACTCACTTCACGCATAGTGAAGTGTTGTTTGGATCAAAGTGGCATTAACGTTTTAAAATGGCTAGCTCAATCGCCGGATCTTAATCCTATAGAGAACCTTTGGAACGATGTAAAGCAACACATAACTGTTGTTAAACCCAAAAATTTGAACGAATTATGGACGGAAATACAAAACGCTTGGTATGCAATATCAAAGGAACGCTGCATCGGCCTGGTGGACAGAATGCCCAGGATATGTGCAGCTGTGTTAAAGAATAAGCGCTATCCTATCAAATATTAAACATTTTGTGAAATTAATATTACAGTTTTTATTTTCATCTTGTTGGAAATAAATTTTGTTGATTTGTGCTAAATTATTGTCCAATCTTTTCTTGAGGGTTCGTTATAAAAAATAATATAAACGAAAAAAAAAGTTAAATAAAATAATATCGCATATTCTTGACAACGGGAATAATACATTAAGATATAACAATGATAAAAATAACGAATATGTAAAAAAAAAATGTTTAATTATTAAAGTACACAAAGGTATGTGCTAATATCATGGCCACCACTATAAGTCATAAAAACTTTAGTAAAGAAAATGTTAGGGTTAATAAAAATGTCCACAGATAAAACAACTTATGTCAATACATACTATTTTTGTCGAATAGAAATGATAATAATGTAGATTTCAAAACACAATCCAGTAGTTAAATGTTTTTTTTTAAACTGAAAAATATTTAAGCATTAAAAAAGTGATCAGATAAAACAACGTATGTACGAGTATGTGCTTGTGCGTTTTTTTTATATGAAAATAAATCGGTAGCACTCAATAGTTTTCTCATCATCGTTAGTGCTAAAAGCCACTTAAAGGAATATGTGTACAAGAAAGCCTGAACAACTACCTACTGATCAAGACCAGCATTGAAGAAGCTATAAAGAAAGCGACCAAACAGGCTCTGACAAATATGAACACGTCAGTGCCTCTAATAATCGCATTCCCACAAATACACAAATCAAATACTCCAATTAGACCAATAGTATACACTACAAATCATCACCAAGCTAGAAGCTCTCCAGACATTTTAAAAAAGTATGTAATTAAAAATTCTTTAGAGCAAAAACGTACACAGTAACCAACACCACAGAATTAATTGAAAAACTAAACGTCGTAGAGACAACAGAAATCACGTAACTACTATTAAAGATATATATCCATCGATACACATAATACACGAAGTAGTACTGGGAAACACGAAGGACACTGAACACACTTTACAACTCACAAATACCTTAAAAACTACACTACAATGGAACTACTGCCAATTCAACAACGCCATCTATAGACAAACAAACGGACTTGGAATGCGAAACCCAACCTCAGTAATACTCATAGAATTAGTAATGCAAAACACCTTGAAAAACAACACATGGAACAAATCACTGATCTCGTAGTAAAATTCTGCTTAAGTAACAAATAAAATTTATAGATATTTCATTAAAAGACGCAGCCATCAAATATGTACGTATCTGAACGAATTTCAATGAAATCAACACAAAAAAAGCCCATAAACAAACATTTTTACGATAAAGAAATATAATTTTTTTTTTTTTATTTTATAAATAATGCAAAGACCATTCAGAATATCGAATTAAAACATGTGTAAACAAATTTGATTATTTGATAGGTGGTAATTTTATTTTCAATTTTATGATGATACGTCGGCTTTTATAATTTTATAGAAGAGCGACATACGCATAGTATTAGATATAGGTATTAGGTAAGGGAAAATGTCATAAGCAGTACCCTTTTAAAATTGTATGGAGAGTCTGAGGAGCAACTGTGTTGGTAGCTGTTTTTGCCAACACTAATTTGGCACACAAGAGAACGAAAAATCACACTGATGATGGCACATAGCCTCAACCAGTTTGTCTCCAAACCAACCTTGACAAGGGTGGATTGAAATGCTTTCCAAATATCTATAACAAGTTTAACGTTTATTTATCGGCTCAGCTTGAAGAAATTGGCAGGTAAGACATGAAAAAACGAAATAGTCTTTTAATTTTCACCATTTCCCGGATGTTTCAATAACTTCAGGATGTTTCGGTTCTTCAAACCTTTTGAAATAGTCATTGTTAAGTCGCTATTAGTTTACGTATTTGGACGTGCATGTTTTTGCTTCTTCCTGGATAGTGGAAACTTCGAGATTGCTATGGATATCTTCTTTTCTTTTGCGAGTATACCGAGGGGCGCATATGATAAATCCTAGACTGTTCTCTTCTTTGTAAAACAGCTGAATGGTTTTGTACGAAAGGACTTTGTATTCCAAAGCCAATTTTGAGTTAGGACTTATCAGCCAATGTAGTTGATTTGTTCAAAGCTTTGTGGACGTTATTTTTACCTCAATATGACGAGACCAAGTTAGGCCTCGATCTAGGTGGATACCCAAATATTTAACGTGCGTTTCCGCTGGAACCGTGGTATTTGTTATTGTTATAGGTGGACAATTTTTACTTCTGAGCGAAAACGTTACATGAGTACACTTTGATGGGTTTACCTTTATTCTACACTGCTTTAGGCAATATTCTAACGTTGACGTACTCGTATTTGGGTTTGTTGGCATGGACATGGAAATGATGTAGATAAAAAGAAGGTTGTTTTGTTGCTTTTGAAAATTTACTTAAAAGGCAAAAATTACAACGGATATGTCAACATCGTATTGTGGTATGAAGTTAGCAACCGGTTCAATAAGATAACTCTTCCGCCGGGAAGATCTACTACTTTGTTTTGCCGCCCTTTTGGTAAACATTAGTCTTGACAGTTCATACTTGGCAGTCGTGAAGTAGAGACGTGGCAAATTTATTACGGAAAAATATTCGGTAAACCAACGTATTTTAACCGTTAAAGCATTTTATCAAAACAATCATCGATTACTGTAACGATGAGAAAGTTACGTGAAATTTTTGGGAGCAACAACGTGCAAACAGGACGCACTATTTATCGTGCAGTGAATGATTTCGAAGAAAGAGGAGAGCTGATAGCCCCAAGCATGGACCGCAACGTACAGTAAGATCGGCTGAAAACATTACTGTTGTTCAAGAAAGTGTTTAGAACAATCCATCAACCTCAATTAGACACCGTGTTTAGGAGCTTAGTCTTCAATGAACACAAGAGCTTCTTTCAGAAGACCGTTTACGCCGTCGTACATATACCAATAGGATGCTACAGTTCGCCCATGACAACCCCGATTTTCAATAAAAACTCATAATGAGTTACGAGGCCCATTTTTATTTGAATGGATATGTGAATAAACAGAATATTAGGTTCTGGGCATTGGAAAACCCACAAATTATTCATCAGTCACCTTTGCATCCATTGAAAGTGACTGTCTGATATGCAATTTGGTCAGGAGGAATCATTGGACCTTACTTCTTTGAAACTGAAAACGGCATGACGGTAACTGTCGATGTAGAGCGATATCGTGATATGATTGAAAACTTTTGAACACCACAACTGAATGCTTTGGGCTTGAATAATACGTGGTTTCAACAAAACGGTGCCACATCGCATACAGCCAGGATTACAATGGAATTACTGCGAGACCTCTATCCACAACAAGTTATTTCAAGGAATGGTGATGTTGATTGGCCTCCACGGTCGCCTGATTTGACTTCTCCGGACTTCTTTTTGTGGGGACATCTGAAAAGCAAGGTTTATGCAAACAAACCAGAAACGCTGGAGCAACTCAAACAAAATATTCGTGATAAAATTAATGAAATACCCCGTGAAATGTGTGAGAATGTAATGAAAAATGTGTTCAAAAGGGCTCGCATTTGTGAGGCTAACAGAGGCGGACATTTATCTGATATTGTATTCCTACATAATTGCCGACATTAAATAAAACATTTATCAATATCCGATCCATTCTCTTTCATTTATAAAAAAAATTATAAGCAAGCTAAAGAGTATACCTTTCCGGCGGACACCTTGTAGCTCAGGTAAATTGATATTTAGAAATTTATTTTTCTCTTGACTAAACCTTCACCGAGAGACGTTTAGATACATAAGATTGTACAAGTATGTGAACAGATGTTGTTAACATTGTAAAAAAAAGATTAATTTTACATTGTTGAATGTTAATTTGTTGTTAAAACACATAAATTGGTCAGGGTTTCATTTTTATATGAGATTATATTGTTCTTGATTAGACACTTGAATTGAATTTTCAATGTTGTATATTAATTATTTTTTACACTCATCTCAATTATGTAGTTGTCTACCAAAATTCCAGAATTTTTGATTGTGGTTAAATGAAATCAAGCAATGAATTTGAACAAATATTTATTAATATATACTTAAGAGTTTTTATTTATTTACATATATTAATATTTACATATTTAATTTATTTATTGATTTGAAGCAAATATTCAAATATTTTTGTTTATACTTCATTAAAGCAAATATATTGCGAGTAGCTTTAATAAGGAAGCAAATTACTTCAGCTGAGAAAGAAAATATCTTCTGACCGAATAGCACAGGATTAAAACTTGTTGTACTAATAAATTCCTTACTTCAGTCATTAATTAATAAGTGATTTGTATGGAATTGGAAAACAACCCACACTACTTAATAGCAAATTTAAAACTTCTGTTGCAAAAGAATCAATCATATATTCAGATAAAAAGGATCCAAAAATATCTGGAATTTAAAGTTCAAATTTTTTTAGTTATGCACTCATGAAAGCATTAACTTCGGTTAAGTTTAACCCCAGCAATCAGGCCTGTTTTCGTTTCTTAACCTTGGAGCCTTTTGCGTAGCACCCATACAATAGCAAATATTAATACAGGGTGGATGAATTTTGCTACATTAAGAAACTTGAATAACTTTTTTCATTTTTCTTTTTTCATTTAAAAGCCCATTGAATTGTACGAGTATTATAAATAGTTTAATTATGTAGTCATAATGTTAATTAAATTTAAATGCCCGCCCTGCTCGTTAATGCAGGTGCGGCATCTTAGCAAAAAGTTGTTCATTACTGCCCGCAAAGTTGAGGCTGGAATTGCAGCGATTGTCGCTCGAATTGATTGTTTAAGTTCAAACACCTTTGTGAGCTTGTAAGGAAAGTTGCTGCGTAATTCGGCCATAACCACCTGAGCTATGTATGTTGAATTCACACAGAATTGAAAGGAATTCTCTTTCGGCGTAGTTCCGGATAGAAAAATTCTTTTAGTAAGCTCGAGTAACGGTTTCCAGTAACCGTAACGCTGTGTCCGTTTTGTAGTATGGCCCGACAATATAGCGATCGAAATGAGCCTCATCAGGCATGAAAATATAATACAGTTCTCGTCCTCTTCCACCTTTTCAAGCATCTTCTGGGAAAATTACGTTTATATCCTTTTGATTTATTATGTGCAAAGTCTCCCTACTGACACCCATTTGAGCTACAATCTCCTTGTTGCAACACTGGGATTGCTTTGTATCGCAGCAGCTACGGCAGCAATAGTTTCCCCTGTTCGATTATAACGCCTTCTAGCGACTGTCCTATGCTCCACAAAATTATTCACTAGTCTCATAATAATCCATCTACTCGGAGGATCGCCGCCAAAACTTGCGCCTATATTCTTTTTGAACCAAAACTACAGACTCAAATG
This sequence comes from Phania funesta, assembly GCA_963932375.1. Lineage (NCBI taxonomy): Eukaryota > Metazoa > Arthropoda > Insecta > Diptera > Tachinidae > Phania > Phania funesta. Next base: position 70,053,191 of record OZ010656.1, on the reverse strand, counting down.
GGGTGATAGAGGCTGACCATCCAGATTCTTTCTTCAGTATCCCATTGTTCCGTGTTTATTAAATCTAAGGGTCAATCTACAAAAACAATCCAGATTACTTAGATAAAAAAAAAAGTTATCAAGTTTTCTTTTGGTAGCGGCTTTCATCAGCCACCCTGTATAATAACTGGCACTAATATTTACATCAATTTTCAATGGTAAAAGCGCACTCTTTAAACACAAACAAGTTTAGTTGATTCTTTATTTATTTATTTTTTATTTGCTACTAACTGCAACAAGTAGTGTTTTGCTACCATCATTGCTATGAAATATTTGACATTGAAAGGTGCTAATTATTCACGTCGTCTGTGGTGGTCGCCCTCATTTTTCTCTTGACTACAAAAATTAACATTTAAGTGAGTTACACAATGTCTAGCATTATTTTAATTTCGCAAACATTTTATAATAAAGATTTACTATATATAAGAGATGCCACGCCTACTGAGGCGATTTCGCACGGTTGTGGTTAAACTGTAACGTTACTCCTTGTATTCTATTATCCTAATATTTTTTCATCACATGTTATAAACAACAAGTAAGATTACAGTAGGTAGACTTCGTTCTAAGCCAATAGAAAAAAATTATCGAAAATATGAAATATTGATAAGACTATTGTCTTTAATTTTTATCAATAATTAGGTCGCGGCACAAACAATGTGCATTCCATTATGCTATCGTCTGACTGATTTTTTCAGTATTCGAAAAAAAAATTATCGTATCAATAATAATTATCAATTAATTACACAGGATTTAAGGTCTTAAATACTGAAATGATTATTTTTTAAATATTTTTAATTAGTCGAAAAAAATTCTATAATAAACTATCAATAATAATTTTTTTTTTTTTTTAATCGAAATAATAAAATTTAATTTATTCCCAAAAAAAATTACACAAATTTTCATTTAAAAAAATAAAGAAGTTTCAGAATTCGTACAAAATTCGTCATCATAACTCATAATTCTTACATGCCATCATGATACTGTTCTGCTAACGTACAGATTCGCATAGGAATTTTTCTGGTGGAGACCGTCGTTGTTGTCGAACAGGTGTCCACACAGAACGCCACGAACAAATTTTTACCCGTTATTCTGTGGAAGGTCTCTGCACGTGCAAACGTATTTTCGACATCCATTATCAAGTTTGGTTTGAACACAAAACGGTCTCGACTATGTGCCATCTTCAGTGTCAATTTTCATTTGTTTGTATCAATTCGCTGGTGTTTGATTGTTTGTTAAGTTTCTATTAGTCACGAGAGCTTTTGGCAAAGGAATCTCGCTTTTCACGTAGCCTGTTAGGTGTGAACAGGTAGACGGTATAGCTCCAAGGTTGGGTGTATTTTATAGGTATTGGTAGACGTTAGTGGTTACTATTTTATTGCCTCAGAATTGGTGTTTGCGGATGACATGTAAACGTTATAGGCAGATTTTAATTAGCTCTTTAATTATTTAGGGTGTTTTTGTTGGGGTTAGAAGAAGTCAGTGGTTATAAGATTATGAATTTGTTTATTATTTTTGGTATTTTGTTTTTATTGTTTTGTTGCTTTGTATACATTCTTCGTTATTTTTGATGTGTGTCTTGACGATTATTTTTGGTAATTATTACTGTTTTGTTTTCATTTAGGCGGATATTTTAGAAGAATGATATATTCTCTGTCTCAATCTTAAAAGATCTTAGTTAATAAAACATATTATTTCCGTTGTACTAGTAATTTTAAGTTAAAATTTTGTTTTTGAATTGTGACATTGTTGCAGCAAAAGAGGGAAATAGAAGAGTGTACTTTCGAATTTCAGTGTGTACAAAAATGTACCAAATAATTTTCTATAACAGCAACTGTTTCCTAGTTGGAGGCTATGTTTTCTTTTCATGGTGATAAGTTAAAACAATTATATTTTAACTTCCTTCAGGGAGGTTAATACAAGGGCGGATCAATAAGTCCGTAACTTTTCGAACTTCCCTCGTAAAAAAGTTATTCACCTGTTAAGTTCTCCAATCGAACCTGCAAACCCCAAATTGTCAAGCTACCGCAATACCAATTAGCATACCGGCAGCCAGAATTCGTAAAGACTATTTTCTCAGGAAATTTCAGATTAAAGGCAACTGCCCAACCCCATCCGCGTATTATTATTAAACGCTTTTACTTTCACTGATTTGATTTGCCGTCCATGAAATATTCATAAAACTTGTTTTTAATTGAACAAAACTATAGCAAAACATCATTTATTAAAACTGATAAGAGAGTGAATAAGTGAATATGTTGCTGTTCTACGATATTGTTTGCAAAACTATATGTCAACAAAGTGTTGTTGATGATATTTGTACGTTGCTGTATATTGTTGACATTAATAATATTAATAATGGAGGATTCATTTGCTAAAACAAATAAATATTTTTGCATAATCATAATGTGATATTAAACAAAACAATCACAATCAAACACTGCGCTGCAATGCGGAAAAACAAGTTGTCACGTCAAAATTTTAATACTTTAAAAATTCCACTTTTCTTAGTGGCAAATGGTTTTATGCAAGCCATAGACATTGCGACCGTTGGTACAATTCGGTTGGTAATCAAGTTGAGTGTTTTGCCTACAAACAATACAACTTTGTTGTACAACTTCATTTTGCAAACAACTCTTGTTGAGTAAAGATGGCAAATAAAATGGATGATGGAAAACTGAGTTCTATTGTACTATTTTCAGTTTATTGATTTGCAAATAGTTTAAATTCGCGTGGTTTAAATATTCTATTTCATATAATTAAAACCCTCAAACCCATTACATACAGACAGGACAAGTGGTCTCTTTGATTTTTCGAAATAGCGCTTTTAACCCTTAAATGCATACTGTACCAAATATGGTACATGACTTTAATCATATGATACTCTCGCTAATATAACTAAAGAGTGGTACCGTTAGCTATAGATTATAAAAAACAATATCACTCTTCATAAAAATACCATTTAAGCTCACTTACGATTTGTTTTAATTGTCAGTAAGCTGCCAAAGTGGGTGTATGCACTTTTTGCACAAAATTTTAAAAGTGAATTTCAATAGTGAAAAAAAAGTTTTAAATACATATTATTCGTGTGGAAACAAGTATTGGTAAGTAAATTGGACTTTTTTTTAGCTAATTATGATGAATCTTGATCAAATATTATATCGTTTATTAGTTTTTTTCTCCATTTTTCTATGTACCTTATATGGTACAACATGCATCTGCACATGTGGTTCATTGTGTGCTGGATGTATGCATATTCTATGACTATTTTTATTATTTATTGTTTATTATTTATTATTTTTTATATTCATTTTTATTTTTTATAAGTTATTGTTTTTATTTATTATTGGCGTTGTTTATTTAAATATGGATGGTATTATTATTGACGGGAAGAGGTACAACGCTGATGAGGTGTCGGATATGCTTCAGGATTATGACGATAACGAAGTAGTTGGCATACCAAACAATGGCGATAGGTCTGATGATGAATTAGAATGGGTGGATGACGGACCGGATGAATTGGTTAATGAAACTCAAATGCCGCAACGTGTGAGAAATCGTGCCGAAACCGATTACGCCATATTGGATGCAGGGGAAATTTCTGACGAAATTCTCAATATTGACGAACTAGACGTATCTATTCTTGAAGCTTCTGGAGTTCCTGTTCCTGATATTGGTACCTCAATATCAGTTGATTTGTCTATAGTGACTAAGCCGCCTTCTTCGCCTCCACGAAAAAGGATAAAAATGTTGGCTTCATCGACCCCTGTGCAACCTGTAGATGATCTAACAGAAAACGCTGCCACCGAAAATGCTTTCGTCGATCAGAATGAAAAGCTAACCCATGTACGTGAAGAATGCTGCAAGTATAAGGACGTTGTTGTAGACATAACTTCCAATGATTTTGAGAGAGTTCGTTGGAAAAAAGAAAACCTACAGTTGCACGAAGAGCAAATCTCTTTTCTTGGAAGCTCTAAATTGGAACCAGACTCAGCAGATGATTTCGCAACTCCTTACACATGTTTCAAATACTTTTTCACGGACGGGCTGATGGCGAAAATAGTGGACGAGACCATTCATTACGCAAAAGTTGAAAAGAACAATCAAAACTTCGTTTTTAATGCCTTGGAACTCGGTAAATACATTGGAATTATTTATTATATGTCTTACCACAAACTTCCTTGTGTGCGAGATTATTGGAACAGACAGAATGGGGTTGATGCAGTGCGTAATGTAATGACTGTAAACCGGTTTGAGAAGATTAGGGAGTACCTCCATATAAACAATAACGATGAGTATGATGCCGAAAATCCTGACCGATTATTCAAAGTTAGGCCAATGGTGAATTCACTTAACGATCGTTTTCAATCGATTCCTATGCTGCCTCGCTTATCGATAGATGAGCAAATGTGCTCCACAAAAGTTGGACATTATATGAAGCAGTATCTCCCAAATAAGCCAAAGAAATGGGGATTTAAATTTTTCGCACTTTGCGATACAACCGGTTTTATGTATAAGTTCGAAATTTACACTGGAGAAGAACATCGTAGATGGCCGGGAGAACCTGATTTGAAGGCATCTGCGAATATTGTAGTACGTATGACCCGTGAAGTTCCCCGTTTTGAAAATTACGTCGTCTATATGGATAATTATTACACGTCCATACCATTACTGATTTATTTGAGGACCCAAGGCATTCACAGCATTGGAACAATCAACCGTAACCGCATAAAGAATTGTAAACTTCCTGACCCTAAGGAGATGATGAAAATGAATAGAGGCGTTTCGGCAGAGTTTACAGCACACATTCATGGTGTGCAATTAACATCAATATCTTGGAAAGATAACAAGGTCGTTAACCTTGTGTCCACTTTCGTTGGCATAAAACCATTACTTGCTGAACATGGTGTTGCTGTTGACGTCCCTTCTGTTGAAAGATGGGATAAAAAGCACCACGAAGTAATCACGATTCCCTGCCCCCAAATCATCAAAGAATACAATATGCATACGGGCGGCGTAGACCTAATGGATTCTTCTTTAGGTCGTCTAAAAATTGGACTAAAAAGCCGAAAATGGTACATCAGAATATTCTACCATTTACTCGACATTTGCATGGTTAATGCATGGCTTCTTTTTAAAAGAGCAAACCCTTCAATCCCAATAACCCAAAAGGAGTTCCGTCTGGAGGTATCCCATGTGCTGACAAACATGACACAAAAGAAAAGAAAGTGTGGTCGGCCAGACGTACCTTTGCCAGTCTCTCGAGGCCAAAACGAACAGCAGCCAGCTGACGATTTGCGATATGATGGTATTGACCACCTGCCAGTTGTCGAAGGACGAGCTCGCTGCAAAAATATTACATGTGGTGAAGATAAAAAAGTTAACAACCGTTCCATTTTTAAGTGCAGAAAGTGTAATGTTCATCTTTGCTTGAACGAAAAACGTAATTGCTTCGTCGATTACCATACTAAAAAGGAATAATAAATATTATTTTAAAACTGGAAACTACCAATATTGTTATTTTCACACATTTTACATGAATTTTCCATTTATTTTTATGTTTTTTTTCATTAATTTCTAATAAATATTAAAAGTATTTCATCAAACTGTATTTTATTCTAAATATGTATAGAATGCATAGTGTACCATATATGGTACACATCACAAATCGTCGTTTTTCCGCTTTTCCGTGAAAACGGTGCATTTTCCAGGAAAACGAATGCCCATTTCGTGTTCAGCGAGCGATTTACCATAAGAGTAGCTTGGTCGCAATACCGGGGGCTGACCTCATGCATTTAAGGGTTAAAGTTTAAAACTTAATTTTTAGTTAAGTTTAGTTCAATTTTAAAACCTTGATTTATTTTATCACTGCTGTGTGGTCAGTACGATTATAAGTTCAAAATAGAATGAGGTTGCACAAGACGCCCATTAACGTTGCAACCGGGTTGCACCAATTCCCAAAATATCAAAGTTTTTTGAGTTTGCCGACGACCGAGGCAGAACTTAATACAACGCGCCTACAAACGTTGTAATCTTGTCTACAACGTCTATGGCTTGCTTTAAAAATTATTTTCTTCTACATAAAGTTTTAAAGTGTGAAAAAGTTAGTGTCACTTATTAGTTCCATATAGGAGTAGAAAAACTTTATTTACTTGTATAGTGAAAAATATTTTCTTCTTCCCACAAAAAATGCTTTAGGCTGCTTTAAAAAATTTTTAATTTTATACAAAAATCAATTTTGATTAACAATTTATTTTTTACACTTGGCAACCCAGTGTGCTTCAAGCCAATGAAATAAATATTTCTATTGAAGATGATAGGACAACTACGCTGATTCCGCTCCTTTTACAGTCACGGTCTTTAACTTTCAAATAAATTCCATATAAAACTCATTCTTATTTATTCCGCAATTTTCCAATTTTGCTTTCAATAAGAACCCGACTTAGAATAAAGCAATTACACTTTCTAAATTTCCAGATTGTCTTCTCATAATGTCAAATCGTCAAATATATTTTAAACTACGAACTCGATATGAAAATGTAAAATTTTTTGTTAAGATTTATTTTATAAAGAACTTACAATTGAAAATTCCAATCATGAAATCAACTTAGCGAAATGAAGTCAAAACAACTTACGTCAACATTTGTACTTTTTTTAGATAAAATTGGTATCAATGCCTGAAAATTAATCAATAATAAATTTTAAAGTGTGTTGAAAAATAATAACGTATGTGCATGTTTTTAAAAAATTGGTCCTGAAAACTAAAGATTTCAGATATTTTAACTACTTCCACTATGACTTCACTGTATGCGGAAACATTTAGACATAAACTTAGATATGATGATAAGCCACGCAATGTGTAGCACAAAACTTTCAATAATTAAACGAATAATTCCGATTCCATCGTCTTGCTCTCTTCCACTTCTTTTAATTTTCCCTTCTTGCAGAAACCGATTGACGCTGCTTCACAGCATGAAATTAACAAATTGATATAATTTTCCATGAAGAAGTTTAGTTATAATTTTTTTGTCAATTTAATTAAATAATTTTTAAAGCAAATATTTTTTGAAGTGTGACCAAAGGTAAAACATATTTGCCCATATTTTATTTGACACCTTCTTACGGATGTTTGAACAAACAAAATTGGGCAATAAATGTGCGTAGTGTGGCCACGTAAGGAATTTGGTATTGCTTTCACAAAAAGTTTGGGCAAATATGGGAAAACAATTTTGGGGCAAATATTTGACTAATGTGGTCAAAGCTTTATAATAATTATTATTCATGTTTTCTTTTCCGCTTAGTAAATAACAGTCATTTTTCAAGTTTTATATTTTGCTTTGAAAATAACATTTATTTCAATTTATTTTATTTAACTTTTTTTAGTTAATAAGTCACTGCATAAATATACTTTACTGGTCTAAAACTGATACTAACTGATTTCAGGTAAATATTATCTGATAAATTATTATAATTTTTAAGGTTTATGCAGTATCTCTGGGCTGGATCCACTCCATATGCGACAATTTCGCTTCTTTACGTTGCCGTTTAAGATCGAAATGAGCCTGATCAGACATGAAAATACAATTCAGCAAGTTGTTGCGCTCTTCCACCTTTTTAAGCATCTTGTAGCAAAATTCCAAGTGAATCGGCTGCATTAAGTTTGTTAGCCATTTGAATTGTGTGGAGAAATACGTTTAAATCCTTTTGATTTATTGTCTGCTAAGTTTCCCTACTGACACTCATTTGAACAAAAATCACCTTGTCGAAACACTGGGATTGCTGCAGCTATGGCAGCAATAGTTTCCTCTGTTCGATTATAAGGTTTTCTAGCAAAATTGTCTACTAAGCTTATAATGGTCCATCTACAATTATTTTTCGAGCGAAAAATAAAACATGAAACCGTTACGGTCCCTCAAACTGAATCGTTACAAGTAGGGTGACTCGACTTAGTGCTGTCCGTATGCCGAGTATTTATATTTTGTATGTTGCTGTTGATCTTTCTTCATTCAAAAATTATTTGGCAGTAATTGATATCGTATTATCATACAAACATCAATAATATTTGTAATTTTAGTGTTAACAAATTATCGTGGTTTTTACTTTGTATTTATGTCACTAGTAGGTGTATAAGATTCTGCACAACCGTTTTGTAGAGTAAAATGACTGATACAACCTTGCAGGAAATTTTGCTTTAGAGCGAATGATTAAATTTTAAAACCAAAATTTGTACGCAGCCAAAAGCAATTAAAATGCAAACGACGACTTAGACCAAACAGCAAAGCTATAAATACTATCTGCATATTTATGGAGTAGTAAAGATTTACTTTGCTATTACGCAACAACAATAATAAAATAAAATGACATTAATTAGCATGTCAAAGAGTTACGTTCGGCTAAGCCGAATATAATTTAACCCAGCACTGAAGTACAAACACTGTCAGAACTAAGTCTGTGATCCAAGGATATGAAATTTAACTTATTACTTCAAGTGACTACAGCTCTTAAAAAATATTTTTGTTATTCAACCTTTTGAGGCAAGATTTCTTTTTCCTACAAAAATAGAAGATTTTCTAATATCAAGAATTCCTGGGGTGTTTTTTTTTTTGTTATTTAAAAAAAATATTTACTAATTTTTTAACCTAATTCTTTTATAAAAATATCAAAATATTTGTTGAGGGATAAGCTAGTCTCATCATCATCACCACACTTACCCAAATTTTTAGAAAGACTAGAAATGTCTTAAGCTAGAAATTCTTTAAACCAAATGAGAGGGTTTAGTTCTCGTTTGTTATATAGTATATCTGAAATATGTAGATATTGTAGACATAACAAATGGAATGATTAACATATATTATCCTTTACGGCACATAGTTAATGATAATGGGTGATCTTTTTTTTCAAAATTTGATTTTTGAAATAAGTACGAAAAATAAAGAAATGGTTGCAAAATTAAAAAGCTTTTTATGCTGGCTACGTCATATCCCTGCGAGAGTTACGATTTTAAAGCACTTGCTTCACCACAGCGTAGTTGGTTATTATTAAGTTTTCTTCTAGGCTTAAGTTTTCGCTATCAGGATATACTCATAGTCGCTCGTGTTCACACAACACCACAAAAAGTAATTTAGACAAATCAAATCGCACATTCTGGCCACCCTACTCGCTGGAGCTAAACGTGAGAAAATTGCTAAGTTCACATGTCGGTATGATTTAGCTCTTGCTTAAACTGTGATAACATCAAAAGGTATTTTCTAAAGCATGTAAAGCGTTGACCCTGACGACCTATTAACTTCACCAAACAGTGCCTTTCGTTGCCCATCATATTCAACCAGCAATGAAGTTCGCCCCCAAACATAAATTGTTGTTTAAAAAACATGAACCCACACTTGTCACTGGCAGCACAAGCAGCAATATAACTATTGATTGAATTATTTGCTGAGTAAGTAGGATCCGTTTAAGATCGCTGTTAGACGATTTAAAGTATAATTCTCACAGGGCACACATTTTTATTAAATCTAAGAAATTGTAACACGAGGCAACCAAAATGGCAATTTATGCAAAATGTGAAAATATTTTAATATTTCAGGCAACGGTTGTGGTAACACTAATTTCGATCAGAACAACAACAGATTTGATTTTGAACACGATTGACTTCGATTACGAATCACAAAGATAACTATCATAAATTCGTCGCTGAAACTCCATACGTCTGAAAGATCACCATATACAGAAACGTTGGCACATAATACGATCATTTCGAACACAAGATACAAAAACTGCATTTTAATATTCACTGTGCGTCTACGTTTGGAGCGTGATCCATTTAATTATAGCCCACCGCACGGCATGAAAGTAAAACTTTTTGTGCGATTTATTGATAAAGTCAGGTTCATATGAATTTTGTACTTGTTACTGGTTTAAGTGGTTTTCTTTCGTTTAAAGGTTGGTCTTCTGCAAATCCCATACAAATCTACACTCTCGCCTTGCCTGTAGTGTGAAATTTAAACGGATTCTCTTTAGCAAATAATTGTCATAACAGTCATGATCATAACAACGATGATGATCGTCAGCATAATGGTCTTTAAATATCAAGTAGTTTATATGTAATTTGCTCACTTTATAGTTGTTCGCATTGAATGCACAAAATGGACGGATAGATAGATAACCAAATGCAAAGTAAATGGCTGAGTGGATACCTTGGCATATTTAAATGCCATAAACGAGATCTTTCGTCATTTCATTAAACTGCACAAACACATCGATTCATCGCTGTATACGGCCAACAAGAGATGAAGAAAAATCCCTTCCTTGCAGGTATAAAAGCCATTGGTATACAATTTTATCCATGCAGTCAGCAAGTATTCTTCAAACTCTTTAATCACTTTCAAGATGAGATTTTTAACATTGGTCAGTATGATTGTATAATTTAGTAAAATATATTAATAATAATTTGTGCGGGTTTTCTTTTGTAGACAATATTCGTATTCCTGTTCTTGGCCGCTTTTGTAGCAGCTATACCCGCTGATGAGTCTTTACCCGGTGATCTTTACAATGGCCAGGATCAATACAGTGCACAAAAACCACAATCAATATTTAAATTAAAAAAAATCAAAAAAATTTTATTGGGTTAAAAATTTAAATTCTGCCCTTTTTTTTAATTACTAGTCCCCCTTTTCCATGTTCGTTGTAATTTACAAAAAAAAAATCATGTCATTCATTCCGTGTAAATAAATATTAAGTAAAAATTTCAATTTATATTTTTATAAATGATCTCCGTATAGTAGGCAGAGGAGAATTCGAACTGTGAGCGGGAATAAAACTTAACACAAAACAATTGGCGACCTTATACTTGTAAATAGTTGACCCAAATCGTATATTCCTAACATCGTCAACAACAAAGCTGTAGCAATTAAGCCCGTTTTACACTGTCGCACAAGTAATATCTTTTGTCAAATTTTCATGTAGAATACTACAAGTGGTAAACGTGACATTGTATGACACTGTTTTATATTAAGAAAGAATACGGATGAAATTTTGATAGTATAATGGCTTTCTATGCGTTTTGATAGAATCGTTATTACGTTACATCATATGCAACCACATAAAGAATAGAAATGAAAAATATTCTTCGCACAAATTGTAAAGAAAACTACTTGCAAATCGATATTTAATTGCTTTGTTATCAGCAAAAAAGAAATCTATATACATATATGAAAGTGAAACTCTGTCTGTCTGTGTGTGTAAGCTAGAGACTCCGAAACCGTAAAGCCGATCGGACTCAAATTTCGGCAAGTTGTTCTACATATTTCAGGGAGTGTTTATGGGTGGTAATTTAAAAAAAGTGGGCGGGGCTACGCCCATCTACATATACATAAAAATGAAATACGCCCATACAAAATAAATATTAATTTTTCAGCTTCTTGCACTGGACCGATTTTTTTAAAACTTTGCACACATATTGAGTTCATTAAGGGGCGTAGCAACGCACGCCGAGCTTGGCTGGTATTTACATATATAGCATGTTTGAGTACAATTTAAGAGAAATTGTACAGTAAAAAGTATGTATAAATGCTTTGTCATCAGCTGTTCTTTGTTACTTCATTCTACAATGTGGTATAGTCTAAATGTAAAAAAATATAACAGGTACAAAGGATATACAAATCCTTTTTTTAAATACAGACCGAATTTTGTTGTTTTGCTACTAGAAAATCTAATCAAAAATATTTTGGTCTAAACATGGGTTAAAATAATAAATGCTTATGTCGACTTAAGCTGAAAACGCGTTAATAACTCCATTGCGATTTACCAATTCAAAAGTATCCCTCAATAAAGTTTCATTTATTTCGCTCAAGTGCTTAGGATGTAATGAATTTCTGCTTATCTGATCAATCATAAGTTGTTTTTTGAAATCTAAATTTTTTTTCCAAATAATAGCTTGTCTAAAAAAGAGATCATGTTTTTAAAAATCAACTTTAAAGTTAAAAATTGTTTGCTTTTAAAAGAACAAAATTACTCTTAAGCAATTTTTTTCTTATTGACAGAGAAATTATTCACTATTGTAATTACAATAAAAAGCAAAAGTTGAAAGAAATTGTCATACATCGCGCGCAGAAAGGGTAACAGGGTGTCCGCCGGGAAGGGATACTACTTTGTTTGTTTATAATTTTTGATTAAATGAAGCAGAATAGATCGTATTTATGATAAATATTTTATATAATGTCGGCAATTATGTACGGAATACAATATCAAATAAATGTCCGCCTCCGTTAGCCTCACAAATGCGAGCCCTTTTGAACACATTTTTCATTACATTCTCACAGATTTCACGCGGTATTTCATTAATTTCATTACGAATGTTTTGTTTCAGTTGCTCCAGCGTTTCTGGTTTGCTTGCTTTTCATATGTCCCCACAAAAAGAAGTCCGGAGCAGTCAAATCAGGCGACCGTGGAGGCCAATCAACAACACCATTCCTTGAAATAACTTGTTGTGGAAAGAGGTCTCGCAGTAATTCCATTGTAATCCTGGAAACCACATGTTATTCAAAACCAATCATGCAGTTGTGGCGTTAAAATGTTTTCAATCATATCACGATATCGCTCCCCATCGACAGTTACCGTTACGCCGTTTTCAGTTTCAAAGAATTAAATTCCAATGATTCCTCCTGACCAAATTGCACACCAGATTGTCATTTTTAATGGATGCAAAGGTGACTGATGAATAATTTGAGTGTTTTCTGTTTATTCACATATCCATTCAAATGAAAGTGGGCCTCGTAACTCATTATGATTTTCTCATGAAAATCGGGGTTGTCATGGGCGAACTGTAGCATCCTATTGGCATATGTACGGCGGCGTAAATAGTCTTCTGGAAGAAGCTCTTATATCAACTGAATCTTAAATGGAAACAAATGCAAATCTTTGTGCAAAATTGTGGCCATAGTTGTTCTTTGAAGACCAAGCCTCCTGAGCATGGTGTCGAATTGAGGTTGATGGATTGTTTTTAACACTTTCTTGAACAGCAGTAATGTTTATTTATCTGATATTGTATTCCATACATAATTGCCGACCTTAAATAAAACATTTATCAATATACGATCCATTCTCTTTCATTTCATCAAAAATTATAAACAAACAAAGTTGAAGGTATATATACTACCTGGCGGACACCCTGTATAAAATATCTAGGTTTTGCGGCAGTTAGTTTTACAAATGCAAACGCTTTAATTCTCATTTTCTCATTCTTTGAAACAAATACTTTCAAGATGAAGGCCAAACTTCAAGTTCAAATTTAATACCTCATATGTCCATAACTAAACGCACCTCAATTATTGATTTAAATAAATATTTTAAGACAATCCCAAGCTTATTTCCTTTTTTTACACATTCAAAAATTTATGAACATAAATGTGCTAATCATCTTTGTTCACTTATAAGTCAAATAAAAATAATTTAAATAAATTCAAAACTTTCAACTCGGCAACATAAACTTTTAAATAAATTTAATTTATTTAAAAATATAATCAAAATTCTTGTGTTAAAAAATTATAAACAACAAAAAACAAAATACATATTCAAAAGTCGCACATTTAAATAACAAATTAATAATATAATCTCATGCCTTTTTTGAACAAACGCAAGAAAAATTAAAAAGAAAAAAATAGAAGCCCAACTAAAAATTGTTCTTTTTAATACCGGTAATAATTAATCGTTATTTGAAATAAAAAACAAAATAATCCTTACAGTTTGCTCTATAGCCAGATTTAAATTAAATTTTCAAATTTACAAACCCAATATACACTCAGAGAAATTTTTAGATATTTAAATGAATTTAAAAAGATATAGAAATTCGGTCAGTTACGGGTTATCATGTAGTGATTCTACAATTGCCTTCTAAACTGATTCAGTTTGTTTTCCAATACTGAGCCAGTGGAAGTGAAAAAGGCATTTTTGTTTTCTTATTAAGTTTTTCTTAATAAATTTGGATATAGAGGGTGTTTTTTGAGACTAACTTTAATTATAATCAAAACAATTTTTTTATTCGCAAGATCATAGCATTAACTTTTGAAAATGATTTCGGCCACCGCGGCTGTTCGTGACGAATAGCATTTTGGACGTCGAATTTTGGGATACTTTTTCGAGCATTGCTGGCCGTATGTCACGAATAATGTGTTCTTCCAAGCCGTCAATTGTTGCTGGTTTATCAGCATAAATCAATGACTTCTGATGGCTCACAGACATTAATCCGTACGCACATTCCTTCGATTCGTTGGTGTTATTGTATCATTTAGAGAGTATGTGATATCTATCCAAAGTTCGATGGATGACTTGCTCGGATAAACGATTATGCGTGCTATAAAAATCACGAAGTCGTCTATAAGTTGCATAAGTTAATGACTGCTTTTGAAATCAGGATAATTTGGTAGCATTGTTCAAGCGTCAATGTACTCATGATAATGTGCTAGAGTATACTGATCATGAATATTATAAAGTGAAAGAAAAGGGATGGTATTGTACATATGAAGAAATTGGTCCTCATTTTGATATCAGTACTTTTGTACGGCCGACATTTTTGGATAGGAACTTGGACTTATTTTCCCATTGACGTTTTTGTGCGGATCCAAATCTGTTTTCCTAAGTTATTTTTATTTGTTAATGGACATATTTATGTATGTATAAAACCTCTTTTAACTTAACGCTTACAGGCGGTTGGGTTATATAAAATTGCAGCTCTCTACATATAGTGGAAATGTCATATACAAATAAGTGGGAACCTTAGTCCCCCCAGATAAAAAGTGCCCCTTTTTATTTGTTTTTTGTTCACTACTTCCTTAAGGCCTAGCTGCATACCAAATTTGCGCTCTCTACCTACAGTGGAAGTCTCCCACAATTTTGATGAGTATGTCAGTGAGTCAGTGAATAGGTACCAAAATATGCACTTTTTACACCTTCATATTGTAGGAAGCTTTTATGGTAAAAATTTCAAACTTGCCCTATGAGGGCCCTGTATGTAGGGTTCTTATGTTTCAAGCTTAATTATTTGATGATTAAAGGAAGCAAGGTCATGAGGGGGTACCAGATACACTGTGTGCATTAGGGCTGAACTTGGCCTGGCACACTACCGTGCCGCCTTAATGCATCGTATTTAAATAAAATTTAAGGCAATAATAACGTCTCATTAGTATGTCGCACCATCTGGTCACACGTTTAACAATTTTACCATGGAATATAGCAATAAAATAGCACTCATATTTCAATGTACGTACATATGTATGTATGTAGGTGTAATGTTATAAGTCCTTAAAAGTGTACAATATTAACGTCCCATTAATGGGTCTGTTCCAGGTGCATAACAAAATAGCCCGGATTATTGAGAGTAAAAAGAAAATTACTCTCTGAATGTGCCAAAGTTGTCCGAAATTGCTGGAACGCAAAAAACCACAATTGAACATCTTTAAATACTAATGGTGTCTACTTTCTCAAATAAATTTTATTTTAGTAATTTTATACGCTTAAAATGCATAATATTTTAAAAGCAACACATTTGCATCATTGCCAGCAGCTGTCCATAACTTCTTAACTGATCGATAAAAGCATTTTTTTTATTAAATAAAGTGATAAATATGCACAAATATATGTACTTGCAACTTCAAGTTTAATGGAAAATTTTCCGTTTTGCTTTTTAATAAATTTAAAATAAAAACTATCTTCCTTTATTTAAAAATTTTTTGATTTTTAAATATAAACAAAAACCACCTGATAATTTAATTCTAGTCCAAACTTACCCAAAGAAAAAGTTCGTACGACTTTGTACAGGAAATGAAAAATTTTACTCTCTCATTTTCTTTTAAAATTTCTCTCAAAATGTATCTGGAACGCGTTTGGACTAATTTGGACTAGTTTGGACTGTTTTGTTATGCACCTGGAACAGACCTAATATCTATCGCTTTATGATGATATATTTACCAATCTTCTTGTTAAATGCCTTTTACAAAATTCAGTCATGATCTTGATAAGTTTTTTTCGAAATAAGCCAGCCACAGTACGATAAGGTATCGGTGTTCAAATTATAATAAGACCTTATATGTATCGAGTCAAACCTGTAGTTCAAATTGCAACGTTAATTTTAAAGAAGTATTAACAATTTTACGAACATTTTTAGAACTACATACATATGCACAATGTACACATACTAACCGCACTTCACAAGCTTATCGGCCCTACATCACGTCCATCTACGTACTTGTTTTTCAAGGCAGATTTGCCGATTGCTTTTGGGTGTAGTTTCATACTTAGACCCGAATTACCATAAATCAAGCTTTTCTACTGACGATAATGATAAATCTAACGCTCGTACATCAATGTTGACAAATTATAGAAACAACAGCAGATGACAAATTATAGTCAATGTCTTATTCCCAGTTACATACTTTAAACATCTTTATAGCAGCCCCGGTAACTTTTAGTATTCGTATTTGAAAAAACGCAATTCATACGGGTTTATGTATGAAAGTTTTTGGTTTGTCATTCATTTGTTTTGTTACGTCTATCAAAGCATATAATATTTCAAGTTCAAGCACAAATCTATGCAATAACCCAGCAAGCATTCGATATAGAAAAATAATGATTTGTAAATAATTCGAAAACAATACGTTGAACTAAGGAAAATCAAAAATAATGGGGAATTTTTTGCACAAACTAACTGCACTAAAACTTCCACAGCTCGAGATAGGTAAAATGTATATCAATAATTTTGTAAATTTGTAGCAACATAACTTATTTAAACTTAAGAATAAAAATTTGACAAAAAATAAAAGTTTTAGTTAATTTTTTTAAAGGTATACAAATTTTCTTTTTGAAATTTGTGTTTTTTTTTTTTGCTAATTTTGACCTAGCGGCCACATTTATTGCCAGGGTGGCTAAAATTTGAAGCAGGAGCGATGCTAACCATCCATCTTATAAAATGTAATTCATTGGTGCAATGATTTTTAAAGGCCCATAAACTGAAAAATTATTTTGACCACGGCCAAATATAGAGTACGTGTCCCAAATAAAAAAAATCGCTAGGAATAGCCTTAAAGGATGATCTTTTTTTTACTGTGTAAAACTACAAAATTAACATTTTCAACAAAATATTTCAGATATTTAACAACAATGACGCTACTTTTTCTGTAAAATTGATGATTTTTTAAAGTTAATTTTCAAAGTTTTGAATTTAGATATTTATTACGATTAAGATATTTCGGGGCTTTTTTATATTTACTTAAAATTTTTTTAGAAATTGAATTATATTCTTTAAATTAAATTCGCACAATTAGTGCAAAAAACAAAAAAAAATCCTGACAAAAAGTGAAAAGCTTTATTTTCGAAGTGAAATATTTCTTAAGCACTTTTATAAACATTTTTTGTCTTGTCTAGCAAAATCCAATATGCTGAAAAACTTTAAATTGATTAGTATTTAATAAAGTTTTTCACAACAGAGGTAGTTAGCTTTTCATCCCCTGTAGCTCCATCCTGATTCAGCTTTTGACTTTACAAGACATGATTTTGAAAATATGACTCCTCCTTCACAATCGGTTAAAGTTTCAAACAACTCCATTCAGTACTTAAGAAGTTCCACCTTTTTTTATTTTACTCCACTGTGCGTCGATGCGAAGGAAACTTACTATCCACAATCGGGCCAGTTTCCCTAAACTGTTTTTTGTGGCGTATTTTCGTTATTGCTGTCTTTTGATTTTTAGTAAAATTGGGTTTTTTATGATTTTTTAAATTTATTTTTCTATTTTTGGTGAAATATATAGTTCTTAATCATTTTTAAATTTTTTGGTGAATTTTCAAATTTGAATTAAATTTTGACATTTGGGGATTTTTATAATTTTATAGCTGAATTTTAGGTTTTTGGGCGAATCTTTGATAAATTCTAGATTTGTCGTAAATTTGAATTCTTTGAGGATTTTTTAGTGATGTGGAATTTTTGTAAAATTTCGAAGTTTTTCATAAAATGTTAGGTTTTTCGCAATATATAGACTTTTTAATTTTAACTTTGTGCTAGAATTTGGTGAATTTTGGTTTTCCGTATTTTTTTATGAAACTTAGATTATTTTCTCAATAACCTTGTTATTTTAGGTGATATCTCCTATTATTCATAATTATTCAATGAAATTTCGTTTTTTGCAGGAATTGGAATTGGTTTTTTTAAGTGAATTTTTAATTCGATCCCACATTTAGGTCTGTAAGTGATCTAAGGTAAATAATTTTGGAATATATAATATGCATTATTTATTGGCTCCCTGATAAACATTTCCTCGTAAAAGTGAAAATGCCAACAAGAACATGTAAAATGATTTTTTACTTACATCTCGCAATATGGTTGGACCTATACTGCTGATTCACTAATTTCAATTTCATAGGTTATCTACCGTCTTCAGAAAGTTGATTTTAACTTTTAACTGATAGACATGGTAAAATGGACTAAATTATTTAATGGGTCCTTTACCATTTCCGCCTGAAACATCTGCAGTAATCTAGAAGCCGTCCGCGCTCATAAAAGATATTCTCGGATCAAATGCTTACGGCCAAATTCAGAAAAACCTGCATAAGCCATATGAAAAATAAATAAGCGAAATTGTAGTCAAAAACCTTTATTAGAATTTGATTGTAGTTTTAAAGTAGGTAGAATAATTTTACATATAAATTTTTTTTGGAAAAAGATCTTTTAAAAGCAATACTCCTTCAGAAATTAACAACAGTGCGCGGTATAAATATTCCAACTAACAACAAATATCTCTTCTATATTCTCGGTTATAATTTATATGTCCTTGTATTTTAAAATCCTTTTTTTCATTTATCATTTTAATTCTCTTTATTGGTTTTTCATAAATTTATTAAAAAAATTAATGTAAATATAAGATTTATTTTAGTGATTTACACACAATCAAAACGAATAAAAAATTTGCTCCTCTTAATTTTACGTAATACATTTTTTTTATTAATTTTTATTCAAAAACCAAAGTCAGTTTATTTTAAAACAATAAAAGTTTATTTATAAAGTCGGCTAACCGGATAAATTGGGACATTTTTGTGCAACATAACACGAAAAGATGATGGTGTATAAAAATGGAAACATATATATATTTGTTAAAAACTGTTTATGAATACGTTTTCTTAAAAACAGTTCAATAGTCTAAAAGTGTTTGTTAACTAATGTGCACTTTAAACCTAAAATAATTGTTTTTATGAATATGGCCGCTAAACTGTAATTTATTCAACGTTTTAGTTTGTGTTTGCTGGGATGTGAGAAACTTCAAAGAATAAATAAGTCAATGTGTGTATGAAGCCTAGGCCGAACTACCCGTCTGTCCGTTGACATATATGTATGCATGTACATATATACATACATACTAATATGTACATACATATGTAGTTACATTTATTTAACATAAATTCCGAATAATTTGATGTACAAATGCGCATGTGTGAATATGTGATATTTTAAATAGTGCAGACTATTTAAATATTTTGTCAAAACTATTTAACTTAAAAAAGAGATAAACTTAAAAATAATTTAAATAGCCGTATCATACACATTAACGGTTGCTATAAATACGTCAAGTATCTAAAAATCAATGTCAGTTTAATTAAGACAAGCAGTCTAAACGGTTTAAGTTAAAAAATACAAATCAGATCTAAATAAAATGAAATTCTTAATTTTGGTACGTAAATATTTAGTGATCAATGGATAAAATTAATAAGTTATCGCTGAAAAATACTGTGCGATTAAAAAGGGGTATACATACTCGTACATACATATAAATTTAGAAAAAATAGAACAATGTTTTCGAAATTGTAAAATACAAGACGAAGTTATGCAAGTTGGTGCTAAAATAAGAAAATCTTCTGTAAGCTGTAGCCCTGCTCTAAAAGTTTATTAAGATTGTCAGTGTTTTGTGTCTCACTCCAACATTCATCAGTATTCTGTTCGGACGGACTAGATGTATCGAAGCAGGGTTTTTGTGGTTTTTCCGTTAAGCACATGCCGTCATTTACAGTGGCACTTTTAAATAATGAATTTGATGATGAAAACTCGGCGTATTATTAAACGTTTTAAATTTATACATTTAGATGATTTTCACCATCTCATACGTAGAAGATATTAAATTTATTTTTGTCTGATTAGGATTGAATAAAAAACTCAGTTTTGACATTGGCAGCGACCATTAAACTGTAGGAGTGGCATTCTACAGTGTCTGCTTCCCATGCGAAGGTATAAGCCAATTTCGATTTCTTGGACGATCTCTTATTTTTGCGATAACTTACCAGTGCTTGTTTTGCTCCGTATTCGTATACTTCACGAATTTTAAAGCACAAGAAAGGACTTCTGCTTACATTTTTTAAATATATCAAAATGTTTAACTTTTTTTTAATTTTTGCAGGAAATACTTTAGATTTTCACAAAATGGGTAAATTTTCAGTAAAACGTTAAGATTATGTTGAAAAGAAAGACTAGTAAAGCAAGGCGAATAATTTATATTATATTGCTAGTCAAGGCAAATTGATAACAGGGAAACTCACCGGCGAATTCCAAGTATTTCCGGCTTCTTTGCCAAAGTCAAACTTCATTTTATAAAAAATGTAACGTAAATGGCGAAACATTTTTATATGAAATTTGACATCCAATAAGTTTAACAAAAGTACTCAGCTGCGCTGGTGCTAAAAAGGTGTAGTAGAGCAAGACAAATTGATAACCGACAAGACAATTTGATAACGGAGAGACTCACTGGCGAATTCAGAGTATTTCCGAGTTCTTGATCTTGACATTTAATAAGTGAAAAAAAGTACTCAGCTGCGCTGGTAAGTTTATCTTGTTAGTCTATCGTGGAAAACAGGTAGACTTACGGGCGAATTCAAAGTATTTCCGCCTGCTTTGCGAATGTCAAACTCAATATATAAAAAATATACTGGATATGGCGAAACATTTTTTTAATATGGAACTTGACATCCCATCAGTATGAAGAGTACTCAGCTGCGCTAGCCAGTTTACCTGATTAGTCTACCCTTGTAGTAGAGGTCGGACTATTTTCAAGTCAGAGTTGAGTTAACAGGGAACCGTCCACCACTATAAAGGAAATAATTGTAACTGCCGCATGCATTGGAATTGTTGCTTCTTCCTACTATCCTGATTATGGTAACTTCTGCAATAATTCTTGGCATTGATACCAAATTTACAATTCCCAATAACTATGGCTACTAGTTTCTATTATTTGGCCTCCTCAAAAGTTGCAATTGCCAAACTTCATGTGTTCCTAGATCTGTGTTTAGTAACAGAATATTTAAAAAAAAAACATTTTAAATTTGAACTAAATTAAAGGACACAGAGGTTATTTTTATAAAAATCTAAAAATCGAAATTTCAAATCAAGCCTGTGTGTATGTCAGATTGGAAAAGAACAAAATATATTGACAAAAATTAAAAGCCTTGATTTTTGTTGCACAACGATGAAATGTGCAAGATTATATTCTTACCGAAATAGTATGTACCTACATATCGCGTATGTACAGAAACAACGTCATAACTGAAAACATTCATTTTTGGAGTAAATGATCTTATCTCCTATCTTAGCGGCTTCGCACGGGTATAAAATATATAGCCTATGTCATTCACTGAAAAAATGATGAAAATCGATCCAGTAGTTTTGATTTATTCCTTACGGATTTCCTGCTATCTTTGGAATATCTAAATTCATCTACGGACTAATTAAGTGAACAAATTCATAAAAGAGGCTATTAGTTTTTTCCTCCTTTAAGGCCGAAGCACATAGAATCCGTCGTCTTTTTCTTCTGAGCTTTGTTCCATTCGGCACGTCCCCGTCAACGCAAAGTACTAAAGTTGGGCAACTTTTAACGTACGTTGAGTGCATTAAAATTCAAGCGAAAGTTAACGTTCGACATCGTGGGGCAAGCTGTAAGTCTCTTGGTAGTAGCAATTGTTCTTAGGTTTTTAGCACAGTGTTATATACGATCTAAGGGATTTCAAAAAAAGTACGAAAATTTAATATGTATGCACGTGTTTATGTTTAACACAATCACAATGCAAGAAATAAGAACTGTTTATTCAACGCTTTCCTATTAGTTAGTAATTAATTTTAATTTCGTATTTCAGGCTCTCGTTGTCTGCATAGCTATTTTTGCTACCGTCAGTGCTGCTCCTATGGAAGAAGCCATTCCCCAAGGCATTGATGGAGCTGCCTCCGAAACTGTTAATCCCTCCGATGATCAATCATTTTTTTTGAAACTGAAGTTATTGAAAAAACTTTTGTTCCTCGGCTAAAAATATTGCCAACTACATATGTATTTAGTTAAATAATTATTAGTTTTATTTTTTTTAATTTAAGTTAAATAAAAAAAGTATCCGATATTGATGTTGTTTTTTATGAATTGCCTGGATCCTTATAAGCAGGGGTGTTTTTTTAAACGATTTGCGTCTGTCCGGTATTGAAGCAACTTTTTAAGGGCCCTAGACATCCTAGGAATTCGAAAATTAGACTATTTGTTTTGAAATAAGCAATTTCCTTTGTCCATAAAATATGTACATATATTCTGTATCCTTATCAAGGTTGCTATTAAGTAATGAGTAGAAACTATATACCCAACGTCCTCATATAACTTATAGACTTAAGGTTTGACCGAATTAAAAACTAACTTACAACCCCTTACATTTAAACAAACTACAAAAACAAATTCCTCCCAAAATCCTCATTTTCCTAAAAAATTGCGAAAACTTTGAAATTTTGCCAAAATTTTAAAATCGTCCAAAATCAAATATTGATAAAAAAAAAACTGGAGTAAAGAGAGTCAATTGCCAACAGTATATACATATATACATATAATCTCGGTCCTTATATGTAGGGAAGTTTAATTAACGATATACGTCTATCCGATGCTAAAATAAACTTTCGGTCTACAAATTCCCGAGATATGGCTTGTTTTCGTATTTTCACTTGCGGTAAAACGCTTATACACCAAAAACTAAAAATTTTTGAATCTCTATTAAATTTGCTGTAAAGGTCAAATACAGACATTGTCCACATTTGCAAGAATTCGCCGTAATATCACAACAATTAAAATTTCAGCAAAATTTTCTAATTTTATCAAAAAGCCGAAAAATCAAAAAAAAAATAATATATTATGAGAAATGTCAAAATATTAACAAAACAAATTAATCTGGAAAATAAAAATACTATGACTTGAACATTTGCCAAAATTCGAAAATTCATCACAAAACCTAACTACAGTTCAAAAATTTTAAATTGCATAAATGACAGTTTTCGAAGAAATCGAAATGTACAAAAAGTACAGCATTTTACAGGCATTTTAAATTCACCAAAAGTTCGAAAATATATTCATAATAACCGGCATAAAAAAATATTTAATTGCTAAAAAATCCATGTTTAATATAAAACAACATTTTTACCAAAATTCACTGATTTTTAGAATTTCACCACAAACATTTTAATTTCACAAACAATTTTCAAATTTACCAAAAGCCGAAAACTAAAAAACTAAATTTTATGAAAACGTCAAAATAGAATATATGTTGCACATTTATATAAAATATTTCTAATTTCCTCACAAATCGGGAATTATGCAAAAAAAATTATAATTTACAAAAAGTCTGACTTAAAGTGCGAAATAAAAACAATCGGAAATTCAATTCAACTTAGGAATCCACCAAAATTTCAAATCTACAGCCCAAAAATTTTAAATTAACAAAATTAAACTTTATAAAGAAAACTTCGAAAATTCACCATAAATTCAAAAAATTTTATTGAAACAAAATAATTAAAAAAAATAACACAAAAAACAAAAAATTCACCGAATTTCAAAACTAAATTTTTAATTCTAGCAAAGTTTTTCTGTTTTATCAAAATTTTACGAAAAGTAAATTTTTGGTTAAAAACGTCGCAGTTTTACCAAAACCATCGTTACACAAGTTCCAAAACTCCTAATTTTTATAAACAAGTAACCAGAAACAAGCTAGAGGATATTTTGAAACTTAACGTCAAAATTTACCCACAGGCTGAATAATATGCTCAGAAAACTCTACATTTGACCAAATATTAGAAGTTTTACTAAAAATCTAATTTCACTATTATCCACAATTCACCATAAAATCGAGAATTTATCAAAAATTAATAAGTATTCATAGAAAATAAAACAAATTAGAAGAGACGAGAAGAAAAAGCTATCGGCCATGTTCCGACACTCGCATCTCTCACAAAATTTGCGATTGTGATTCAACTCGCATGTGAGGTGTTCTGTAACTCGCATTCGCAAGAGTTTTGGCGAGTTCAAGTCGCAAGAATATACTGAAGTGAACTGCTGTATTTAAACTAAACTAGTTTTTAAAGAAACTACAAGGTTATGAATAAATTACATTAATAGTGTTTTCTTTTTATTTTAGTCAAAACTAATGACATTTTGTAACAAATTATTTCTAAAAATATGAAATTTAAAAACGTTCTCTGCTTCTACAACTTTTGCCTGTGTATTTCTACTTTTGCACTGGCGATTTCAATAAACAGCTGATACGAGTCATCTTCGAAAAATATACGCAGCTAGTTCTGTAATTAATTCAAATGAAATTTTGTAATATTCTAGGTTCAGGTATTAGAAATATTAAAAATACAGAGTTTTCTTTTAAAACCTTTCAAAAGCAAATCGCAAGCAAAACGCATGAGTTGCAGAACATGCAGAAATAAGTTTGGCGACTTGCTACTCGCATGCGATTTGACACTCTTGCGAATGTCAGAACACGACCGTATATTAAAACGTAAGGTGAGTTGAAATGTCACATAAGACTATTAAAACCGGAGACCAAAATTAAATATCGCAAACAAACCTTTGCGCAGGGAAAACTCTGTAGTACATTTTTAGTAGTTCATACCCTCGTGAAGAGTATATAAGAATCTGTTCAGACAAATATATGGGATGTCAGATTAATTTCACTTTTTCCCGTTAAGTACTTTTTATTATACCAATTTTAAAGTTGCCCCGATTTTTTAATAGCCAACTCTGGCTTTTAATTCTTTACACTGACATATAAAATACAACTCTTGTCATGTTTTGTTGTTGTTATTGGTTGTGTTAAACACCATTGTATTGTCACCTTGGCAGCAATAAAAATACGATTTTGTTTTTCGGAATAAAATATAAAGGTCATTAAAAATATAAATTTTACAAAAACAGCATAAAATCATCAACGTTTTCATAAAAAAGGATAAAATTATTAAATCAGTTGGAAAAAGTTATGTGTGCTAAAATTGTCTAGCCTATAGAAAAATTTGAACAAAAGTCAAAGAACAAAGGCAAGGCTACGAAAAGGAAAAATAATCGTAGAACTGAATAGAAAATGACTGGTACATTTAGTGTGAAATTAAAATCAAAAAATGGTCAATTCATTGTTAAGGACTTAAAGAACGCAACAACAATAGCTGATCTCAAACAACGTGTAGCGCAAGTAACACAAATTAAAGAGCCTCAACTCCACATATTAATGGGTTTTCCACCTAGACCATTAGACTTGGAGAATAGTCAAGATCGTACCCTAGAAGGTTGCGGTATAACAAGTGGTGAAACATTAATTGTTGAGGAAAAGCCAAAATCGGAGGTGGTTGCTTTGCAAGCCTCCTTAGAGGACGATGAAGCTTTAGCTAGACGCTTGCAGGCTGAGGAGGAAGAACAACAGTTAAGAGAAGTTGTGGCTGCAGCAACTGCAGTCGATAATAATACTACTGAAATACCTAATACATTTTTGCCGCTCCCCGGTTCTAATGGTAATTTTAATGGTGTACTCTTGAAAAAAGTTGTACCTGCCGATAATTCCTGCTTATTTACAAGTGTGCGCTTCGTACTCAACGGCAAAGTAGACAATGAGGGCAGTGAAATGATGCGCCATATAATTGCCCAAGAGGTGGCAGCTAATCTTCAAGAATATAACGATGCAGTTTTAGGTAAATCAAACGCGGAATACTGTGCTTGGATACAAAAGCCTGATTCATGGGGTGGAGCAATTGAAGTTGCCATATTATCAAGTTATTATGGCATTGAAATAGATGTCGTTGATATTCAGAATGCAATTATTAATCGCTTTGGTGAAGATAAAAATTACGGTCTAAGAGTTTTTCTTCTATTCGATGGCATTCACTATGATCCATTGTATATGGAAACTGATACCGTAAGTAAAAAAAAGTAAACGTTTTGACAGTAACATAATATTTTTTTTAAGGGCGGTGCCCCAGCAACTATTTTTCCAGTCGAAGAAATGGGTGTATATCAACAGGCCGAACAATTGGCTAAGGAAGCAAAGTCATCCCGTCAATTTACCAATGTCGATAAGTTTTCCTTACGTTGCTTACAATGCGATGTTATGCTTGTTGGTCAACTACAGGCCACCCAACATGCTAAGGCTACAGGACATTCAAATTTTGGGGAAATTTAATATCTCTTAATATTGGGTTCGCTTTACATGATTGCCTTTTGCGTATTTATCTATTATTTAATAACACAATGGGTCTTGCCAGCCAATTCCATACAGTGAACCCAACTTTTTAAAATCTCAACAAATCAAAGACACAATAAAAGGATAGCTATATAATAAAAAAAATTTAAACAAGAAGAAGCAAACAATGGACAATTCCTAATGTCTGTTCTGAATGAATTTGTTATGCTTTTCTTGCAGAACTCTTAAAGTAGTCGTAGCAAATTTAAATTCATTTAATCAAACTAAAAATACCATCTAGAACCTCATTATTATTTTAAAACATCAAAATTGTTCATGATTATTAACAGCCAAATTTTTATTTAACTATTAAATTATTGTTTTCATTTACGAAAGTTAGAATATGGGAAACAAGATTGTAAAGCATATACACGAACATAGGTATAGCTTTGACTTATACGAAACATAGTCATGCCGCGTACATTGACCTTCCACTAATAGATTGAGTTTCTTTTGTAAAATTATAATGTTCAGTGTTTTTTACCTACATATGTCATATCATATATTATTTGGTTTATGTTACTATATTGTATAATAAAAACGTCCGGTTTGGTAAGTATGTGTTTAAGAAGGGTGCATATCGCCAGTTTCGTTATAAATTCAAACATTTCTCCGAGTGGATGTATTCGATTAATAATAATTTAATTAAATTATTAAGTAGTAAATTATACAATAAGTGTTCTTCTTCTGTACGTGTGTATGTAGTTGAACTTGGGTCTAAACGGCTAAACCAATTCTTATGTGTAATTGGGCCTGGTAAGTGGCGCTGGGATCGTGTTATAATAAAAATATTTCTTACCTAAACACTTGAGTCGATTTTGATGAAATTTTGTGCAATCCGCTAAATGGCTTAGTTTCACAACATAATCCAGTAGATGGCGCTCCAGATTTATTTGGCGAGACCATGTTTAAATCCTTTAAATTGAACTATTTCTTATTTACGGCACAGAAATAGCTTTTAAAAAATTGTCTAATCTTTTTAACATAAATATAAAGTAACACAAAAGCTTTTATATGAAAAGGGGAACAAAAGTATTCGCTTTTGGAAAAAAAAAACTTGCGAAAATTGTCTTACACAGTATAATTTGTTCGAACTCGTAGACAATCTCCTTCGAAATGATTTACAAGGTAACCACCCAAAAAAAGTGCAAAATCTAATACAAACATAAAAATTCTGAATTAAAAACAGTTTACTCCTTTATTTTACCATGAAAAAAAGTTGACTTTTGTTGGTCTAAAATATTTGTTTAATCTCTAATTACCGTTTAAAGTTTTATTAATACCTGGGATATAACAATTACCACAGATAACCTAAGTTGTGGAACTTCGCAAAAATTATCACATCGTCAAAATTTTTTTGTCTAGATATTTTAGTGCAGGTCGAAATCGAAATTAATACTCCATTCGACTACATTTATAACAACTTTCCATCATCAAATACGTAGATAGTTCTCTAACTGATGAGCTATCGTCATGTTCCAAAGAAAGATTTATATAACGTAAGACCAATATCACTTTTATCAACAACTTTTTAATCCTCACCTTATTAAACTTATTCGCAATTTCTTAATAAAAAGAAAATTTTGCGTTCAATTACAAAATGACTTCTGTCTTTGGGAATGTTGTTTGTGGTGTACCGCAGGACTCGATTTTAGCACCACATTTATATATTTTTATTTATGATTTCCCACACATATTTAACTCTGCATATTTTTATAAGCTCTGTTGTGCCAGAAAACGGTTAAATCTAGATGTACAGAATATTCCTTTTGTTTGTCGGAAAAATACAATTGTTGCTGCTACATTCTGTATCTCCAACGGTTATGAAGGAATTTGGAACATTTAAGAGAAAAAATCTTCAACTATGCGTTAATAAACATTTTGAACGAGTTAATAAAAAGTTTTCAAATGACTATATACATATATTTAGAAAAGATAAAAACCCTTAGCATCCTTATGCATTCGACTTAATAAAACGTTTCATTAATTCTTTACGTAGTCTAATTGATTATACACTGTTTACTACTCTCCCTGGGCAATGTTGAACACCAAACTTCTTGTGTTAACAGTTAATGCTCAAGTTTTATGCCTTTAAAACTCAAGGTGCCCACAGTGGATACTATTTATTTTCTTTATATTCCTTTAATGTTTTTCTTTCCAGTTTTTATATGTATGTACTTATTTATTACCACAAAAGGAAATGAACTTTTCATATTTCTCTGATTTGTAAAACCAAACATCGTTTGAACAACACTTTATTCCGTCTATGAAGTTGTTACCCATGGTGGTGTCATCGGAGCAGGGTTTTGTAAATAAGACATGACTACAGCGCTTACGCTAAGCATGAAGGAAGACAAAACCTAAAACAAAATTTCATTTTTAGTACCGCAAAATTAAGTTCATGCATTATCAACCTGTTTGGCATCATCACTGACGCGGGAGCTTGCAAAGCTGATACAGGAACAGTAGAGAGCAAACCAAGCACACCATTTAAGTTTCATCATTAATCCACACATAGAGAAGATCATGCCTTAATTACACAATTTATTAAAAATTATTTATAGTTAAAAATCAAGAAATAAAACCTAAAATGTTCATATAGTCTGGTGTTAAATCTTCATTACTAGTGCCACTGCCATTTTGTCCCTGATTTTGTGGGGGCTTGTAACGATTAACTTTTTCTTTTCTTCTGGGATCAACGGATGAATTCATGTTTTTTATAATTTTTTTTTTTTTTTTTGGTAACAAAAATATTACAATTTCTCTAATAACACTTATGTGTGTCAGCGATGATAAATTAGAAAACCATATTCGTACTTTATCGACCCTAATAGTACCAAAATTAATGTAAATTAATTCTGCAATAATATTCATTTATATAATATTTGTACATGTAAAGTGTGTATGCATATACATATATGGATCCTGTGTACAAAGTTTCGTGGAGAGGACTTTTTATTGTTACTTTGATATCATAAAATTCACTGCCGCATACGACAAATTGTATTTTTTGTTATCTCTACAACTATAATTATTATCGCCTTTATATATAATCAGGTGATGGGTTAATTGTTTTGGTACTAATTTGCATAAGAAAGTTGATTTCGAAAAAATATAACATACGATGATTTCTTGCAAAAAGGTTGATATAGATAAAAATAAAAACATGTAAAATAAATACATATTTATGTGTGAAATAAGGTACATAAAAGTAAATTAGATTAGAAAAAAAAATTGAAATATTTTCATTTTTAACTATCTGTAATGCATCCATAATTTGTATTATAAATTGTTAGTTTTTTCAAAAACAACATTTTCTAGTTTAAATTTAAACAGCCACTTATAAAAATTATTTCCAAAAATCACTTTATTAAAGTTTCGCAGAACGCTATATAGAATTGGTTCGAATTTTTTATAAATCCATAACTATAAGCTATATTTCTTCTCTAAAAATCGACTCTTGTTCCACAATATATATCGTTAAGAAGATGATTCATTGAAGTTTAACTTTTGTCTAAAAATTCATTTATGTATGTTTATAGTACCAAATGAGATACGGGAGTACCATCATAATATTTAGGTTGAATTGTACCTTTCAAAGATGAATTGTACTTTATCATATCTGATGTATGTATAAAATGAAAAAGAGAGATTAGTGTAATATGTCAAAGTTTTTCATTTAATTTTTATAGTGTAAAAACGCCAAACAAAATGCAACGCAACGATACTTTTTTATATGGAAAAAGAAATAATTAAAATTTATTCTTTGAAAAATACTTCACTGAATAATAGACTAATTGCAATAAACACAAATATAGTCTTCAATTAAAAAAGTATTTCTAATTTGAAATTTGTGAAATAAAGAAAATGATATCTAGTTCAACAAATCATAATAACGGTAAATCGCAAACGGCTACTGAGCTTGAAAACGTAGCCACCAAAATGGAAAATGGTTTAGAAGCTGCGGTTAGTATTTTATTTTATTATATGTATACATTTTTGATAATGATTATGTGCGCTTCACATTTAGAATAAATATTTTATAAAGAAAATGGTAAATATATTAAACTCTATTATGACTATTGTTCAACGCAAGGAAGGTGGAATTTTCAGTACGGTTATAAAGTGGTTTCGTTTATATTTGGTAAGTTCAACAAGTTCTTGCTAAAAAAAATTTTGATATGTATGTACATCAGTTTAAAAGCCAAAACTTACCAAAAATGCATCTGTATATTCGCCTAGTATGAAATGTTATTATTTATCTTTTGATACCACATTTCTACTTAAGTGAATACAAACAGTAGAT
Organism: Phania funesta; assembly: GCA_963932375.1. Lineage (NCBI taxonomy): Eukaryota > Metazoa > Arthropoda > Insecta > Diptera > Tachinidae > Phania > Phania funesta. The sequence goes on along the minus strand of OZ010656.1, from coordinate 70,022,299 downwards.
TATTGTACAGCAGAACCGCTTGTTGTGTAATTTTAATTTTGGATTCTAATGTTACCCGTTTTAAAATTTAAATCCTTTTAAATTTTATGCATGTTTCTGAGTTTTACTAGCTTTTTCTAACATTTGCTGTTATGTTTATTAATGTATATTATTCGCTTTTCGATTTAATTGGTTTTTTTTTTTGGTAAAATTCCTTTTTGTCTTTTGGTATAAGTTAAACTTTTTGTATTTTTGGTCACAGAATATTATAGTCTATGCTTTTGGTATTTCGTAAAACTTCTTACATCTAGAAAATTATTCGACGCCTAACAAACGACGTTACCAAGTTCAACCAGAATCGTATTTGCCTTAACAGTGTAACACCAGATATTGGGTATAAAGAGATAGATTCTCGCGACTTCGGGTCAAAATTTTATTTTTTGGATAATCGTAATAAAGTTTATAGCGTTTACAAAAAATAAACATATCACTGGGTTTGTCCCTTTATACTTTGTGTAACGTAAAAGCAATTTTGTTACGATGCCTGGTTTTTTTTCAATATTTTGTGAAGTTCAGTTAATTTACTTTTTTTGTGTAATGTAAATGTTCAAATGTTTGATATTGTTTTGTGCTGATTTTTTCGTCAAGTTTAGAATTTTTGGTAACTTTTTCATATTTTTATGAATTTTTATACATTTATAAATATGGCTAACATTATGAACTCAGTTTTAAATAAAAGTTTTCCATAGCTATTTAAATTTATTTACAATAACTTTTAGGAGTATACAGTGGAGGTCAGCAATTTCATTTAGTATACCTTGCTTCAAACTACAATACGAAATTCGAACAAAAAAGTTGTTTGTTTAAGAATTTCAAAATTATCTTTCTATAAATTTATTTTCTTATATTTTACAATAAAAAATTGTTGAACTAATGTTATCTACTTTATTAAATCTCAAAACGGGATTTTAAAGAAAATGTCTAAGCTCAGCTTTTATTTCGATATGAGTAACGAATATTTTTATTGCAAATATTCGTATTAAGATTTTAAGTTTTCCAACGTAACAAACAGAACATTGACATGGTTAACCGTTTTTGTTTTGGTTTTATTTTTAATACATGGAAAAATTCTTGAAGGTTTAAAAATATGTAAATTATGCTTTACAGGATGTAGTACCTTTTACAAATATTAAAATTGCAAATTTAAACCTACATATCTTCTATGCTAAAGCCACTTGAAATAGCTATTAACGAACTGTTTAGAGATTCGGGTGCATTAATTGAAGCAGAAAGACAACTCAAAATTATTTTTAATATGCATTTGTAATTATAAACATCGATCTGGTAAGATTTTGGTATGTTCTACTAGGTCAGATAGCTATATAACAAAAAAATTAAAATAGAAAATAAAAACTTTCATTGTAATGTCGCATATGGTTAGGATTATTTTAAGGAATTTATACTTGAAAGCTGTAGGAGATAAAATTCAATTTAACTTTATTGAAGATCAATATAAAACTTACTTTTTTTAGAAACTTCGCACATTTTTAAATCCTGATGATAAAAAGCTATTTAAGTATTACGAAAACTCTACACCCACAATCATAACATATATAATAGGATGTTTACAATATATAACCAAGGAGGTGCCAAATTATCATTATAACTTATTGGAAATATTGGAAGAACTTTTGGAAAATTCAGAACCAAGTGTATTGAAAAATATTACGAAATTTGAAATTGGAACTATGTTGGTATCGCATATATAAATACCTGTAATATAATTATTTTAAATGCAATGTATTTTTATGATATCAAAAGAGGTTGTTTATGGAACGCCATAGATCTTGCCGGAGATTTCAATACACAATTAAAGGCTCTTAAGATACTATCAGCACTATTGAGACAATTTGATGAAGAACGACAAAATAAAGAGCTTAGATACATTAAATGGACAGATTTAAATTTACTTCAAGATAAATTAAAAAGAGTTGTTCAAGAAACGAAGTTATCTCATGTTTTTGAAAACGTAAGATGAATGCTATAAAAAAAGAATCGAAAATAATTTATATCAACTTTATTTTCAGTCTTCTCGCGATTTACTGAATAGCTACAACATGAAGTTATCTAATAAATTTTTGGTTTACTCATTTTATTGCAAATCAGTGATAATGGGCAATAAATATAAATTTTATAAACCTTTGGTAAAATAACACTTTGTAGTTTTAAATTATTAAGTATACTTCAAACTTATATTTTTTTAGAATCTTCAAAAGTTTTGGATTGATATAAATTATTGCCCAAAAACATTGTCGTATAGCGGTCGCTTTAAGCTAAAGCCTTATTCAAAATATGAAAATATTAATGTTATATTAAAAATCCAGAAGATAATACTGTAAGTCAGTTGTTAATTAAATTAAAAATGTATATGGATTTGAAATTTTCTTCCTTATATAGGCAAAACAATAATTTACAAATTTATTTCAATAAACCTGGCGGTTTTTCCAACTATACCGATTATTTTTCAAACATCGCGGATAATGTTATAAAATTTTCTTTAACAAACGAGGAAAAACAACGTTTATTAGACCATAGCTACGTTATAAAATATTTTAATAGCTTAAGAGAGACTGATACTACAAAGCCGACAGAAACTGATACAGAAGGCAAAAGTGTTTTCGATATATTGAGAAATGAAGTGTCGCAAACTACACAAGGTATACATATTCAATTTAAATTAAATAATTTTTTATTTATTACAAACATACATATTATTTATTATATTGAAGAATACAAAAACAAAAATGCTAAAACTAGCAGGAGCTCTAAACCCTATAAAAAGATATACGATTTTCAGTCAATTCCAAAACAAAATATAATCGATGACAAATCTTTCGATAGCCTACAATCTAACAGCATATCAAAGGTTTTCGATCAGTCGCCTAGAAGTTCCAGAAATGGAGAAAATGCTGTGGAAAAACATCCTATAAGGAAATTGAGAGATAAAAAATTATTTTTTTCATCTTTGCTAATGCAATCCCCTAATAAGGAATTAATAATTAGAAAGAACCAAAGAAAAGGAAAACAAAATCCAAAATCCAGGTAAAAGACTATGCAAAATAGGAGTACTCGTATAATTTTAAAAACTTTATTTAAAAAAAAGGCATTCGAAAACGAGCTACAAACAAGTCTGTAAAGTGACACCATCAATTGATTTGACTAAAATTGAAAACAAAGATTCTATAAAGCAAAAGGAATTGCGTACGAAAGACAATATTGTAAAAATGCAATATGACGATAACTTTTCAGTTATAACAACTCAAGTCTGCGATGATGTTTTAAAACAGGTTGCTGATATTTATGAAACTGGTGACACTACATATGCGAAACCTTGTCAATCCTACCGGAATTTTCAAACACACCTTAATCCAATACAAAACACTTCTAATATACCAAAAAGCTCGAAAATAAGGGACCGCAAGAGGATAGTTAATCTGGATAATGAGTCTAGTTTTGTGAACAAAAAGAGAATGAAGAATACTTTACAGGAAAATAAAGAAAATGTAAGTATACACTGTTACCTCTAAATCCAATTCGTTATCAAAAATTTCATATGCAATTTCGTACAGCTTCGACAATTTCTTTTTATTTTCTGAAGGAGAAGTTACCAAAGATTTGTTTAAAATCCCAAAAAAAAAAACAAATTGTTATTTTCACAAGAGATTTTAATTTTAAATTGAGAAATTCCAAATGAAATTGGGAAAAAATATAAAACATTTTGATAAAAAAAAGTATTACGAAAATAAAGTTGAATGTACTGAACGTAAAACCCCCAATGTAGGAGACCAAAGCATTGCCTTTTTGGAAAATATGTTTTTTTTTTGTTTATGTTTGGGATAATGAGATATTTGTTAATATACACTAAAATCTATTTTATTCAAACTCTATAATAGCCTGTATTTAAAAGCGATCATATCTAAGAATGAAAATAATTTTTAACTTTAAAATTGCTCTCCTGTAAAACGACAAAATCACAATTAAGCACTTATTTCTTATTGAGACATATATTTAATAAAAAAAAAAGTGAACAAGAGTAAGCATTTGTGAGAAACAATTTTCTACAAAAAGGACACGTGGAAATAAAGGGGACAAGTAGAGTACAATAGGCTAAAATAATTTACTATACATCATACAACAATGTTTTACCAATATGCTCTGAATATCGATGAGATGCCTGTTAGTAAATTTTGTTTAATAAAATTGTGTTGTGTCTGTATGTAGTATATTTATTAATTAAATAAAAATCTTTTCAATTTAAAATTAAAATTTCTCATTTTAATATGGATTTTTTCAATTTCAAATATAAATTTCTTATATTCTTTTGAAATTTTCTAAAATTCAGATTGAAATTCTCAATTTCATTTCTAACTTTCTCAATTTAAAATTTAAATTCCCAATTTTATTTGGAATTTAAAATTGAAATAGAAATTTCTCTATTTCAATGAAAAATGTTGTAGTAGTAGATAATGTCGTGCTTCAGTATCGGCTAAGTATTTAAAAAATAAATGGTTTTTTAAGTTGCTACTACTGCATATGCAAAAACTACACATAGTATATGTTAGCTTCAAGCAAAAATTATAAATGCATATTATTTAATACTCTTTCAAGCGTGTCTAATTTTTCGAAGGTTCTTTTAGTTTATAACTAAGTTTCCTTCAAATAATATATGTATGACAGAACTTATTTTTCACACTTAAATATACCACGCCTTCTTATTTATCGTTGTTATTAGTTTAATACTAACTTAGTAGCTTTACCACCCAAGCCTTCTTATAGTATCTCAAAACTTGTAGAAGTCTCATTTCTGCTATATTTTTATTACGATAATTTTTGTAACCACTACTAGCTCTGCTTTGTTGCATATTGGAGAGGATTCTTTGCGATGTTTTTGTCTGGCTGTGTATTTTAATCCTGGTAATTCTTCTGTAGTGTTGACGTGATATCGTTATTTCTATTTATGTGTATTCAATTATCTGGTAATTCGTATTCGCTTGTTAGTGTTGTTGTTTGGCACAACACTGGTGCTTTCAATTCTAACACGTAAGAATGTGTATGTATAAATAGGAATTACCCTGCCGGAGATGAAAAGTCCCCACAAACATCCCAATCCTTGTTCCGGTACACATAAATTCCATCAATCTGCAAGTGGTGCCCTTGAACTAATTCAAGTACTAGTACTCCTCCGCACTAGTACCAGTATTGGTCTATAAAAGCTCTAACTCCGTTTGTACTAGCGCTTGCTGTTCTTGTAATTTTACTAGTACGTTAAAAGATACTACGTGATGAGGAAGGAAGCCGAGCTATTGTTAGCACCAGACTCAATAAAAGTAAGGTAGTCGTAAATTACACATCGATTGCCCTAAATGAATTCCCATTAGTTTCATCCGAAATATATCTATTTTTCGAATTGGTATTAAAAAAGCTGCACGAATCATATAAGTTTGAAAAATAATAGCATTCACTGTTGAGGAGACTTGAATTTTATACAATACTTAGCTATTTGTCTGTTTCTAAAAGAAGAGGGGAAAATGTCAAGATGGATTGTATTATTCATTCTCTTCTAATTTCACATAAACAGACTTAGGACTATCATAAAAACATATTTTTATTGCGGAAGGTTAGTCCAATCTATATAAATTATAATTATCAAAAAATTCGCAACATATTGCAACAATAATAATTGAAAAATATTTGCATATGTTTGTACTATAAAAGTATATTTGTATAGGTTTACTATATTTGCATTTTGTAATACATCTACATCCAATCATATACATGTAGAAATAAAAATGAATTGCTAAGTGTATTGCTAAGCACAAAACTTGAGAAGGGCTGAACAAATTAAGCTTATTTTGTTTAAAAATATTCCTTGAAACCCGATCTAAAAAGTTACCGCAATAATTCACAAAAAATAAAAAAAGTTGTTTTCCATGGGGTTTGTTCATATTTTTAGTTCGAATTTACACCAGGCAATAGCGGCGAACTTAGAACAATACTTCAATATAATATTTCCCAGGAGCGAATAAAACTTTCGGTGGGCCAAAGCAGTATTAAAATAAAAATATGCGAAACATATTATTAAGGAAGATATAAAATGGGCAAAAGTGACTTTATGTATACAAATTATTATTTCCTTGTTAAAAACAGGAATTAACGGCCATTTTTTGTTTTGTTTTCAAGTTTTTGATATTTATAAACATTGACTAAATTTGTAATGAATTTTTTGGTACATGAATACAATATTAAGTAATTATATTTTACTTTTTTATTTATATAGATTAACCCTAAAGAACATAATATTGAGCCCAGGCTTTATTTGTTACCAAAAACTAAAAAACCGGTAATTATAATAAAGATAAATTACTTATGTACATATACAAGGTGTTTACTGGGAATCGCATGATATTCAAAACGCCACATATTAAAAAGAAAAAGTATTTTTAGGAAAGCATTGTGTTCTAAAAACTCGGACTTTTAATAAAATCTTAAAAAAATAAGTTTCAAAAATAAAATCACATTCTCCGTGTGCGTGGTTTTATGCATCCACCTTGAAATTGTGTTAGAATCCGGAATCAGCCTATGCGGCGGAACATTGAAGTGCCGGCGAAAGTACCAGGTTTGTGTCACGAACTCAACGTTTGCGTAAAACCGTCTTATAACAAAGTTCAAATACCCACATCTTTCCTGTAACTGAAACTTCCAACTTCCCTCTATACAATAGGACCTTCCCATCCAGCTATCGTGCCACTACTTGCGTGTACAAAATACAAAAATATGCGTTTTCCGGTAAACACCCAGTAAAAATTAAATATAAAAATAAAATTAATATAAAAATGTATTCCTTATCCATCACTAGTATTTGTTTAAAACACGGTTTAGTGATGAAACTCTTCCCACAAGCAAATTAACCCTTACTCCTGAAAAAATGAAAACAACATTTCTCGAAAATGCGGAAATAGACTTAACAGCAGTTGAAAGTGAACAATCAACAATTTGTTGTGAACAAAACATAGATAATGAAAATGACACTGAGGAACATATTTCGAGCAGCGGTTCTTTAAAATGTGAGCAAGTTCGAGGTTTAATAGAAAATTATTTGGAATATCTAGATCATATTGTTACTCCAACTAAGACTGTAATAACCAATAGTAGTACAGTTACTACACCAAAGGCCACAAGTTTTATGGATGTATCTAATTTAAATGATTCAGATATAGAAATGACACAAGTTTATTGTAGCCCAAATCAAAAAAAAGAACAACAGGCGAAAAATAATGGCACAAATGCAATTACACTACAAGATAACGATATAGATATAGAATTAATCCAATATTCTAATATTCCAAAATTGATTACGGAGCGAGAGTGTGAAACCGATTTTCATAACACTGGAAAACTGCAAAATGATTGTGAAATTTCTAATGAAAACATTGCATTACCAACTTATTTACAACAAATCTGTAATGATTTTGAGGACGGTTTGGACGATGAATTGGATTCAAGTTATAAGACACCAACCAAAGCAACCAGTTGTCATATAATTGATAGTAATGATCTACCAGAACACAATTATCTCAGGGATTGCATAGTTTTTCAAAATCGTATAGATTCTGAAGAATCTAGTTGCTCTGATGAAGATGGCACTTGCAACGATTTAGCTGGTGGTTCAAATTTTCTGAAGAAATGCAAAAAATCGGCAGATCAAAATTTTCCAATGATGAAAAAGCTTCCATTATTTTTAAATCAAAATTTATGTCAACAAACTAAAATGTGGACTACACCAGGTACATTTAAAATGCTTAAAAATTAATTTTTAGCATTTGAGAAAAATAAAAATTAAATTTTCTTTTTGTAATTGAAAAACTTAAAATAAAGTTAATTTATTTGCCAAAACTCATTAGGAAAAAATAATATAATCTCAACAAATTTTACCTCAAGTATGGCTTCGAAGTGTCAAGTTACTCCCACAGCAATAATCATGCATCAATTACAAGTTAGTGAAAAGAAATCTATAATACATAGAATAAATAATCCAAAGAAAGTCTTAAAGGCGAATAAAAGTTTGAATGATATCTTCACTAATAAAAGGCCCAATAAGAAATCAGCAGAATTGCAAAAAGAAACTTTTGCCCAAGAAAGCCATAATTTGAATAATTGCAAAGAAATGAATTGGATAAGTTTATATCGTAAAAGCCCAACTTATACAAATTTTCATGCGCAGCAACATTTAAAGACTGACAGCACAGAAGTTTACAATATTTCTAAAAATAATAATGCTTTTCTAAACTCGTCTACAAAAGCTAATGCACATGAAACTCTAATGGCAAATCCAGCAACTGAAATAATGGCCGAAATTTTTGAACAACGACAATCAATTTCATCATATTCAAATGTAACTGAAAAAAGTGAAAACAATTCATTTAACAACACAGGCCCTAACATATCACATCAAAGCACTCCGTTAGAAGATTCGGAAAGGTCATTTAAAAATGGTAAGTAAAAACAATTAGTTAAGTAAAAAATGTCTGTGACAATTCTTGCAAACATAAAATTTTCGATTTCTAGAACAATTTTAGGTTGTGTTGTGTTATTCACCATAATTTTAAGTAAGAGATATTCGCATTACGGCTAAAAGAACTTATCGATAGCTAAGTCCTATAGCAGTGATTGTCCGCCATTTTTGGCCAAGGTTAAATGTCCTGCACACATTTGTCAAAGTCCTAATAACCGCTTGGCTGTCGGTAAATATGTGGATAGTTCTATCGAACATCCAAACGTTTCACTGCCGAAAAGTCAGCTTTGAGGATGCTGAGTTCATTCAAAATCCTCAATTCACATTCAAAAAAAAAAAACGACGGCAAATTTTATATGTATACTATTCAGCAGAGCGCTCCAATCCAATAAGAGCAATTAGTGGCCATATCGATCACCTGCCATCAGGCTGCTGCTTCGACAAAAATAAAACAATTTTGTTATCTGCTGCATGATGCTGCACCCTCAGTGCTCTCGCATCAATATTGTGCTTCCGAAAAACTTAACTGATTCAGTTTCAATAGCTTTAAGTTACGGACCTTATCTGTACCGGTAACCTTTACAAATTCCGTCTTGATGTGGTTCACAGTAATTGCACTTGTATTGCTGCATTCGCTAATTATTGCCAGTGCGTCCATTCTTTGCGAAACATCTCAACATACTGACAATGCTACGGCATCTGCGAAAGCAACAGTCGTAAAACCTAGAGAGTATATTTTTATAAGAAGCTGTAAGATATGTATGTACATAGAACCTTCGCCTACAACAATTGTATACTGACTATAAGTACCTCTCTGCGTAGCCTACGAGCGGTTCTATAACTGTCTCGCACGACTTGCGAGAATTTATCAGTCATCGTGAAAACCTATATTTTTCAGTAAATCAGATCCGTATAGATCAGGCGATTTGAACGCTTAGAAACTGCTGATTGCGAAGGTTTTACTAGGTAAAGGGAGTAAAGATGGGTGCAATCAAACAAATCACGTGTCGTGCTCCATTTATTAATGTTTTACTCGAAATTAATAATTGAATCTATTTAAATTTCGGGCTATGTTAATGTCACATAGTTTAAATTAAGAGAAGCTAAATTGTATTCAGGATAACTGCTTTATAATATACGATAAAATTGGCCAAGAATGGCTATTATATTACTTTGTATAAATAAATGTTATATACTTCGTATTCAGATTCTGTTGCGATTTTGCGTATGATTAGCATACTGCCTAAAGAAGCTAAGGAAAAAACTAGGAACTACAAAACATACATGAGCACGATAATTAAACTTTATTCCCAGTTAAAAAAATGTATCTCATTTTAGATTTATTGCAAATTCTAAACGGTTATAACACATATTTAAAACTACGCATCGATAATGCGATATTACTGGGCCTTCAAAACATCTCCGATATATGTACACACAAATTCCTCGAAATTACGAAAGCAGTTCTAAAAAAGTCTGATGCGCATAAGGTGGAACTGGAAAAAATACGTTTCAATATAACCCGATTAATGAGAGAATTAGAACGGCAACATGATGCGTTTATAAATAAATCAAAAGAATTTGATATGTAAGTACAAATATTTTTAATTTTCTGCAATATTAAAAATCTCATAATATTGATAATATATAAAAAGACACGGTGAAATCATGGAACGAGTATTGGAAAGCATGGCGGACTTAAACATTCCCAACAATCTACCTAAGGGTTATGAAGATATTTTTAAACAAATAAAATTGGGGCAATATGATGTATTTAAAAAAGTGTGGCAAAGATATTTGGAAAGGCGGAACACTTAAATATTTATTTGTATATCAGAAGACGATTAAAAAAAAACAAAAATAATCTTAAAATATGTAAAAAATAAAATTTGAATTTAACGGATTTTATTTTTATAATTCTATTAATAATTAGTTATTTAGTGCGAAATGGTTGCACTAATTCTATTGACGTTTAGTGGTGAATCAAAAATTAGCAGCCTCACTAACGTTTATTAATAGTGAAGTGAAGTAAACAAAATTTGCAATTAAGTTTAATTATTTTAGTTCTAAAAAGCAATCTTTAACTTATTGCAACTTCACTATTTTTAGAGCAACGTAGAAATTTTGTCCGTACTGTTTCTGACAAGAAGAAGAATATTCGCTCAAAACCACTTGTTCACCCAATCGTGGAGTACTGTAACAGTTTACAGTAACATTGCGATCCCATGGGAGTACACGATCGGACCTATTGATTGATTTATTAACACTTTTAGGGACCGAAACATTTATGACGTTTTCCAAAAAAGTTACAAGATAAGAGTTATTTTTTTTTACGTTTATATATTTCAGCAAAAATAAATTATATACATATGTATAACTACCATTTTTTCAGGCCAAATGAAAGTTATTTTAAAGCTTTAGACTTTCTTGGTGTAAAGAAAAGTTACCAAGTATGTGAGAGATATCGAGCGATTCCAAAACAAACCTTTTTAAAGGGGTGTGGTGAATTTGGGTTAATTTTGAAAACGTTTTTAAACCATTTTAAAATTATTATAATTGAAAACCCAGACCAAAAGATTACTCATATCATATGACAGAATTAAGGTAACAAATGAGGAGAACTTAATAAAACAATATTTTTATTTATTTTTTTTTTTTATAAAATTTTCTTTATGGCGGTAATATTTGTATAAAAATAACATTTACAAAACTTCAAAATAACTTTTGTTTCCCTTAAAAAAATTTAAAATAACTTTAATTTTTGCTACAAAATATTACTGATTTGTGTTTGTATAAGTTATTTTGATCTTTTGTAAATGTTATTTTTAAGCAATAATTACCGCCATAAAGAAAATTCTATCAAGAAAATAACAATAAAGTTTTTACCGTAAAAAAAGTAGTTTTGGTTTTTTATGATTGCTTAAAAATTATACTTACGTATGTATGTATATATGTATGTATAATATAAAATAACGGATTTATGGTTCAAAGTAACAAAAGTTAAAAATACCATTTTTTCCTAACAAATTTGTTGTTAAAAAAATAACAGTTAAAAACGACCTATTTTTTACCAATTAACAGATCAGCAGCGTCAGTTTTTACGAACCAAATCCCTGTGCGAACAGCAATCTGTACGTTGGCGAAACAGGTCTCTGGCTTTAAAAGACGCAAGCTAAGTCCAGCTAATGATGAAACTTGGTAACTCTATATTTGTTTACATGCGTTTCAATCATATGGCCCATTCAATTTTTATTTCATGGTACATATATTATTAGTGCTGCAATTAATCTTTAAATTGTGTGAAAATTTTACATTAAATTTTAAAATATTAAAAAAATATGTTTATTAGAATATTTGCCATTCACAATTTATGTAAAATATCTAAACATATTTTGGTGACGCAACAACTTGCAGTCACTGCTAAATATTCAATAGTACAGATACCAAGGCATTTACACGTGAAAACGTTCGACAAAGATACTGGGATGGAAACCCAAAGAGCTGCAAATAGCATATCTCAAGTAGAAGAACAGAAAAGTGAAAATGACGACGGGTCACTCAGGAACAGGCCTCGGAAATTTATTATACATAAAGAAAAAATCAGTACAAACGAATTGTCACCGGTCAAATTGTTATCTGAAAGTACTAACGATGACCCGGATATATTTGGTAATGCTCCGAAAGAATCAATAGTAGAAGATGAAGGTAAACGCGCACAAAGTAGTTTGGTGTAATAGAATGAACTTTTAAACGATTCTTCAATTATATTTTAGGTGACCTGCAGGAAGAGGAATATATAAGTCGTCCGACTCGCCGTTCAAAGCAACTGAAAACAAAAGAATATGCCATGATTATTAAGGAACATTTAAATAATCACCGACTACAAGAGGCAATTGAAGTTCTAGAGGTTCGCATGTTGAAAGAAGATCGTGTTAAGCCAGAAAACTATATATACAATCTACTGATAAGTGGTTGTGCCAAGGCTGGTTATACACGCAAAGCATTTCAATTATTCACTAAAATGCGCCAACGTGGCCTTAAAGTTAAAGAGAGTACATATACTTCTCTATTTAATGCTTGTGCAAATGCACCTGGTAGGCAAGATGGTCTCACCAGGGCGATACGATTGAGAGAATCATTGCTAGGTAGTGGTTATGAATTTAATATAAAAAATTATAATGCCATGATTAAAACATTTGGACGTTGGGGAGACGTTAAGACAGCCTATATCTTAGCCGATGAAATGAGAGATAAAAACTTACAAATGACTGCAGAAACTTTTAACTTCCTCCTGCAAGCCTGTGCTAGTGACGAACAAAATGGATTTAGGTTAGTATTGTTACAAAATTACAATTAAAATATAAATAAAACCCTTTTCTCTGCTATAGGTATTGTCTTCTTACCTGGAATAAAATGTTAAAAACAAATATACAACCCGACTATTATTCTTTTAACACCGTCTTGAGGTGTGTACGTGATTGTGGTTTTGGTGATTTAGATGTTATGGAAGATACTCTGCAGCAAATCTTATGTGAAAAGGATGCGAAATTAAATCAAAAACATTACAACAGTAGTAATGAGATTATCTCGTCTGAAGCAACAGATGAAGAAAATAGCAATAAAAGTATGGCACTGAATTTGTCTGCCACAGACAATTCATTGCAGATAAAAAATGAAGCCACAACCTTAGAGTTACCTAATCTATTAGCAGCGCAACCTCATTTGGGTAGTATGGTATCGTTGAGTGAAGTGCAAAAACCGCACGATCGCTTCCTATTGGTAGGAGGTCTGACGGGCTTTTTAGGACTTATGAAATCTAGAAACATAACACCAGATATACAAACTTTTACCACAATGTTGGAGGTTATACCACCCACAAATACAGCTGAAAAACAACTTTTAACGTTCATACGCAAAATAGGTCTTAAAGCAGATATAGACTTTTTCAATATTCTCATTAAGAAGCGAGCCATGCGTTTTGATTACGAGGGTGGTAAAGAAGTTCTATCCATGATACGCACAGCTGGTCTGTACCCTGATATAGTAACATATGGAGTCCTCGCACTGGGTTGTACAACAATTGAAGACGCTAGAGAACTATTAGAAAAAATGCGACACAATGGTATACGGTAAGTTGGGGTTTTTTATAATTTCAGAAAAGAATTCAAGATAGATATTTGGAACAAATTTCTGTAATCTGAGTTAGAACGAAAAATGACACTGAAGTTGGCACATAGCTGCAACCGGTTTATCTCCAACCCAAAATTGCGATGACAGAAATTCGCAAATATCTATGTATATCAGTTCACTCTGTCGGAAAATTAATCAAGAATCACGTTCTTAAATATTTTATGAGAAGTTACTCGAAAAAACTGTTTTATAATATTCAGGTATCAAATAAACATTTGCTTTCATTCTAGAATGAATATTCAAATTTTAGGAGCTATGTTACGGCAAGGCTGCGTTAGAAAATCGTTTAATTACATTTGCGAAATCATGCAGATTAGTTTGGATGAAAATATTAAACCCAGTGATATATTTCTTAAACATTTACATAACTTTTATCTTCAGTGCGCTCGAGCAATCGATTCCAGAGTAAGTGATTTCATAAAATAATAAATTTAAAATACTTGTAAAATTTTCAACCTATATAACCAGCATCCCACAACGAAAACTAAAAGTTTTAAAAAGGAACACAAGAAATTTTGTGATAAATATAGATTGTATCAAGAGGAATATGATATTCAGGGTCTAAAATTAGAAGATGCTATTAAGAAAATTAAAGAGCGTCCATATACCCAATATAAAGAGGAGGAAGTGGAAGGCATGGAACCACAGAAAAACGAAAAACTATCAAGGAAAACAAAACTACGGAAATATATAAAGAAAATAAAAATACAAAATCTGGAAGGAGATGAACTTACGGAAACAGAGGTAAAACTACTTCATCAGTCCGATGCGAAAACAGACAACAAAGCTATTCTTTCAGAAAAAGACAGCAAGGACAACAAAAGTCAGCAAACAGAAAACCAAACAAAAAATCCTTTCAAGACTGTTTAAGTTGAAAGTAAGTTTAGTTTTAATATAAGTATTGTTTTTTTTTAGAAAAAAAAGAAAGTAAAATATCAACCAATCATGGTTCTTTTGCGTCCTCTTGCTCTAACTTCCTCATATTTAGCCACCACGGATTCTTCGTCTTTGCCACATTCTTTCCGATAGGACTGCAGTATGTATTCAAAAAGGTATAGTTGTTCACTATGTGTACTTAGTAAAGCTCGTTCGAGTACATACAAGTCTACTCCCTTATCCTCCGATCCCTGATTGTAATGACTCAATCCAAAATCGATTAACACAACATCGTATTCAGTAAAAACTTCACATTTAGGATTTATTAATATATTTGATGTGGTAAGATCACCATGTATTATATTATTCGCATGCATTTTTCCAATAGTATTACCAATGTTTAAGCACAAGAATTTCAACGTTTCTTCAGCTTTTTCCTTTTGATTCATTACTATTTTCTGAATGTATTCTTTTGCTGTTACAGCTTTCTCAAAATATTCCATGTAGATTTTACGTTCTTGTAAGTCCATATGAAGTATTTTTGGAACAATTATACCGGCAGTTTGACAACGTCCTACTGCCTTTGTTTCAGCTCTCATACGTTGTCTGGTAATTTGGTTATCCAGTTCTTGGTGACGATACTTTTTAATAAATCTTTCTTTTATCAAACATTTTTCGCCTTTATATTCTCCCAGATACAAACGACCTTCCGCTCCTTGTTTTATGATTTCCTCCAACTGCATTTTCAGTTCAGTTGTTTGCTCTTTTATGTACGTAAATACACATGTTCGCACATCACTTTTTTTGTTTGACAGCTGGTTCAGATAAATTTACGATAAAAATTTGAGACGACAAAATTATATGCAAATTTGCACAAAAAAATTGAATGTCAAAATGAAACAAGAACGAACACCAGCTGTTCAGCCCTCGTACATTTTGCTGCTTGCACAGACATTTGGCTTGTGAAGACCATCGCTGTTGATGGTCGGTTCGTGTTTAAACAGAGTTCTCTGAACAATTGTTCGCAGAACTCTGATATGCTATTACAACAAAAACACTTACAAAGTAAAAAGTATGTATGTGTGCGCTCGTCTGTAAACTCTCGTACAAAAATTATTCATCCATACAATCTCGTTGAGACAAAAAGTTGTGGCTAGTCAAGACGTAGCGTAAGCACGAACGATTAATAATCGATAAGTTTGTTGCGTATAACGGTTGAATAGTATCGTAAAATTCTCTTTCGATTAATCGATTGTTTTCTAAATACATAATGCCGCTAAATTTGTTTTTAATTTTATGCTGATAGGGTTGGTTGACTCTCTGAATCACGCATGCGAATTCTGGTGTTCAAACGATTGTTCTTGTTTCATTTTGACATTTTTTTGTACATATACTTAGCTTGGTTGATCCTCCAGCACTTGGAAACAAATTTTCCCTTAATCTTGGAAGACAACCTTCTACACTTTAAAACACGTTTCAGTATTTTTTAAATTTTTCGTGATTCGCAGCAAGATGCAAAGTGAATCTCATAATTTTGTATGGCGAAACATTTTAGTTCAATCAT
This sequence comes from Phania funesta, assembly GCA_963932375.1. Taxonomy (NCBI): domain Eukaryota; kingdom Metazoa; phylum Arthropoda; class Insecta; order Diptera; family Tachinidae; genus Phania; species Phania funesta. The sequence continues at coordinate 70,006,118 of OZ010656.1, read as the reverse complement.
GATTGGGGAGCGAACCATGAATGAGAGAGCGAACCTGCTATACACATGTGCCAACAAATTGAATTTAAAATAAATAATTTTGACCCAGTTCGAACGCCGATTAGAAAATTAGAACAATTATATTCACTGGCAGTATGAATCCCAATAGATCACATATTTAAGAAAAGTTTAATTTTCAAGATCCATTAGCACTATTTGCGATTATGACAGACTTGATAAGCAAAATGGCTCGTATAGATGGATGTATTGCAAGCTGAATCCATAGATCTATTGATGTTGAATTTGATTTATGGTTTCACCACAAGACTGGTTCACAAACGAAAAATGGAAAAAAAATCTAAATCCTTAAGTTTACCTAACTCTTTTCTGAGCGGTCCTGTTCTCGATTTTAGACGAGATGTTAATGCAAGATATGAAATGAAAACTGTACCTTAAGCTCAGCGCATTTGCGCAAAAATATTGCTTTCTGATTGGAATTTCCGTACTGGATTGAATAGATTGACTGATATGCGCCTTTCTAAAATCTTATTTTTATAATCTGCTTCCAACAAATCAACTTAGGAAACGTCACACCCTGAACCAAGCACAGAATTTAATTCACTTATTTATGGTTTTTGCACGAGTTTTTTATATTATTTATTATAATTTTCAAACGGTTAATTTAATCTGTAAATATTTCTCGGTTACGTGCAATTAATAATTTGTGGGTTCGATTAATCGTATGAATATATGATCGAAAAATGCTTTTTTTTGCCATCACTAATGTTGACTAAATATTTTGGATTTTGGCAACCATAATCGCATGCCATAAACGTCAAATGTTTGTATTTGTTTATCGTTCGTGCTCGAGTAAACATAAGAGGAGAACACAAAAAGTGAATCATTTTGAAAAAAAAACAAAAAATATTGTGATTATTAAATCCAATTAAAATTTTTAATAATGTTTAACAACATTTTCGGTAAAACAACATCACTTAAGGAACAACAACGTGAAAATGATAGAAATTTAAGAAAAGCTTCACGTGATATTGAACGGGAACGAAGAAAATTGGAGGAGGAAGAAAAAAAACTGCAAATGGAAATTAAAAGGAATGCAGCTCTGGGAAACAATGATGTATGCCGTATTCTAGCAAAACAATTAATTGAGATACGTAAACAGAAAGCTCGAACTTTTTCCGCTAACAGTAAGATTACCTCGATTGGTTATCAAAACAAAAATATTGCTACTAATGTAGCTTTAAGTAATGCGATGAGCACATCAGCAAAAACCATGGCTGATATGAACAAAATAATGAAACCCGAAAGTATTGCACTCAATGTGAGAAACTTTCAACAGGCAAGTATGAAAATGGAAATGACCGATGAAATGATCAATGATACACTAGACGATATGTTGGGCGAGTCTGATGACGAAGAAGAAACCAATGCAGTTGTTAATAAGGTGCTCGATGAAATTGGTATCGAAATATCAGGACAAATATCAAAAATACCATCGACAGCAGCTGGAGATTTGGAAGATACACGGACTGATAAAGATATAGCTACTCAATTGGCTAAATTGCGATCAACGTAATTTGATTCTTTGTATATGTAATATTTTATTGTATTTGAATTACGTTTTTTGTCATAATATATTAACATTTCTATTAAATACGACACGGTAGACCACCTGCGGCTATAATTGTTTCACCGGTTATGTAACTTGCATCGTCTGATACTAAAAATGATACTACTCCACCCATTTCGTCCGGCTTGCCTAAACGGTTCAGCGGTATATTAGTTAATGCAACCTCTCTGGCTTGTTCATCTGGGTAAAGCTGAAAGATGCATATTATTAATGTAAAATATACTTAGAAAATAGCTCAATATACTTACGACTTTTGAAAATTTGGTTTCAATAAATCCAGGAGCCAAACAATTCACACGAATTCCTTCGCTAGCCAAATCTCTGGCGGTTACTTTAGTAAGACCAATTAATGCAATTTTACTTACAGCATATGTGCCTAAATTCTGAAACTATTAATAGATGTTAAGATATTTTAAAGATGGTAAAGATAAATAATGTTATTAAAATGGTTTAAAAATAAGGGCCCGGAACGGTTATAAGTTTTATTTAAAAAATAGTTGTTAATGATTATTTGGCGAGTTTTATTTGTCGCTTGGAAACTAATAGTTATTTTTCAAGTTTAATTTTTGCTTAGAAAATTATAGTTATTTTTTAAGTTTTATTGTTTTTGGTTGGAAAATAATAGTTATTTTGTGTTTTATTTTTTCCTTAAAAAATGTATGGACCCTTGAGATAATATTGATATTTAAAAAACTTTAGGAAAAAAGTCATCTTTCTGTCTTTTTATCTGACAAAAACTAAATGAAACAAAACAAAAGTACTATTTTGTAAGCTAAATATAAACTCATAAAATAACTTATTTTTATGCAAAAAATAAAACTAACGAACTTTTTCCATGCAAAAAATAAAACTGGAAAAATATTTTTTAATAAAACTCAAATAAATATTACTGCACCCAAACGTAGTTCTCGCAACAAGGATTAAGTTCTTGTAATTCTTAATATTGCTGCAATTCTCTTTCATCACAATATTTTTGTTGAACTTGGAAAATAATGATTAGACCAACACAAAACTTTGGAGGTTTGGCCTGATATTAAAAAATCAACGCATTCAGATATCAACATACCCCTAATGTATCATAACCAGCAATAGATGAAACAAAGACAATGCTGGAACTCTTTTCTTTACGTAAATGAGGTAAAGCCTCTTTGGCCAGCAAGTAGGAAGATTTTACATTAACATCAAAAATTTTATCCCAAACTTTTTCATCGCAAGACAGGAGACTTCCAACATAGGGATTTACAGCAGCATTTGAAACTAAAATATTTAATTTACCGTACTTGCGTATGGTCTCTTCAAATAGTTGTTTACGGTCTTCGCTTTCACTAACGTGGCATTTCACGCCTAAAGCATCAAAGTTAAGTTTGCGTAACGCCTCGATAGCTTTATCTACATTATTTTGCTTGCGGCTACAAATAACCACATTTGCACCATCTTCGGCCAAACGTTTGGCAATCGAAAATCCAATGCTAAAAATAGAATTTGAAAAGCAAATCTCTCTCAAAAATCGTTACTGCTTACCCCTCAGTAGAAGCCGTGACTAAAGCTACTTTACCCTCTAAACGTTTTACATTGTTGTTGTTTATTGTATTTTGCTCGCTGAGAAACCTTAGCTGGCATATATTAAGATTTCGTAGATGTGCTGCAATATATAGTGACGAGTTACTTTTTATTTGTAACACTTTACTTCCATGCTGCTTTAACGTATTCAACATATCGATTTTAAATTCAAATTTTGTTATCTGAAATTTATTGTAATTACAAGTCCTTATTAGTTGCGTTAGTTCTCGTAGATTTATTATATTAAGTTGTATTATATGTTGTATGTATATATATTTATTAATTAAGCTATATTTAATGTTAGTATACTTAGACGAGGGAGGTTATATAAGTAACACAATTTTGCTAGAGTAATAATTCAACTTTTCTATTGAAATTATCATATGAATTAAGAATTTTTTTCCTTAACGCAGAGAATAAAGCGAACGTAAGTCTGACGGAATAAAAATTTTACAACTGATAGCGTTTTTCTATATTGTTTGTCATCCTCGATTGTTTCGTTAGAAATATATTACCATGCCATTCGAGTTTTCGAAAACGTGTAATAAGGTTGGGTTCTGCTTTTTACGTTTGAATTTCAATATTCAATGTAAAATATTTACACTGATTTTCCAGAACTTTAAAAATACTTTTATATAACATGCATGTAGTAAACAATAAGTACAGGAGTAAAGCGAAGATCATTATTCTCAAGTATTATAATTGTATATGGTTTTTGAAAGGCATTTTTTTATCCATTGCGGTGATAGACATTTACGTACATTCGTAGGGGCTTTCGTGTGGCTAGTTAGCTCCAGTTTAACTTTTCATTCGAAAGGTATATATTCACCTTATCTGAACACTTTCAACGCTACATCCTCTACCTTTATTATTCCCATTTTAATATAATTTTAGGTCATCAAAAAATTATCATCGTTTTTCGTTCTCCATTTCTGGCAAGTTAGTTGTTAATATTAAATAATTATGTATTAATAACGATTGTACAAGAATCCAAAAAATAAATAAAAATTCTTTGTATATACTGTTACCTGTTAGGAGTTAAAAACAAAATGTAAATATACTATATAAAGAGGGTCTGCAACACCTCAATTAATTTAAGAACAGAAGAAACACGTCTGAACTGTTTAGAATCTTATTCAAGAATGATTCGAAATTTAGCTGTATATATGCACATATACGTATAATTTTTTTTATATAATGCTTAAAATTATATTTTATGGGCACTCATTCGCGACTAATTGTCTTTAAGTCTCTAATCTCTTCTAACTCTTATAATATTAAAATAATTACGAAATAAGTTCTTGCAAGGTTTAATAGATAACATATTAAAAAATTTAAATTTTTCTTAAATAATTAATAAATCTAAATTCATTTAAAAAGTCACATAATTAAAAAAGTTTACATATCTGTCGCTGCTTAATCTTATTGTTGTTGAATTAGTGAGTCTTTATCGGGTCCCTTTAAGGTTTTAAGAATAAATTGGACTAAATCATTACATTGATTTTTATTTGCAAAATTATAATGATTTTTATTGATGAATTATTTTACTTTATTTAATCCATATTGTAATACAAAAGGCAACCGGGCCAAGACACGTATTACATAGTTTTGTAATAATAGTTTCTTGAAACGTATACCTTTGTTTGGTCTCATGGGAATGAAAAAGTTTTTTTAACAACAATGATTGAAGATAAAAAATTTCTATGAATTTCTGGTTGTTATTTAACAAAGAATTACAATACACACATATCAATGTAATGTAACAATATCTAAGCAAAGGTAACTAAAATACATATAAAAGCTTACAATAACTCATTTTATATTCTGACTTGGTTTTTGTGGTATTTTTGGTATTAATTTGTTTTATTCCAGTTTTTGGCTTTTGTGGTGAATATTTGAATTTTTTGTGTATTTAAACTTTTGCCAATTTTTTGTAATTTTTGGTGCAATTTCAGTTTCCTTGAAACTTCTCGCTTTTTTGAAAATTTTTGCTGTTATGGTAATTTAAAATTTTTACACTATATTTTGGTTTGTGAAGAATTTAAAAATTTTGGTAAATATACATATTGTGTTGAAATGTCGTTTTACTATCCAGTATAATTTAGATTTTTGGTAAAATATTAAAATTTATGATTTTTTTAATTTTTGTGAATTTTTAATTTCTGATAAATTAAATATTTTTTATAATTGTGTAATATTTATTCTATTTTAACTATTTGTTTTCGGCTTTTGGGTGATATAAAATGTTGGTGAAATTAAAATGTTTTGATTAAATTCCATAATTGGGGCAATTTTGATTTTTTGGTCAAATATGAATTACATTTCTTTTTTCTAGTTTCTCGATTTTATGGTGAGTTTTAGCATTTAAGGTTAATTTAAAATTTTGGCAAAAATTCGAGTTTTTCGCAATTTTTTGTGAAATTTCAGTTTTTTGAAGAATTTGAAATTTTAAAGTTTAAAAAAAATTTAATTCGATCCAACATCCTTAAGTTATCTGGGAGCCTTGGAAAGATAATTTCTGTAGGGAAACTTTCTATCAAATTTTGTAAGAAAAATTCGAGTTTTTCGCAATTTTTTGTGAAATTTCAGTTTTTTGAAGAATTTGAAATTTTAAAGTTTAAAAAAAATTTAATTCGATCCAACATCCTTAAGTTATCTGGGAGGCTTGGAAAGATAATTTCTGTAGGGAAACTTTCTATCAAATTTTGTAAGAATTCAGAATATGCAAATTTTATGGGCTTGTGTATAAGCATTTACTGGCAACAGTGAAAAAACCACAACAAATAGAAAACGTTTTTTGACCATATTTTAGGAACAAATGGTTCAAGTGCCATCAGAAAGTTGGTTTCAAAATCGGACAGACGAACACCAGAACACATAGTTTGTTGTGTCGGAAACGAATGGTGTAGAAATTACAAACGGAACGAACAAATCTATATATACCCCCTTTCATTTTTATGAAGGGTATACAAATAAAAAGCACGGGTATGTTATAAATTAGAGTTTAGATGTATATCGATATTTTAAGTTGTAAAACGTTAAAATAGGAGAAATTCTAATGGAACAAGAAAAACAAAATGACTCATAATTTTTAAATTATATTCAACATTTATTAAGTTTGTTTTTTTTTCATTTTATACAAAACTGCTGTAATTTAAACGATCTACTGTGTGCAGATATTTCATGAAATGCCAACAAAACGTAGGATAAATTTAAAATTAAAAAAATATACGATAATAAGACACTGAAGATGGCATATAGCCGAAGCCGGTTTTTCTCCAAACCAAACATGTCAGGGGATACCGGAAATGTGTTCTAAATATCTAAATAAATCTGCAATTTTATACTCCAAACTCGTACAAACTTTTTAGATATGTATTTATTTTTGCCTAAAACGAATATTTGTATTTTATTATGACCTTGAGACCGTGTTAAGAACTTCATACTAGCCTTGTGTTATATGAATATTACTTTAAAGCAAAAATTAAAGAAATAAGCTTTTAAAACGGTTGTAAATTAAAGTGAATAAGAATAATACACATATATTTATTTTCATATAAAAAACATGAATATAAAAAATTAATCCCCTTGCAAAGATATTAATGCTATATATTGTTTAAATAAAGATTTAATTTTTTAATTACCTTAACTGACTTTAATAAGAACATGTTGTGTGCCAATACAAAAATATAAAATAAAATGCTGGTTTTTCACATACGTAGATACGTTTGCATGTGTACAGTGTTTTGAGGATTAAAAAAAAAAAAATTAAATCACTTTCCATTTCTTAAAGCTAATATTTTTTTACAACCGGCCAGTCATACCTCCCGAGGCTATAATTGTTTCACCGGTTATATAACTAGCATCATCTGACACCAAAAATGATACCACTCCAGCCATTTCATCTGGCAAACCCAAACGGTTCATAGGTATCCGGGATAGTGCAGATTCTTTGGTTGCTTCATCTTCGTAAAGCTAAAAGTAATAACGAATTTAATATAAAGTATAGAAATATATTTTTTTTTATTTACGGCTTTTGAAAATTTAGTTTTTATTATGCCAGGTGCTAAACAATTTACGCGTATTCCTTCAGGAGCCAAATCTTTGGCTGCTGCTTTAGTAAGACCAATTAAAGCTGTTTTACTTACAGAATATGCGCCTAAGAGCTGAAAATATACTGTATTATTTTATCAAATTTGTAAGATCTTGTAATTTTGTTAATATGTTGTGGTTGTGACGATACACGCTTTAATAAAAGTTCTAATTGAAACACACGTAGTAAATAACCTTTCTTAGTTAGTGTCTTGAACCTAATTGCGTACGGTAGAATCAAATGCTAGAAATGTCATCCCTCTTATTTAAATGCTAACGGAATCATATAAAAACGAATAAGAATTTTATAATTCCAACTGGCAGAAGATCCAACAACTTATTTAAAAAAAAAGGTAATTGCTAATGCAACGTTTTTACGGTTTCAGGAAATTGATTTTTTTAATAGTTTCAAATGTCATACGTGTGTACATACCTCAAATGCATCATAACCAGCTATAGATGAGACAAACACGATGCTAGAATTACTTTCTTTTCGTAAATGCGGTAAAGCCTCTTTGGCCAGCAAGTAAGATGATTTTACATTAATATCGAAAATTTTATCCCATACTTTTTCATCGCAATCCATGACTCCACCAACAGCGGGATTTGTACCAGCGTTTGAGACTAAAATATTTATTTTACCATATTTGCATATGGTTTCTTCAAAAAGTTGCTTACGGTCTTGGGATTCACTAACATGACATTTTAAGCCCATAACATTTAAATTTAGTTTTCGCAATTCCTCGACAGCTTTGTCTACATTTTTTTGTTTGCGACTACTAATGACTACATTAGCACCATCTTCAGCTAAGCGTTTTGCAATCGAAAATCCAATACTAAAAACAAATTTTCCCAATTTTTTAAGTAATTTTTCCGTAAATATTAATTATTGCTTACCCATCTGTAGAAGCCGTAACTACAGCGACTTTGCCCTCTAAACGTTTCATATTGCTGTTGTAAAATGTGCGTTTCTCACTGAGTAGCATTTGCTGGCAATGATTAATGTTAAGAATGTGTTTGTTTTTGATTAAAAGAAAGACCTTTGTACACATTTCAAGCGGCTGTAGTGTATAGTGACGGGGCACTTCTTGATTTCAAATAGCCCATTCGAAACTAATAGAAACGGTTTCTAGCACAAATATCCAACAATACTACATATTGATAACCAAATCAAAAATATGTCTTTAAAATATGTTCGTAGTTTTGATCAGATGGCGTTCGAAATAATTCCTGGATTGCCAGGCTATCAAACTAGCGGTTATGTCGCGAGAAACCCACTAACATGGGGTATTCCGTACAAACTTTGTCAACATTTTTATTATTATAACAGAAATTCCACAGTTTAATTATACTTACATACATATGTACATAGCTAGTTCTATAAAACAATTTTCTCATACTAGAGAGCTATTTAACTGTGCGAAATCTTAAGGTCCACGCAGGCGGTTGGTGCCAGAATTCCAATACTTACAGTTTCATATATTCCAGTTGATAAAAATATTAAGTTTTGAAAGATTTGTGACAAATATTTTTTCATATACATAATTTTAGTTTGTTGGTTTTGGTTGTTATAAAAAATATTTTATTTTCTGATGATGCTACATAATGGAGTAGCGAAATATCGAGAAGAATAAACGAGTTTTTATATAAAAAGACCTTGAGGTCTTGAAGAATTTAATAAATTGAATTAAAAAATGTCCCGAAAAACCCATAATTTGAAAAAACTTGATGTTGCGTAGAGGATAATGCACTGCTATTCGAATCAATAAGAAAATACATATATATGCAATAACTCCACACTCGGAATTTAAGAACTTCGACATACATATGTATATGTATGCTTCTTGATCGCGGGCTAACATGGAAATGCCAGATAGAGTTTATTCAATTGAAACTGCAAACACTGCAAATAATTCGGTAAAAAATCGTGTTTAGTTCTAGCACTCATGTAAAGTAAACTCCTAAGGAGCAATGTATTACAATATCCTAGAGCAGGAACATACACTACTAGTGGTATACCACTACTCTGTGTTCTTATTTCATAGAAAAGTTGGTTTTGTTTGTTAAGGCCAGAACACTTTTCGTATAACAAGACATTTTTATTTTGAACCCCATCCAAATACACTAACCTATAACATCATATTACAAATACAATATATAAATAAAGATATAAAAATATTTATATATTCCATACTACCGAATGTTTCTCTCACACTTGTTTTTTAGACTCGGGAGATACCGTTTTTATTTCCCTACAACTGAAAGTTGTTTGTTGAGTTACTTGGGGCGTTGAAATCAAATTTGCACTCCGTTGTTTCAAATTGGCTGTAGTTTTCGAGGCATTACGTTGTGTTCTACATTAAATTGTTTATCCTGTTTTGTTTACCAACCAACGTAAAATTACCACTGGTCAGTACTTTCAGATATACTGTAAGTTGTGACAAAAAAAAAACCAAATACAGCAAAGATACTATTTTATGGTACTATTTTATACTATATATAGGTAAATATATTCCAAACAAACTGAGCACTTTCTCATCGGTATTAACATTAAAAAATGATTGAGATTAAACAATTTTAGCTAGCATACCTTAAACATAATTTTACTGTTGATTTTTGAGCTTATCATTAAACCAAATATGTTAACCGTTCTCCAGTTATGCTCACATATGCCGTGCAACTACCTTCATTTAAGACATAACGGTATATCTCGAAAACTAAAACCAATTTTAAACAACGGAGTACTGAATGGTCCACAAAAAATTAACCGAAATTTGTAGACCTGTTTATGCACTGGTCACCGATTATTGATTTAAAATTTAGCTTAGTCATTTATGGATGATTTTTCCCTGTGTTGGGAGTCCATTATGTTGCTTTAGCGTAAAGCAACTACAAACCATGAAGTAGTCACCAACCTATTTCACCGTTGTTTAACATGGTTACTTTGTAATATTGCTTCTACAATCTACAGTCCAATATTGTGTAGTGAATCAAAGTTCATTTGTGCATTCACAGAGAAGTAACACGTTATGAATCACTCTTCTGCCCAGTGGTTGATCTGCTCGTTACAACGCCTTCTCTTGACTTCAAAACCTTTCAATTGCTCACTTTTTGGCTTTTTTTAATCTTATCACCACAAGATGACTTATGTTAGATTTCCTCTCAATTTTTTTTAGTGAGCAGCCATAATAATTATAAATTGAAAAGGGAAAATTGATACTCAAAAACGTATTTCAGTGTATTGGAATAATTTTGTTGGTTATTTTTCTCTTATATAATATTTTATGTAGAACCCTATTATAAAACTTCCCCTATATCTCTCTATAGAAATAAAAATTAAATGCTGGCATGAAAAAATTAAAAATTATAAAATTGACCCAGAAAATTCGAAACTTTGGCAAAAACTTAAAAATTGTTTTTATGGTTGGTATTAGTGTATTACCAGGAGAATTTTGTAAGCAATATTTACTATCTTTCCATAAATATAACCTTACTTATAGATATTTGGAACGAATTTTCGATGTCTTGTCAAGTTTTTTTTGGAGACCAGCCGGTTTCGGCTATGTTCAATCTTTAGTGTCATTTTTTATTCTGAGTCTCCAAACTCGAAAAGTGATGATGGATTTTCGTTCTAGATATGTATATCAATAACTTATTTTGAGCGCGATACATTCTGTATGTAGACAGAATAAAATGATTATTTATAGATTCAGTTTTCAAAAAAACAATCTTTTAATGGAAAAACGTAAAAGCTTTTTTAATAATACAGTAATCTCTGATGTTAAAAAAGATTATAAGAATATATTTTTTTTTTAATACGGGTAGTGAGAGGGTAGAGAGATACAAATTGCTGCCACTAATAGAACGAGCGCTCAGAACACGATGAGAATAAAATAAAAAAAATATGAACTACTAACAATGTACTGCAGATTTTTTCCCGATACAAATGATTGTTTGCTATCTTTGATGTTGTGCTCCAGTTTTACTTGTTTTATTTTACATTTAAATTAAAGATGTGTTATTTCGGCGATATTTAAGGTAGGTTTTCTGATATATCGATATTAGCGATATATTTAAACTTTACTTTTGCTTTAATATAAGCATTTTCGATCGGTTATTAGATTCAATTTCGGCACTTTTAATTTTAGTGAATTGTATATAAAAGTGCAAAGAAGAAAAATTTAAAACACTTGCAATTCGTTAAATTGGGATGTGAAAAGGTATTCTTCTCAATGACCGTTACAAAATTTATAACATTAAGTTCATACGTTTGAAAACGTTACTTTAATACCGAATTCGAAATTGTAAATGAAAATTCTAGGGAATATTTCTTTTGGCACAACTTATTATTCGAAAAGATTATCTTAAGTTTTGCTTGACATATTAACAAATTATATACGAGTATAAAGCCAAAGGCCTTTTAGTTATAGCATTCAAGGTGAAATATTGTGTTACTTTAAAATTATATGTTACAGGGGCTACAGCTCTTTTTTCATGCCATCCCTAAATTATTTTCTGCAGAGTATAAGACGTTGTGAATATAAAATATTTTAAATCACAGTTTAGAAACAAGAGTTCATTTGGATGAAAATCTTGTGATCTAATATGGATTATTAGTAGCATTAGTTTTAACCACTAAGTTTACCAAGAATATTGTTGATAACATACACAAGAAAATAAAAATGAAATGTTAATGGTTAAATAAAGATTAAATAGTAATAAATACTGTTGTACAAATAAAACTTGTTTATATATCTTAAAAATATGCTTAAATCCAGATTGCTGATTAAAATACTGCTGCAAAATTAAAGGAAAGAAAATAATTTATAAATTTTTTATAATTTTTTTGTATTTTGTACAGATATGTGTTTTGCTTTCACCTGCGCGAAAAATATGTGTGAAGGAGGTCGATTTTGTATTAGCACAAAAATCGTCAATAAACAATTTTTATCCCTTAAAATCATTAAAATCGTTAAATCTGGCTACAATCATTAATTTTCTTATTTGCCCTAAAGCTAATTAGTTAAGTTCATAATATCTAGTTAGCTGGAGCATGTGATGAAACTTTTTTCTCGTACTTTGGAAAAAATTACTTTTAATACTTTTATTGTGAGTAGAATAAAGTAAATACAAATTAATTACGTTCTTCGATTAGCGCTCACATCAAAATTGAACTACATACCTAAAACAGTAAGATAGCAATTTTTTAAAGAAATATACTATACCAGCCCTATCGCGCTGACTGTGGTGAAAAAAAAAACTTAAACAATGAGTGAAAGTATTTCAAGCTTTAATCATACGCCCCCAGTGGCATCCTTAAAGGATATTAAACCACCCAGTTTTAAAGAGGATGAATTAGTTTTATATTTTCATCCTTATAATTTTCATTCACAAAAAGTATGTTTACACATTTTGTGTGCAATTTCAATCACAGAACTTTGTTGGCAAAGGGGTACCTACATACATACATATCTACCTACCATACATACATATTTAAAGATTTACTATATACTCACATACATATATCATGTGATCTTTAAGAAAATGCCATTACTACTAACAACAAATAAAACTGTTTAATGTGTGCAAATATTTATGTATATACATATGTGTGTTAATGCAAGTAAAAATATCGAAGTAAAAATTGTTGAACAAATCTTAAAAATTAAATATAAAGATATTAAAATATTTTTTTTAATAATTGAAGCTTTTCTAACTCAAATATTTTAAAAATGCGACTGAAAAATTACTGTTATAAAGAAAGTAGGTATATGTGGTTTTTGTTTATTGGAAATTGTTTATTGGGAATTGTATATATAAAATTAATTTCGCAATATTTTTACAAGTTATAATTTATAAAGAATTTTGTGAAAGAAAAGACTTAAGATTTGAGAAGTATGTGAAAATTTAAAGTTGGACACATTTTTCTTAGAAACACAATCAATAATTTTTATTAAGTTTATTCAATTTATCGAATAATTAATTAAATTTAATTGTAAATCTATTATTAAATATTTAAAAAATAATTTTTCAATCCTCAAGTTAATTACGAATTTTTATAATCAAAGTTATATATTTGACTACCCACTAACTTTGTAAAAATCGGTTGATCGCACATCTAAAAAAGAATAAAACTTAAGTTTAGAATAAAAACTTATTTGACCCGCGTTTACAAATTAATAGTTGTATAGCAAAATATACATTATATTTAGAATGAAGGAAAATAAATTAAGCAGCTATAATGGCTAATGTATAACACTCACCCATCGTTGTTAGAATATATTCCAGATTAATAATCTAACATAACAAATTAGGGATTAATAATTTAACACTAATAACACAACTAAGAAGAGCAAACTCTTTTTGCTTTACTTTGTTTAATATTTTATATTATTCACAATTATATATTAGTCTTCGAAAATTGGACTTATCGGAGCAACATTATATGATACACATTACCATTTACACCCACTTATGTGAAACAAAAATCTTTGGTATCTCACACTCTACTTCTATTTTTCAATGTCAACATTTACCCTTTCCTCTAGAAAACCCCTACATAATTCACATGATGTTGCATGATTTCTGTTTGCGTATGCCTCTCTCGAAATAATCGATAGACTTGTTTATTATACCGAAATGTGGAATATTTAATTTTCGGATAATTGATTCGTTTTTCAATCGGAATCAGAATTTCTAAAATTTTTACACTGATTAATAAACAAACAAAAGTACATAGTTCAATTTCAATTAATTAGGCAAAGTTAAAACCAAAGCGGACAACAACTTGATGATGATTTATGGAGTTTGGAAAATGTTTACCTATGAGGTGATCTAGCGAACTTCTATCGTACAAGAAACCTCAGAATCTCTCCTGAAAAATCCTCAGCGTATCTCTTACCGACATGAGCAAACGAAGTAGGGCTGCAATTAAATGTGACCGAGTTGGTGGAAGACGCTATTAATTCTCACCGTGAGAATGTTATTTTGGTAGGTCGTTCCCCACCCGTTGCAAATGAAGGACGTAACTTGCCACGAGGGACCAGAATGATATTGGCACAACTCAGATCGAGATGATGCAATCGCTTAAACACGCACTGGTCCAGAGATATTTTTAATTTCACAGCATACCAAATTTACTGAAACCTAAATCCTTTTGACCCTTCCACTTGAAAAGTCTGGATCTAGCTGGTCAAAGAAATAAAGAATTTTATTATTAATACATACGTGTAATTTCAGGTCGCGCTGCTACAACAACTTGAACACCATTGTTTTTTTTTTTACTAATATTTAATCGCTTCATTCATGCATTGACAGCAATTGAACCAAAATAACTAGAAATATATGAAACGATATACATGTGTACATATTTTTAATCTTTATCCCCAGATCCTTTTATTATTGTACGAGAAAAATATTGAATTTACACCATATGTTGTGGATTTATTAAACGGCGAGCAATACTCAAAATGGTATTTAAATGTAAATCCTAAAGCCAATGTACCCGTTTTGCGGGATGGAACATTTGTTGTACCCGATTCTGCTCATATAGTAAATTATATAGAAAATAAATTCCGAGGAGGTAAGTACTCATGTTGGTTTTTACTTCATGTAATAAGTTTTTTTTTTTTAATTTTTGTTTGTTTCTAGGCGGTTACAAGTCATTAAAGCCGATTGACTTTAATTCATTGGAGTATGAAAAAATTCAATTGTATGAGCGAATGTTAAGATCTTTACCAATAGGAGCGTTAAGTCTGGGCTCTTTTATACATGATGACCTTAAATTAGCGCCAAAACCACCATTTATTGGGTCCATTAGACAATCTTGCTTAAGTGAGTTTATGGCAATTATTACATTTTTTCTGGAAATTTAAACATAAATAATATTTGTTATATACATATTATAGAAAATTAATAGTTTCTGTAACATGGTATCGACTTTGATACCAACACGATTTAAACTTCACAACATTTTTGAAGTGTTTTTGTATTGTTTCTTGTTTTCATATTTAGACAGGGTGATGTGATATACTTCGATATTAGAATGAATTTTCATCATCCGTTGTCAAGTTTGGTTTGGAGATACACCGGTTTCGGCTATGTGCCATCTTCAGTTTAATTTTTCGTTTTTATATTGTCATTTTGATAGATTATTTAAATTTCAATTTTCGATATTTTTTAATGCAACCATTTAGATTTTATTAATTATGTATACAAATAACTAACAGAACGAAAACTGACACTGAAGATGGCACATAGCTGAAACCGGTTTGTCTCCAAACCAAACTTGAAAAGGGATGACGGATCTTCGTTCCAAAATTCAATAACTAACACCTTTGTCGTTTTCAAAACACGATAAATTTTAAAATCTTTCGTATTCATTACACTCTCTGAAAATTTAATTTAAAAAAATAACACATATATGTATGTATGTTGTTATTTTTTTAATGCAGTTGTAATTTATTAAACCATATTTATTATTTGTAATTTACAGAAAATAATGAAAAAGTGTTTGGTCTATTAAAGGAATCAATTGATAAAGTAGATCAAAAAGCAGAATTGTTGCGTAAATTAGATTTACAGGAACGCAGAAAACATATTGTTTATTCACGCTTTGAATACCAAAAAATTTTGGACGTCATACATAATGTTTTGCGTTTTGTTGAAAATGATATGATTGCACATCCATCTAGAGTATGGTTAGTATCGAATAATTTTTGCATGGTGGATGTATGTTTCGGCTTGTTATTATTACGTTTATATCAATTGGGTTTTGAAAATTACTTTTGGTCATACGGAAAACTACCACAAGTTGAAAGTTATTTTCTACGTTTTAAAAAACGCCCTTCTTATGACAAACTGACGCCAACTAATTTTGAGTTACTCAAAACTATGTGGCATATGACATCATCGAAATATATTATAGGAGCCAGTGCCAGCGTTTTAGGAATAGCAGTTTTTGCAGCCATTTCACATAAATGAAGCATTATTTTACACAATGAAAATACATAAATCAAAATAAAACTTTTAAAAATAATTTTAATATGTCAAGTGAAAACTTCATTAAGCAAACAATAAACCAATATACAAAAAATAAGTTCAACACATTAAAAACAAAATATTAAACAAACCTCTACACAAACAAAATTACTCTAAGAACACAATAAACAAACTTAAACATAACAATAAATTAAATAATAAAACAAGCTTTTTCGAATAAAAAAGCTTTAAGTATTTATATATATGTATATGTATATATTTTTTTTTCTAAAAAAGTTAACTCTATTATCCAACACACAGTAATTTTATATTCGTCTTTATTGATCAACAATATTACCCGTATTGACTATTTGGGAACTTGATACTTTTGAACTTGTATAAAGTGGCATACCCATAAATTTGGGTACTTGGGCTTGATTACTGGCACTTGGAGCACCCCTGAAACCACTACTTGTCGATGGGATATTTGCTGGTTTTGGCGTAATACTATTTTGACGCTTAAATATAAACGTATCTTTATTGTCTTTTTGATAGAAAAATGAACCGCTTCCAGCTGGATCAGGTAATATCGTACTTCGATACCAAAACCTATAAGTGAAATACCAAGTAAAAATTGCAATAATGCCACTTATAAATTTCTCAATCATGCGGTGATAGTATAACATTGTGCCAACCAACATAACATCCCACAACAATTGCAAAGCGGCCATACCTATAAATAATGTACGAATAATCGGTGTAAGGCGCTCATAAAGAAATTTTAAATTTCGCATTTGTTCTTCGTTTAGGTTTCTTAGAGGGTTTGTTCTGGATGTTTCTGATATGGAACGATCATGTAGTTCGTTGCGCAGATGTTCTTTAATTGTTTCCCATTTTATGATGGGTCTTGCTTCTTCGATAAGTACAAGACTTGAGTGTATTAAAATAAAGGCATGACCAGAAATGTCGAAACCATTCCATAAGTGGCCAGCTCGAAGACAACTTGACTTGGTAGAAAAACCTAAAATTAAAGAATGAAAAAAAAACATTAGGTAAGGAATGTGAATTTGAAATGGTTCACAAGAACAACCGCGATCCAAAAGTACATATGTAGTAGGTATTTATTTAAACAATAAATATAAAAATCCGCTAACTTAACAGACCAACTTTTACGAAAATATTTATGTATATCTTTTAAATTGGGTTCATATAAAAACTTACCTTTTGCGGTACATTTGCCGTATGAAGTTTCGATAATATTAAATAATTTGGTCCAGAAGAACCAAAAGAACGTGGCAATTACAATGCGTGGAGCATGATGTCGCAATAATTTCTTCATGTCACCACAGCACAATGTATACGAAGTCATCACCACAAATGGAACCATAAACAGTAGTGTCCAACCCCAACCAATTTTTACAAAGTAAACATTAAAGAGATTATCAGAACGTGCTAAATAGGTCTTTGGAAAAGGTATAAAATCTCCAACCAATGATATTAAGAACAAACTACCCAAATAGAGAGCCACTTTAAGATTTGTATCGAAGAAAATAGTCTTCTTACAAATGTGCATAACCATCATAACCAATATTTCCCTAATACTCGTTGGTGGAGCTGTTGGACGAGTACCTTTGGCTTCAGCTCTTGTAATATCGGGAGCTCCACGGAAATTCATTTGAGGTCCCGTATATAGATTAGGTTTAATAGGTTTTCTTTTTGATGCCATTTTACAGGAATAGCTGTATAACTTCAGTTTATATTTCCCGGTTGTATTATTTTAAATTTGTTAAATTACCTTACAAAGCGAAAGATAAAAATCAAAACAAATGTTTTTTAGTACTTTGAGCCCAAGTTCAACTGGTTTCAGTGGAGTATATGAATGAAACACGTAGTTTCACCTTTTATTTATTCAAAACAATTATTGTTTATTAACTGATTGGTATTATATGATAGAATTCGATGCTATTTTATCCGTAATATATAATATTTAACAAAATACTTGTTAAATAATTTTCATATTGAAGGAAAAAATAGAAAAATCGCTTCACCTGCAAAGTCCTACGCCGTCACACTTTATCAGGGGTGGCGGCTAGTGGTCAAATAATCGCTGCGGCTGAAAATTTTTTAAGGGGACGCATTCTCAATTGGTTTGTATCAGGGATTGTAACCGATATGTTTTATTCAAAAAATTACTTTTTAATGATAATACTCAAGTTTAATTTTTCACCTAAAAATTAGTATTTATATTTTAAGTATAATTTTCTGCTTGGAAAGTGATAGTTATTTTATTATGGGGCACTTCCACTGCAACTATAGAACTGGAATTTGTTATACAGGTAGGTCTGAGAGAATAAGTTAACAGAAACGAAAAATTCTTTTTATCTGGGGGACTACGGTTCCCCTTGAAATCATTTTGAGTTTTAATTATTTAGTTTCTTTTATAACATTGTATTCCTTACTTACTAAAATTTCGTTTTAGTGAATTATGCTTTTAGTTTTTTTATTAAGTATTAATTATATTATGTTTGTCT
Organism: Phania funesta; assembly: GCA_963932375.1. Taxonomy (NCBI): domain Eukaryota; kingdom Metazoa; phylum Arthropoda; class Insecta; order Diptera; family Tachinidae; genus Phania; species Phania funesta. Next base: position 69,987,329 of record OZ010656.1, on the reverse strand, counting down.
AATTTTCCCGAGCTTCAATAAAATTTCCTTTGTTATAAAGTATGTATAATAAATATTTATTTTATCCAATATTTCGCTACGCCTTTGTGTAGCATTGTCAGGAAATAAAATAAAATTATATTTTACAAACTTCAAAACAAAAATCAAATTGTGAAAATTATTGAAAAAATTTTTTCATATACAATGAAAAATGTTTCAAATTTTCAAAAAAAACAAATACACACATATCATAAAAACTAAAAAATGTTTTACATTAATGTGTAGATGTATGTATGTACATATGTATAAGCAAAACATATGTATAATCCTAAATTTCATCATACTATCTTATGTATTAAATGCCTATATATATGAGCGACATTATCTGTATCCGCTTTGTAATTAATTCTTTGAGACATTGGTGTTTTACAAATTTGTAACATTTCCAATATGTAACGTTTCTTATTCTATTTTATTTCCTGACGATGCTACACAAAGGCGTACCGAAATATTGGATAAAATAAATATTTATTATACATACGTTATAATAAAGGAAATTTTATTGAAGACCTGGAGCTCGGGAAAGTTAGACAAACATAATAATAATAAAGGTCAAAAAACTAGAATAAAGTTTATTAATTATATTTTTATATGATGATAAGATTTAGTTTACTGGTCAATTGTAAGTGAAGGTATCGTAGTGCAGTTGGTGGCTTAATTAGGTAAATTTGTTTTTAGTAGTACGTGTAGTATAGCAATAAACTTCATAAATTATGTACATTATTTTCATACAATACAGAAACCGAAGGAAATTAAACATTAAACATTGCAATGTCATTTGGAAAGTGCAAAAATAATAAATAGTTGAATTAGGTCGTGGGAAGAAATGGTGTTGAATTGAAATTTCTTAAAAATAACATTAAAATTTTTTAAAGTTATAATGAATGTTTTAATTGATACCAAAAACCACGCAAAATTGTACAGCCAAAGAAGGCCAAGACGATTATCAAATTCTAACTTTAGTGCCAAAAAAATCGCAGAATTTCATGAAATCTGAAGAAAAATTTGTTCCTACCGGACTGGTTGTTCAGTCCGGTATCTGGTTTCTGTAACGCTCACATAAAAAAGTTTCCAAATGAAGCAAGGAAAGAAAATAACATAAACACTAGAAATTGATTCGCATTCGATGAATCTAAATACATATAATTGAAAACCGATGGCGACATTTGGGATATAATGAAAGCATACAGTATGCAAATGCGGACTACCTAAAAATCGTTTGTATTTTAACTAATGTAAGTTTTTTTGCTCTTTGTATTTGCTTATATGTTTTTCATCTCTTTCTCGAAATGGTAAATTTAATTTTTTTTTATTTTTAGATAATTATTTCAAATTTATTATTAATTTCGATTTTTTGGTAAAATTTATAATTTTGGTTAAATTTGTCGTTATATTGGGGATTTGTTGATGAATGTTTGAATATTTATTAAATTTCCGACGTTTTGTGGAATTAAAGTTGCTGGGTTTTTTAATTAATTTTCTGTGTATTTTCTGATTTCGGCAAATTTTTTACATTTTCTTAAAATGCAGAAACTTTGTTTTGTTATAATCAGCCTGTCTATGAAATCCAACATGGAATAGATTGGAAACTGAATATGTTTTTGATTTCATGAACAGGTTAAATTATGCATTTGTTTTAATGAATGTACTAAAATTAAATCAGATGTTACAGATTTTAATATAAACATAGCAATTATACAAACTTGCCAGGTTTTTACAAATTTTATGTAGATGAAATGCAAAAACTGCAAAATACAGTCAGTGGCAGATTTTCATCCGTTATAAGTCACATTAACTTCGACGGCGACGGCCATGGTCTCTGCCTACAGATTAAAATTTTTGGTTTATTATTGGCAATTTCTTTGCGATTTAAAGGGTTATTTATGACACTAGTCAGATGGTGTCAGATGCACATCATTATCGACAAATAATCTGCAAGCATATTTCACAGAGTTGATGCATCATATTACCAACATTTACTAGTGAACACAAGGAAAACAATGTAGTCCACAGACATATCTGTGGTAGTACTAGTGAATAAAAGAAAACAAAAATTTGCTAATCGCAAGTCAGTGAATAAACTTTTTAAAAATGATTGGTGTTTTATAAAAAGTATTTTAAAAAATTGACAGGAACATAATAAAAAAACAAAATTAATTTTTACGAAACCTTTATTCTCTTTATTTTCTTTGTTTAAAATCGCAAAGTTTTTACAGAAACACGCTAAGTTATTTCTGCTACGTCTATGTGCAAAAAGGAAAATCATTTTCAATAAAGATATTTGTTAGAATAAAAATAATAAAACAGCAAAAATGAAATACATATTTATTTTAGGGTAAAACTTAAAATATTACTTTAAGAATATAATAAGGATATAAAAATTTAAAACGATTAGTAAAAGTTTATATAAATACAAACCCTAAGGTATTTTTTGTGTAAAAACAGTTTCTGCACTTGCAAAAAAGTAAGTACAAATTAACCTACGCAATAAAAAAATTGTTTTGTCAATATCCGAGTCGATAAAAATCGAACAGTACAGGAATGAATAATTTCTACTATTGTTGCTAAAGCAGGCAATAATAGATATAAATTACATGTTTTAAAGTATTTTACAAATTACTACGGGTATTAAGAACTATAAAACAAGTCATGTCTACAAAGTTTGTCTTATCATGGTGTGTTTTTGAGTTGGGAGCCATAGTGCCCTAAAAACAAATTCCAATTAACATTTCTTATACGTTAAATAGATTTGCTGCTTGTGCTAAATGTATGGGAGTTAAAATTCAACTAAATGCATTAATTTACATACATGTGCACTACAAATTCGCAAGTTGATGCTAATTAGAGTTACATTAAACTGCATTTTATTTTTAACGACTGCACTCGAAGAAACATTGGCACCTTCCGTTTGGTGTTTTTTCGTCTGTATCGATTTTTCTTTTTGAAATTTAATGAAATGTTCCTTTTTTGGTTCCCAAAATAGAAACAATTTGAATTTATAAATTTCTCCATCACAAAATCGATTAGGTCCAAATCGGTTTTATTAAATTACTTACAAATTATATGTCCAGGGTGTCCGCCGGGAATGTATACTACTTTGTTTTGCCGCCATTTTGGTAAACATTAATCTTTACAGATCATATTTGCCAGTCGTGAAGTAGAGACGTGGAAAATTTATTATGGAAAAATATTCGGTAAACCAACGTCTTTTAATCGTTAAAACATTTTATCAAAATCAATCATCGACTACTGTGACGATGAGAAAGTTACGTGAAATTTTTGAGAGAAACAACGTGCCAACAAGACGCACTATTTATCGTGTAGTGAATGATTTCGAAGAAAGAGGGACTGTAGCTGATAGACCCAAGCATGGACCACAACGTACTGCAAGATTGGCTGAAAACATTACAGCTGTTCATCAACCTCAATTCGACACCGTGCTCAATAGCTTGGACTTCAAGGAACAACTTTGGCCACAATTTTGCACAAATATTTGCATTTCTTTCCATTTAAGATTCAGTTGACATATGCTAATAGAATGCTACAGCTCGCCCATGACAACCCCGATTTTCATGAAAAAATCATAATGAGTGACGAGGCACATTTTCAATTGAATGGATATGTGAATAAACAGAATAGTGGGTATGGGCAATGAAAAACCCTCAAATTAATCATCAGTCACCTTTGCATCCATTAAAAGTGACAGTCTGGTGTGCAATTTGGTCAGGAGGAATCATTGGACCTTAATTCTTTGAAACAGAAAACGGCGTAACGGTAACTGGCAATGGGGAGCGATATCGTGATGTTATTGAAATCTTTTTAACCCTGCAACTGCTTGCTTTGGACTTGTAAACATTTGGTTTCAACAAGACGGTGCCACATCGCATACAGCCAGAATTTCAATGGAATTACTGTGAGACCTCTTTCCACAACAAGTTATTTCAAGGTCACCTGATTTGACTGCTCCGGACTTCTTTTTGTGGGGATATGTGAAAAGCAAGGTTTATGCAGGCAAATCAGAAACGCTAAGGCAATTCAGACAAAATATTCGTGATGAAATTAATGAAATACCGCGTGAAATGTGTGAGAATGTAATGAAAAATGTGTTCAAAAAAAATCGCATTTGTGAGGCTAACAGAGGCGGACATTTATCTGATATTGTATTCCTACATAATTGCCGACATTAAATAAAACATTTATCAATATATAATCCATTCTCTTTCATTTAATCAAAAATTATAAACCTTCCGGGCGGACACCCTGTATAAACAAAATAAAATTCTAAAGGTAATATAAAATATAAGCATAAAAATACAATACAATACAATAGGACCATTTATCTGAACAAAATAATGGATTTAAAAATCCTCAGAATTTAAAAAAGAACAATTTAGAATGCGAGTTTAAAAAAGCACTTAGCGTAAGTAATATGTAGGTGGTTACCAGAAAACATTTTTTTGATATTTTGTGTTTCTCCTCACCTGCGTCGTTGTTTACGGGTTTTCTGTGACTTGTTGCGTTAATATGCACGTATTACCAACTCCATGGAAGACTAAGCCGGTAAACTCACATTTGCAGCTGAGTACATTTTTTAAACTAATGATCTTCCATTAACTCAACAATTTCCATACAAAACTTTCCCTTAGAGTTGTGCGCTTCCAATTACATTTGGTAATTAATTACAGGTTGAATTACGCGTAATGAATAATTGAGAATCTGATTATATATAATTTGTAATTGGGTAGTACCAATCAACTTGTAAATGTAATTTATAATTGATGATCTCCAACTACCAATTACATGTAATTAATATTTGGTTAATGCGAATTACAAATTAAATGTAATGAGTGAATTGTAATTGAAAGTAATTGATGATAGTTATGCAATGATTACTTTTAAAGTATTTATTACCAACAACCTAATGATTACAAAACTCGTTCATTATATAATATGCAAAGCAGAAAAAATGATAATAGAAACCAATTACATTATTGTAATTGAATAACATAATTCGCATATGTTTTACAAGTTTATAAGTATACCACTAAATGTAAAATATAATAGAAGGACATAGGAAAAAAAACGATAAGGGTCAATTTAAACAATTAGACTGGGGTGGCATCGGCCGGCTGTATGAGACTACTAACAGTACCAGATATCCTAAAAATAATGTTATAAGTTAGGCGTGAAATCAGCACTTGTAAACAGACGTCACAATCAAAGATCGATGATATGACCAAAACCCTGTGGAAGAACGACCAGGTTTCAATACAGCAATGTTTAACAAGTTTGTCAAACAAAGCAAAATTATTTTTTACACAAAAATCAGTATCGCCAGAAATTTAGTACTATTGATGTTTTTACGAATATATAACTTAATTTTATTACAAAAATAAATAGCAAACACATATCAAGTACATGTACATAATAACACTTTTATTAATTTCTGACGAAAAAACTAAGAAAAAAACTAACAATCACCAAGCGCTTTCAAATCTTCAGTCACTTAGCTTTATATAGTATTTATTTTTGTATTGAAATTCACACAAAAATTTAAAATGTAAATATTATCAATTACGTATAATTGGCAATTGGTATTTACTAATTACAGTAATTGGTAAAAGCATATTACCAATTACATGTTACTAATTACAAAATGTAATTAGATGATCGATCATATGTGTGTATGCTCTGGCAGCTAGAGCCTAACAAGAACAACACAACAGAATTTTTTTTAATATATGAACATAACGATGTTATATATGTTTGGAACGATTTTCCGTCATCCCTTGTCAATTTTGGTTTGAAGACAAACTGGTTTCGGCTAGTTTTCATCTTCAGTGCCATTTTTATCGTGGCACTGAAGATGGCAACTAGCCGAAACCGGTTACTTGAACACGTCTGCCCGTTATTTGAAAAAATTTGTTATGCTGAATAAAATGGGTAAAGCGGATAATATTGAATTTTCTTCGCATGTAGCGAACATGACATCACGCGAAGTGTATTCCTATTGACTAATAATTTCCAACATTCAAATTGAATGTAATTTCAGGGTTGCCAACTTTCACGTAATGCATATGGCTTCGCATGGAGTCAAAATTCTTATGGACATATACTTGCCAACCCTTACAAGGGATAAACAACTTCATCTAACGGGATATCATGCGCACGTCGTAATATTTTTCTCTATTTCTAATTAGAATATTAAAAAATCGTCTACTTCCGATAAATTCTATGTTAGGAAAACTCGGTTTCAGTTTTCATCCATAATAAATTAAAATAGTTCGCTACCTTCCTATTAAAACAACGTCCAATACTAATTAAATACATACAGTTACTCACATAAATATTTTGCTTATGTGAAATAAAGTAAATTTGAAGTAAAATGCTTTATAAAAATATACTTTTTTAAAAATGTGTGTGTTTTTTATTGAATACTATTAAAGACAAAGTTAAAATATAAAATATAAATAAATAGTACATTTATAATGCATGAGATATTTAAAAAAGAAAATTAACTACATTGGGTCATTATCATGTTGGAAATCATTCCTAGATAGCCCTATTTTTTCAGCACTATTATGTATATTATATATCAAAATTGAAAAATACAAATGTTTATCCATAATGCTCGTAAAAGTAATTAACATCCCCAGTCCAGACGCCAACACACATTATATTTTTTAAATTGAGAGATTCATTTGGCTTGCGTCACACCATACGTCGTTCATCCGATCCGATTTTGCTTTCGTCACTGAATATTATGTTTCTTCAAAAGTCAAAATTTTTAATTTTATGGAGCTTAACAAATAATAAACGCTTTTGTCTAATGACTTCTGAAATAAAAGGTTTCTTTCTTGCCACATGACCTTTAATATTATTCGCTCTTAGAACCCTACGGATCAATTCGTCACTTGCGTTTGTTCGTTCGCAAATAAATGGGGACTTTCTTGGATTTCTTTAGAAATTTTTCTCTCGTTTCTAAAAGTCAATGATTGAGGACGCCCTTTTCGTGGAATATTTTGAATGTTACCACGTGCCTTTGCCCTTTTAACTACCTTTTTTTATCGTTTGCCGACATCGGTCCAACGTATCACAAATGTATTTCATTGATTCACCCCGATTATGCAGGTACAACATATTTTTTTTTTTCTAAACAATTCAATTATTTTTTCGTTTAGGGTTAGTAATTGTCGTACAACAGAGTGTGTTTTATGTATAGAGAAAAAAATTGTATTTAAATATTATATATTCTTTTTGAATATAATCAAACACTTATTATATCCTCCATTTACACACTCAAATATTAATTTTTTTTACTTCCCTATCTGTTTTAGCTATTAACTAACTTGCTGCAACATTGGTTTTAATTGCAATGAATCCCAGGAATATGAATATATCACGTCTTCCAGGTAATTGGGTATATTTTTGTTTGTATATATTTTAAGGCAAATTCAATACATACATACATACAAACATATATTCAAATATATATCTCACATGTGCTTAACAAATATCTATCGTACTCCATTTGGATATATTTAAAGCATAGTTTAGAGGACTCTACTGTTATTTTAAAAACGCATTTTTAAGTTGGTCCAATTAAAAATGGGTTAAAATAACTCAACATTTTAATATTTTCACTTTTTGAGCAAAATCGACAAGTAACTGACTGACTCGTTATGGCCCATACCAAACGATTCAAACTAGAGACACGAGATTTGGAATGTAAATTCCTCTTTTAGCGACTCATTTCACTAACAAGAATTTAAAACAAATTCCAACATTACGGTAGTAAAAACATCAATCTATATCTTCAAAATGAATAAAGAACATATATTCAATTCAGCCCAATTATGAATAATTCCTTCGAACATTTTTGCCTTTCCTTTTCTTCTATTAGGAAGTAATAGTTCCCTAAGGGGAAAAATCAACCTGTCTGTATATTTCCTGGGTGGTTAGAATAGACGATGATGCACAAGAGAAAAAATTCCCTGGGAAAATTCGTAATGGGCTGATTAAATTTGTGTAATAAATCCTGTAAATTTTACATCATTTGTATCCAATGAACAAAAAATATACTAATACATTTTTATTTTTTAGTTTTGTATAATTTTTTTCTTGTACTCGTATATTACCTAAGTGCTAATAGTAATAATAATATTAAAATAAAACTTTTTCTTTACACCAACATTTGATTTATTTTCCAAATAAAACAAACTAAAAAATGCACAAATACTAAATCTGCCAAACAAATAAACAGGCGTTATTACTAAATGAATTATTAGTATGTACTAATGCACTTTAAATCTTTAAATTAAAATTTTGGATATAATGAGTTTGGTATTAATTGTCTAGGACCGGCTATAAATGCAGTAGTAGAAAATTCCGATGAGCCACAACCCAGTCTATCGGACCTACATGATTTTGAACCAAAACTGGAGTTTGATGATACAGAATTATTAGCTACCCCGATTACAGTTCAAAGTGAGTACATAGTGTTAAGATGAAAAAAACATACTCCCTTAAAATTTTAACATAAAAATTGTGAAAATAATTTTATATAGATGATGTTATGGATGAGGATTTTGTGGTAACTGAAGGTAAGAAGAAATAGCCTTTTTTATTGAAAAATTACTAACCAAATCCTCTTAATTAAGATTCCAATTCTGAACCTGAGGAAATAGCTAATCCATTGGAAGATGATTTTGAAGATCAATTAAGAGAAGAAACTGAAAATTTCAGCATTTCTCCCAAACGTACGAATTGTGATTTCTTGGGTACCGATAAACAAGGACGTCATATATTTGCTATATACGCTTCTAGATTTCCAGAGAAGTCACAAATGGAAATTTTTATAAGGTAATGAAGAGAATAATTGAGTTTATGAATAATTAACCTGTTAAACACATTTATTGTAGAGATGTTATAAAAGAAATTGAGCCATTTGTTGAAAACGATTATATTTTAGTATATTTTCATCAAGGGTTGAAAGAAGATAACAAACCCTCTGCACAATTTCTTTGGAACTCATATAAAGAACTTGATCGAAATTTTCGCAAAAATTTAAAAAATCTTTATGTAGTCCATCCAACTTGGTTTATACGTGTCATATGGAATTTTTTTAGTCCCTTCATTAGTGAAAAGTTTCGCAAAAAATTGGTTTACATATCAAGTTTAGATGAACTACGGCAAGCTTTGGGCCTTTCAAAGCTTAAGCTACCTGATAACATTTGTGATCTTGACGATCGTCTAAACCACAATCGCAAACACGCCGCCAGTAGTAACAATAATATTAGCTCTTCACATATGGCAAAATCAACACAATTCGGGGTGACCCTGAAGTTTATAGTTACTAACAGTCCATGTTTGAATTCCATACCACCAATTGTGCGTAAGTGTGTTGACTCCTTATCAATAACTGGTATGATTGATACTGAAGGAATATTCCGTCGTTCTGGTAACCACAGCGAAATAATTGCACTCAAAGAACGTGTTAATCGTGGGGAAGATGTTGATCTAAAAGATGTTAATGTACATGTCATAGCTGGTTTATTGAAAAGTTTTCTCAGAGATCTATCTGAGCCCCTATTAACATTTGAACTCTATGATGAAATAACGAGTTTCTTGGGTAAATGAATTAAGTGATGTTAATATTTTAAATAAAATTTAAATAATTTCCAGAATGGCCGAAAGAGGATAGATCCCGCAATGTTACACAATTAATACGTGAAAGATTACCTGAAGAAAACTATGAATTATTTAAATATATTGTTGAATTTTTAGTAAGAGTAAGTACTATTTATCAATTAACAGACCAAATAATATTTCCATATTAGTTAACAAACATGTATGTTAATAGCACGACTTTATATACACAGAATAAATAATATGTATCTATGGGTTTTACAGGTAATGGAATGTGAGGATCTTAATAAAATGACTTCATCTAATTTGGCCATAGTATTTGGGCCTAACTTTTTATGGTGTGGAAAAAATACAACATCACTGGATGAAATTGCACCTATTAATGCTTTCGTGGATTTTGTTTTACAGAACCATAGAGACATTTACTTAATTGATGTCAATCAACGTCCAACGCCTATTGTTTGAATGTACGCAATTTATTATTCATCATAATCTCCGCAATACATTTTGTTAAAAAAGTACACTTAACTATGTAAAATAAAATTATAAATAAACTAAGTCTACAAATAACATTCTAAAATTTTGTATATTCAACTAAGTGTTTTTATATAAATATTAAAGTTTTAATACATCATCACATATAATGTAATTTTAATGTAATTATTAACGTGAGCTGTGTAGATGATCGGAAACGAAACATTAATTTAAGTCATTTTTTTGTATATTTTAATTTAATTATGTAATCGAAAGTAATAAAGTAATTTGAAAATAATTTTATGTAAAACCAACAATATTTGTTATAAATTTGTTTATTTAAATTTAATATATTTATTTACCAAAGAATAACATACAAAATAAAATTAAAATAATTAAAAGCGGCACCTTTTCAATCTATGGTTTATATATTTATCATATTTTTGGAACAAAATGTTTTTTTTTTTTATCTTACTAAATATGTATCAGACTATTCTTTTAACGTTTATCATAAGTCCTCTTTCCATTAATATTATGTCACAATAATACAAACTACACATTAAAATTTGACTGTTTTGTACAAAAAAACATCTACAACAAAAAGGATTCTATTTTTCAAATTTAATTTAAAAAGAAATAAATCTTTGATTTATTTGGCAAATATAAAAATTACAGTGTGCACTGTTCTATATACATTTTTATTTGAAAACATTTTTATAAAATAATAGAAATAAGCAACGCACACAAAAAATAAAAATTGAAATAGTAAAAGTTTTAACTTTGTAATGTTTCTTTAATATTATTATATTAACAAATAAAGAAATATTTACAAAAACAATTGGAATTTATATGTTCACTAAAAGATTTCAAAGATTATTTTGATCAGGAAAATACCAGTTATTTTGAATTTTTAAAGTAAAATTCACATATAAGCAAATATCATAGAGTCGGTCGGATATGGACTAGATTTTTAAGAATACTTTAATTTTTTCGAGCAGAAATAGAAGTTATTTTAAATTCTTGATTTGGTATTCCGACAGGGTGTTTTGGTAACGATTTTTGGAACGAATTTCCGTCATCCCTTTTTCATTCGTTCTGGCGAAAATTGACACTGAAGATGACACATAGCCGAAACCGGTTTGTCTCCAAACCAAACTTGACAAGAGATGACGGGAATCCATTTAAAAAATCTACAGTTATGTTTATCTTTTAATTTTTCCAGCAGAAATAAAAGTTATTTAATTTTTTATCAAATATAAAAGCAATTTTTTGTTTTTTTTAACTACAATTGTATTTGTTTTTTATCATCACAATATGTGCATTTTATACACTAGCAGAATGGATTGCTTTTTCTGTGCCGCTGCACATTTTCTTAACACTCATTCTGTCTTAATGCTAAATAAGTTCCCATTGTACTATGTCATCTATTTATCTTTTCAGTATTCGAAAGAAATTTTTTGTCATATTTAAATAATCGGCACCTTGATGTTTACTTGGTTGAATGTTTTTTTTTTACGGACTACTACATATTTTTCCGATAGAAACGATTCCTACTGGTGCATTTTATTTTGGGTTCTGATTTTATTCATGTCATTTAACAATTGGACATTCTTTAAGCTTTCGAATAATTTGTGGGCTTTTTTAATGAATTTTATTTTAACTGGGGTTTTGAAGTCAAAAATGGGATTTAATTCCGGGTGCCTTTTCCTGCTTCTAATTTTAACTTTTTACTCAAAGTCACTGTAAGAAGCAAAACTATTCAGTTTGTAAATATACTTTAGTTGTTTTCAATTACTTTGTTTTTTAAAACCTATCAATTATCACTATGCTTAAAAATTGGTACTCGATATAACAACAGTAAAGGATGTCATAAGAACTCACAGTGAAAATTATTTGAACAGATTAAATAATTATGTAAATACATTGGCTATTTGTTTATAAGACGACACATATGAAACAAAAAGGTTAAAAAAGAAACCATATTTTAGATTTACCGTTTCGAACTTAACGGTTGTTGAAAGTATTTTAACACGTTTCTAACAATGTATGTAAATATTCTAGATCCATACCTTATATGTATGTTAAACAAAACTTTTATCCTGTTCATTAAATTCAGCACGGATTGGAGCGGAATTCAAATCCAATTACTATTTGGATTGCAAGAAATGAAATATTTGTTTATTTTCAGCCAAAACAAATTTTTTGGCACAATGCATTTTTTTACATAAGTACATAAGTATGTTAATAATTTGTGGAGACAACAAATTTGGTTGCCAATATGTTAGTTAGCAACTCAACCATACATTATTTAAAGATACATTTTGCGCAAACTTTTTTAATGCACTTTGGATTGACATCAATCAAAATAATGCGTATTTACATATGTATTACGAAGATAAGCTGTGGTTAAGAGTTGCAAAGCCCTTTTAACACGAAACATTACTATGATTATTCTGATCCTCCTGTTTGTTCTGATCGTAATACTTAACTGAACATCCCACACATACTTACGAAATTTCCTCTTTCTATACTGAATGATCCCCTGGAGAAAATATATTTCTCTAATGAAGCGAACTAGGCTAATGTCATAACGCACAATGTGTAAGTTATTTAGAACTCAAACTATTATATGTAATATGCAAATAGTTTAAAGTAATAATAATTACTGTGTTTTGTCTTATAGTGTAAACATTATAATCCATTCCTTATGTTGTAACCTATTCGAACACATATGGTCAAGAGCGCCTTTTTGTATTTTATTCACTTTGTAAAGTATACTTTAAATAAATAAAAATTAAATAATTAATAGCGTAACCCTTAATTTTCCTGTTTCAGCATAAAAAACCTCTATAGAAATTCCACTTTTTCCAGTCTCTATTTGACGGCAAAGGTTGTCCGTATTCTTAAATTTATCGCGTACTATTCCTCTACATTTTCAGTCCTATTAAGATCAGAGGTTTCTTAACGCTTTCATCTTGTTATTCTGTTACATTATATTTTCTGTTTTAAAATATATTCCATAAGATGCTATTAAATTAGACAATGGATTCTCGGAAAAGAGATGTTTCCTTCTTTTTAGTGAACTATTTTTGTTAAATAAATATTTTTTGCACTTAGCATAAATCTGGCAGTTGATGGTAAAATATCCGTTCTATTATGCGCATCGCGTTTGGTGCTGTTCCGCTGTCGACCAAGTCTGTGGCACTCATGATATATAATTTTTTGTTTTAACTTCTCCGAATTCTTATAACCCCTTTTGTATTATAAACAGTAGAAATACACGACATTGAAAAATCAGAACAGAAAACAAAATAATTATTTTCAATTATATTTAAATATGGGCTTCACGGAAAACATTTCGTAAAAAAAATGTAGGGCAAAATTGTTCGTGCAATTAATTCAAAAGCCCAAAAAAATATTTTCTATTTTTTTTTTATTTAAATAATTAAAAACACAAAAACTTTACATACTTCTCCATATCCATCTTCAAATTTATTTACCACATTTTGTATTAAAAGTGAAAAAGTTGCAAGCTTGTTTTAGATACAAACGATTCGAAATCAAGATGATACAAGAATTATTTAAATATTAATATTTTTCAATTTCCGATTTAAGTCATTGAATTTTAAAATCTTGCGTACAAAGAAATCACCGTAACGATGTGAAACCTTGGTGTCGGCAATGTGAATCATATCGTCGTCAATATAAAAGTCCAACTGAAAAAATTTTTATTATCAAGCCAAAGGAAAATTTTTAACACCTTACCTCTGAACCAGATTTGAATTTTCCCTCTAAACCACTAGATCCCTTAGTCCAAACTAAATTGCGCATCTTGTGCTTGAAGCACAACAAACGGATCAATAATTTTGAAACATCGTCTTCATTGGCATTAGGATCAATAAATGAAGCCAATTTTGCCAAAGGTAGGGTAGTATAAAGTTTCAAATAAGAGCGAGTAGTAGGCAAATCGGCTTGTTGCCTTACTTCATCCATAAATACTTGTAACTGGTGTTCCATTGGATCTTTAACATAATCTTCCATTGGAGCATCAGCAGCAGGAGGACAGGGACTGACGAATCGAGGACATGCGAACAAGAAAAACGATTTAAACACATCTAAATCACCGCATTGCATTTTAAACATAGCATCATGGTAGTTTTTGTCACGCAATACCTGTTGGATGGATTCATCAATACACTGTGGATGCAAAACTAAGCAAATAGCCAACAAATGATACATTTGTTCAGATTGTTTGTTGATTTGATCGTTTTGATATGAGCGTGTGCTATATAGTTGTTTTGTACGTTGGATGTACAAAAGAATATCCGAGAAAGTGCGGATGGCATCGGCATAACGACGCATCATCATGTAAGCGAAGCCTACATAGTAAGACGTAGAAATTTGACACGCAGGAATATGAGAATATTGTGATTTTTTATGAATTTCAATAGGTTCTAAAACTTTAATGGCCTGATAGTAATCACCCAATAAAGAGTGGACACGCAGTAATCCAACTAATGAAAAATATCCCAACATTTTGTAAAATGCCAATTCACCAAATTCTCCAGCAACTGTTTGAGGGTCATTTCCTTGCGAAATGGCTTCCAATTGTTTTTTAATATTAGAAATGTCAACTAATGAGTGAAGAACATTTAGTATGCATAAAATACTCCAGGCGTTGCTATGATTTACACATAGTTGATGGATTTCCTCTGGAGTCTTGTCAGTTAAACGAGCTCTGCGAAATAATTAAATGAGAGTCTGAAAAAAATTTAAAAACAGAAATACTCACCTGTATTGAGCAAAGTTTTGGAATTGATAGACAAATTCATCAACCAATTCCCACAACCAAATGTCGGGAAGTTCCAACAAAACAGGACTTTGCGACGAAATAATCAAATTAAAGAAATCGCAATAGTTGAAAAAAGAATGAATACGTTGCTCCAATTTAGGACCTCCGGGAATTCGTGCATGAATATGACGATAGTACAATTCCTTGTACAAAATCAAAAATACTTTGTCGTTGTCAACCAACGAACCAACCTCCTCCTCGTCTGGCCAAGCACTTTTATCGAAATGATGATCACTTATTTGAGGAAATGTGTTTTCATACATATTTTGAATGTCAAACAAGACACCCTCCTTAATTGCTTGGCAAAAGTTGATAAGAAAATATTTCACATTATCGGGCATGCGATAATAATTACGCTCATATTCTAAATCCAATTGTGGATCACCCGTATGAGCGTACTCATCATAATACTCCTTAAAAAATGAGAAAAGCAATATAAATCAAATCCCCAAATAATGTAAGGTTATGTGACTGCTTTTGTAAAATATTACTTTTACACGCTACGTTTTAATTTTTTTAATAAACTAACCGTTGTCGTAAAATCTTCTCCACTGTACATTCTAGTAATTTCAAGTTATTTACAATATTTAATAAATTTCTTTAAAAAATTACAGCAACACGCCAACAAGATTTCAAACAGAAATCAAATCAGATGCCTGCGCCGTTGATTTCATCGCCGGCGAATGATTGTAAAACACAAATCTGCGGACGCCTCAAATCGTCTGAACATGCTAGGAATACAAATTTTAATGGTAGAATGTGTAATTTTAAAGAATGTTCCCAAATTGATGTAAAAGCTTTTGAAATATTTTTATTTGGAAATTTTTGGCCAATTGCATTTTGCACCTTCGCATTTAAATACGTGTAGATCGATTGTTATAACTAGAATATTTATCGGCTGCAGTTTTAATATGACGCTAGTGAAATTAATTTCGGCGGCGACAATTAATAACCAATGATGCTAACTTTTAGGCTTTTCGGCGTTAATTTTGATGAATAAAATGTTGACATCTCAGTAATGAACTGCATTACCGTATTTAATAATAATATAAACAACTCAATCTGGGTTAACATATAAAGGGCTACAAAATACCATTTACTCCAAAACAGAAAACGCATTTCAACAAATTGGAAATGGCTGATAATGAAAATGAAACTTCGCAACCTACAACAGAAAAAGAAAAGGATAACAAGAGTAAGAAATGAAGTAACTACATATAAAGCCAACTTTTTAATTGTAACATATGTATCTACATTCTTATTATTACGAAGTTTGCATACTTTTAAATGCTACAGGGAATGTTCCAATTATTAAGAAACGAACATGGACTGTGGATCCTTACAAAACCGTTAGCTGGATACAAAAGTTTATACATAAGTATTTAAAATTAGATCCCTCAGAGCAAATCGTAAGTAAAATGTACTACAAACATAAACATGTCCCTGTTTATCTTAATTTCTTTTTTTTTCAATATTGTAGTTTCTCTACGTAAATCAAACATTTGCACCAGCTCCAGATCAAATTATTAAAAATTTATATGACTGCCACGGCACTAACGGAAAATTAGTATTGTATTATTGCAAAAACCAAGCATGGGGATAAATCAATATACTGTTCAGTGTAGCACCCTTTTATATTAATTTTGAATTGTTAACGTGTAAGGAAGTTGATGGAAAAATTATAAAGTAAAAAAGATGTATATTTAAAGATATATATTTATTCTTGAACCATAATTTCCCTTCACTTTAAATTAAAGTTATGTTGAATTGTATGCGACCAATATTCTAACGATCGCCACGTAATTCCTCCAACTCATCAGCAACTTCTTTCGAAATTCTGTGGTATTTAGCAGTAATCGGCCTGTAATAGTATGCTTTGTAATCGTTCCGTTCAGACATTTTAGTACGGATTTTTTCTTCAAGTATTCTAAAAGGAAAATATATATTTAATGCATATTTATTCAAAAAAGCCCATATCATTTACCTTATTTTAGCTTTTTCGTCCTCTTCGTACAAAAAATGTAAATATTTCTCATATTCTTGTTGGGGACTGGGAAACATATATCGAGAAATGAAGCGAGAAATAGGATGCTATAATAAGCCAATGAAACAAAAAAATATTTAAGCGATATTTTCAGTATTTACATTTGTTAAAATAATAGCAGTGATAATAAATTTATGAATTTTATTATTATTCAGTTGCAAAGAAAAAACTTGTTAATGGTCCATTTTAAAATCATGTACTAGTTTTAAACCTAAAGACAAAATTTTTTTAAGCTGATCTTTCATGGGACTAGTGTTAAAAACACTCGACATAATGAGACACCATTCTATCAATTGGGTGTTGTTTGATGTTCCTAGTATTTGAAACTTGCCTTATGATATTCCCAATGTTTTGGTTCATAATCTGCTGGGATTTCTTGTAGTTGAGCTGGTCCAATGAAAATGTTACAGTACATCACTATAGCAGTGACAGGTATTACTCCCAACATCACATAAAAATTCAAAAAATCCTTGAACTTATTCCATTGGAAACGGGAGGGTTGAATGATCATATGATTATGTCCACCACTCATTTGGCGCAATTGCGTTTGGGCAACTATTTAAAACAAATTTAATTTATATTAAATTTTATAAGTTGCGTAATGACGACTTCAGCAAACAGAATTGGAATCAGAACTTGCCATGTTTTAGGGGTGGAGTTTGCAAAATCGTACTAAATTTTGCTAATTGACCGGCTGGACGTGCAATAGAACTCCAACTAACCATTTCCGAATAAGATATATAACGTTAAAATTACTTTTAAGAACGTGTATACAAAAATTGCTTCTACTGAAATGGTTGTTTAGTAAAAAAAAACAAAAACTCAGTAGCAAAAATTCCTACTATGAAAAATTAACCCAAGTCCACAACACAATCTTTTTACAGAGTTGCTTAAAACGTACGTATATCTAAAATATATCAATTTGTATAATTTACCGATTTAATAGGTAATTTTTCAATTATATTTATATATTTTAATATGATTACTTCAATTATTTCAGTGATATAAATCATTTAAGAACAAATTTATATAACATTTTCAACATCAACTATAATTGGACTTTCCTGAATAATTAATTTTTACTTTAACAAATATCATTTACTGTTGCTTTGAAGTAGTGACTAAAACTTATATAATTAATGTTTTTCGTCCTTGATTTATTTTTTATTTCAATATATATATTTACTTATAGAAGTATACATTTTATATATAAATTATATTTATTGAAGATTTTTCTAATAATATTTAGTACAAAACTTATTAGTTATCATAAAATATCAAAATTATTTTTTGTTAATAAGTTGTAATAATCATTAGTCATTTGTATGCCGTCTTGATTAGCCATAAATCGGTTCTGCCAACGTACAGATTGCTTTTCGCACAGGAATTTGACTCGTACGCGTGTTTACAGACGAGAACACATAACATACATATTTTTTATTTTGCAGAACAAATCAATGGTTAGTCGATACGGCATGTAAGAACGCCTCTGTTGACGGTCTGTTTGAACAACGTTGTCCGAACACTTGCTCGCTCGCACAACGCTATATGTATGCGCACGACTGCAAAAACCTTTACATAAACTATACTGAGAACAAGAAAACAATTTCGATGACCAACAAAACTTATTCTTAAACTGAGCAGGAACAACTACACGAATTCTCCACACTGAAGAACACGTAATTCTGCAGACACTCTATCCATGTGCGAACAAATTTATGGCTAGTCAAGACGTAGTGTCAATACTTACACATTTCTTAATTGGTGTTAGGATTAGATTGCTGTTTATTTACGGTTTTCCATCTGATTTGACGATTTGCCACCAATTTAACCTGGCAACTATGATCGCCACGACATAGTTTACTAGTGCCACAGGGTACTACTTTGTGCTAGTGCTATGTGCAATCGTTAGTGGGAGAAATCGCTAAAGATTTTACAAAGAATAAATTCTACAAATACTTATAATCAAATCTATTTTACTGTGAAAATGTCTTCACGTTTGCGTCACTTAAATCCTAAAAAGACCTTATTTCTAATGTGCGATATTCAGGAAAAATTTCAACCTGGCATGCCATTATTTACTAATCTTGTGCAGAATGCAAATAAATTGGTAAGGCAAGCTTCCAGTAATAGACCTTCATTATATAACCTTTTAATACATTACTTAATATATCTTGTTTCTGTAATTTTATGAAAAAGACAAAAGCTGGCAAGGCCTTGGATATACCGTTAGTGTGTACTGAACACTACCCTGAACGTTTAGGAAAAATAGTTAAAGATATTGATGTTAGCCATGCTAAAGCCATCATAAGGAAGACACGCTTTAGTATGATGGTTCCGGACCTAGAGTCTAAAATGAAGGACATTTTTGGTGATAAGCCTCATAATGTGGTTCTATATGGATTAGAGGTAAATTGTAGTATTTAGAAAAAACGTTTAAAAATTTTACTGATATTATTTTATTCCTAGTCTCATGTTTGCGTGGAACAAACGGCAATAGATCTTTTGGATAAGAATGTAAATGTATTTTTGGTGGCAGATTGCTTGTGTTCTCGTTTAAACCAAGATCGAGATTTAGCTCTAGAACGTTTGCGTTCAGCTGGTTGTATAGTCACTACTAGCGAAAGCGTTATTTTTGACTTATTGGGCGATAAAGAACATCCAAAATTTAACATTGTGCGACAGTTTGTCAGGGAACCATCGTATGATATGCAATTAGCCGCACCACACTCTAATTCAAAGTTATAAGCTTTCGGTTAGAAAAAAGTGAGTTAAATTTATAAGCTAAAGTGTAATTTGTAAATAGGAAATAAATTTATATTGTTTAAAAGTGTACAAACGGTTATTTTTACGTTCACGTGATTGGCATACCGTATGTTTGTTTGTTAAACGCCAAACTTTTCCCAGCATTTTATGAAACTGACGCGTTTTTCGATTTGCCAAATTTTGAAGTTGTAGTCGAAAAATAAAAACATTTGCTTTGTAAAAACGAAACAAGAATAAAAATAAATTAAAAAAGCCATCAGCATTCTTGTTAAGCATATTAGCTTAAAAATATGTGTTCAAGAAAATAATGCATTAAAAACGTTTGTCAGGGGATTATTCCCATACATTGAACATACATAAGTATGTACATACATATAAGAACTTATTTAATATATTTAACAGTGACGTCAAATTTTGTCACTTTCGAACAATAGATTACTTAGATTATAGGGCAATGCCAAAAATATATTTCATCCATGTATGAATTTATTATTATAGTTTTCATACCTTATATCTTAAGAAACTTTTACAAGTTTTAACATTAAACTGCATCTTAAAAATGTTTAAGAATTTTATCTAGGAAAAATAACCGAGTACATTGTTTAAATTATTGATAGCTCTGGCCACATACATTTTTCGTATATATGTCAATTACATCAGGTTTTTGTCGAAATCGCCAGTACATAGCAGTACGTCTCCACCAGTCATAGACTTGCACAAGTCAAAAACAAAACATCGGCAAAGCAAATGTACTAAATTGTTCATGTTCTTCTATATGGCAAATGCTTGTTGATGTTCATGTTCTGATTGATCATAATTTTTAATCTAGCGAAGTGTTCGATAGTACATTTTTTGATTGGCTTTATTTTTAATAAGAGTGAACCTGTCACACTTAAAATGCCATTTTATGACTTACATCATGGCATATGAACAAGAGACGAATTCATGTGCGACAAATAATTTGTTCGTTATTCATACCAAATCGATGGCTAGTAGAGACCGCTAGTAAGAAAACAATAGACAGACAAAAGTACCAATTTTTATATTTCATATTTTTAATAAAAGTTTTAGGCAAATATTACTAGTGTTAATTAAAATTAAAAGAAAACATATTTAATTTATTAAACATTTTATTGCTTAAAGTTCACTTCAGTATACTCTTGCAATTTCAACTCGTCTAGCTTCTTGCAATTGAGAATTACAGAACAACTCTCATGCGAGTTCAGGTCACAATCGCAAATTTTATACCAGATGCGAGTATCAGAACATGTCCGATAATACAATTTTCATTCGATTATAATTTTTCAAATTGAAAATTCTATATAGATTTTTGGAACGAATTTCCACGAGTTTAGGGGCAAACAGGTACATGCCATCTTTAGTGGTATATTTCGTTCTTATTATTAACTTCAAAAAATTTTAAAATTTTATAAATAAAAATTTCGAGGAAATAAATTGGAGATACATATGTAAGTATATTGTTTATGCGTTCATCTTAACTGTGCATCAAAAAAATATTACTATTTATTTATTATAACTTTTACAATTATAATGCCCTATTTACGATACTTATTCTATTAAAGAAAATAGTAATTAATTAGATAGCAGAATAAATAGTTTTAAATAAAAATATCTGTCACCAACCAACAAAAAAAAAAGACCTGTTACACTTTTCATTTTGTTGTTGGTATGATACAAGGCATATATAACTAGGTGTCATTGCTACGACAACAAATATAACAACAGCAGGCAACTTTGTTTGTATAAAATCAATGATTACTGTCAAAAACATGTGGCTTCAAAAAGCAAATTAAAAAGAAAATAGTTTAAAAAAGGTTTGTTGGTACACAAAACCAAACACTTTGACATTAACAAACTGTAAACAAAGAAAAATGAAATGTCAGCAAAAAATAATCACCTGCAGTAGTGATGCCACCTAGTTAAATATGCCTTGGTATGATACACTAATACTTAAAAAGTTTAAAGGTATACTTCCCTGTAAGTAGATACAGCTCTGTTTTGTTAAAAAGTTTGACATTTCTCATCACACCAATTCCCTGAATATTAAAAATAATAACAGAAACACGTGTGAAAATAAAGTAAAAAATATTTTTCATTAAATGAAAAAATGAGCAATAATCTTTTTGATGATAGTGATGACAATTCAAATGAGGAGAATTTTCGACTGAATACAAATGAAGTTTATGCTAACACTTACAATAATTTAAGAAAAAAAGAGTTACTCCAGAAATGTAAGGGTCCCCTAAAAACTCAGTGACATCCAGCCATTTTACATTTATATGCTTATATGTATTTTAGTTAAGGACAAAGGTTTAGATGCCTCAGAATCCGATTCAGATGACTCTGATTCCTCCGATGAAGATGAAATATTGGATGTGACATTTGATCAAGATTTTTTAAAGACGCTGGCTTCATTAAAGAGTAAGGATCCAACTATCTATGATAAGAATATCAAATTCTTTAACAGCGGTGCCAATGATGATGATTGTGCCGATGTTAAGTGTAATATAAATAAGAAACCCCGTTCGAAGCCGGTAACTTTAAAAGATTATGAGAGAAAAGTAATTTTAGAGAAAAACGGCAAATTTTCAGATGGTAAAGAAATGTCAAGATTAAAAAAATTATTGTACCAAATGTAAGAATTTCAGATTCCGATCAAGAAGACGACAAACAAACTTTTCGGATTCTGTCGCCTACTTTAGTGGAAGAAGAACGTCTCTTGAAAGATGAATTCAAAAAAGTTATAAATCAAGATAATGATTCAGGTGATGATGAATTTGGAGGAATTTTTAAAAAGCGAGAAAAAACAAAAGCTGATAACGATAGAGAGGAAGAAGATTACTTAAAGTGGCTTGCTGGAAAAAATGAGAGTATTGAAGAAGATGTTAAGAAAAAACTGAATCCTTTAAAAAATTACTGGAGCAATGATAAACTCCCATCTAGTGAAAAATTCCTTAGGGATTATGTCTTGAATAAAGGATATATAGAGGCGTCTAATTACAATGAAATTCCGACATATGAAGATATAGTAGAAGATCAAGCCCCCTTATCGGAGGACGAACAAGAGTTGGAAAAACAAGCTGAATTTGAACAGAAATATAATTTTCGTTATGAAGAGCCAGATCACGAATTCATTAAACGATATCCTCGTGCCATTGAAACATCTTTAAGGTTATCGGACGAAAAACGTAAACAGAAGAGGCATGAAACTAAGGAGCGTAAACTTCAGGAAAAGCAGCAAAAATTAAAAGAACTGGAAATGATTAAGGAAATAAAACGCAAGGAGATTTTAGAAAAAATAGAAAAATTAAAAATGGTTACTGGGAATGATGAATTGGGTTTTAAAGATGAGGACTTGGAAGCAGATTTTGATCCCGATGCTCACGATCGTAGAATGCAGGAGCTTTTTAATGATGATTACTATCAGGTAGACGAAGGCGAAGAGAAGCCAGAGTGTCCGTCAGACATAGAAGAACTGAAAATAGAAGATTGGGATAACTTTGATCCTCAAAAAGATGAAGTTCCATATGATTATTATGACAATGAACCTCATTGTGAAGATGATGATTTTAATATGGATTGTGATTATAATCCAGTCAAAGCTAAACAGGAATTCCAACATGAACTCATAAACAATACAAGAAAACGTAGAGGTGGTCGCCAGGGTAGACGAAATCGTTTTATGGAAGTAATTAAATCCGAAAAGCCGCCATTTAATCCGGAGGATGAAAAAACTTATGGAGAATATATTGACGAATATTATAAACTAGATTGTGAGGATATAATTGGCGAAACGCCTTGTCGCTTCAAATATGTAGAAACCACACCGAACGATTTTGGTTTAACTATTGAAGAGGTTAATACTTTCTTTGCAAATTAAGTAGTTGCAATATAAAGCATACCGTTAACAAGGTTTTTCTTTTAGATTCTTTTAGCAAAAAACAAGGAATTAAACCAGTGGGCAAGTCTTAAAAAGGCCATACAAATACGTCCTAATCACGTGGAGAAAAAAGAGCAGAGACTTTATAAACTAAAATCCAAAAATGAAGAACTAAAGCGCAAAATTTTCAAAAGTTTATACGGAGAAGAGTATTTAAATGTTTATGTTCATTTCCTTAAGCAAGTATGTTAATTTTATTTTTTATATGACTTTTAGATCTGACAATGAAAACGAGATACTAAAAAAGGATCAAACTGTATCTAATAAAAAAACAAAAGATGATAAAAACAATGCAACTTTTATGGAAGGAGAATCTAAAAAGGCAAAGAAACGGAGAAAACGTAAGATTACAGCTGAGAATGGACAGCATTTACATCCTTACAACTGCAGAGAAAATGAACAGGTTATTGAAGCCGCTCCGGCCAAAAAAACTAAAACAAAAGCACCGGTTGATATATCATCTAATAATAATGAATTGACTGAAACAAAGGACGTGGACAAAAATAAAAATCAAAACGCATGTGTTACCACTAATGAAGAAACAAAAATATTGGATACGTCAACAACTTTAGTCACAAAAATTGACAATAAAAATCCACTAACAAAAGGTTTTCCTAAAGAGTCATCGAATAATGTCGATAAAAGAATATTTACTGCCAGCAAGAAACCACAGAAAATCAGCAAACTTGAAACAAAACATAACCCATTTTCTAAAGTTACTTCGAAGTCTGTTAATTTAACAAAAGATGTAGCACTTGGATCCTTGCCTCCATTGCGAAACAATTTACCTAAGATCAAAATTTCTAAAGCTAAATTAAAATCTAAACTTGAAAACAAAAAGCGATTCAACGGAAAGTTAAAAAAAAGAGTGGAGAATAACGATATAAGTGATGAACGCTTAAAGGCTTATGGCATAAATCCGAAAAAATTTCATAAAAAACAAAAATATAAATGCTAAATAAAAATAATTTTAAGCTATTGTAAAAATAATTGAAATATACATGCAGGCATAATAAATTTGAAGGCGCTGAAGACATTGTTGCTAATATCGAAGAATTTTACTAACGGTATTCGGTGTTTGGTGCATATGGTTATGTAAAAGTTCAAAAGTTCAAATGAAACTTTTAATGAAATAAAAAAAAAATTTTTGTTTATTGTTGTTGAACTTCATAAAAAAGCTACGATATTTTGAATATTTAGTAAAAAATTCACACTCTTTTTTTACACGAAAATACTTTTTTTCTTTTCATGTGATGTTTTCTAAATTTTTATGTTATCTCTAGGTTTTGGGTTCACAGTAATTAAAGTACTACGGTAAGGCCAAGCTTCCACTGCAGCTATATTTAAAATTCACCCACTCGAAACGTAACTCTAAGCCCAATTATATAAGCGAATAGATCCCACGATAATTCGATCTTGATCCGGGAAGAACCGAGTCTTACTTAACAAAAGATTGTCAACTCAACGGCTTCTATTAATCCGATGTTTTTTCCTCCAGGGGAGCAGAATATGACAGAAATTTTATTTAGTCGTAGTGCGAAAGACGAAGCTTGCCAGTAGGTGCCCAAGTTCTCTAGGAACTCTAATATCGTTCGGAAACATGCATCGAGACTGGTGGTGGACAGGCATTTATAGTTGATCGTCAACGTGTACATTCCACCCGTAAACAGCATAGGGTCAAGTTACCAACCTGACATATCTATTGCAGGCACAATAAATTAATTTTTGGCGACTACAATGCTGGTATACCCAACTACCTGATGAATCCCCGACATTATCATTGCCGAACAGATGGGCGAATCAAACTTCGCTGCAAAAAATCAGGATTACATAAAAGTTCCAGCTTGAAGCTAAAGCTCCCCCAGCACATCCATTGTCTCTGCGTTGCTGCTAGCCTACTCCACCTGCAAACCCACATTGCTTTCAAATAAGACACATTCCCATCATCGTCGGAGGTCGACAAGCGCACATTTGTAAATTACAATAAGGCTAACAGGATTGGATTTACATATTAGATTGACGAATCCCTTCGTCGTGTACGCCCGCATACATTTGCCATAAAGGTCAAAAAGTTTATACGACAGAACTTACCCTTATTATCCCTAATATTAGACCACATTTCTCATCTAATGCAGCTCGATTGGCACAAGAACGCGATCACTTACGTACAAGAAACCCAGCTGATGAGCGAACTGAGCAGATGACGACAGAGGTAGGTAATCTCGTAAATGAAAATCGGCGTAACAAATGGTTAGAACGCCTTAACCAATAAGCTCAAAAAACTGGTCTACTTTGGATTTAATGCGACCCAACTTAGGCATGTTCTGGACCGTTGAGCATTACTACAAAGAAGCAGAAATCTCAAACGAGATTCTGAGACCTATTACTTCTCTTCTAAAGCTCTTGACCCTGACGCCATGTTAATGCTGAAGGAATATGACCCAGTAACTTTGGAATATTTCACTCGTCTACTATAACTTCTGATTCATCATTTTGTGATTCCAGATATATGGAAAATAGCACGAATTATTCAAATTCTAAACCTGGCAAACCAGCAACCTAAGGGGACTAGTACCGCCCGATCTCCTTGCTATCGTCTGTCGCAAGGGTTTTAGAATCGCTACCGCTGCTTTTTCTTAAAACATTCCCGCTCGCAACACACTAGCACTAGAGAATTCAACAGCACAACCACAGCTATGCCTCTAGTAACTGCACATATCGCAAATAGCCTCAATCAGCAGCGGCTTGAGCGCCATTCGAGTCTGTCTAGCTTCTCTCCATCTTTTCAAGTTTAATGAGTCTTCCCATTATAAAATCTTTGCTCGCACTAGGCGATTTCCCAATGCAATTCTACGTTCTGGTCCCCGGAAAGTCACAATAGACCCCCTTTTTCTTAGTTCGTCCGCGCTTCATTCCCAGCTGTGCCTATGTGCCATTTAATCCACATCAACGTTACCTCTTTTACCTAGGCAGATCTGTTTAGTTTTAGAACACATTCCTGCACTAGCTTAAAGTAAACATTCACTTCCCTCATGCGTTTTATAACCAATTTATATTCAAGCGCAATAATAAACCTTTTTTCCATGCCCCGACTTTCTTGCAGGTGGCGCAACGCATGCAACAACCGAAGCAATTCTGCGTGATAAGCGGGGACGTACTCCCCCAGACGCAAACTGCAGGACAAGTTTAGCTTAATGTTTGAATGTTAATCGAAAATTTTTATATAATTTATTTCCTGATTGTTATACAAAAGCCTTGCGAAATATTGTATATAATCAGTAAAATGATGTATTTAAGAAAATTGTTTTAAAGACTTAGCTTGGTTAATTAAATAATAATACTTTTTGTTTAAAGAACAACAGTCAAATCGAATTTAGAATGTATAGAGAAAACAGTAATTCGCCAAAGAAATTAAAAACTCCAACAAGAAATTAAAAACAAAACAATTAACTCATTGGCTTTTTAGTGGAAACGTCGTATTTTATACGAATAAGGAAAAACAGTATTGCCGAGTTATTTATTTTTTATCTAATGCTTGGTAACACTTTTTGTGACAAGTGATAAAGAAAGAAACATATGGTCGTTGAATTTAATCATAAACATATATTTTTGTGTTTTAGTTTTTTTCACGGTACAATCAATCGCAATTGTTTAGATTCGCAAAATGTTTTAAATTGTTAAAAAATATGTATATAGCAAATTTGGTTGCGATAATTATGGTAATATGAATTCATTGCGTGATAGTTTGGCCAGTATACCGGGCGCGTTTACAAATTTTATAAGTGACACTGCATCTGTGGCGTCAGGTTACATACCCATTGGCGTAGGTTTTCAAGGTCAAAATGATTCTATCTCTACTGGATCTACAACAGAATCAGTAAATAGTTTAAATGAAGTGGAGAGCAGCTCCACTGGTGCGGTTCTTATAAGTGAAAAATCTTTACCTATACCAGCGTCATTGGTAAAAGAACAATGGCGTTTAATATTTACCTCTGACGACAGTGAAAAAGATCTTACGGAAGCTTTTAATCATTGTAAAGATTTGGTGTTACTATCAGAAGAGAATAGTGAAGAACGTCGTTGGTTGGTTAGACATTTGGTTGATTTGAGGTACTCATTGCAAGAATTAGTAGAAGCTAGAAATGATAAATTGGAAGTGGGTCCTTCGGTAAAAACGGTAGTAGGTCACCATTTTACAGCGCGACAAAAAGGAGTTGGCAAAGGCTTGCCATTACCGATAGCACGTCAATATTGTGACCACTGCACTGGTATTATTTGGAGTGTGGTACAGGCTTCCTATCAATGTTCGGACTGCCACTATATGGTTCATCAAAAATGTCTCGGAAATGTGGTCAGGATTTGTGCGCATGTTATAGCTACTGAAAGACAATATCCGATACAAGATATTTGTCCTGAAATTGGCTTAGCCGCACAACGTTATAAGTGCGCAGAATGTAACGTTTTCTTAAATTTTAGTAAGTATAAAATTCATTATTTTTACTGTTGATCGTCTTTATGTGTGTGAACTATACCACACAATGTTTTAGAAAACGAGCCAAACATGGTTGGTACATTAAAATTAACTATTTTAATTTAACTACCTATATCATATCAAGGGCAACCAAATATATGAATTGATTCCAATTAAGTAGTAACAAATTTTAACGTTTTTAACATATAGTGTTAGTCTTTATAAAACGAAACGGTTAGGAATGAAAGAGAATTATGTTACAAATAAAATTCTTTTGGAAATTTACCCACATAATATCTAAACTGTTGTGGCATAAAGCGAGGTTCTTCTTTCAGTAATTAGGAGTTTTAGTCATAGAAAATAGTATTATTGAATTCATTTTTGATTTCATATTCCGACACTATGTTTTGGTTAAGATATTTAGATATAGCCAAATTTATCAAACATTTATTTCCAAACATTTTTTATTCCTGTTTGTTTACATTTCTTTAACATATATTTAATCTTAATGGGTTTTACTACGAAAAATTAATCCACTTTAATAAAATTAAATACTCAGTTATTGAATTTGTAACAACTTTTGAGTAAATGAAGAGACCGATTGTGTTGACTAATGGCGAGGAAGCTTGCAAATTTTTATGTAGTAAATAGTATTATTATTATTTTTTAATTTATAAAATACTTAAAAGTCGTAAGGGTTTGATTTCAAACTTTATAAGTTAAAAAAATAAAAAAAATTTTGAATTAAAAATAATGTAAATTATATTTTTTGGTTGTCCCTAGCATTACTTGATTGATGTTTATTGTTAAATTAAGTGTGATTTTTATATAATATCTTTTTTTTCAGAAAATTCATGGATTGAACCACGCTTATGTGATTACACAGGACTTTACTATTGCCCCTCGTGCCATTGGAATGATGTGTGTATTATACCAGCTCGTATTGTTCATAATTGGGATTTTGTTCCGCGCAAAGTTTCACGTTTAGCGTTACAGGAAATAAACTTGTTTCTCGATAAACCCTTAATAAGGCTTGAAGACTTGAATCCTAAGTTATTCGTTTTCCTGGAGAAATTAGCAACTCTTAAAAAACTACGCCAAAACTTAATTTATATGCGAAAATATTTGTCCGAATGTCGCCAAGCAGTTGATGAAAAATTAATGGAATCTCAAATTGGTATGTGAAATTTTATTTAGCTTATCATTGGTGTTTATAATAGTAGTATATTCCTGAATATATATATATATATATATATATATATATATTACGAATAAAAACTTGAATACATGTTAACTTTATTTCATAATCAGCCCAATTATGAACAACAATTCCCCGGGAAATATTTGCTATTTCTTCTATTGTGAATTTTTCTCCCTTACCCTTCAGCTCTATTCTCAACACGGTTCGATTAAGAAAAAAATGACCCTGCAGATTCCGTGCGATGTTGAAATAAAGGAGCTTTTCCCGACAACAAATAATTTTTTCTTATCATTTCTTATTATGTCCCGGAAAATTCGTAATTGGGCTGAATACGAAGAATATTGGAAAACTGAATGTTTTTAAATACATTTCCGTCCTTATTCAAAATAACTTAACCACGCTTTATAAACCACTATTGAGGCAATTTTGTATTCAAAAATTTAAAGTATGTAGACACCTACAAATCGACTATAAGTTGACATTTTTATTTTTACGGGAAAAAAGTGCTTGTAGAAGAAATATTTTTCCAGAAGCTAACAAGATTGGAAAATTTAAGAAATTGTAAGTAAATGTAAACTTTTAAAACGATAAAAAGTATTAAAAAGATACATTTATTTTTGTGTAACTTAGGAACAACAGAAGCAACATAAGATGTCTAAACCTGTGGTTTTAACTGCCTCTGAAATGTTGTTGTTTTTTTTTTCTTTAATTTTCACAGACCAGTTGTAATTTTTAGTGATTTAAATATAATGACTACGTATCTACTTGTTAAATTACACTAAGCAGGCAAATAATTCAATTAGTTCAAATATATATTTGCAAATAAATTTAAATTAACACATACTTTATCAAATTACTTTTCTACTGCTTTTGATATTTTATTTTGGATAAAGCTTTTTATTACAATGAAAATGAAAATTGCTTCAATTTGTTTCCTTTCAAAAATATATTTAACCTGTTTTCGCCTGCTGTTTATTATTATTATAGTTGGGAAACGATTGCAAAGGCGGAGCATTAACGTTAGACAATAAAAACAAAAATTCTCCTTTTCAACTCACATTTGTTTGCGCTTTAATGTAGTTTCTTAGTAGTGTTTATTTACATGAATAGTTCTTCATAAAATCGCATTACAAAATACTTAATATTATATAATTATTATAATAATAACGCAATAAGGTGTCAAAATAATAATATCTATTAACGCATGATTATTTTAACACGCATTAAAAACACCATTTTATGAAAATCGATTGGAAAATAAATCACAAAGTTGGAAATAAACATTTCTGCGACCTTATTCTGTCGTTATTTCCGGTGATTGCAATAAAAATTCTATGTGTGGGCAGGCTGTTATAACGTATAAACTAATTAAAAATAGATATTTTATTCATTCATTTTATTCAAAAGTAGCTAATCACCTTTATCGTGTTTAGCGTATTTCGACTACGTCTAGTACTATGTATATTAAATAAAATTGCAAAATTATTCTATTACAAGCTGTACTTGAAAAACGCCCGGCACGAGAATGCTGAATATAAATGACCATAATCACATAATTTTTATAATAATATACATATGTGTATAATTTTTCCAAAAATTATAGGGGTAGTTATTGAGTACTCATATATACCTATACATTACAACACTACTTTAACTTGCAAATTTTAGCTAGTAAAGTGTTCATTTACTTGTTCACATTTTTGAGAGTAATTTTGGAAAATTTCTTGTTACTCTCTCGTTACTAACTTTTACTAGTAAAGTAAATGAACACACCTTTAATATAGAAATATTGTTTTGTAAACATAAACACAAAACAGCTGTTTGAATAATTATTGCAAGTAAAAATTTTACTTGTAAAAACTTGCAAGAATTTTTCTGTCTCTCAATTTTTTACGCTCTTTCGACGCTCTCTCGTTGCAAGTTTTTTGGGTTAATGAACGCTTTCTAGTAACAATTGTTACAAATTTGTACAAATTTTTCGTAAATGACCACAGCTATTTTGTTGTTATGTTATAAAAACGAAGTCGAACTCGAATTTAAATTAAAATCTATTGACATTTAAAGTTAGACTACAAAAGCAGCAAGCTAAAGGTAACGTGATATACGAGTACATAAAACTTAAAACCATAGTATATTATTGAAATAAATAAATGATAAATGTTTATGACGTTATTGTGTACACGATTTTCGACAAGATTAAAATTCTTTTATTTTATTACAACATTTTATTGCTCCAATATATATATATATATATATATATATATATATACATATATATATACATATATATATATATATAATATAATATAATAAACGTTTATGTTGAATGTCAAGTGAGATCTTATAATAAACTAATAGGTAGGACTAATCTAAAATAACATATGAGTATTCGCCTGAAACTGAATAAGTAGACTGCGTGCATTTGAGATAAGCCAGGAATTCATATCCTCTTTCATAATTCCTACTGGAGAGAGAGAGAGAGGGAAGTAAGAGGTGTTGGACCAATTAAACTTAATCTGAGAATGAAAAACGTTCTTCATTGAGTTATTCGCATGGTACTCAACACGATTTATGTACTTGAGTTGCATTAAAGCAAACCATGACAGAGGTTTGACTCCCGCTTTCCTGTAGATGATAGAGCACCTTTTACCATTGTTCTTGTAGTTGGCGTTAGCACAGAGTCTCAAGCAGCTTCGTTTTAGTTTCCCCAGCAAAAGAGAACCAAATAGGAAAGCCTAGCAGAATAGTTGAACGTATACAGACTTAAGCTTGATTTGCTGACTCAAGTGTCTGTTCCTAAGTAACCCTAAAAGTATAGCCTTTATGCGTGGACCCCTTTTTGTTGCCATTTTCCCATGCTGGTTAAATTTAAACAGTTTATTTAGAGTTATCTGAAAGGAATTTCTGAACCATGAAAAGAGGGATCCAATGTTTTATTTTGTTTGACTGTGTCACGAAGCATGACGAAAACAAATACCTTCTGACTTCAAACTATTAATTGTAATACCCCAGTCTCTGTAGAAATTGACTATTAACAAAAGATGGTACTTAACTCGGCTCAACGTGGCCACTGGACTAGAATCGTGTGCATATATAAAAGTATCATCTGCAAATAGGATACTTCTAGAACCTATTGTGGAACCATTCAAATTATGTGGAAACATTTATTTAATATCAAAAATTATATTCTAAAAATATCTTGAACCTTGTTGCTACAATTTTTTACTAGTGCACCATTTTCACAAATTCCAGTGGAGCACATGGAAGTAAAGCGTAAATTATAGTTAAAAAACAAAAAGCCTTTAATATACATCATACAATTTTAGTATTCCTGTGGATTATTTTGTTGTTATATTCATGTATTTATTGTCTTTTTTTGTTTTAGGATTTCGTCGCCATCTTATACAGTCGAATGAATTTTATTCCATTAATGATATGAAACAAGCTGAAAATGGTATGCTAGCCGACTTCTTACATAAAGTTTTTAATTGTTTCGATAATCACATTCGAAATTGTTCGTTGTGTACTGCCAAGGCGTATATTTGTGAAATTTGTAGTAATAACGAGGTGATATTTCCATTTGATGCTGGCTGCATAATATGTGATAAATGTAATTCGATATATCATCGTGTTTGTATGACACGTAAAAATATGATTTGTCCTAAATGTATACGGCTCCAGGAAAGACGATTGCAAAGGGAATTAAGTATAGAGAAGAATGAATTTTATAGTAATGTTGCAGCAAGTGATGACAGTGCTGATTATTGAGAGCATAATCAAACATAATTGTAAAAAATTTTAATATGACTATTTTTAAGTTAAAACGTGTTTTTGTACTATACGTTAATATTTATGTATATATAAAGAATATTTGTAACAATCATACAAACTTACATACATATGTATGTATAATTTTCAAAAATTTATTTTAGTTTTCCGTTTTAAAATAAATCAACAAATTTTTTAAAAACATAACTTACACAAATATTCCGTAAATTGTTTTATTTTTTATTTCTGCATTGTTTTTAAGCCATAGATTTATGGTCATCCCTTGCCAAGGTTGGTTTGGAGACCACCCGGCTTAGGCTATGTGCCATCTTCAGTTTCATTTTTCGCTTCTTTATGTTACTTGAGCGAAATCCGAAGCACGAGTGGGTGAAATATATGGCTTCGGCCTAAGACAACGTCATAACTAATTTCAGTCGTTATGATCGCGGAATCTTTTGTTGCACAATGTAACGGTATTTTTAGCATCATTTAAAAAAAGAAAGGAACAAATCTAGTTAAGGTAGCAGATCCAAAAAAAGTATCCTACGTGGTAGAAAGAGTATTTTTAAGAAGAAATGATAAGCGGATAAAATGGGCATCATATGAAAGGTGCTCATCATAATTTCACCCAGCTTACATACATATATTTGCGTTATAAAAATTTAACCCATTGGGGGTATCTGATTATAAATTATTTGTTCGGTATTTTGGCCTTGGTAACATAAGTATGAAGTATTTTAAAGAAATTTAAAATTGAAATGTATCTTCTACACTGGGTTCGCTTTCCACAGATGTCCTGCATAACTGGCCTTCGGCTGGGCGCAAGGATTTTTTCCTCTATGGCATGACAAACACCGGCTTTGCTTACTAAAGATTCCCTGCATAACCCGACTTCGGCCGAGCGCAAAGATTTTCCGCTTTATGATATGACGAACACCGGCTTCACTTACTAAAGATTCTCTGCATAACTGGACATGGGAGTTGTGTTAATTAAAAATATAACTTCCGTTTCCGTGAGAGAAAATGGTGTTTCTTTGGTTTTTGTTAGAAAATAGAGGCGCAATTGAAATAGCGGCTCAATTAAACAAAAAAAAAAATTGTCGTTTTTTCCCTGTTGGCAGTTGTGTTAATTTAAAATGTTCCGTTAGTTTTCGTGTTGAAAAGCTGCCTAAAAATATAAAAATTGAATAAATAAACAGGTTAGGAAAATTAAAAATTTAAACGAAATATTTTTGGTTAAAATGTAGAAATAGGTTCACAAGGGGTTAATTTCTTCTTGCGACGTGGAATGGTTTTGCTAAGAACTTTTATAAGCTTTCATATAATGACGTTTAGAAATACTAAAAACATTGCAAATTATCTTTGCTGGTCCGTAACTCCCAAAATCAAGGCTTCCGCGGGTTTTTTTACTCCACCTTCTCTTCTTAAAATAACATATCTATACCGTAAGTCATTTTTTTTAATTTTGGAGCTGCTGCCATAAAATATATTTAAGACAAGAGAAAAGCAATTTCTTAAGGCAGTATGGAACAGCAGAATTAAAATCTCTAAGTTTTATGAGTAGAAAAGTACAAAGATCTGCTAAATTCGAGGTTTCCAGAAGTATACTTAACGTCAGAGCTCTTGATTGTATATGAAGCAGGAAAACGATGTGATGGATGACATATATATATATATATATATATATATATATATATATATATATATATATATATATATATATATATATAATATAAATATTAGAAGTAAAAATTATTAAAAATTGTATCTGCTAATTAATAACTTTTTAGTTAAAATGATTAAGCTCATTTTAATTTAAATCGAATGAAATATATAAATCCTTTGTTTTCAACCCCACGTTTAGCGACAAATCGCCATAATATTTAAAAATATTGGGCTTTGTACCAATAGGGTTCGTGTATTTGATATAGGGAATTTGACGGCAAAATTATCTGAGTTAATTTTTTTCCAAAAATTTACCAGTATATAAAGAATTTATATCTCTGGCTTGTTTAATAGTTCGAAATATTTGCGACGTGGCTGTATTGGCTTGATGATTGAACTAAAACATAAATTATTATTGTGAATAAAAAAACATATAGCTTTTAGCCACCCCGATTATAGCATAATTATATAACAATGGATTAAAAGTCCTAAGAACTAAAAAGGACACTTAAGATAGCACATAGCCGCAACCGGTTTGTCATGAAACCAAACTTGGCAAGGGATGACGGAAATTCGTTCCAAAAATGTAAATTAAAAGTGTGTTTTTGAATAACGTAAATCTGCTCACACAAATATTTCGATACCGTTTATAATTTGGTTTTCTTACAACAATTCAGAGTTTTCGTCTGTTAAATTTTAAAGCAGAGAAAGATTTTTTCTTTCATGAGAGAACATTATTGCCAATGCATTTGTTTTCATGTATGTATGTAGGGTTGACACTAATTACTAAGCGGTGAAAAATAAGAAACATGTATTTTTTTACAGAAACAAAACTTTCTTTATTAAAAATAAAGCTTAAGGAACATAATAACTCAGTTTATAGCACAAGTTTTGCTTATTCGGCAATAGGTTTAAGGGATTTTGACTGTTCCTCTGTGGATAGATTTTGCTTGCGACTCCATTGCACATGATATCGTTCTTGAGTTACCACTTCTTTCCGCAGCAGTTGTAGTTT
The DNA here is from genome assembly GCA_963932375.1 of Phania funesta. Taxonomy (NCBI): domain Eukaryota; kingdom Metazoa; phylum Arthropoda; class Insecta; order Diptera; family Tachinidae; genus Phania; species Phania funesta. The sequence continues at coordinate 69,951,425 of OZ010656.1, read as the reverse complement.
TTCTTCATTTTCCTGCATACCACCGAGGCATTTTCGTTGTCCTTAAATATTTTTTGCAAATGTAGTAATTGTTGTTGATATAGAAAATGGGGATGATGTGGAACCTGGAAATATTTTTTTACTCGCGAGTAATGTGGAAGGAGGTGAACCAAATTCGAAAACTGCTACTCTGTTACTGGGTCTGGGTGTACGTACATTGTGTGTTTATTAATGCTAGTACTTAAATTTCGTAGTGTCTTTTGGTGCTGCAGCAGATAACAGATGTAATTTTTCGTCAATTTGCAACTCTAGTGCCGTTAATGTTTTTATGCGGCAACATTTTCTTTTGTTCTGCATTTCGAGCTTTCGTAGCTCTAAATACGGGATTGCCAGTAGCTGGATGCGGAAAAATAGAATTTGGTCAAAAAGTTTGAAACGGGGCTTTTGAAATTGCGCAGCCTTATTTTGTAAATCAGACAAAACAGCATTATTTGCGCCCATTTTTAATGTTTTGGAAAAGCACTTTTTTATTTGTTAAAATTGGCTCACTTATTTTTGCAACACGAAAGACTGGTTTATCGACTACTTGTGACGTTTTATTTCCTCTACGACGAACGAATTCATTTTATAAAATCAAAAACGCATGGATGCCATTCGCATGAAAACCGTACTCTGTTATGTATGTTACAAAAACGTAAAACCATTTCCGTTCGCTTTTATACGAACGAAGAAATATATCCCTTTTACAAAAACAGGCTGCTAATCTATTCTCAGCGATTATTATATTTTTTATATACTTAATTTTTTGTATAATTTTCTCTAGCTATATACTCGTATAGGTGTTTTGGAGCTTGTTTTGTTAAATTGCAAAGTTTTTCATAGAGTATTGTTTTTTTTTTAAATTTTTGCTGAAACTGCAAAGATTTAGTGAAATTAAAAATTTAGTTTTGTAATATTAAAATTTGGTAAATTTTAGTTTTTATGGTATTTTTGGAATTATTTTGCTTTATTCCAGTTTTTCGATTTTGTGCTAAATTTTCGAAGTTTTGCTGATACGTTTTTGTTGTTAAGTTCCAAATTTTGGTAAATTATCATTTTTTTGTAAAATTTCGGGCTTTTTTTGTTATTTATTATATATTTGTTTTTTTGTGATTTAAAATGTTTGGACTATAATTTAGTTTCATAGCGACTTTTCAGATTGTGGTGAATTCCCGAATTGCGGTAAAGTTTTTTTTTTTTTGGTAAAATTTCGAATTTTTAAATTTTTTTGTGTATTCACCATTTTTGGTGAAATTAATTTTTTTTATAAAATTAATTTAACATCGACATTGTTAAAATTTTTTTTATAATTTTTTTGTAAGTTTTTATTGAAATTAAAAGGTGAAGTTAATGTTTTTGTGGTGAAATTTCAAAATCTGGTGAATTTACATTTTATTAATATTTTTTTTGTAACTTTTAGGTTTTTATGGAATTATGATTTTTGGCAAACAAATATTCCAGTTTTTGTGATTTAATGGTGAATTTGCGAATTTGTGGTGTATTTTAAATTTTCAATTTTTTGCATTTTTTTTGCAGTCTCGTTTTTTAAATTTAGATTTTTTGGGAAATTGTGTTATTTTGCATTTTCTAAAATATAATTTGGTTGTATAGTGAATTTTCGGATGGTGAATACCCAAATAGTGTTAAAGTGTTAGATTAATTGAGGTTCTGTGGTAAATTGATCTTTTTATAATTTTTAAATATTTTGGTGATTTTTTTAATTTCTTGTGAGTTTACCATTTGTCATGAATTTTATTTATTTTGACTTTCTGGGAAAATTACAAAATTCGACAGAAAATTAAAATTTTTGTGGGAGTATTAAAAATTTGGTGAATTTTGTTTTCTATATTTTTTTTTTTTTTTTGATAAAATGTCGGTTGTGTATTGACTTTTGATTTTTTGACTTTTGGTTTTTCGATTTTATGGTGAAATTAAAATTTTGGCAAAATTTCGGATTTTTCACGTAGCACTCTCTTTATAGAAAATTTGATAAAGAATAAGAATATACAAGAGCGAAAAATCCCCAAGAAAACCTATCTCAGGAACTTGTGGATCAACACGGCCGATTTCAAATAGTCGAACGTATTGATAAAATAGTCCAAATTTCAAGATCCTAGGTTGTCTAGTGCCGACAGAAAGTTGATTTCAACATCGGATATCGTTAACTGAACTTTCCTACCTCTAAGGATTCAGAATATATATACTTTTTTGGATCTGAAATGAATATTGTAGAAATTAAAAACGGAATGCCAAACCTATATATAATGTTTTCATTTTTGTGAAGGGTATAAAAAAGTTATCACGTAGGAGAAGAAGAAGAAGCACTTGATGGGTGGCAAATGAACTTTGCGTTTTCTTTGTGAATGGAAATAAGTATTATTTTTAAAAAGTTAATTACACTATGTGACAAAATTTTAAGAAAGTCGATTAAACCCTCAAAATCGAAAGTCGCAAAAATGGCAGTTTAATATTTTGATTTTTGTCCACAAAGTCGCAAGAAAACTATAGCAAACGGTAGTTTTCCAAGGCCAAGTTCTATGGGTCACTTCCACTAGAGCTGAAATTCGGTACACAGGTATGTCATGGATAATAAGAAATCGGGCAAATATAAAACCGGATACTTTTTATATAGTGGGACTGGGGGTCCCCTTACTGCTAATGGGACACTTTTACTAAAGCTAGAGTGTAAAAATTTAATATACAGGTAGGTGTGAAGGGAATAAGCAATATTTTGTTTAAATTTCTTATATCGGGAAAAATTATATGGGAAAAGTGAAATCAAATAAGCAGAAATATATCAATATCAAGACCTTGGTTCTCATTTTGACCTTAGTGTATAGTAACTTGCCCTTATTTTTACATTTATGTTTTTGTGCGGATTTGTTTTAACGCTAGTTAAAAATAATATAATCTCTTTTTACACGAATTGATTTGACTTTACACAAATTCCAATATTCTACGATTTTTTTTTACTAAAAATTCATTTACAATTCTTTTTCTTTTACAATTTTTTATCAAAAATAGCCAACAATGTCGCCAATTATTTTATAAATCGCTTTACGATCGCCAAATCAAAAATTATAGTGACAAACAAGTTTGATAGCAGTGACATTTGAGTCTTACGCAAACGGATGCGTTTATGATCGGAAAGTAACCATGCAACAATTTTGTTTAATTCATTTTATATTTTATATTCATAAATATTTTTTAATCAATAGCTTTTTTAGGTCTGAAAGCAATTAACTACTTTTCCATTTAGCAATGACTTTTTTGGCAATAGTTTTTTTAACATGATTTTTTTGGAACGTCTCTTGTGTAAAAGGAGAATTAGGTGTAAATTGAATTACTTCACAATTCTATGATCATTAATACTCGTAACCCTTATTGCTCCGAGAAGCTGTTTGTGAAATCCTGGGAATTATGTTTAATATTTTGGTAAGAAATAATAGTACTTATGTGTTATACTAGAATATGAGAAGCTCTATGTTATGGAAAACTATTAACTTTTATAACATGAAATCATTTTCGACCAAAGCTCTTTTATAAGAGGAACATTTTCTGTCTTGTTTCCAAAACTAACGCTAAGTATATAAATGTCATATCTAACTTGGCTTATAGTAAGCTTTTCGCTTGAAAAAGCTTTTCAAATAAAACCAAGTGCTGTGTTCTCTCTTAATGCAATATTCTCTTTATTCAGCAAAGTAATTTATTAGGACAAAGAGAGTAATAAATGGCATTACGCCGAATCTTCTAGGACGAGAGCGATAATCAGTTGTTAATACAGAGAGTATAAACATAGAATATCCTCATAAAAAGGAAAATACGGATACGACAAAATTTAATTGACACACTGAACTCGTCTCGTGTGACCGTTTCGTAGACATTATACATAAGTACATGCATATGTATGTCCATGTATGTTCGTTTATATGTTTTGTTTGTTATTATTTTTGTTGTTTTTCAATTCGCTTTTTTTGTAGTTGTAAAATTTGAATTTTCTTGTTTTTACCCTTGCTGGGAATAACGTTTATAAGGGAAGTTTATGCTAATATATGCAGTAGTATTTGAATGAATTTCAAAAGCATCACAATATGGTGTTCTAAAATCCACATATGTATATACATACATATGTACTTATGTATGTGTGTATATTCATACACACAAATGAACAATGAAATATGTAATATTACGAAAAAAGTAGCAAAATAGAAAAGAACCACCTTGATATTAGGCTTATGAAAGCGACACATGACCTAACACAATCTAACCTAAATTATAGAAAGAAGTGCTTAAGGGATGTGGGGACATTAACTCTCATACGTGCACATTGTTGGTCTATAGTGACTTGGAGCATGAATGGCTGCTGAACGTTGTTTTGTAGGCGGTTAACTATAAAATCTATTAGTCTATTTCTGTTATGTTTGCTGCTGCTTGTATACTGCTCTAATTTTGTGTGTTGATTCTAAATAATATTGTTTGCTTAGCACATGAATAAGAAAAATCGTGCAGATTTTCATATCGCATGGCTGCCAGATGTACATATGTATGTATGTATGTATGGTGCTGCAATTTAAGGGCTTTCGTCTTTTAACCGGTTTTGCGGATAGAGGAGGAACATTATTTATTTATTTATTTATTGAAGTCAAGAGGTTAAAAGTAGAACGAAAAATGTTACTGAAGGTGGCGCATAACCGAAATCGGTTTGTCTTCAAACCATTTGCCTTCTCACTTGAGTTTTTGGCCCAAGTAAGATCTTAAAAGTCTTAGTGGGGATTCGTAGCTAATAGGACAAATGTAAATGCCAAGCTTTCTAAAAAGCTGTCGATAGCGAATTCATGTTTCTGCCTAAATTTATTACGTAAGGGGTTTTTGCCAAGTTCGTTTGCATTTTTATGTGTGGGGACTATTTTGCCATTGCTTTCTAAGTCTTCTCTTCACAATAACGAGCATCTGTATTCCCACACGCTACCGTTTCAGCCTCTTCCCTAGAAGTATCTTTAGAGACTAAGCCGCTACTGCTTGCGAGGTTTTCTTGTCCATCTATTCAGAATTTCCCCATGGTCCAACAAAGACCGAATTCCAACCAAAACGCTTGTAAATAAGACAAAACGTTGTCAGAGAATTATCTTAATAATTTTTATTATGATAGAAGGATCTATGACAATTATGTGTGAAAGAAAATATCGGCCAAATGCTCGCCCCGGCTTCTGTGGCATACCTCTATCCCTTGGTCGATATTGTCAATGACTCTGAGACATTATTGAGGTTATGTTGTAAAGTGGAGAATTATCTCACCCTTAGCCTCTTAAATTGTTCTTGGCTTATTGACGTACAGGTTTTCCTTTTAAATATCCCTAAAGAAAGAAGTCCAACGGTGTCAAATCACATGATCGTGACGTTCAATTAATTAATTAATTAATTAACTTCACGTGAAAAAGTGCTGTTGTTTCGTTTGCTTTGTGGCAAGTGGCACCATCCTGTTGGAACCACATACAGTCCAAGTCTATATCCTTAATTTTTGGCCACAAAAAGTCCGTTACAGATTTTTGGAACGAATTTCTGTCATCCATGAACTGATACTGAAGATGGCACATAGCCGAAACCGGTTTGTCTCCAAACAAGGGCGACGGAAATTCGACCCAAAAAACTACATCAAAACACCCTATCGGTGTTCGTTATCATTTCGTGTATGTGACTCACGATTCATGTTTGACGAAATTATAAAAATAAAATTATTAAATACAAATTGGTATTTGGAATTTATTTTTTTTAGGGGATCGTTAACAGAAATCCATTTCAGTTTTATTGTTTCTTCTGGTTTGCCAAACAAATTTAATTTTTACTGCAACAACAACAGAAAGTTATTTATAAATTTATTTAATGATATTTTGGCACATTTACACTTTTTATTACTTTTTCTTATTAAAAAAAAAATCTTACTAGTCGTATGAATTCAAACTCAAGAATTACAGAAATACAGAAAGTACTTAATGGAAATCATGGCCAAATCAACTCAACTAAAAGTTTTAACCTGCAATTACACTTTAATAAACATAATGTTGTTTTAGTTTTGTGCTGCACGTTCTTACTTCTTTTGTAGAATATGTTAATGTAGTAACGGCCGAAAGAAGAAACATTGAGAGAAAAATAAAATTATAAAAATTGTCAAGAAAACAAACATCTATGTATGTATGTGTAAAGTTTTTACTTGTGCCTTCATCTGATGTAAGAAAAAAAACAAACAACATTTTTGATAAACAAACATGTATAAAAGTAAATAATACTCTTAATATGGAGATGGCCTATTTTTTTTAATTATTTATTTAGTTACCTTGATGTAGATACCACCTGATAGTGCATGTTAAGTTTGGCAAACAATTTATATTGATAACATTAATTCTCCATGTGCTATGTTGCATGTTACATCTTGTTCAGGTTCAACTAATGTGTCAGTTATGTAATATTAACCAGGGATGGAAAATAACCGTTATTAATATGATAAAGTAAGGACCATTATTACAACTTGGCTTTAATGTTTGTGTTAATAAAAGATAACTTTCGCTAACGTGTAGAATAAAGTGATCTTTAACTATTATTCGTTATTACAACTTCGCTGTAAAATTAAATTAATCTTTTTGAAAATATGGCATCTTTCAAATGGTTTGTTGTAGGCAATATGAAGTATGCACTCCATAAATTTTATGCGACCTATATGCTCAGGAGGAAACGCACTTGCCTAAAATTATGCCATATCATTTTGTAATTTTTAAAATTAAAAATTTCATGTATTTGGAGACAAATTTTATGACTTTATGAAAGATTATTAATTATTTAAACTTTTTTTTTTTAAACTGATAGTATAGGGACTTTCCTTTGATTTTATTATAGGGGGAGCACCTAGCATTACCGAGCAACCTTTTTTTCTTCCAAGGAAGTTTGCAAATTTTATTCTATCATATCTTTTAAACCATATGAGCGAACTTTATAATTTTTTTTAAATACGCAGAAATTAGAGCAATAAAATTATTACGTACAAACACTATAGAAGTGCGTAAATTTTGGACCAAAATTTACATGTGACTTTACTTCATTATTTCAAAGACAAATAAGCGCTTTTTTGGGATACAATTTATGGATTCTTCATACTGAATCAATTTTCTACAAAACTGCATCATTACATTTTTAAATTTTATGTGTCGAAAAAATCCCACTGTGTGCCGTGTCAGTAATTCTGACTTAAAGCTTCCGCAAGGAGACTGCCTAAAAATTCATAAATGCGGTCGTTATGGGTTGGCTTGCGAACACCTACTTTATCCCGTAGTGTTGGGATTTGGTCTCCAGTGATTATTTCTTCTTTTCAAACATAAAGAAATTGGTCGCGCAATTAACTATATAAACGACCGTCAGTTGGCAGGCACACAGATATCGCTCGCCGTAACTGAGTACCGGATAGAAGTTAACACTCTCGTATAAAAAATTCCTAATCCACGGTGGAACAGCATACGCCAGGGATGCGTGGCAAAGAGGTTGCTTGGTCTCAAGTATACGAACTCTGAAAACCAGTCGATCTCCAGATTTAATACAGACTTACCCATAGATATGGAGCTATGTGTGGGGGGACATATGAATCAGCAAGCTTCGCAAGAGGCGGAATGGTTAATCTCTTCAGAAGCTACAGTTTTAATTAGTCAAACTCAGGACTCAGGAAAAGATGGACAAGAATGGCTCGCGAGGGGTGAATGTGTCAATCTATAAAGATACATCTAAGCCGTTAGACCGTGAGATTCCGGTCGGGATGGACAATGAAGCCTCGAACGAGGTGGAAGTAGAAAACCTCTCAAGGGGTCGACGGGACAGCTTTGAAAGATACTTCTGAGGAGGAGGCTGAGACGGTGGCACGCATTGTGTATGAATATCCAGCACTGGCTAGTCATAGGACCACGGGCAGACACTTGTTGGGTGTAAATACCATGGTGGACCTAAGCCTTAAACAAATTATAGCAATTAAAGGAGACTCCATGATGTGGAAGAAAGTCCCCAGTCGAGAGTCTGATATCACTGTAGTCGATAGCAAAGACTACCTGAAATCAATTCGAGGAAAGGAGGGGGTCGAAAAGGGATCCGTAACGATAGCGGGTTGCTTCGATATTCCCCCTACATTAAAAAAAGAAGCTATTTAACTCTTCTGCATTCTATGGGTCGAATTGACCCAATTTTACTTTTCAACTTAATTTTATTTCTCCACAATGATATTGTATCAAGTTGAAATCTTATTTTATCTTACACAACGTCACAACGCACTGTTTTCTTGTAACAAAAATAGGTCTTATAAACAGTTGTGATCTTGTTAGACCGATTTGAACCAACACAATTTCTTCGATCCTCCCATTAAAAAATTGATTACTAATGAAACTGTATTGATATTGCAGCCTAAAATGAACTGTGGCCATGACAATATTTGAATCCCCTTTCATCAAACAAACGAAACTTGAAGTTTCTGGAAAACATATTTGTTGTCATTTGAATAGTTTGTTTCAATTTTTTTGATTTTCGTTTGAAGTATTCGAGTATTTTTCTAAGTTAACTAAAATTTGTCACATATTTTACACAAGGGAGCAAGAAGGAAAGTAAGTAGTGTGCAGGCTAATTGTCTAGTTTATTTGTGATTTATCAGAGTACTCTGATAGATTCTAATATTTTCAATTGCAACAAATAATTTAAATATTGGGCCAAATTGACCCAATTCTGAGGGATGCAGAAGGGTTAAACAAACAACTGCTTGAAAAGCCATATTTCTTTGAAAGGATGGACATTTTGGAAAAACGTCGGAGTACGACTGAAGGTACTTCAACGCATTAACGCGTTTAATGTTTTATATCCGTTCATTCATTTAAGCCTATCTTGCGTTAGATATGTTTTTCATTCCAAACTGTTTTATGAAATCGTCCAACAAAATTAATTTCCTTCAAATAGTTTTTTTTTGGTGAATTTTTTGACTTTGTTCAATTAATTTTAAGTGGGGTACATACTCGTATAATGAACGAATGATTAATTGAAGAAGATTTTTTGCACAACCATTAGGTTTTATACAACGTGCGAAACTTTATGGGACAGACACGTTGGAAATACGAAAAATAGTTATGCAATAGCACAGTAAATCTAAATCTGATTCTTGATTGGATAGTTCGACTGGGGGGTTTGATATAGATATTTAGAATCAATTTTCGTTATTCTTTATCAAGTTGATTTGCCCACAAAACGACGGAAATTAATTTCAAATATATTTATCTTAAGTTTCCTACGGTTTTAATATGATAAGTGTAAAAATTTAAAAAATATTATCTTATATCTTTAAGTTAATCGTAAGGTTTAGTTCTTGATTTGAAGTTTCGACAAGGTGATTTGATGTAGAGTTTTAGAACGAATTCTTGTCAATCCTTGTCAAGTTTAGAGACTCAGAAAGAAAGATGACACTGACGCTGGCGCATAGCCGAAATCGGTTTTGGCTCCAAACCAAACTTGAAAAGTGATGACAGAAATTTTTTCAAAAAATCTACATAAAGCTTAAGCTCTTGTTTGAGTTACCCATAATCTGGGAACGCAATAATATGATTAATATATATGGCTGTAAACAAATCATATTATTATTATTGCAGACAATAATAACATGGGTTATCTTAGAACAATAAAAAACCCATCGAATGCTTAATAGTCAATGCGTTAATCACTTAAGTCACAGCACCCTAATATTTTGATTAAACACCAAAAGTATCACACAAATTACGTCCGCTAAAAACTTTTCATGGTTACATTTATAATTTGAGGTTAGAAATTGAATAAAAATTGTATTGTTCAACTCAACCACGTCGCAAATTTAATAAATAGAAATCATTTAATGGTTAAAAACAATAGTAAGTTTTCAAATAACCATTGTATGTGTGCCAAAACAATATATTGTTGTAGGGAACATAATATGGTTGGCCTAGCCATGTTTCTGCTTTTCGTATAGGGTAAAAACTTACATGTATATATGCATGCCCTCACACTTTACAGCGAAACCCCTAAAAATATTTGTATACGAGTATTAAACAAAACCAGCAGAAAAATTAAGAAAACAAAACTAAATAAAAAAAGAATTAAATTGGCTTGAAATGAACTAAGTTTTGTTGAGTTTGGATGAGTTGAGTCGGCTTGAGTGTAGCACTGCTAAGAGATATGGGTTTACACATAGTTTAAAGTGAAATGAAAATGAAAATAATAAAATCCAAAGCACGTAATGTAAACAGAGAATATTATACGGTATAAACAGACTTCATTACGGCATTTAAACAGAAATATCTGCCAATACTCGTGCTACACGTAATAACTGACTGGCAGTCATTGCAATCTAGGGATGCAATGTGATGTTTGTCTTGCTGTTTAGGTTTTTTTTTCTTCTATCATTCTTTACTTTCTTAGCTATGATTATGTACAAATGTAGTTGTGTATAAAGATCTGAACGAATGTAAACGTGGCTTTGTAGAAACATGCACATATGGTATGGATTGTATGTATGTATGTGTGACGAGTAAATAGTTATCTTTAACACTATCATAATGCATATCATACAGCACAGCGCACATTCATACATATGAGTACCTTCGATATAACTCCATACAGATGAATATAAAAACACGAAATTATTCCTTTTTGAATTTATGTTCTTATACTCACACATACATATGTATAATTATACTTATATTTGGCCACTGCTAAAATCTAGACGGTATTAATGTTGGACATGTACCAATAGAGAGTTGAATATTAATATGATGCTACTAAATTAGAAAAACCAAATGATACAATTCCAGTATCACGAGATGGCTATTGTAGTGTTATATGAGGAAATATTATTTCGGAACATTTGGGCTTGTTGGCATAGAACTTCGACTTTAAACGATCTTGTAAAAGAAATCCAATAGTGATTATGCGGTAATAGAATTGTATCACGAATTATCTTCACTTTTGCTAACTCTAAATTGACAGCTATCATTACGACTACCGTGCTCTCATTCGAGTCTCGTTCTTCCTTTAGCGTTTACTCTTGACTGTAGTGGCTTCAGACTGTCGGCCCTCTTCCTCATCACAGAGTCTCTAATTATTTGCTAGCATTTGTCTAAGACGTCGGTACCCCATGGCATCCACAATTATCAAGTGTCTGTCCGCGGTGCTTCTAAGGCGTATGCTAGATAGAGCTGGACATTCACACACAATGCGCGCTACCGTCTTAGCCTCTTCCTCAGGTGAAAAAGATGTCCACCCGCTCACAGCTCCATTTGCACGAAGATCTACCCGTACTAGGGACCACACACCCTCTTATCCACGCATTCATGACGTATGCTGTTCCACTATGGATTAGGGATTTTTTGTAATTGTTAACTCTTGTCTGCTGGAATTATTTAGCCAGACTTTTTGCAGAGACAGGAGCTTGTAACCCACAGCCACCACGAGGAGGTTTAAGTCAGAACTTCTGACAGTGCACGCAGTTACGGCGAGCGATATCTGTGTGCCTGCCAGCTGACGGCAGGTGATTCCAGCAATAAAGCTCTATTATTTCATTTTATATTTTTATATTGTTTTATTATTATTTAAAATAATTTTAATATATTGAATACAATTTGTTTGATTAAAATATTTAAATCGATAAATTAATTATTTAGTTTTAAATTTTGAATAACAATAATAGAGATAGCGATACTACTAAGTACATACATAGAATAAAATAGTTTCAATTTAATTGTTAGTGTAAATATCCATATAATTGTTTAATTTTTAATATAATTACATTTTAAACAATATAAATAAAATGTGTTTTAATAAAAAAAATTTCAAGTGCTTCATCTACAGCTACTAACTGCCACATATCGGCAACTAAATACATGCATGTGTGTGTGTCATACAAAATACGCACGTATATGATAACTACACATATTTTAATGAGACGGAAACAGTTTATTAATAGTTTAAATTCACATTTACATAAGCAAACATACAAATTTCTATATGCAGTACATACAAATGTATGTGTGTTATGTAAATATATTATAAGTAATTATTTTAATTATATTTCTATTTTATAATCGTTCGTTTTATTAACAATGTACATTTGAGTTTGTTTAAATATAACAAAATTTGTTGTTTAGCTGCTTAGTAGACGGTCTATTTTGCTTTCTTTAACTGCGCGTTAACATGCCATTAATCATGATATTGGCTAAAGCGTTACGTCTTTTACGCCAGGCTCCCATACCCTGAGCATGATATTGCAACTGCGTATACCACTGTTTAGTGCGTACATTATCCTCAGCCTACAGAAGATAGAAAGAAAGCAAATATAAAACAATTATCAGAAAAAAAGTATTCTATCATTATTAAAGGTGATAAAAGATCAAACATTGATTTATTTAAATTCTAGATGTTTTTCTAAGATTTTACCAGCCGACTAAGTATAAGTTTGGAGCCTGGTGTAGAACTCAATCATCAAATTTCGAATATTTGGAAAATGTATAAATCATGTTTATTTGTTTACACTTATAAAATAAAAAAAAAAAACATAATACGCAGAAATCTCGCTCACATTAATTAATTTTGAAATACCGGAAATTCCATTCGAATTATTGTTTTTTCTTTATTTTTCGTATCTAAGTATTTAAGTAGGTGAAAAAATATCTCTTTTCTTATGAGAATTAATGACAGAAACAAGAAATATGACAGCAACCAATTGCTATTGCTGTGCTAATCGCTTTTTCAACAGCTTAAAAACGGCAAAAGCAATATCGTAAATATTTCGCTGCTGATGTTAAGAAACCCATTTTTTAAATTTTCTTTTAGCATGCTGTGTAAAAATGATTGCAGTATACAACAACGCAAAGTTTGTTGTCATATTTGAACTCTTGTATATTTAATATAAGCTTCATAGCAATAGTATGAGCAATTTCAATACAGCATTTTTTTTTTAAACCCTGCTTTATCTAAAACGAAAATTTAAAAAATTGGGCGAAGATTTGCTAATATGTACAGCAAATGTTGATAGATATTTGTACAATCTTGTATGCCTCGGTATGATTGAGAACCCCTTGCGATAGTCATTCATACCAGTAACTATGCAGAAATGTAAATTAGTACTGCAGGAAGATTGGGTCTTCTGCACAATGATCACTGCTAGAGTTTCCAGAACTACACGAAGGTGTCCATAAACAATCTCCTCTGACTCTGCTTGCTTCTCATAACAGCTTGGTATTGGACTGTGGCCTTGGGAGGACTTTGGAATAGCTTGGCAGCTCTCAAATGTTTATTTCAGCCATTATATAGCACACGAATATCAAATCAAGAAACAGCTTTTGTAAAAACAAAATTTAACTGCCAAGTTGAATCAGCAGCTTGCATTTTACCACTTGGTCAGTTACTTATTTTGGTTTTCTTACAATAGTTTTCGTAAAATAGTTTTACGAATTAAACTTGTTTTAGCATTAGCTATGTAGTTGTGTATTATATCAAACAATACAAATTTCATTTCTAAGGTTTCCAATATTTATTCAAATGCCACATAACAATATTTTCTTGACACTCACCTTATGCACCTGTTGTACAAATTCTTACCAATATCTCAATTTCATGCAATTAAATTTGATTTGCCAATCTAAATTAAAAGAAATTTCAAAAATTCTAGATTTTTTATATTTATTTACCTTAAAGATAAATGTATCCTTGGAAGATATCTCTTGTATTTCAAAATATTCATCCCAATCTGCTTCACTGCATACCACACAACGATCCAAATACAATGGCTCACGTATCAATGTATAACGTCCGCACTTCTCCTTGACCACCAACAATGAAGCTTCTCGTATTCCGGTATGTTTCGGAAAATTCAGTTTATCTGACATGACTTTTTCTGCTTTATAATTGGTACTTGGCTGTGTTCGCACACACATACATACACACATGCATACACAAGGAAGGGTGTTGTTGGTTGATTGTGCAGTTTGTTGGTTGGTTGGGTTGTTGTGTTAAAGTGAACATGGAATAGATTTGGTTTTATTTTTCGTTCGTTGTTTTTTTTTTAGCAATCGTTTTCAACCAGGATGTAGAAGTGTTGATAAAATATAAAAGGAGTAGAAGAGAAAAAAAAAATATTGAGAAGATAACAAAAGATTGAAAATGTTGTCAAACTGTAAAACAAAATCGTAACGTGTGTGCTAGTTAAAAGATTTTCTGCGATTTTTATATTTTGCTTTCAATTTGTTGGATTCATCTTTTATTGTATTTCTTCGAAAAAAAAGAACTCTAGTACGGTATTGTATTTTAAAAACACAAGCACATACATTACTACATATTTATTCTTGGATATTTTTGCCAGTCTTTTATGTTAGACATTTCATTATAAACAGTGGTGGTCATAAAATTAAAACGCTCCCAATAGCAGAGAAATAAATGTGTTATTTTCAATATTTAAAAAGCTTCTTATTTATTGTTTTTTCTTTATTTATTCTTTGAAATTTGTATGCCCCTCAAAAGGGCATTTTAAATGTGTGTAAAATAAAAATATAAAAAAAAAGATTCTACATTTGACTGTATGTGTAAATAATTATGAACTATAATATTTTGTACATCTTCTTAGAATACTTTTTAAAACCAATAGTTTTGTTTTTACTGTGCTGTTGTTACTGTGCAAAAACAGCACTTCTTTTTCGTTATTTTATTTATGCTATTGCTAGGCTCGTACTGTGGAAAATACGACAGTATTGAAAGCAGCACCAATACAAATATGACAGCCATCACATTGACAGCATTGTGAAATGCTGCAGTAACCGTGCTTTGCACTAATAGGGAATTTTTAGGTGAACATAATTTGATCTATTCATTTTACAGTACAGCGAAATCCATTGTAATTTCAGTATACACTTTCGTTTTTTTTTCTAAGTGTTAACAAAAATCAAGCAAGAAATGCGAGAGCAACCGTTTCCTATTGCTGTGCTATTTTCCTTTTCAATAGCACAAAAACATCAATAGTAATAACGTAAATATTATGCCTTTGCTACTGCTGTTTAGAAATACATTTTTTTACTTTGCTTTTAGCATTATGTTAAAAAGCAATCGCAGCACAGAACAGCGAGGTGCTTTAATTTTATTGAAACTTTTTTAGAAGAAAATTACCATAAGTAATAAAATCGAATCTCCAAAATATTATTTATAAATTATTACCAATGTAATAACTTACGAAGTGTTTGATATCTTATTTGAACTGTTGCTATTGCTGTATCCGATATATTTTTAATGAAAACTTCCTAGCAAAGGTGATAGCCATTTAAATGTAGCATTTTTTATCCCTGCTCTGTACAAAATGCTTAAAAGATCTCATCTTCAGTAAGATTCAACACCGTTTAACGATTCGATAGCCGTAAAATTTGTTGATAATTTTTCGTCGTTTCTGTGGCGCTTATGCGTTTCGCTAAATAATCGCCAACGGTAGTTCATTTTCTGTTTATTAAACCCCTTAAGGGTACAATTTTTCATGCGTGCACTTACTTTCGCAAAAGTTAAATACAAAACATGTGCGGCTTTGGTAATTTTTTTTTGATTTATATGTTAACTAGCAATGCCTCCAGAAGATGCCATACACTTAAGTTTGTTTATTGAGGAAACAACAAAAAAAAAATACTATTCGCTTAGTTTTATCGACAGTCGTTTAGATATCAAAAACTGGCTTAAAGAAAATGAACATCGTTTGGAAAAGGTTACTGTTTATTTTTTAATTAAAACTTTTTAGTCATACGATTAGAACAGTGAATCGCACTACTGCATGTTTTCCACAATTCAGCACAATTTTTGGGGTTAAATCCTTTCATTGCTTTTTAAGCCTTATTCCATAAGTTTTACTACACAAGAAATGAAGTCGGCATTTCTATAATGTTTTTATTGGTAAAAATTCAAAGCACTCAAAACTGGCCAAAATATTGTTTAGTAAAAATTAAAAAAAAACAATTGTTTCAGTGTTTAAACTATGTGGAGAAGAAAAATGAGCGAAGTAACTGCGATGGCACGTATATAACATTTTAATAGAATGTTTAAAAATAAAAAGCAAAAGGAATTATAATTATATGGTCACTACTGTATTACTGTGTATGTATATGTACATATACATATGTAGATGAGAAAAAAAAACAGTTTAAAATTGTATTGTGTAGCCTGCTTTCTTCGCGAATAGAAATGGACATCTAAACTTTATTTTAATGCACAATGGAATCTAACAACCCTTGTCAAAAGGGCTAATATTATTAAAACAAATTTTTATGGTTAGCACGCATATGTATGTTCATATCTACATACATACATAGACATACTATCTCTCTCTCTCCCCCTCTCTCTTAAATAATATTGAAATAATTTTCTTGCTATTTTGTTTGATTCGGGAGCCGAGCTATAAATAGTCATATGATATATGTAATAAATCGTAATTCATTTCAATTGAATACATTTTTAAATAGTAAATAAATTAATAATACATAAGTACATTTAAAATGAAAGATCATATGTTTGGTGGAGCTACTCAAAAGGGCCATTATTGTTCCATCAATATCAGAAAAAGCAAAGCAAAAAAAATGAATAAGAAATATGTTCAGTTCACAGCTGTGCTTATTCGCCGAATAATTGTTGGCACAAATCTGTTATGCCATTACACAAACAAAATCTACATAGGCAAAATAAAAAAATATGTGTGTGTACGCTCATCTGTAAACACCCATACAAAAACTATGCTGAGAGCATTGAAACAATATCAATGAGAGACAAGATTTACCATTCTCAGTCAATACCATTCCAGAATTGGGCTCCCTCTCTTAAAATAACAGACCATAAATAACCAGAGTAAATATTTGGAAGTACTTTAATTTTTTTCATTTTATTTTTTTCATCACCCACGAAAGAAATTCCCGTTTGGTTTTTCTTTTGTTTTGCTTCCGATTTTTCGACGGCCCATAAATGAAAGTGAGAGAATTTTTTATTTCACGAAATGAGCACGGAAGAACAAAAATTTGTTCATTTCTACCTGTACTGATTTTTTACAAATAAAATGGTAAGAGAACAAAATCATCCAACAGACGCATATACGAGCATATTGGTAAAAGCATAAACATAAAATAAATGAACAAGTTTCTGTTCTCTCGTGATAATTACGTGTAACGAAAAAAAATCGTACCCGTTCATTCATGTGCGGTGAAAAACAAAATGTGAAAACAAAATTTCTTTCCTGAAGAATGAGTTGGGTGCTGTAACAAAACACAAACAAAAATTTACTTTTCACGCTGTACGTATCCTACATATAACTAAAAAAAAGTTCATGAACTTGTTTCTAAAATTTAAGAAGGTCTTTTACCGCCACAATTGCGTATTCTTTAAAAATTATACACAATACAAATTTTCAGTATTTTGGTGAGCAAATACAAAAAGTTTTGCAAATTGGATTTCAAATTTTTTATTATGGTGGCACTTTCATATATTTCCAAATAGTGTTAAACATTTTGCAATCGATTTGAACTGAATCAAGTATGAAAATATGTCAATATTGTAAAATTTAATAAATAGCTACGAAGTACACACAGGCTCAAAAAGCCTGTTTAACACACGACATATACTGCACACACATACATATGTGCAATAAAACCAATTTCAACTAACACCATACTGTATGTCCTTCAAAATAATACTTGTGTAATAAAACTGGAAAACAAAATATCCACTTAAACTCGTTTTCAAGTATCATTTACTTAAAGTGGCCTAGTAGAGTCCAGTAGTGGTAAAAATTATTGAATTCCTTGACTATTGTTTTTTTTTGTCAGGAGTAAATGTATGTTGATGTGTTCTCAAAGTAACCAACTACTCAATTGTCCTTGTGAACATTGTAGTCGTCAATACTGCACACATTCCTTGCCTAGAGTATTATTGTACGGTGAGTGATATTAGGAAGCAAATTTAATTTTTTTTTTGGAATTTTTTCGTTAGCGACAAAGTCATATATTACCTTTCCATTTGTTACTAGCAAAGCATTTACTGTTGTCAGTTTAATGGTGCGAGCCTTTTTCCAATTGCTATCTGTCGGCTGAGTGTAGAGCAATTTGCCTTCCATAACAAAACGCACTTCATCGTGATTCCATTCTAGCACATCTATGGCCATTTTACGTAACTTTATGTTTATCATATCGATTTCGCAGGAAGCACGTCGATTGGGACTCGATGATGAAATGCGACGCCAGAGCTTTGTTGGTACATCTTTTGCTTCCTGATTGATGTGATTCAAGTGTAATTCAATTTTTTCTTGTGCCTGCTTAAGTTGATCACGTCCCTCAAGATGTGCTGGTGTGACTTTGTATAATCGCGCCAATAGTAAAGGATATTTGGTGACACGTTGAACTGGTACCTGTTAATAGGAAAAAAACAAAAGTAAGAGAAACGCAAGATATTATTTCAATATTAAAATTGTGAATTTCAGGCAACTTTAATGGTTCATTATCAATCAAATCTCAAATTGACTGTATACTTTTTAAATAACAAACTATGTTTTTTTTTACCATTAAAAATGAATTCAAGTTCATTCTCCTTAGCACGGCATTCTCCATTTGTGATACTTTCAAAAATATACGCAACAATTCCTTCTCCTTTTCCAGATTGGCCAACAGAAGACTGGCACCCGCTTGGCGCACACAATAGCTTTCGAAAGCATGTAACATTTGTGTAGACTCCAAAAATATTTTACCAATATTTACCGTTAGCAAGTCATCGTCACCCTGTTCCAAGGCGATGTCGAGAGCGTCACGCATGCGTTCAGCAAGAGTTTGATTGTTCTCGAGCAATTCTTCGGTATTCAAGAAGATTGCAGAGAGTTGCTCTTGTGTTAGGAGACCGGCCACCAACATGGGATGACAAAATTCTTCTAAAATAATTTGAAGATCTCGACCATATTTCTCTTCTGTCTCCACAACTTCTGTAATGATTTCTTTGCGCTCGACTCGCTTTTTGCCACATTTACGGCAAACTAACGGTGCAAAGATATGACCATTATCGCCGACTTGCGTCTCTACGGGGCCATCACAATCTTCGCACAAGTGTATGGGACTCGAACTGGGCTGAGATTTTTGCTGCGGTGGTGCCGAGCAAGAAGCGGAGGTGATAGATTGAGATGGGGATAAGGAAGAAGACTTGGTGGGATTTAAAAATTTGCTGCGAGACGATTTGCTAGTTTCTGAACCCAAACCGGAATCATTACGTTCTATACCACTGGCGGCTTGCTGATTGCGTAGTAGCATGAAGTTGTTAGAGGTAGGCGGTGACAACGAGCTCATTGTACTTTGGTTATCATCTGAAGAATCACTCATTATTGAAGATCTAGAGCTAATAGTGTCTATACGTTTGAGCTTGTTCTGTTTTCCTAAATCACTTAGAGTATCTGTAGATTCCTCTTCTATAATAATGGGATTAGAGAGGTTGAGGGTATAGTCAAAGGGTTCTTCTTTGACCAGGCCTCTCTCTTTGGCATCTACTAGATAAGAGAGAATGTCATATTTGGAGGCTCCTTCGAAAATAGACCTGGCCGATTTTTTTTCTAGTTCGGGATCGTTGAGTGGAGGAGCTGTTAGGGGCAAGGGTGGCGGCACATCAGATATTTCCTCATATATGGGATCAATATTTTGCCTTATAGATTCATACTGATGCTCATCGTTAGTTAAGTCTTCGATATTTGTTGATAACTCTATTTCCTGTAGGGTGGCATCTACGAGCATTTGATAAAACTTTGTCTTGGTTTCTGGAGAGGGTATGTCCTCTTCCATTATAGAATTAATATCACTCGAACAACTTTGATAACAATCCGATTCGTTGGCATCAAAGTCAAACAGTTCATAGTTATGAGCTGAAGCAAAACTGTTGGCTGAACTAATACTGCCCCGATTTGACATACGCTCTTCGTCCTTCGAGGGTACACTTAACAAATTGGGGTTGGAGGAAGTTTCCTTATGGAAAGCGATACGATCCTCTTGTATACGTCTTAAGGACAGATCAATCAAACGATTCATATCCTCACTATCTTTGGTACCAGTCATGTCCAGCGAACTTCGAGACTCTTGCAAACGTTTCAGAGAGTTTTCAATTAGCTCAGCCACTGTATCGGTTTCCAAGCCGTCAGCTACTTGCTGCAGCATGGGATCTTCCAAAAGTTTTGTTATAAATGTTGTCGATTCTGAAGTTTTGTTTATAGGAGTGTTGGTTGGACTTTCCAGTATATCTGAGTGTCGTTCGTTCATTTTTTTTGAGCGTTTTGCATCCTTTTGTGTATCGTTTTCCCGTAGTTTGCAAATATGAGGTACCAAGTTTCTTTTGACAGCTTCAACAGGATTCCTTAAAATTTTTAATAACTCCGTTTCATGAGGCAACCATTCTTCTGAATCCTTTTCTTCTGGAAAATTTTCATTTATCATGGTAGACGAAACCATGGATGCCTTGGTTAAGGATTTTTCCTTTTCATAGTCCAAACGTATTAATGTTTTTCCTCTCTTCGAGGTACCAGCACTGCTAGAGCTAGACATCGACGAACAGGAACTGGTTATGGAACAGGTTGATGTAGATGAGGTGGATGAAGCTGATCTTTGCAAGTTTATATCAATTGTGCCACGTATGGGTATTATAGCGCGTATGCTACCAGTTGCCGAAGAAGATTTCGCTTGTCTCTTCAAAAGATTATTTAACTCGTTGTGGTGAAGTATTAATTCATCCTCTGAGCTGCGAGGGCTACTCACATTAATGGTAACCGTATTATAAGTATTTGTTACTCTTAAGCCTTTTAAGTCATTGCTAGTTTTGGTCGAACTATCTGTAACCACCACAGAGGATTGATAGAGTGGTGTGGAGGAATCATCACAGCTTAAGTTCATGGTGCTATAACAATCATCACCATTAATTAAAATTGAAGTTTTCTTTTGGCCATAAACATTGGAGGCGTTTAATGTACTCAAATCTGTAACACTATAGTGTGAAGAGTTGGAAAACGTTGAGGATGACGTTGAATTTGGAGTAGTGGGTGTTTTGGGTGTTTGTGGGGAGGGTGGTAGATAAACATCATTATTATCTGTGTGGGCAATTTTTAAGCGATGTACTTCAGAGGAGTGTTTATTAAATGGAGCAACTCTAACAACAGTTCGTTGTTGCTGTTGTTTAGTGTTAGCGCTTGGCAATATTTTGTGCTGTTCACTGTTTTTATATAAAGAGGACGAGGGGGTAGATGATGATAAGTCCGTTGTTGGTTTTTCACTATTTGACAATTCTGCTAAAGTTTTCATATTGCCAGCCAATTGTTGCTGCATTGTGTTTACTTCGACTAAAGTGCCTTCATTGATTTCTTTAGAAAATATTGTATTGTTTACTGCGGTTGTTGTTGCCCGATTAAGCTCATGGCCAATTGTTGACTTTTGTTCTAGATGCTGTTGTTGCTCCAGCTGCTGTTTCCTCTCTAATCCGTTAACTGTTTGTTGTTGCTGCTGCTGAAAACTTTCCTTTGCATCTGTTGCCAAGGTAATGGATTTTATTGACTCCTTCAAGTCCACAGCCTTGGGTAATGAATTGTTGCATTGAGTTGTTGCAGCATTAGCTATATCCACTACAATTGAAGCCGATTGTATTGTTGGTGGCAAAGTTTGTGGCATTAAAGATGGTGGTGGAGGCGGTGGTTCTCTAGGTCTCTCTAAAAAGGCTATAGAAAATAAATCCCTTGTATCGCTGCGGTTACAACGGTTGCGCAATGCCATTGTATCCTGAAAATGTAATGAAGTTTTGCTACTATTAGCTCTTACACCCACAACTCGTCTACCCGCCTCTGAACCTAAATTGCAATCAGCACTGCTGCTGTCATTTATATTATTTGGTATATTTTCTATGTCCTTAAAGCTATTGCCGGTGTTTGGAAGAATATTTTTGTTACTGCCACCATTATCAACATGTGCAGTGTCGTGGTTCAATTGTTGGTTTTTCTTTTGCTTGTTGTCATTGTTATAGTTGCAGTTACTGATATTGCCATTGTGATATGTCGACGATAGTCTCACTGTTGGTGCTGCGAATGTTGGCTGTCTTTCACTTTGTGAACGTCTGATGGGATTTCGTGATTGTGTCTCTTTTGTTGGAATTTTAATATTTTTACTGCCTTCGCTACTAGTAATAGAACTACTACTACTACTAGTACTACTACTATCAACAACTGCCGCAAGTGTTTGCGTATCCTTTTTAGTTTTCTTAGTGCATTTTTGCTGCTGGTTGGTCTTTGCATCATCATCATAATCGCTTATTGTTGACTTTTTAGCTCCTGAAAATAAATACAACGGTACTCAATAAGTACATTATGTTTATTCAGTGTATAGAGGTTGACTAGCAAGTGATAATAACACACACACACACATATATATATAAATATACATATACACTGACAGTGTTGATTTTGTTGAAATATAAGTGTTATTTAGCAAATAATACTAATTTTTAGCTCAAAATAAAATTTTATTTTAAAATGGATATTAAATTTAATTTTAGGAAAAAATCTACGAAAGTAAAACGTAGAAGGAAATATCTCCTTTATACATCAATTAACTTGGAAATAATAATTTTGATCTGAAAAAATCTTTATGTTAAAATACTCAAACCTCCCGTCGAAACCTAGGAAGAGGTGATTTGTATGAATTTAGATCGAGTTAAATGACTTGTTAAAAATTCAAGTAAAATGATAAAGTATTATAGTTTTAAAGCAATATTTAATCAGATTTAACAGTCGTGTGGCTCTCATCACTTTCAAAAAACTTTCTTAACGCAGAGATTTTTCATTTTATCAGGGTCGCATTTACACCGAAGAAAACAAAGAAAATACCAAACGTAGATGGTAAAGAAATAAGCAAGACGACTCCTTTGGCGCTGACAGTGCACTGCCGTTGATATTTTTTTTATCTTGCACCGGCACAAAAACGGCCACTGTGCTTATGGATTATCAATGTGTTTTGTTCACTCTAGTGTTGTAAATTTGAATACTTGTTTTTTTGTTAAAAATAAAAATCCATAAAAAACTTCATTTGCTGAACACTGTAAAGAGCCACTACTACCGACCCGAAATTTCTCGATGATTGTTGCCAAAAATGTACGGTTTCGTTTCTTTCTGTGCTACTTGCTGGAAGTAAACAAATACGTCTATTTCATGTTATTTCAAGTTTGATAGTCTAGACAAACAATATAATTAGAATATTTTACTTTAGATATTTTTGACTGTCAAAACGATTGTTAACAGATTTCTCTCAACAAAAACCCAATACCTGTATAATAGTGTGAATAGCCCAAGCATGAATTATAAATAAAGAGATCGAACTTTTTCCAACAGCTGGTAGTATTCAATAAAACAAAAAAAAAAAAAATACAAAAATGAATAAAAAAGAAACTTTAAAATCCTACAAAATTTGTAAATTATTAATTATTTTATTGATTCTTGATTTGATATTCCGGCAGGGTGTTTTGATGTAGAATTTTGGAACCAATTTCCGTCATTCGTTGTCAAGTTTGGTTTGGAGATAAACCGGCTATGTGCCATCTTCAGTATCATTTTTCGTTCTGAACGAAAAATGACTTAATTAAAATATATTCTTGAACGCTTTGTATCAATATTAAGAAAAGCTTGACTTTGAATACAGTCGTATAAATGTTTAATAATTAGAACCCAAAATGATACCGCAATCTAAACGACAATTTTGAACAAAAATGTGCAATTAACGACATGTTTGCGGTTCTTCTTATTTAATTAAAAATGAATTCAACTTCGATGATTTGTGTTTACTATTTTTTTTCTATTTAAAATTCAAAAAAATTCGGTTTTTTAAAAAACAGCAAAAAAACACATGTTATTATTACATGTTGTTATCATGTACAATTTCAAAAGTCTTGTTCATGTAGGCGATTGATAAAAGTATAAATAGGATCCATACATTGACGGACTGACGAACGTTTTCACGTTTTAAAAGAAATCCACTCTTTAATATTATATTTTTTTTCACTCGATTTTAAATGGGAATCCCAACTATAATTGTTGTTGAAATTCATGATTTTAACTTAGCCAATTGCAATTAATTAAAATATTTTAACAACTTGTTATTTGTTTTATATGGTTTTGGGGTTTTTATACAAACAAATTCTTGAAATTAATTAGTTCTTTGCAATAGTCATGAAATAAATCAAATTGTTGGAATTTTGCGGCGATGGCAGAATAACGGATTAGAAAATACTTATTAAAAAAGCCATACAAATTTGTTTGTCATAAAAAGGGATTCGTTGTGGGCTTTTTAAGAATTAGACCAAAATAAAAAGAGAAAATCGAAAGCAGTAACTCGCATTCCTTGAAACATAAAATGTGAAGCTGTGAAGCGTATGAATGATAAACATGAGTATATCAAAATTAATTATTGTTCATACGCCACAGGGAATTGCCATTTGGTAGAGTAGGAAATATGGTGTAACTTTTTTCTTTCTTAAATTTCATTATTAAGCTAATAAGGCATCGATTTTTATGTGTAATTAAAGCATCATATTAGAGCTCTTCGCGACGTTTTCTACTTCTGCAGGGGTTTGTCTATTTTATTAAAGAAAAATAATATAGTGTGACGACCAAAAGTCCTTCCACTCGTTTTTGGGTCCCATGCAATTACAAATCTTTTGTTTATATAATTAAATACGAAATTATTATTAATAATAACTTAGGTTTAAGATTAAAGAAAATGTGCTCAATGGTAGCACTGTTTTAATACATCACTGATCAGCTGTTACTGATCGTATGATGGAGTGTTTACGTGAAACTCAGCCAAGCAAGTATAATAGCAATGTGTATAAGTAAAGAAGGCAATCGCCTGTGGCTAGCAAGGCGGTACGACCTACTTGATAATTTAAGAATTTTATTCAGCTTTATTATTTAAGACTTTGGCAGACAGCAAATAGTTGGGCCAGAATTTTATTCGCTCTAACCGACTGCGGTCGGAGTTGAGTGAGCAGAGGAGACATCTCTTAGCTTCGGGCCAGAATTATGTTCGCCCCGACAAGAGAGTCAATCCTTGTCCCTTCACCTAGAGCAGTAGCCAGACGAAGGGAGTCCATCTGAGTGAGAGGCACAGAGCTTCTGGTATTGTCGAGTCAGGCCAGAATATTATTCGCCCTGGAAGCCGCGAGCTTTACTCCAGCTAACTGTGAAAACACATAAACGCATAATTTTTATTTTAAGTCCCTTGGTTCATTTGAATTAGAGAATGATTTTGGTTCTAGCTTTAAGTCCTTGAAGCCGTGTTTTATATTTTTTTCAAGAAGACGACATCGGAATATAAATGCTTATAGAAAATGTTTAACTTGTTTTTTTTAAACGTTTTAATTAAACTTATATTTGCCTATTGGTAGAAATTCATCTGGGCTGGGCTGGGAATGATAACGGGGTTTTTATCGATAATACTAAACTGCATTATTAGCTAATTATCAGTTAGATTTTCAAGGGTTAAGGTGCTGCAAAATATTTAAAGAAAAAAGTTTTATTTAAGACCTTAGAGCTTTAATAATTCATTGATAAATATTTTGTTTTTTATACACATTTCTTGGAGTTTTTATAATTTGTAAACAATATATTGTGAACTTCTATCGACGGATGACTTGTATTCCCCTGGATAATAAAAACTTCAACACAATAAGCGGACGCGAACACGAAAAGAACATTCATTTTAACAAAACCCTGTAGTAAGAAAACATCTGTTTTGATTAAAAAATAATTAAATATTTGAAAAATAGATTGTAAATCGTTTTCGATAAAAATACCATGACCTTGTGGGACTAACTGAAAGGTATAAATGGGCTGTCTAAGTCACTGTAAAAAATATATGCTAAGGGGGAACCTCTAAATACTAATGAAATTATAGACCAAAATGCATATACAATGTTGACGAAAGCGCTACTATTCCTTTGTGATCTTCTATATAAATTTATAGCTTTTAAATCTGGTCAATATCTTTCATCAAATAGAGACTTACAATACTGCTTTAAAAGAGTGCGGCTAAAAAACCGATTGCTCTGGTTGGAAACGCCCCAGTGAATGACCTTCCTTCCAGTATTTCGAATTGAAAAAAAAACACCATGACTGAATGATTGAGGCTCAGAGGCTGATATTCCCCCCATATTAGACAACAAAAATATTCTGCGAGAATAAAAAAACAGGCATAAATGAAACCGCTTGCAGAAGATTACTCAGCTCTTGCACACAAAAATATTTGGAAAAATTATGAACAAATTATTCATGATTTTATTTCCTTTATTTTCCATAAATAAAAGCCACAATATTATATATCGTTTTTTATATTATTTGATGCAATTTCGTGGCAGTAAATGATATCTATAATTTTTTGAGGTTGAAGATACCATAATACAATGAATTTTACTGCCTACAACCAAATAAACGAAAGGTTTAATTTAATACGACATACAATAATACAAGGCATTTGTGAACTGCATATTTTTTGCTCTTGCGCACAACCATAAAATATTTGTAAATTTTATTGTGTTAGTCATAATTCGGTTATATAATTGTATTTCTAAACCATAGTGTAAACTTGTTGTTGTTGATTTTATACAACGTTACACCTTCAATGCTATCAATCTGATCTTCATAACAAGAAGAAAAAATAAATTAATTTTTGTTATAATCAGCAGCTCAAAATGGCAAATAAGGGATAAAAAATACATATTAAATGAAATTCGTTTTTCTTCTTTTATTATTTTGGTGTTCACAAGCAAATAAACAAAATGTGTATTTCATTACACAAGATACAAGGGGGGTTGTGTATGGAACATATAATTTTACACATAAACGACAAATACCTCAACAATACAATTTTCAATATCTGCAAAAAATATTTATTACAAATTTTCCTTTACTACATTGACAAACAACTTCAAGTGTATTAAATAGAAGGAATACTTTTTTCTGGCAATCTTACATAAAACACGTTGATTATTGCTTCGCTTTTTGAACATTATCCCGAATTGAACGATTGTACGCTCATGCATCGAACACAAATTTAAATTAGGAATGCACGAGTTAATTTTTATTACATTCTCTTCGTGTCAATGGAAAGGGAGAAAGAGAACGTGAAAAGGACAAAAAAGGGATAAGAACCAATTTTAGTATTAAAAAAATAGCGAAGATAGTCAAGCATGGTTTAATTGAAATAATGTGTTTTTTTCTGATTTATTTTTGTTTTTCTCTAATTTCGCTTTTATTTTCAATTGTAATTTCCATCGTGATTTCATAAAAACAAAAATTGAGAAAATAATGTGAACACAACAAAGTTTTATTATATTAGCACACAATTTTTCTAAAAACAAGCAAAATAGACAATAAAAATTCAAAACAGAGGAAAAGCTTTATTTAAATTAAATGTTCAATGTGTTGTACCTTTTGTTACCAACAATGTATAAAGGAAACGGAAACCTGCATGAACATTCAAACGAATGTGTTTAATTGTGTTCTTAGTTAAATGTTAATATAAAAAAAAAACAATATATTTTCTTAACAACTGTCTTTTATGCAGTAAAACGAATGTTGTAAAGTTTGTAATGCAAATTGTAGAAGAAAATATTTTTTTATTACTAAGGAGTGAGATCAGAAGTATTGGCTTAAAAAGAAGTTCTCATGGTATAAATAAATAAAAATTTTCATAGTTCCAATGACTTTTGCTTAAACATTTTATGGCAGCTTTAATCATTTTTTTTAAATTAGTCGATTGCAGCTTATAGAATAACATTTTCATTTCATTTTTAAAAAAGCTTAAAATCTTTCTACTGTTTAAAATTATAAGTAATTTTAAAGGATTTGCTTTCTTTGATCTGAAAATATGTTACCTAGAAGAGCAAATAGTTTGCTAATTTTTGCAATTGCATAGCAAATACTAGCACCTTTAAAATTTCTCAATATAAATATTCCCAAGGTGCTAAAAGCAGAGCTTAAAAATGACAGATTAAAATTGATTTGAAGATTGAATTGAAAATACAACAGCAGCAGCCATAGCAACAATTCAATAAATACATCAGGCACTGCGCTATTATTTTTAAACAGCATGCAAAAAGCAAATTAAAAATAAATATTGCTATGCAAAAATTTACAATGTTGCTTTAGCTGTTTTTGTGCTGCTGAAAAAAGAAAACAGCATAGCAGGTGCGAATATTTGCTATTTGTTGGTTTTTTCAGGCTATAATGGAAAATCTCGCACAGATCCAGATTACCTACATACACATTTTGTCTTACCATAAATTCTTATAACTTAAGGTTGATTTTTTAATCTATTTGAATACTTAGGGAAGAACTCTTAAGGGCAAACAAAGATTACAATGAAATTTCTGCCACTTAAAAAGTTAATAATTTAAAAATTTACTATAAGTGCAAATCATGGCTGGTGTACCATTTCGCAAGGCTGACAGTGTGTTTGCATGTGATGGTGTTGTTTTCATTGCTATCGTAATTTCAACAGTGCGAGCATAGCAACAGCATAAATAAATGAAGGAAAACGATAAATATAAATAAACCTTGTTGAAATTATAGCATAGTACAGTATTTTTTGTGCTATTGCTATTTCCCAGCTAACACTAAAAGCTTTACATTGTTTAGTAGGTATGTTTTTAATAAGACTTGATCTTGTATCGGGATCGCTTGTCACTTACCGTATATTTTGTGCAAAATTTTTGATAAATTTTTAGACTAATAAGACTGCTTGTGAATTTTGAATCTTACCTTAAAATTGAGTTTTTCCTGCCTAACGGTCTCTACTGATTGCTAAATTCTACTGATACTGCCTCTATTCTACTGTTCTGACCAAAGAAGTAAATGGAGTTCAAGAAAAATTATTCAAAATTTGTATTCTTCATGAATCTTTTACAAAATTTAATAACAAAGAAACTTTAAAGTCTCCAATTTATTTGTTTTTTGTAGTGTTCGATGTTAGATTTTCGCTTAGACAATGCTGCCGAACTTCTTAAGGCTCAGAATAGTGTTTCTATTTAAAAATATTTCACTTGCAAAGTAAAACTTTTTATAAGGTTTAATTGAATACTCCTTTACTCTTATATTTATTATTAATTTCTTCTCTGTAGAAATGGTTTTCATAAATTGCCCTTGTTTACTTGTTATTTATTTATTTAGTAAAATTGTTACCCAAATATGCAGTACCAATTTATATAGGAAACTTATGTACTGCACAGAATGGCTTTGAGAGTGCTATTTCAGTATTCTTTTCTTAAGTTTTCATGTATGTTTTGTTTTTATTCAACTGCATTTTATCATGTTTCTTTTTCGGTACGATTCATACAGTGTACATTACAAGTAGACTGTTTCCTTATGAAATAGATTTATAAGCATCCAAAAAGAGGAGTCCTTTATTAAAATGATAAAAATGAAAAGGATACTTTTTAAAAACATATCGTGTTCAACTTTTTTTCAACATTTTATTTTTTAAATACGTTGTCTCTTAAAGAGTTGTTGTTTGTAAAGTTTTTTGTTATTAAGAAAGAAAGGAGTTTTTGAAAACAATAATATTTTAACAAGTGATTTCACAAAAACTTGCAGTTTTAATTAAATTATTTTTAAAAAAGGACATAGGTACTTTACAAAAAGTACTTTTTAAAAAGACACATTAAAAAAAATTACTTGAATAGAATGTACTTAAAAATGTATTTTTAACTAAGGTACTTTTTAAAAGTGGTACTTTAAAAATGCAACTTCCAAAAAAGACCAATACTTAAAATTACGGACTTTTTGGAAAATCTTTATTTTTAAGAAATTTTATAAAAAAATTGATTTTTTAAACGTTGATTTTTTAATCATATTTTTTGTATAGGACATTGCTTTTAAGAAATCTATTGTTAGGAATATATTTTTAAGATTTATTAAAAAAAAATCACCTTGACATTGAACGAAATATTTTTAAAAAGTTTCGTTTAAAAAAAACATTTATTATTAAAACGTACTTTATGGAATGAGCGAATTTTAAAAAAATTAAACACACAATAGCGGCAATTTTAATTGTAGAGAAGGTTTAATATAAATGCTTATGTTACATATGTAACTCACTAATAGTTCACTTCATAAAAATGCTTTTTGTAGTTTTAAGTATTAAAAATTTCATTGGGAAATGGTGCATCGTGGAATTTGTTAACGGTATGTGTGCAATAAAATGAAAAAATATTTTTAAATTCACTTCGTTTTTCTTTTGTTTCTTGTTTTACATTTTTAGTTTAGTTCTTGTTTTGAAGTTACATACAATCCCATGTCTGAAATAGTCACGTGTTCAATCATAAAATTGTTTATGTCTTTTTAAAAATTCAGAAACTAAAAAAAAGAATTTCGACATGACTTGTGCTCCTTGGTGGCAAATAATTGGATAGAATTTAAGCATGCAACAAATTTAAGCTGAGTAAACAAAAAAAAAAAAAAAAAACGATTTAAGGGATTATAAGGTATTTCACAAATTGCATTCGAAATTGATATGATTCCGAATTACTATTCCGAAAGAGTTTTTAACTTCTATAGAATTCGTTCGTTTTCAATACACCGAAAAAAATAGTGTTAAAATAAGTATTTAATATGGCAACATAAAAATGTAGCACAACAAACATTTCTTACATACATAAATACATATGTATATCGCTCAGGTACTCAAACAGCGTCATAAACAGAGACCTGCGCCAATCGGCTAACAGCCGTCGCCGTGGAAATATATCAGCTTTAATCGGCTTAAACACAGCAGCCGGTGAACAGGCACTTCTCGTATAATTTTGTTTATTTTTTAATAGAAATTTAGTAAAAAATAAAATCGATTCTGCTCGAAATCTAGTATGTACTAAATGTAAGTGCTCTGAATGAATTTCTTTTTGTTTCGTAATACTTGACGTAAAAATTCGTTCATTCAAACAGCGTTTTAAAGTACGTAGTAGCAATAATTAATGTGTTAATGTTATACATTAAATTAATATGACGCTGATGCCAAGTGAAATTTTTATGCAGAAATTGCAAAATTTTGTAGAATTCATCAAATTTACTCTTTTAAATCGTCAGTGTTAAGTTTTTGCATTTTTAATATGTGTTGAAGTGCACGAAAATATTGTTCTTTTTGAATTTTTATCTCGGACGTAATTTTGTATGAAAAAAGGAGTTTATCGAAAGCATGGAGAAGTTAGTTTGAAGACACTTCCGAAACCATATCTCTCATTTTAAAATGGTTTGTTTATTACATTGTTTATAAATTTTTCCCACTATGTACCTACAAATTATTTTCAGTTGGCTGCTGTCGACTTTAAGTCACCGCTGAAACTTTTTATGGAAACCGCCACAGTCGATAAAATCAGTTGGCGCAGGTCTCTGGTCATAACTCTAAAAATGCCATTTCGAGATATTTTGCTCCTACTACATAAATGACAGCATATACTCTTCATACGTGGAATGTAGAAGAGATATAGAAATGAAATTTATACACAATACAAAAAATGAACAATTCTGCATCATTAGCTTGCTTCGCTCAGTTTGTATCAGTTTTTTTTGTTTGTTTTGTGCGGTGCCAGCAAAGTTCTGTAAAAAACGTACAATATAAAAATATGGTACCCCAGTGGTGTAGCTGGAAGTCGGGGGGTCATGTGTTTGATACCTACTAAAAACTCCGCGAAGTACAATTCTCCGTGACTATGCTGGAAAATTGAAGTTAGAATATTATTGTAATTCTACTGTAACATTTAAAAAATAAATAAAAATGTGACATTACAAAGCAAAGAAAAATAGTTTATTTTTTTACCTTGCTATAGTACTTTTGTACGGAATTTAGGCTATGTAATATAATTTATATACAATTTATTTATTTTGCTCACATAAAAAATGCGGCGTTATTAGATAATTACGTATTACGTTTCCGCAGAAACAAAATACGGATACTTTCAAACTGAATTTAACTTTGTAACATATTTGTGTATTAAAAACTTAAATAGTTTAAATTTGTTCCAAAATCGCAATGGAATTTTCAACAATTTCGTATTGAATGGTGCAGGTATCTCAACAACGTTGTTCTATAAAATAACATTTAATTAAGATATTAAAATGCTAGCTGGGATATAGCAAACAGACTGTAATTTATAGCATAAATTGCACAAGTAATATTAGCAATGAATTTGCTTTTGCTGTGCTGTTGAAAATAAATACAGCCTGTCAATAGCAAAAACCAAAAATATTTGCTCAAAAGCACTTCGTTTTCGTTAATTTATTTATGATTTTGCTGTGCTCGACAGCATTGTGATATGGTACAGCAACCGTGCTTTGCAATAATAGGGCATTTTAAAATACACATGTTTTAAGTTTGCTTGAATTTTTGTTTATCCTTTAGTTTTCTTTTCTAAGTATTCAAAGAGGTAAAGAAATCATCTCTTACCTTATTAAAACTTTTTACATAACAAAATGAACAAGAAGCAAGATATGTAACAGCAAAAACTTGCTATTTTATACTTAAACAGCAGCCAGCCAATAAAAGCTATATCTTACATATTTTGGCTTTACTGCTGCTATTTAAAAATAAATTTATTTATTTTTAATTTGTTTTTAGCATGCTGATAAAAAATAATTGCAGCAGAGAACAGCGCAATTTTTTTTGTCATATTTGATGTTGGTATTGCTGTTGTAGTTTTAATACAAGCATTATAGCAACAGTAATGACAATTTTAATCTAGCAATTTATTGAAAGATTTCGGCGCTATTACTAAGCAAAGTAAAATGTTATAATTTGTGTAAATATATTATTGTTCGAAAAACGAAATGTGAAAAATTATATTCATCATATTTGCATTTAGTTAGTCTGTTGTTAGTGATAACAAGATTAATCGAAAAACGTGTAATAACTGACTAATGATTTAATTGTATAGGAGTTTCCCTTGCGATTAATCTAGTATTAATCGATGTTTTCCAAAATGATCGAAAAGAAATACATAAACAATAAAATTTGCTGCTAATATTTCGTTTCTATTTTATTGCTGACATACACATTTGGTGTAAATAACAATTTAAAGCCAGTTTGAATACCGATTTAGGAGTATAGAGCAATCATTTTTACTGCTAGCATTAACTCTACTAGATCCCAGATTTAAAAATAAAAACTATATCGAACATCCTTTACCGTCATCTGCGATTATGAGAGATGACAAGTAGAAGACGACATTGGAAGTGGACGAGACTTCTATTGATGTTGAATTCGATTTTTTTTTCGAAAAGACATTCAGCGATGTAAAATTAAACTATAAATTGTAAAAATTTCAGCTTTTATAGTGCCGTAGATTATTCGTTACTAACAAATGCACCAACGATTTTATAATTATATTCCGAATCAAACAAAACTTGTTAAACCAGATGAAAATTAACTTTTAAATCAAAGGAAAGTAGTACAAATAATTAAATCTTTTTATTCATTTATAATTTTATTCTCCTGGCCCGAATGTATGTTAATTAAATTTTTATATTTAATATTATTTCGACTTTAGTTTAAAAGTGGTTTTGTTTTATTATTTTATACATTCTCCGGCTGAATGGTTGGTTGATAATTGTTTGTGCAAAATTATTTTTATTTTGTTTCAATAAAGTTGAATTCAAACAAATTATTTGTTTTCTTTCTCCCTTCATCTCTATACTCGGCTTTTTTATTTAATTTTAAATTAACAAAATTACTTACTTAAAAAAAGTAGAACTAGAACATGTTTTTATGATTATATAAAGTTGCTAAAGTTTGTTGTTACTGCGCTCTGTCTTTTATGATAAATATATAAAACTTTTAATATTAAAAAAAATTGTTCAACAAATTGTACGAGTAGTTACTATATTTTTTAAAGTAATTTGCAAATATGATAAAAATTCTGAAAATAGATGAAAATGAATTTGAAAACACCCTATTTACACTCTATATTCTTCACTTTCGCTTTGGTTCAGCGCTTTGGGGGACCTTAATTAATAAAATTTCTAAAAGTCCTGGAAATAAATTTGCTCTAATATTATCGTAAGGTTGGGTAATTCTTCGAAACATAAGAACTGGTAATTTAAATTCTCTAAAACTTTAATTTGGATTTTTATCTTAGTAGAAAAAAATAACAAAACAAAATTTATTTTTTTTGATTTTGAACGACTCTTTGCGCCCTCTAAATGCTGCATAACATTTTTTCAATCTCAGCAGCCTATTTCTGTGATCCGTTGAGGTTTTCTTGAAGAGCCGCGTAAGTGTTTAAATCAAGTCTTTCAGGGGCGCCAATAAACAGGTTTTATATGAACATAAAATCAATACATGTGCATATACACAGGCTTTAATCTTTGTTTGTATGTTTGAAAGTTTGTACTTTAATGAGATGCAAACGGTTGGGCAGATAGTTTTTACATTTTTTAACCGTTTTACTATTGGGTATAGGCTAATATTTTCTATTTAAATCCGGAGGCATAAGTACTTCCTTATGCCGAGAAATATTAATTTCCTATACCTAAAGAGCTACAACAGCCAGAGTATTAAAATTTGGTATTGAAAATTGGACCATTTTAAAGATATAGGGTACACTGAGTAAATATTAATTTCCCTATATTTTTTCAACCGAGTGCGTTTTTAGGCAAAATCCTTAAGGAAAAGGAGTGGACAGAAGGGTACCCCCCACAGAGAGTAAATATTAATTTCTCTATATCTGAAAAACTGCAACAGGGAGAGCCTCCGAATTCAGGTTGAGCTACTTTTTCAGAAAAGATCCTAAAAGTCATACGCGAAGAAGTGCAAATTAGAGAGTCTTGAACTTTAATGTGGGTTAGTTTCAATAATTTCTAAAGGAGTAGGAGCGGCCAGAGGGTGGACCTATACTAAGTAGTTAATACTTTCCCTTAATGTCAAGAACTTCAACGATGAAAAACTTCGATTAGGCGTGGCGCATTTGAAACACCAAGCGTGTATTCAGAAAAAATCGTGGTGGCATAACAGCGGGCGAAGGGGTACCCCTCACCACCATACCGATAGTTTTTGAATGTCTGAGAAAATGCAAAAGTGAGAGTCTTCAAATGTTATGTGGGTTATTTTTAACGCCAAGTGCGTTTTTGAAATTTTTTTTTTTAAGAAATATGATCAGGCAGAGGAATGTCCCCCATACAAAAGAGTTCATATTTCCTATTATATTAAGAACTACAACTGCAAAAGTTATCGAATTTGGTATGGGGTATTTGGAACACTAAGTGCAAATTCAGGAACAATTCTGAAAACATAGAAGCGGGTAGAGAGTACCCCCTCCATACAGAGTAAATATTAATCTGAAAATCTGAAACCATGGCAGTCTTCAAATTTCTCTTTTTTATTTACTTCAGAATGAGAGGAACACTTGGCGTACATTAATCACCGTCGCAATAATGACGACTTTTGTAATTCGTTTTTTAAAATGTATATAAAAACAAAAGAAAATTCGCATTATTTCGTCTCTTGAATAATTGAATCAGAAAAATAGGAATACGCAAGTTATATTTCGTTAAATCGCTTGGTTTATTCAGATATAAATTCTAACCAAAATATATCATTGTAGCAGATTTGCCATCCCTGTATAGGATTATGAACCGTTTTATAAAATTCTACGGTTTTGGGTTTGTTTTAAGAAGGACCATCTTAGCTTTAAGTATCATGTCAGAAAAAAGTTTAAAAGAAATAATTAAATCAGCTTGTGCTACAAAAGCTTATTTAATCTTCTCATTTAGTTAACCTTAAAATGAACTAATTTGCCGTGAATACCATAACACCTTTTTAGGACTCTTGTTGTCACTAAGAAAAGTTTATTTGGTTGGTAATTATTCCACTTCTGTTGCGCTAAACTTTATGAAATTCTATTGTATTTTTCGGAGAACAAGCTATGAATATATAAGAAGTTATTTACATATATTCAGGTTTGCCACTGTACAAAAACTGTTATAAAATTTGCTTTAAAAGTTTGGCTGTGTCATGTGACATATGCAGATCATATACGTTATACATAAGAGGGCAGTGTCCAGAGGACATGTAGATTTCTATGTAGGATTAAGAAAAACAAATATTATTTTTATCCATACCTGGTGTACTTCATCAAGTCGTGTAAAGTCACACAAGAAAATATTTATTTGGCAAGCTGTGTGGTGTTATGGATTAAAGGATGAGCGATTCTTTGAAAACGGGGACGGTAACGACTATACGGTTTATTACAGAAATTACTTTTTAATGACTATTTTTTAAGTTTAATTTTTTGCTTGAAAAATAAAATTTCGTTGGTGTACTTCCCAATCCTGCAGCATTTTGCTTTCATTATGAAAGCTGAACAAATAATGTTTATTTCCGGCCTTCTAATATTATAAACCCCCTTACTAAAGTTTTGTACGAATCAAGTTAGAACAATTAGAAGTTATTCAATTGAAGTCATACGGTATTATATGTAACCTTTCTGAACATGATTATTGACTGCGACGAATCGAAAAATATTGGGCGATAATTATTATTCAGGCCTGAGCGGAACGGATGTAATTCTGCAGTCGGTCGCCTTTGTTAATTAAATTTAAAAAGTCTCTTTTAAAGGATTCTATATAGAACTGTACACGCATGTGTATCAAATCAGATAATATTTGGTTTCCAGCTAAAAGTGGTTTACTTCAGCAGAAATTTTACGTTTTTCGTGAGGAGGCTGATTATTATTTAATACGAAAACGAATCTGCAGATTATTGGAAAACTTAAAGAAACATGAAGAACTGCAGAAATTATTTATTAATATTTTTCCACATAATGTTTCTTAAGGGCGTTTCACACTCTTCTACAAGAGTTTAGATTTTTGTTGGCTTTTTGCAGGGAAAAATATAAGAAAAATCGCTTTGACTATCAAAAAAATCTTGTGGGTCTACACCATCCCACTTGAAATAGAATAAAAAAGACGTGGTTGTATACTTCGAGCAAGTACCAGAGAAATACCCCGAAACGATACTTTTGACGGCAATGGCCAAGACATTTCGAGTACGTAGCGGCGGCGTTGGCTCTTGGGAATTTCAAGCACAAATATATTCTGCACTGGAATCAACAAAGTCAATGACCGAAAAATAATGATTATTTTTGAATTTTCAAACAAACAAAAAATAGACACAAAATATAATCGAAGAACCATGTTAAGCGCACAGCTTTCATCGTATAACCAAAATGTTTAGAACATTTTTTATTGGTATTTTTTTGGCAAAAAAATTTTATTCTGATTTAATCTTTTTTGTAGAAGTAATTATTATTTTTTGATTTTGATTTTTATTTTCTTTTTTTTTTTTGGTAGAAATAATTTTCAATTTCTAAATTCAATTAAATTAATAATCAAAAGTAATAATTATTTTGGACAAAATAATAAAAATCAAGATGTAATAATTATTTCTGCTAAAAATATAACTCAAGAAACATATTTATTTCTGGAAAAAAATAAAATAAAAATCAAGAAATAATAATAATTTCTGCCAAATAATAAAATAAATTACGATATAACAATTATTTTTTGATTTTGATGAAAAAAATCAAATTTATTACGATTCAGCAAGAAAATACATTAATAAACGATAAGCACATCCGCCGTTTTTGTGTTGGTGGAAATTGAAAAACAAAAAATATTTGCGGCAACCCGCTACCGGCGGCGAACCAGCCGACTTGTATATTTGTTCAATGGCTGCTTTTGGTATTTTCTTTTTTTTCGCTCCTGTAAAAATGCAACCTTGATAAAATAAAAAGTCTAACCGATTAGAAAATAAAAAAAAATGGAGAGAGCCATACGACTGTCAAATTTCCATCCGTATCTAAATCAGATTCCTAACATAGTTTTTTCACACTATAGCACTTTTTTATTTTATTTAAATTTTCGGCAAGTCGTTGTAATCAATCTAATAGTATGAAAAGCGCTTTACGATATTTTCCTCTTCTTTAAAATACGAATTAAATATGCCATTCACTTCATTTAATACCATGAAATTGAACTAGGCAAGGGAACTTTAAATGACTGACAAGTACTCTTAAAAAGGGAATAAAATGTCATTAGCAAAAGAGCAAGTGATAAATAATAACTTTTATTCTTTATTTGATATTCCGGGTGATTTAATGTAGTTTTTTGAAACGAATTTCCGTCATCCCCTGTAAAGTTGGGTTTGGAGACAAACCGGTTTCGGCTATGCGCCATCTTCAGTGTCATTTTACGTTCTAACAGAAATTCTATAAATAGTGTGTGGTTTTATAATTACACATTAAAATAGCATAATCCCAAGTATGGTATCAAAACAAAATTTCACAAAAATATGATATGAAGTTGTAATATAATATCACATTTTAATACGAAAATTGCCAAAAAAAAATACAATATTGTAAAATATTGGTAAAATATATATACAAGGTGTTTGTGAATTGAACAATTGTAGACAAATTAAGAGAATAGAATCCTACATCAGAAATAAAAGGATACAAGAAGTTATCTGTTTTTTCTATGTAGTATGGTAAG
Source organism: Phania funesta (assembly GCA_963932375.1). Taxonomy (NCBI): domain Eukaryota; kingdom Metazoa; phylum Arthropoda; class Insecta; order Diptera; family Tachinidae; genus Phania; species Phania funesta. The sequence goes on along the minus strand of OZ010656.1, from coordinate 69,912,775 downwards.
TCTCTTTAGAACCAATTACTCATATTGCTCATTTAGAGCAACTTAACATCCGATGGAACAAAAATTTAATCTTACTCAGAATTTTTTAAATGATTCTTATCTTACCTCCGCTATTAAAATCTCTGTTTCGTTGTTATATGCATATCTGTTCTCCCCACAACTTCGTATTGCCATATTTCTCGTATGCTTGTGTGTCTATGAAAAAAACTTTATATTTTTAGTTTTAGTGCAAAACTTTCATGTTTTTATTTCTCTTCTATCAAAAATGTACACGTATTGTTTTAATTTTCATAGACGAAAAATTTTTCCCATACAAATTTTGCTAATAAAATGAAAAATACATATAAAAACTATAAATAGAAAAGTGGTTGTTGAAACAGGTGCAAACGATTTAGTTTTTCAAATTAAACTACAAGTATCATTTTAAAATAATAATGAAAATAATTAGTAAGTTATAAATAAGTTTAATATCAAATTTTTTCTTTTCTTTTTTAGAACACAATTTCTATGTTTTTAACTTTAGCACTAAACTAATATTTCTGCATATTTTCTGCAGACACTTTGTTTTAAATTCTTTTAATAACAGGCCCAAGATTTACTTACAAAAAAAAATCATTTCCATGATCTACGACAACTAAGTTTTCAAACCTTCATTCACTATTTAAATCTATTTCGTTCTCTACAGAAATACATACAAACTTGAGGTTATCCTAAATTTGCCACATTTTAAAAGTTATAATGATTTTACTTCCAAGAAAATGCGCGCCTAATGGCCTCGTATGCATAATGATTATGTAGTTTGTCATTTACACCCACCACAACTAGAGGTAAAGAAATTAGTGCTCTCAATTACTCGATACTATTTGAGACTTTTTCATTGAGTAGTCATCAAGTTCAACACTCTGTTTTTATGCTATTCAAAGTTAAATAAAAAATATTAAATCTAATGGATCGATTAGGTATAGGTACAATATATGTGCGGTTACCTGAAATACTACTATTTAATAACTGAAATTAACAGCTGTCTGTTACCTGTTGCCATCTGTAATATCGTCCTTGTTCTGTATAATGCGTGGTATGAACACATCTGGAATCACAAAAACGCTCGGAATTGAATAACTTGGAAACTAGCTGTTCTGCATTACACATATTTTTTTCTTTTTATCACAATTATTAGACAAAGTTTATGAAATTTATTTTTTTTGTGGAAAATAAATGAAAGGATGAAAGGAAACCTTTAAAATTTTAATATAAAATTTTAATTTTGATCTTTCAGTAAAGTTTTCATTGCAGAAAACCTGATTCTAATTCATTCTACCAAATTTTTGTTAGTCTAAATAAAGCGAAAGAAATTATTTGGAAGTGAAGTACAGAACAGTTAGAAAATGCGGAAATTTCCAATTCCGAATAAAATATTGCGGAATAAATTGGTTCCACCATCTTCGAGCTGATTCGAGAAGATGGTGGTAAATAATAGAAGCCGGGAACGTATTTTTTTCGAATGCAACGCTACCATACATATCGTAGTCTACCCCGTTTAGAGTGCTCTTTAAAATACACTTTTCTAGCTCCATTAAATACAGACTTCTGTCTAAAAATTCATTTTTCTGAAATTCTAGTTGCATTTTTGACATCAAGTATAATCACACACACAAATACCCAGTTTCAATATTTCAGCAGCACTAGCAGAAATGCGTGACTGCCTGCTGATGCTGCTTGTTATTGTGGCCTTCTTTTGTCTATTGTAGCTTGATTGTGATCCTAAGAAAATAATTTGACATGCATACATACAAAACAGCAACAATACCAGCAGCAACTTAGTAACAAAGATGCACAGAAGAGTCATTGTTGCAAAAGTTACTCCTTGTGTTGCATATTTGTTACACACTAATATCTCTGTGGCAGCTAAGTGAATTAGTAAATGTCGGTTCATGTGGAAGTAGTTTATGCGTGATGTGTTTTGCAGTCAGAGGTTTTAAATTAAAATTCTTGTTTTTTTCAATTGAGATTTATTTGCAGGAAATGCTATTCAAGTAAAATTCGTTTATAATATTTCTGTATTTTATATATTTCGTCTGCATTTCATTTTCTTCATTTTAAAGTTCTCTGCTTCCTTCATTTGAAATTTTAGAGAATAAATATTATGGCTGTTAAATGTGTTTTTATTTCTTTCTCGCTCTCTCTCTCTCTGTCTTTCTCTTTGTATAAGACTATTGGTTAAAAAATTATCGGAGTGAGTATACATTGATTAGCTATTTGGAAGACAATATAAGACAATGTATTTTGTTTGATATTTCAAGTGCACGTTACACTTATCATACAAAGTAAATATTTTTGATAGGGAACATTTGCCAGGGTCTTTACATTTTGTAAAATATATGTTACTTCTTTACTGACTTATACCTCCTGGTGGTGGTGGCCGGTTCCTGTCTCCCTAAATAAGACGGGCGGAGAGAAGTTAACATTCGCTTATTAAAAATCCCTAACCCGCTGTGGAATAGCATACGCCAAGGATGCGTGGCCGAGAGATTGCTTCGTTGGATACCCTTCACCAGATCCACAGTTTTAATACATACTTATCGGTGTATATGGAGCTCTGTATGGGTGGGAATATTTTTCTCCTTTACAGGTATGAATCAGGAAGCCTCACAAGAGGCGGAGATGAAACTACGGCTTTAATTGGCAAAGGAACGAATTCGGAAGAGATGGGCCAGAATACTTCGCGAGAGGTGGATGGGTCAATCTTTAAGCATTCTTCTTATGCATTGGACCATGAGATTCCGATAGGGATGGACAGTGAAGCTTTGAAAGAGGTGAAGAGGTTAATATCTGCAAAAACTCTGGTGTTTATTGGTCAATGGAGGAAATCTGAAAACAAGACCTCGCAAGTGGTGGACAGGTTAGTCTCCAAATATACTCCTGAAGAAGAGGCTAAGACGGTAGCGCACATTGTGTGTGAATGTCCAGCACTGGCTAGTATAAGATTTAGAACCACGGGCAGACACTTGTTAAATGTGAATGCCATGGTGATCCTCATCCTTAGACAATTGCTCGCAATTCCAAGAGACTCCGTGATGAGGAAGAAGACAGACACTTCGAAATCACTACAGTCACGAGTAAAGGCTACTGGTAGCACGATACTCGTATGAGTATATGGCGCTTTCTATGCACATTGAATGTTTTTTATTGTAAATCTGAAGGACTACATCTTCTTTCTTAAAACTTTGTGTAAATAATTTTGTTATTTAGGTCCGTAGTCGAATAAAGAGGTAGCGATATTGCGGTAGAGGTTGTGTTAACCCCAGACTAGGTAATAATTACCACACTATATCTGGAAATCCATAATTTAAACTTTGACTTGTAAGTAATTTTGTTATCTGTGTGCGTAGACAAACCCAACAAAATTTATTTCACTTCAAAGCGTGCCGGGTGGTACCCCACAAGTCATAATTTTTGTAATTTTCCTCACAGTAAAATTTGTTTAATAACTTTTCTGATTCTTTTAAATTTCTGCTTTCTTATGATGTGGCACAACATTTGTTGCCTGTGTAACTTTTAGCTAATTTCTTTTTCATTTATTCTGTCAAACTTTTGGGACTTTCTTAAAAGGAAATATTTTTACATAAAATACTTTTTGACCACAATTTTCCGTATTTTGTGTGTCTTTTTTGTTGCAGCTGACGGCCTTGTAATTTGTTTTCGAGCGGAAATACGCCATCTAGTTTTAGACACTTTTCCTTAATAGTAATAAAACACTGGAATGCGTTTGGGTATCTGTGCTTTTATTTGCACTTTGATTTATGGCGCACGTGTTGCATTTCGTAGGTGTTTATTGCCTTTGCCTACTTCAAATTACATCTTATTAACAAAAGTTTCCACAAATAGTTGTGCGGAAAAGTTGTAAATTTCACAGCAGTGTTTTATTATTATCGCTCCTTTTTTTGTTTGGTACTTAAAAGCATAAAAAAGAAAGTTTTTTTGTAGTTTTAATTACGTTCATTTGGTTAATGGAAAAATTAAATTTTTAATAAAAGGGATTTAAGAATTATTTATATAAATGTGTCAAAAAATCCACATAAAATAAAAGACTTCATCGTCAATTTCTGAAGGTTTTAGTAAGAACTGAAAATATTCGTCGACTCGCTATACTTACGTCTAAAGAAATAAATCAGAAGTTAGAAAGGGTACATAGGTTTGTGAGCCCGTTTGTGTATTCTACTATATTTATTATCTACTAAGAGTCCTAAGACTCCCCAGAGAATTTACGGATCTAATTGCTGGATCGACATACAAAATAATCTTTTGAAAATTTCGCTATGGAAAAACACAAATGCGCGAGATATGGCAACACAGTTTTACTCTCCAGCTGGGGTTGGCTTCAGTCTTCCCAGGGATTCACTTAACACTACGTCTTGACTAGCCATTGAGATAGCGTCTGCAAAATCACGGGACGTAATGTCCTGGTCTTCTGTTTGGAGAATACGTGTAGATGTTACTGTTCAATTTGAGCGTAATTTTTTGTCTCTCATCGAGATTGTTTCGACGCGCTCAGCACAGTTTTTGTACGGGTGTTTACAGATCAGCGTACATACACATATTCGGTAAACTAACGTGTTTTAATTGTTAAAACATTTTATCAAAGATGAGAAAGTTACGTGAAAGTTTTGGGAGAAACAACGTGCTAACAAGACGCACTATTTATCGTGTAGTGAATAGTGAATCCATCAACCTCAATTCGACACCGTGCTCAGGAGCTTGGTCTTCAAAGAACCACTTTGACCACAATTTTGCACAAAGATTTGCATTTGTTTCCATTTATGATTCAGTTGACACAAGAGCTTCTCCCAGAAGACCATTTACGCCGCCCTACATATGCCAATAGGATGCTACAGCTCGCCTATGACAACCCCGATTTTCATGAAAAAATCATAATGAGTGACGAGAAATATTTTCATTTGAATGGATATGTGAATAAACAGAATAGTCGGTTCTGGGCAATGGAAAACCCTCAAATTATTCATCAGTCACCTTTGCATCCATTAAAAGTGACAGACTAGTGTGCGATTTGGACCTTACTTGTCTACGGTAATTGTCAATGGGGAGCGATATCGTGATATGATTGAAAACTTTTTAACGCCACAATTGCATGCTTTGGGCTTGACTAACATGTGGTTTCAACAAGACGGTGCCACATAGCATACTGCTCCGGACTTCTTTTGGTGGGGATACAAACCAGAAACGCTGGAGAAACTCAAACAAAATATTTGTGATGAAATTAATGAAATACCGCGTGAAATGTGTCAGAATGTAATGAAAAATGTGTTCAAAAGGGCTCGCATTTGTGGGGCTAACAGAGGCGGACATTTATCTGATATTGTATTCCTACATAATTGCCGACATTAAATAAAACATTTATCAATATACGATATGTTTCATTTAATCAAAAATTATAAATAAACAACGTAGTATACATTCCCGGCGGACATCCTGTATTTTATAAAGGGTGTTCTTAGGCTTTCATTTTTCGACAGGCATTAAACTACTCGCATCATACGGTACTAAGATAAGATAACTCTATTTGCTGTTTGGCTTGCCATTTCATCCTGAATAGATTGACGCTAGAACAACGCTTGCAAATTATACAAATTTAATTCGTAATTAGTGGTTCAGTTTTAGTCCACTGTTTTAGCACAGTAGTCTGTTCAGTAATGAGGCTCGATTTTACCTCAATCGGAATGACAATAAGCCAAACTGACACAATTTGAGTGAGAAAAGTCCAGCAAAGATTCTCAAGGCATCGCTACAGCCACAAACAAATCAGAGTTTGGAGCTCTTTATAAGCTGGTACAACTTTGGTCCTTACTTCTTTAAAAATGACGTCGGTGAGAAATTTACTGTTAACGGAGAGGGGTACAGAGTCACAATTACCCATTATTTGTGGCTCCAATAGGATGAGATATTTATTAAAACCATGTCCCCATATGCCGCATAACGCATCAAATCTACTTGCTAGAGAAAACAGAAAATTGGCCACCAATATCGTGCTATCTAACGATTATGAATTACTTTGTCTGGCGTTAGATGTAGTCAGTAGTTTATGCGAACAAACCTGTAACATTTGTCAAATTGAACAACATTTTGTGCGAACCATTGTCGGGATAGGGCCGGCCCCCAATACTAAAGTGGCTGAAAACTGCAATTGCAAAATGAACTACAGCCGTGCCAGCGGCGACGCCTACCTACCCGAAATCATATTCAAACACGAATGGCATAAAGTTATCCTTTTAATAAACTAAATTTTCGCTTGGAATTTGTGTATTCTTAGTATATTATTTAAATTTAAAGTTGTAGGTAGACCTTTACAAAACATTTGGGGGAGGGTGTATAAGATTTGATACAGCCAAATATATTTAATATTTTAACTTATCAAAACGACTTCTGAAATGTTTTATGAATTAAAAACTTTACAACCGATATCGTCTTGGTAATTTTGTACCACCCTAATGAAACTGTATATTAAGAGTAAAAGTATGTAAATACATCTTAACACTCTGCCGTAAAAATTCGTCACAATTTGATTGTCACTCATTAATTAAATTAAAAAACTTTTTAGGTTTCATACTGCAGCAAACCAAGCTTATGATGACATGTTGGCGTACCGAACAGCGATTGAAAGTCGCAAGTTTGTTTGAAATTTGAATTCGGAAAATTAAATAACTTTTAAAGAATTATTGACATGACACCCCAATATGGTTCGATTAAAAGTAAAGAAAACTCCAATTGCATATTTGAATTTTTTTTTAATTTTTTAATTTTTAAATAAGAATTGATCAAGAAGAGTCTGTGGTAGCGCTGTACCATTCACTACAACTTTATTGCTTAGTAATCATCTGCTTAATATTCCTTCGTATATATTCTTTTAAAGCCGCAGAAGTCCTGAATAGCCCGGAAACTGGTCTGATATTCCCCCAGCTAAATTTATACAGAGTTCATGTTTTTTTCTTCTATTCCCCACTAAATATCGTAATATGGGGTTCGTAAAGATTCGATACTTTTTAGTTGTTTCAGTAGTCTACGTATTCAAAATATTTGATTTACTGGCGAAAACTTGTCCATTTTTCGAAGTTTTACAGTGAAATAAACGGAATGCTTGTACAAAGTGGACAGTCTAGGATTTTACGACTTATCGTGGGCGCCCTTTGATAAATAAGAAATGAAAATAAGAGCGATATGAACGTTTCCACTATCTAAGAATAAATAAAAAAGTACTCCTGCATGATGGGCACTTGAGCCTGATCTGATGACTCTTACAACCCAAGAGTAATGTAGTTATGATTTGAGTACTTATTGTAAATTTCATTTAAAAAGGATCAATATAAAAAACTACTTTTTTGATTTGATACGTATGGCGTAGGATTGCCATATAAAATCCTATAAAAGGAAATTTCGACTTATTGGGCACTGACAAAATCGACCGAAATCCGAAGAAGAAAAACAAAATTTTAACTACGGATTAAAGACTATTCCGATCATAATGTGTGACAGGCCTGTTTGTTTTAAATTCCTTTAAAATTAGCCATTTAGCCCTTAAAGCGTAACATACACATACCAAAAAACACAGTTTAAGCATGGTCACGATAAGCATATTATGTTCTCTACAACAATATATTGTTATGGCAAACATAATTACCATCTATAAAAATTGCAACATGGTTGCATTGAAGAATAGAATCTTTACTAAACTTTTAACCACAAACAAACGTATTTTAGTTAAACAAGAATAATATATTAATTCTAACCATAACATGGTCTTCATAAACATAATATGTAAAATACTTTTGGTGTGGAATCAAAGTATGATAAGTGGTAGGCATACCATACATACATTTGTTTGCTTTTCTATTGTTCTAAGGAAACCATATTATTGTTATCTACAATAATAATATAATTTGTTTACACTCATTGACTATGTTTACCTCAAACAAGTTTTATTTCTTTGTGTGCACATATGATATTAGTAATTTATTTACACCCGATTTTCTATTGCCAGAATGTTCGGCTTTAATTTTCCTTTGTTTTTCCTGTTGTTGTTTAGAACTTCATGACCATAATTAAAAGTTAAGAAAGTCAAACATGGAAGCAGCGTGAAATGAACGATGGACTAGAAACTACAGTGACCAACATATATTGTATCCATTGTGTTTCGTGTTCATTGTTTATTGTCAAATTTTTCTGCAGAAAGCATGTGGGTGTGTGTGTATCTCATCTAAGTAGCACATAATAACTATGACTAACTACTCACCATTATGTTGAACTTTCGACATTGGCGACAATGGCGTGGATATATTAACATTGTCATCGTCAACGACGTCATCGTCATACTGAGAATGATTGTTATCATTGCGGTGGCATGTTGGTGGTTTGTTCGCATATGGAATGTCATTGCTATCAGCATCTTTCACATCAACAAAAAGAACGTCATCAGGAAGGTGCTGATCGTCCATGTCGTCATCATCATCAGTATCGTTCTTATGCAGACCATCATCACTAACGCTATTATTGCTGACATTAATGTTTCCACCACCGCACTCCTTGCCACCATTGACAATAATAATGTGCTCTTCGTCGTCATTATCATTGTTGTTGTTTATACAAGGCAAACACTTAAAGTCATCTGTGTCATCATCATTTTTACAATCCATATTGTTGTTGCGCGTTGCCAGTTTTAAAGGAGCACTATCGTTCATGTGTGCACTGTTGGCAGAAGATTGTGAGTTTGGAGGTGTTGTTGTTGCTGTTGGCCTATGAAATGCTTGCTCGTTGGCTGACAGTGGCAATGATGGTTCAGTTTTTCCTTCATTTTCACTAATATAATGTTTATCATACTTTTCCCTGTGACTTTCCAATTCATTTTGATTTTTTTCCTGTTGCTTGGAGTATTGTGATTTATTTTCTTCCCCATTAGCAGCAACATCCTCGTAATCAGTTTTAATATTATTTGTTTTTAATTCTGCTGCCGCTTCATCATTGTTTGGTTCTTGATTGTTTGTACAATTCTTTGTTGCCAACTCCGAGTCTAATTGCAATTTCTCCAATAGCATGGCTTGTATAAATTGTTCATCGTAGGTTATGATTTCAGTTTCAGAATCTACTGATAGGTTTTCCTGGTGTTCAGTAACATTCACTAGTTTCTTGAGGTTCCTTTTCTTACTGTAATATTCATAATTGGCTTTTAGTTCATTCGCTAAAGCGGCCGAGGAAGTTAATAATGAAGAATTATCGTAATAAGAATCCTCATCGTCTTGATCTTCTAATACGGCGTGTTGTGCGTCATCTACCAAAAATTGTACTTTTTTACGCGCCTGTGGTAGCGGGATATAGAATTGTGAGTTGGCTGTGGGAGAGTTGACCGTAACCTGATGGCGCCTGGCGTTAGTGGGAGTACCATTATTTGAATTGCCGCCATTTTCTTTTTGTGTAGAAGGTGTTGGTGGTGTACAAAGAATTTTTGAAACTGAATCCGTCTGCGTAATGTCACCATTTTCGGAGTTCTCACGTGTGGGTCTCTTTAAGATCGATTTTATATTGTGTGTAGGAGTTACTGTTACTGTAACCATTAGTTCCTCTTCTTCCTCAGCGCTTTCTTTGCTAGTTGCAGGTTCTTGAGACTCGCTACAGTGTCGTTGTTGTTTCGCTACTCGCGGTGGTCTTTTGGGTTCGCCTAATGGCACTTGCAGTGTATCCGGTCTTGTTTTATTTGACTTTTCCACTTCTTCGGATGCTGTTGAAGATTCGCTATCAATTGCAAAATTCTCATAAGTTATACTACCGTCTGCATTTTGTTGTAACAGAGATTTGGGCTGTTGCTGCTCTTCCCCCAGACTAATGCGTTGTCCAGCTATGGCTTGCACATTAATATAGTTGGGCTTTTTATTTTGTAGTGGTGTATTTGGTGGTGGCGGCTCTTCTATAAGTTTTTTATTATTGTCAGACTTGCTAGTTTCCAACCTTACTTTGCTACTGTTTTGCGTAAAAGGTGGTTCGTCTTCAGTTAAGGCTGCATCTTGCACATTAAAGTCATCATTAGGTGGCATAAACTCGTTTTGTGAAAATTTTAACTTTTGTTTTCGGTTTGTCTTTTTGGCAGCATCCATTGATTCCACTAAGTTAGAAGCGTTTTGGCCGGAAGTTTGGTTATTAATTGAGATCAAATCATAAGGATTAACATTACAACGCAGTATAGATCTTCTGCTGGACGAGGCTACCGAAGATGTGGCAGTGTGAGCTAAGTCTTCGCTTTCAGTTAACCAAGTATCGTCGAAGCTTTCTGAAGCTTTAGAAGATTCCTTAGAAGGCGTACTGCTAACTAAAGTATTGTGATGACGAGTTCGAGAGCGACCTCTAGTGGGGCTGGCACTTTTACCCCTTTGGCGAGATTTTTCCTTATTCGACATTCCCGCAGCAGAAGCTCCATTACTGCCACCTGTGTGGGTAGATTCTGGCGAAAGTAGGCGAGTTCTTCTCATTAAGTCGTAAGGATCTTTTTGAGGGTCTAATATGGTGGGTCGCACTTTCTTACTAGAACTTACAACTCTCACCGTTGAGGCTGCTCCTACAGGTCTTAACTTAGGGCTTGGCAAGTTTGTTGGCAATCTAACGGTTCCGCCAATATTGTGTAAAGGCAAACGAGTGCCTTTACACTTTTTACACATACTTGGCTTCTTCAAAGTGCGGCCTTTTGTGCCGCTCAGGTACTCATGACATGAACACAGTACCACAGCTACTGCTGTGGCGGTTGTGGCTGCTGTTGCTAAGTCGGTGGTTGGTGCAGCAAATATGGTGGCTGCATGAGGTGGCCCAGCATAATGGGCATAAGCTGGATGATAAATGCCAGCCGGTCGAGCTGGTATACCCCGTACCGTGCTATATATCCAGGGTTCAGCGTATTTCACTGTACGACTCATATGATTGGGAATATACTCGTAAGAAGGACTAGCTCCACTTGCGTGGTAATCACTCAAAGTGGGTAAATGCATGATTGCAGTTGGAGCTATTGGATACTGTGCCATAGATACTCTACTACTGTTGACATTATGAGCAACATTTATCGCCCCTTCTAAGATATAAGGATGCTTTGTTGTTGTTGTTGCTACTGCTATTGATGAAGATTGTGTATTATTTGTAGCAGTTGCCGTTGTCGATGTGGCGCTGTTTCCTGTTGCCGTTTGTGATTTTTCGTTCTTATGTATTTTGAGCCTTTGACTCCAGGTTTTTTTTGATTTGTCGTACATGGGAATAACCTGGAAATATTAAACAAACTACATTACAGGTCTTTCTCGTGCATTTGCAGCAAACGCCCAAACATTAATAAATGGGAATATCCTATCAACTTGTTTATACCTTAAATTACTTTTTGCATACATAATCCCTATTGAGATTTGTTCAAGTGCTTGGCTTGTGTTTTATGCAAACGCTTCGTTCGGCATTGATGAGATTTTATTCCGTAAACTGAAAATGGAATAAAAAAGAACATAAAAGTTTTATTAGTTAAGAGTTTAATTTTGCTTTAAAATCAATTGCTGGAAATAACTTAAGATCAATTTAAATATTAAAAATAAAACATGAAAAATGGATGAAGATGAGAAACCATTAAGAAAAACTTTAAGGTTTTTGTAGGAATTTGTTCAACCCTCTCATTTCGTTCATAGGAATTTAGGCTTCAGACATGTCTAGTTTTTAAAAAAAAGTTTGAAAAGTTCTTACTATGCAGCTGCTTTTGCAACCTGCAAAATTCGCATAGAGACTAGCTTATACCCCAGCAAGGAAGTTGTTACCTAGTTAGTACAATAATAGGGATAAAAATATCACATAATTTTTTTTTTATATTAGAATGATTATTTTATTGTTTATGTAATGTTTTTTTTTTTTTTTAATTATGTAAGGAAGTTTAAATTATGACACACCAGAAGAATAGAAGGAGGCCTCTGTACCGCTACGATATTCATCTGCATTTATTGTGTAATACTATAGCTCCCAGAGATATTCAAAAGATACAAGTGTTGTTGAGTTAAAGCCTCTGAAGAATTCTAATCGTTCGAACAACTATTTCTTAGCACAATAAAGAAAAATGATATGAAATTGTAGAATTTCTTTTGCTAAATTATGCTTTTTATTGTACTACAGAAACATGTATATAAAACCGGTTATTATTAAGGACAAAACCGAGACCGTTGTTTTCTAAAACACAATCTTTCGGTTAAACCGAATACCGGGTTCTTGAAATGTCCGAAACGTCGAATAGTACGAAATGCGTAGCTAAAAACCACGAATGACATTGCTCTTTGCATATGGCATCTTTTGCAAGTAAATAACTTCATTGATAAATTGAGAATAACTAAAATTCAGAATAACCAAAGTGAGAATGAAATTAAAATGTTTGCACGAATTAAAGACTAATTTATTGCTAAGTTTTTTTATTTTAATTGAATAGAACAAATAATTTTCTACTTATATTTATATACAGATGTTCCGAAACTTCTTCATTTGGAAAACAATGTCATATCTCGAAAACAAAGTCTGCTTGAGATTTGGCAGATTTGGTTTTAACGTCCCAGAAAACCCAAAACACAGTTTTAGTTGCAGAGCACTACAGGATTATTTATTTTTCGGTTTCAAATGTAAAGTTAAATAATAAATATGATTTCGAGGAAACTTTTATTTCGTTTTAATGCTTAGACCTTCTCGTCAAAACGTTAAATTACGTGTTCTGGATCGTGGCACTCTCTTGCTGAAACCTCATATAGTCCAGTTCATAATCTTCTTTGCAGCCAAAAAGTCGCTTATCATACGGCTATAGTGCTCTGTATAATAATTTTATCAGTGTCATTTTTGAAAAAAAGACGAAATTACCCATATTTTTGGAAATAATTTCCGTCATCTCTTGTCAAGTTTGGTTTAGAGACAAACCGGTTTCGGCTATGGTTTTCGTTCTCACGAAAAATGACACTGAAAATGGCACATAGCCGAAACCGGTTTGTCTCCAAACCAAACTTGACAAGGGATGACGGAAATTCGTTCTAAAATTCTACATCAAAACGCCCTATCGGAATATCCTATCAAGAACGAAATGACGCCTCCATACCATAATGCGGACCAAACAGTCACTTTTTCCGGATGCCTTTACACAATCACTTCTAGGTTTTCCGTGCGCCTAATGCGACACTTTTGTTTGCTGACGTAACCATCCAGTAAGAAATGAGTTTCATTGCCAAAACAAATTTTGTTGGAAAAAGTAGCTTTTAGAGCCTGTTGCTTTAACACCCACTCAGCATATCTACGGCGTTGTGAATGGTTAGCCGACTTGTATTGTTAGATAGGCCCAATTGCTGAGTACGTCGTGCAATCGACAAATTCGGATTAACCGCCACACTCTCACTGACAGAAGCGACTTCTTTCGCAATGCACACATTGTGCTGATGCACAGGCCTGACCACATCTGTAAAGCTTCCAGTCTCTTCTTTATAATCTTGCTAATCCCTTGTACAGTAGGTCGATTATGAAAACCATAATCACTCCGTAATTTTCGAAAAGTGGCCACCACTTTTGTAGCAAGTTTAAACGATTTTTACGTGTTCTTCGATCCTTCGATTCGTAATGGGCAAAATTTTGAAACCACTAAAGGATAACCCGTTATGCATGCATACGAGTACATAAGTCTTTATAATAAAATAATTTTATTAATTGGAAAGAAATTAACTTTACTTCTTGAATCAACTTTGTGTCGAGATAAAAATTATATTCAAATAAAAAAGACGCAAAGTTATCTTTTATCTCTGTTTATATTAATTTTAAGTTCTATTCGATAAAAGCAAACAACCTTTATTAAATAAAACTTGAAATAAATCTGCATAAAAAGTTTGCATGTTTGCTACTCTTTTATCCATTAAGCAACATTTTATTAATACCTTTCGTCTCTTTTATGTTGCAACCAATTTTCCAATCTTGTATTTCCTAATTTTAGAAAGAGCCCATTATTAACTTTTGTCAAATATTCTTAAATAAACTCAAAAAAAAAAAAATCGAACAAAGAAGTCTTAAGAAAAGGAGATGTGTTGTTCGAAGTTTTGTCAAAAGGAAAAAAAAATCAACTACCACATAAAAGTTTTTATTATACTCAACGTATTTCCCATTTCTCCGAAAATCATAAAACAACATTCTGATAAACTTCTTAAACAAATTTTAGAATGGACACAAATAAAGAAAAATTTAATGTGTGGCAAATGTTTCTATTTCATTGAACGCAGCCAGCAGTTTAATACGCTACACATTGTTGTGCTAATATGTGACAGTAATGACAATTGAGCCACATTTTTTTTCATTTCATTGGTACTTATTTTACTAATTCCAAAAATGTATGTTACTAAATCGAAAGGGCGTTGGATGGTAAAGAAATGGCTGCCTGTACATCAAATTACGGGGGCTTTTGTGACTTTTAGATCCGTTGAAGAAGGGATAATCAGGAAAGGAATACACCAAGTGATCAAAACGGGGGTTCTCAATATGCTGGAAAGTAGGACATTAGTCTTTGAAACTGTTAGATTAATAAAAGGATTCTCTTAAGGGGGCCTTCTATCACCACTCCTAACTAGCTCTTGACATCACGCATGACTGATGTAAAGAAAAAGAACTTCTACACATCACAACAAGATGAATATGGTGCTCTCACCAGAAGCTACGTCTGGGGACCTTAAGACTAGGGGACACAGACTTAACACCACCTGAGGAAATGAAATATCTGGCAGTAGTTTTAGATTATAGTCTTTCTAAGAAAAATCATTTATCATACATACAACTTTTACGTGTTAAAGGTTCTATGATAAAACGTGGGTTATATGACCGAAAGTTCTAGCGTGGTCGTACAAAACTATAAGAGTACCAATGCCTCTCTAATATGGTGGCTTAAGACAGAATGTATACAGGCTCAGATGATCCTAAACAACATAAATCGAATAGCCTGCCTGAGTGTAACGGGAGCAAATGGGACGTGTCGCATACCAGCCCTAGAAATGATCACTGGACTCACACCCCTGCATTTTGCACTGTTAAGGCCACAGTCTAGATAATCTTAAGGAAGGCAATCTTGCCGGGCAGAGACGTTTCTGTACGCGGTCTAGAAGTCTTAATATCTCGGTGTCACCGATAAGAAGAACACTCAACTTTTCTAAGCACCTTAAATTGAACGTTCAGTTTGACGAACCAATGAGATAATAATAAACAGAACTCACAGTTACGGTACACTGATGAGCCCAAGATGCCAGTGCTGAGTTAGGAATTGTGGGGCCTCATTTTCGAAAAGCAACTGCTGCGGGAAAAACAGCGTCGATTTTTCAGGCGGAGGTCCATTCCTTAGATTTCTGTGCGAGAGAATGCTTACGTAAGGTAATTCGTGGCACTGCAACAGACATTTCCTTCGGATAGCCAGCTAGACGTTGCAATAACGGTTGGCCTGGTAGTGCCTCAAACTTGTCGGCCAGCGAGGAATTCTGTTGCTCTCAGGTGGTTATCGGAACATGACGGACATGAAGGCAATGAAATGGCAGACTATCTGACTAAATAAGGTGCAGACACTCCTTTTCTAAGTACAGAACCCTTCTGTGTGGGAAACAATAGCTTCAAAAATAACAAATAAAATAGCGAACAGGACAAACCAGAATTAACTATTAGATGAAAAAAATAGATGTGGCAGAAAGTGGTTTCTGCCGGCGCATGCCAGAGAGGCAGGAAACATCAAAGAATGTTCTAAGCGATTGTCGAGCTGTAGCAAGATGCAGACTTAGCAACCTAAGCAGTACGATACTAGTTCCACACAACGTAGTTAAAATTTGGTCGTACTGCTCTTGTAGCTGATGACATATACCCGTCTCTATTGTAGAATCCTATATTAAAATTGTACTGCAAAAACTTTACTTTATTCTAATACTTGTGAAATTCTGGTGCAATTTAAAGTTTTATGGAAACCATCAATGCTTTCCTTTCATCTGTGTCCGTCCACCCCACTCAACTAATTTTTATTAAAAAAGAATAAAGCTCGGGGTTCTCTCCTATTTTTAAGTTTTTTCATACACAAGTGTGCAGTTGTATTTCACTGTACGAGGTGTTTTTCTTACAGGTATAGAGTTTCAAAGTCAAATAAAATTCAGAATTTTTAGCCATTTTTAATTTGAGTAATTTGCTTTCGTATATGTGCACAGATCTAGACTAGTTCAAGAAGAAAAATTCTCCATATCAAAAAGAACTGTCATATTTGGAAAAAGATTATTTCCACGCCGTTGCAGTAACAATCTAGTGAGCTTTATTGGCTAATGTTACCATTAATCCGACCCAAAGTTGCAATGGTTAATAACTTTTTCATCTACGCCGCCTCCTGACCCACCGCGCATTAATCAATCGATTTATTGCAGCTACGATTTCTATAGTACACTCCTATTGGGAGCAAAAGATATCGATAGGAATTTCCATTCAAATTCGACTGATATTAGAATTTAAATTCAAATTAAATTTTGACCGATATCCAGCAGAATTTAAATTGCCCTCAAAACTTTTTTTCATTTTGAAATTCTAAAAAAAATACCCTATAAATACTTTTGGGTGTATTAGTGAAATTGCTGTATAATAAAAGAAAATAGGATGAATAAGCAGTGCATAGTACGAAATGTATGATTTTGTTAGCATCTGTATGGGATATTAATCAAATAACAGAGTTGCATTATAATGCAGTAGATATCATGACATTGCGGTGAGAACAGTGGATTGGTTGCCCTATCAATCTTTCTGATATATTTAAGAAATATGAGATAAAAATCGCTTCAGATATACATATGTATATTGCAAATCTGCTGCCTTAGTAAGTTTTGGTTTTAAATTTACTAATTCATAGTGAGCGAATGTAAAAATACGCTTCAAATATTTTCCTGTTCCATCTACGAGTAACTCGACAATTGCTGAAATCTTGCAGCTTATAACCGGAAAAATTATTGCCACTCCATATTCAATAAATGCGAAATGCAATTCTCAGGGCATGGGCGTGTATTAAAGAACAGTTTACATCAGTGTTTAAAATTCTAAATGCGAAATAGCAATTGCAAGGCAAAAATATTGTACTATGCTATAAATTCTACGAGTGTTATTAACAATGATTTTGCTGTTGCTGTGCTATAGACAAATAAATGCAGTCCAGCAATAGCAAAAAACAATTGCTATCACAGAACAGCTCCTCTTACTCGTTAATTTATTTATGCCTTATTTATCCAGCTTTAGCACAAAATTGAAAGCCGTGCTTTGCAGTAAAAGGGAATTTTTAAATACACACAATTTGATTTATTAATTTTTAAGTACCGGTAATCCCATTGCTTATCCTTTAGTTTTGTTTTCTAAGTATTCAAGTAAGTATACAAAGTTAACTTGCAAGAGTTTATGACAAGACAACATGTGCACGTGAAATAATTTTTAATTCCATTATAGCCTTAAAATATTAAGAATTAGCAAGAGCATGAAAGGTAATAGCAATTAGTTAGTATTGCTATGCTGTTTTATTTTTTCAACAGCACGATAACAACGGCAAAGGCGTGATCGTAAATATTTTGCTTTTAACGCTGCTGTGTAGTTTCTATATTTTTGAATTTGCTTTTATCGTGCTGGTAAAAAATGATTGCAGCATAGAACAGCGCGGTGTTTGCTATCATATTTGAACTGTTGCAATTGCTAATGTATTTTTTAGCACAAGCTCCATAGCAACAGTTATAGCAATTTTAATCTAAAATTTTTCAAATTTTGGTTTACTTTAGTTTTCAATATTTAAATTTTTCATTTAATTATCTGTATAACGAATTTGTTCCACTGTCATTTCTTAGATGCTATTTTTCGTTAGTGGCCATTTTTTTTAGTAAAGTTAATTTTTTTCTTTTTCTTTTTTGGTGTGATAATATTGTTTGCTTAGAATTTCTCTTTGTCGATTGTTTTCTTAAGGTGTGTTGTTGTTGGTTGTTCTTTCTTTTATGATTTTGTTTTTTCATATTTCTGGGTGGCTGCTTGTATTTTGTTAAGAGTGGCAATTGTTAGATTTTTTTGGTTCTTCCATTTGTTGGCCATTGTTGTTTGCACTTTTGGTCCTATACACTTTGTTTTCATGTTTTATTTTGTTTGGTTACTTGTTTGTTTACTTTTTTCTTCCTGGGGCAAAAAGTTCTAAACAATTTTTGATAAATGTTGACACTTTTTTCCGTCAACCACGCCTGATAAATAAACTTAATAAAAAAACACACACATTTAAATAGCCGTGCTAAAAAAATAATAAAAGTTGAACAACCCTGCTTGTAATTTATTTAAGTTTGTAAAACATTTTTTTTTTTTTGTAATTTTATGGTTTATTGTAAAATTAAGCAAAAATGTTTGGGTTATTTGCAAATAAAAAGAGTTGCGGTTTTTCTTTAAATTATTTGCCAAATTAAATTTGTTCATGAATTTTTGATGGTTTAAATGGAAAAAAATAATAAAAAATACCTGCAAGTAACAAACAACATTTAGTCAAATATGGACTCAAATAGAAGTTTAGTAACTTTAATATTTCCTGACAGGATGAACGAATTTCAAGAGGTCATTGTTTGGTTTATTATTTACAAAATAAATATATAAACAACATTTAATTCTGAAGTAATAATAAATGAACAATAGTGTAAACATAAAAAATTTCAAAGGCGGCTCTTTTGTATTTCATTTGATAAAATTAATAAATATGTTAACGGCCATACACTTTTGTTTTGTTTGAGTTGTAACTCATGCGAAATTTTCAAAAGATAAGCATAAATGCAAAGACAGAATATTCGTAAATAAGTCTCACACAGTATCAGTGAAACTTCTCAGGAGTTTCTTTGGAGACTGACCCGTCCACCCACTTCGAGATTTTTTTGGCCATCTCCTCAGAACTCGTGCAATAAGCACCGCAGTTCCTACAGAGATTAATTTTTCCACCTGTTGCGAGGCTTCATTGTTGATCTCTATCGGAATATTATGGTCTAATGCCTTAGAATTATCTTTAAAGATTGACCCGTCCACCCCTCGCGCGGCATTCTTTTCCATATCTTTCGGATTCCTTCCTTGTAAAATTAAAACCGAAGTTTCTTCAGAAAATTCAAATAATTTTCATGAGTAACGGAGAAAAGGATGTCCACCCTCACAGAGCTTCATATGCACCGATAAGTTTGTATTAAAACTGGGGGAGACTGGTATCCAGAGTTCACATGCTACAGACCAAGCACCTTCTTGGTCACGCATCTCTGAGGTATGCTGTTCCACCGTGGATTCGATATTTTTATAAGAGAGCGTTAACTTCTCTTCGCGCGACTTATTTAGCCAGACTGCTAGCAAAGGCAGGAACCTGTTACCGGCCGCCACCACGAGCAGGTATAAGTCAGAACTTCTGACAGGGCATTCAGCCTTACATTTGTAGCTGCCAGCTGGCGGCCGGGTCTAGACATAAACAATGCCTGAGATTGAATATGATAATAAATTTAGAGATAATTGACAGTGGGCCATAAATCGTGTAGTTAACGCATATTGGGGGTATTCTGCAAAACGTTTCGTTTTGCTAATCGTACGGCTTAGGGCGTGCGAAGTTCAGTTCGGATAAAATATCTCATACATCTGAAATATAAATGTCATTTCAAAAGCTGCAATAAGTCAGTTTCGTAGTTCAATTATTTCCTGACATTTTGCGATTTCAAAACGAAGCGTTTTCCAGAACATGCCCATATACTCGTATGTAAAGCACATACATGTGTGTTAAAAGGTTCATGAGGACAGATTTTTATCAAATCAAAAACTGAAATGTTATTGCTAAGAACATCATAATAATCTTTATTTGCATAAACAAGCCGTTATTTCTGTTTCCTAATTTGTAACACGAGCTTAGTGTGCAACAAAATAATTACAAAAGCTTTACATCATCATTAGGCCCCTCTACCTTCTCTGCATAATATGAGTATGTAAATCTACGTAAACACGCACACACATTTATTTATGTTCAATTTCGTTAACAGAACTGCAAAAGAACTTGTGTAACAATAAAAAGTTTTTCGGAAACAATCAATTATACCCACTCATTCATGCACACACACACACACACTCTGCAATCATTTTAAAGAACTTTTTTTATTATGAATTTCTTTTCGTTACAATATTTTTGTTTTCTTATTTGGTTTTGTTAAAGTTTTAGCCTTAAGCAACATTGTTGCTAATGACCAGCACCACAATTACCGAAAAAAAAACAAAAAAAAAGATACAGCTACGAACTAAGTATTTCCATGCTGGGCCATGCATCTACAACAATACACAATAAAAGCAACAGCAACAACAACAACAACAACAACAACAACAACATAACAACCAACATTAATGCTGAAAACAAAAGAGAAACTTTTTTTCAATTGCCTTAAGTTTGCATCTTCTAGGGTTACACGCATTACAGAATGTAACAAAAAACAAATAACAATTTAAAGAAAAAGTGTGAACAATTTTTTATATTTTATAGGGTCTTACAGTGCCATTTTATCAGATACAACTTGCAATACAGCTGGCAGCAATTGCTTAAAGCACTGTTTATTCTTATGCCCTGCATTAAACGGTCCACCCTTGCAGCCGTTGCTCCTGTGTCTTTGTACTGTACAAAAATATTTCCTACGATACATTAGTATGCCTTTCACCTAAAATGCTGCTCCTCCTTCTTTCCCTGGTCATTTACAGAAACTGTTGCATTGTTGTTGCTCAACTTTTTGTTGGGAATTTGAGTAGCATTTGTCTTTACTAGTGTGTCAGTGCGTGCATTTTTGGACAAATGAACATTCATGGAACAAGTAAGAGTTTATTTTCGGTTTATATTGTTGGAACAGCTCTGCCAGAATCTGTATGTGTGTGTGTGTATGTTTTTATGTAAAACTTGCAACTTGTGCAAATCCTGGTAACCAGGCAAAATAAATTGAATAAAATTGCAATAAGCAGAAAAGCAAGCAGGCATGCAAGAAGAGCTACACCATTTCCTACAATTAAATGATATGGCCGCGCTGCGTTCACTTTCTGCCTTGCTCTCTCTGATAACAATAAAGTTATAAGTTTCTAGTTCTCTAGATAAACTAAAATAAGTATTTTCTTATTGTGGGAGCTGCCATACAATATGTGTAGATAATAGAGTATATAAATCGCTGTTTCATTTGTATGTCGGGAACCATTTAACTTTATTCTACCTTTATATATTATTAAATTTAGTACAAATTTGTGTGCTCGTTTTGTAACTGCGGCCATCGAGGATCATTTTTCGGAGTATGAAGATGCGAGCAAGAATTAGTTAATATATTCTAATCTGAAGATTAACATTTCTCAAGTATTATATTTGTTACCACATTTATTTATTTCATTTCATCTACAAAATTTAGTTCTTACAGATTAACAAATTTCGAATTTACTTGCCATCAAATCTCAAATGATATTTCACTATTTTCATGTTTCGATATTCATGGATCTGAAGATGATTATTTCAAATGTCTGTAGGGGATTATTTAAAATTGTTGCTATAAAGGATTTTCGTTAGTTTATTATTAAATTTACATTTTTTAATTTATTTCAGGACTAAGTTTCGAAGAAGAAATACATTTTATGCTAGTCACAGTGCATAAGGAAAAAGGAAAACTAACCAACTTTTAAAGCGGATCTTATTGCGAAAGCTTCAAAGGCATATGCAGATTATTTATAAAAAATAACTGAACTGAGGGGGTTTTAAATAAAATATTTCACATGTCTAATAGTGCTAGGAAACAAAATTAAACGCTTCATATATCTACATACATACGTATGTGATTGATTTGATATTTCGCCAGGGTGATTTGATGTAGACTTTTGCAATGAATTTCCGTCATATCTTGTAAAGTTAAGTTTGCTAAGAAATCGCTTTCGGTTATGTTCCATCTTCAGTGCCATTAATGCAACTATTTTTAAAGTTGCGTCAAACATACCAAAAGTTATAAATTTCATTCATTTAAAAACACGAACAAACCAAGAAATAAATTCAAATAGTTTAACATACTTTTAGGCGAACTCTTTAAATATTATTCAAGCCATCCTATACACAGTTTTGCGTACAGGCAGACTTAAAGACTTTACAGACTTTAAGACTATGCTGTAGAATATTTCATAAAAATGTTACCTGCTGGTTTTCTTAACGTTCTTATGCGCCTGGTATTCAAAAAAGCAATTTTAGGACAACTGGGATGTAGAAAGAGATTGTCAACCTCATGTTCTACTAATAATTATGGGATTGTTTCAAATGGCGATCCATTTTTCCAAAAATAAGCATAGGCAAAAGCAAAATGTTTTATTTCCAGTACTGGAAAAACTTAAAGTCGATTTCCAAAAATGTATGAATTATTATTACCTTCTTTTGGATCTCTTGGAAATGGTGCAATTACAGTTGTGTATTTAATACACATGCACGAACGAGTTGATGAGAAGTAAACTGAATTTAAGTAACAAAACTTAAAACTTAAATAAAATAAAACTTTATATTTCATTTATTACAAAACTAATTAAAACACATTTTTTCATGTTATTTGTTCGTTACATTTTTTGGAATTTAGTTTTTTCCCCAGAACTTGCATTTTGGTTTTCAAATAATAATAATGGAGAAAAAAAATATCAAATAAAATAAAAACTGCTATAAAAAGGATTCGCAAGTAAAATAAACTTTGTTTGCCAGTGTAGCCCATCATGATGATAATTATGATGTGTTGAATGGTGTGTTCTTTGACAAAATTTATTCTGATACAACCAAGGAAAGCTATCAGTTTTAAATCTTAAACAACTTAAATAAATCATGTTCTGTAAAACGACGATAACCGTAGAGTAGAGAAATTATGAAAAGTTCAAAAGGATTCTTTGGCGTGTAGCATGCAGCTAAAAACTTGTTCTGCTCGGATAGAAGGAAACCAAACCGTGTGTTTCATTCCTCTTTTTTTTTTGTTATAAGAAAATTACTAAACATGTTGCATGCAGTTTCGCAAGAAGATGTCATATCCCAGTGATATATAACACTAAGTTTTCGACCGCAATTTTATTATTTCCAAGTTTTATTTGAAGAAAATTAACTCTTTGCAAAGCGCAATGAAAACAAACATTTTCGAAACTCAATTGCTTTCAGTAAAATAACAAATAAAAACGTTGGTTTTTTTAAATTTTGTTTTACAAAAGGAAGTTTTAAAATTCATTTCAAAAAAATACTTTTTTAAATGAATATTTTTTAAAAACGAAGCTTTTTGAAAAAGGTTTAAGAAATTTATTCAAAAATATACTTTTGAAAAAGGATAGGTTTTAAAAAAGATATTTTGGTACTTTTTTGAATGGTTTTTTTTTTTTTGGAAAATCTTGTTTATATAAGTTACTGTTTTGAAAGGCAATTTAAAAAAGGACTTGTTGAAAAAGTACTTGTTAGAGAGTGCTTGTTAAAAAAGTACTTGTTAAAAAAGTACTTTTTAAGAACTTTTTATAAAAACTACTTTTTTAAAAGTCTTGTAAGAAGGCCCTTATTTTAAAAGCAACCTCATTAAAAAAAAACTGGATCTAAAAAGTACTTTTTGAAAATTAAGCTTAAAAAGGTATTTGTGCAAAAAGATACTTTTAATAAAACATAATTTTTTTACAACGCTGATGATTTCTAAGATATCTTACTGCTTTTAAAAGGTACTCTCGAAAATATTTTTTTAAGAGACAATTTTAAAATGTTTAAATAGTATTTTTCAAAAGTTTTTGCTTGTGATAATTAATATCAAGTTCAGAGTTAAAACTAATTGACCCAATTGGGGTACTTTTTCAAAAGGTATTTTTAAAAATCTTAAAAGTTAAGTATAAAATTGTTGTATTAAAATTTCTTCCAATCCAGTCTGTTTTTAAAAAAAGTCCTGTGAAAAAAGGTTTTTTTAACAGGACTTTATTTTAAAAGCTTACTTATTTCAAAATAGGTTTTTAAATGGGTTAATTTTACCAAAGTGTTATTATTGCAAAGCTTATTTTTAAACGCGACTTATTAAAAAAGCTACTTTTTTAGATGCACTTATTCTGATGTGTAAAAAGGTACTTCTTTCAAAATATCTTTTTTTTTAACGACGATGATTTCTAAAAAAAGTATGTTGCTTCAAAAAGGTATCTTTCAGAATAGGTACTAAAAAATGTGTTTTAAAGATACTATTTTAAGATCAGACCAATAATGAATAATGAGCCGAAAAGTTGTCCCTTTTCTTCTATTATGAACTAGGATACCTAGAATATTTTTTGATATTCGCTTTCCTCATATTCGCAACACTGTGTCAAAAATTTACCTGTATAATCCCTGGGTTGTTAGAATAAATAAATTTTTATCCGGAAACAAATACTGGGGAGGTAGAAAAATACACTGGGAAAATTCGTAATTGGACAGAATGTTTAAATAGTACTTTTGAAAAGTTAATTTTGAAGTTAAAATTAATTAAGCCAATTTTGTAAAAAAAGTAAAAGTTAAATTAGAATTTTTTTTGTAACTGTGGATGAAACATGGATCCATTACTGTACTCCAGAGACCAAGCAGTAGCCTAAACAATGGGTTTCTCCAAGTGAACCTGCTCCGAAGAAGGCCAAGGTAAGTTTGTCGGCCAATAAGGGGATGGCAACAGTTATTTGAGATGCACGCTGGATAATCCAGATCTATTTCCTTCAAAAGGGAAAAACAATAAACGGCGAATATTATGGTAATTTATTACCCCGATTTAATGAGGATTTAAAAAGAAAAGGACCCCATATGGCCAAGAAAATGCACAGGTGCACACGTGTACAGTCTCAATGGCAAAACTCTATTAATTGGGCTACGAATTGGTAGCTCATCCGCCATATTCTCTGGATTGGCTCGGTGGAAAGAGATTTAGCTCCAACGATCAAATTATTGCCCAAACAAATGCCTATTTTAAGGACCTCGAAAAATCGTATATTTTGGAAGGGATACAAAAACTGGAAAAACGTTGGACTAAGTGTATTGAGTTAAAAGGAAATTATGTTAAAAAGTCACAGACTTATTGATCTGCCCTCGTATTATAACAGATAGTATTTTTCTCACAATTAAAGTACTTTTTAAAAGGGCTCTGCTGTAAAAGGCTTTTTTAAATAGTTAATTTTAGGAAATTTTAAATATATCAAAAAAAATAATTGTTGTTAAAAAGGTATTTTTATAGAAGGTGATTTTTTAAATATCAACTTTATTAAAAAGCTAATTTTGCAAATGTTTCCTTTCGAAAAGATGTTTTAACACGTTCCCTGCCAGGCCGTTTTTTGAAAACTTCCCGTACAGGCCGTGTAGGGCATCAGCAGTAATATTAAGATGCCCATAATTGACTGCATAATGAATTTTGAAAAAAATTTCATTTTACAATGATAATACAAATGCCTTGAACGGCAGGGAACGTTTTAATGAAAGTTTTGCAGAAGCTACTTTTCTAATGATGTAAATTTTCTAAAGGTGTTTTAAAAATTTGCACTTAATAAATAACTTTTCTAAATGTCCCTTTTCAGGAATGAAGTATCATAACTTTTAGAAAAAAAATATTTTGAAAAAAATGTTCTCTCTATGAACAAGCTACAGTTCTATTTTCTTAATTGACCAATGTACTTTTTAGCTTTCTTGGTCGTAGGGATCACAGCAACGTTTGCTGGGACATCACAATTTTAATAGCGTCAGTTTTCGTATTTCATTATAATCGTACGCATGCAGATAAGATATTTTGTCTAACGAGCTGTTCTTTGTTTATAAAATATTTAGACGATAATCTCATAAAACTTTTAAGATTTTTTAGCCAAACTTTCTGCTGCAAACTATTTAAACTTTATCGTTGAATGTTTAGGTTAACTTGAATATATTTTTAAGTTTCATTAGTTTGGTGCTTGAAACATTCATTGCGTACCGTTTCTTGCAGAAAACGAACAACTTTTGCATTGTAGATATTCTAAGAATTGGACAAGTTTACTAATTATAAAGAGAACATTATTTGTATTAGAAATAGTTTTGCGATAAAAATTAATTAAATCCTTTTCAAATCAACAAAAAAAAAAAAAAAAAACAAACCATATTTTTATATCGGAACAAATAATTGTAAACTCTGTAATTGAATTTGAAATTCTTGTTTCCCTAATCTTTGCGTATTTGCGTATAATTTGCAATAAATAGTTATTTATGATGAATATCTTTTTAAAAGTTTCTAATATCATTAATTAAAATTCCCCACCCTTTTCTATGTTCGTGCAATGTTAGTTACGCAAATAATCATAGAGTTTAGATTACACTTTTGCAAACGAAAAGATTTTTAGATTTAAACGGAAAAGCAGGCCATTGAAGGAGTGTATTTTTGAGTTGCAGTGTATCAGCGCGGAAAATTTTTAAAGTTAAATGGAAATTTTAAATATTATATAAAACGCATCCCTACAAGTCCCACTTAATGACGCCATTCTTTAAAATCTCTATTAAATTGCACATAAAAACACACACATTTAAACACTGGCTCTTTCAAAGAGTGATTGAATGAACGAACGAACGAACGAATGAATGAGTGCATAAATGAAAGAATGTGTGAATGAATGTCGGTGACCACAAACCATGACCGTTGAAATATCACAATCAACAGAAAAATTACAATTCACACAACATGTCATTTTTGCACACAGAAAACCCAGAAACACTCTAAAGCATGGAAAATGGGACAAAGGACGAATATTGCAAAACATAGAAAAAGAGTGAGAATTTAAGGAAAATGCGACACTGTAGGGCAGTGTAAATAATACAAATTGTACAGAAAAACAATTTAAAAACAGAAAATAAAGTTGTTCAGAAGCATTGGAAAATCTACAATTCACTTGCAAAATTCAAAAACAACCAACAACATTCTGTCCTGTGTGAAAAATCAAATCGCATGCTTGTATGCGCTGCATTTGAAAAAAGGAGTTTAATGAAGGGGCGGTTTGTTGTTTTTTTTTTCTTAAAACATATTAATTTAGAGGGTTGTGAAAATGGAGTTATAGAATCATGGATAAAGTGAGTGTTATAAAGAAATAAACTCTGGTTGGTTGATATAAAATCAAGATAAAATTATTAAAATTATAAAGACAATGAAATAAAAACTTTTTTATTTGCTGCGACTACAGTATGAAGTAACAAAAAACTTTCTTACTGAAACCGGATAGTTGTATATCTTGTGGACATTTCGGCTTTATAACTGCTACTGTTTTCAAGATATTTCTCTTAAAAGCGTAAAATTTAAAACTAGAACTTCGGGCAATTTTGACGTGCAGCAAAACGCCGAGATATTTAAAATTTGTATTCTTTCGGAATTTCTTTTCGGTGAAACATACAAATAGATTTTGTTGTACTGTGTAATCAGTGTCATTTTTTTAATGTTTAAAATTTCACACGTCAAATATAAAACTTTTTGTTTTAAATTTTAAAATATTACAAATATATTTTGTGCCATATTGACACCGGCAGCATTAAAGATTATATTAGCTGGTTTCCTTATTATATTAAACTGTAATTCACGGTGTATTGAACTGAAACTAAATAGTTCACTTGAGAGATTATGTTAGAAAGATGAGAGCAATTATACAACAATTACTACAACAGCACGTAATATTTTGCGTGTCATACATAAGAAATGTCAAGTGCTTGTTGTTTTTGTAAATGTTGTGGAGCTGCTACCATCTTTCTAACACAATCCCTTAATTGTATTGCATACTTGTATTTAGCTTATGAGCGCCGCAGTTATTTTTTTGTTGGTATCTTAAAATTAAAATGGCAAAACCGAAGTCATATATCAACGTTATCCCAGTAATAGGTGCTTCCTACAGAATCTACAGACGAGCTATACCTTCCCATAGAAACTTATGGTCTCCACGGAAGGTAAATTAAAACAGTTAAACTTATCAGCGCAGCTGATTAGGTTTTTCCTGTTCTTAAAATGGTTGGATGTCAATTTCCATATAAAAACTATTTCGTCATTTACGCTACTCTTTTATATGAAGTTGGACACCTGACACTGTGGCGGAAATGCCTGGATTTTTCCTGTGAGTCTACCTGTTATCAATTTGCCTTGGTGTCCAACAATGTATTCAGTTAAAATGCGTGTGATTAGTGGAAGAGTACAACTAATCGTCGTGCCACCAATAACACATGTGAGAGTGTTAAATCAAATGCTTTTGGAGGCCAATTTACGGAGCCTTTCTGAAAAGTTATTAGTTCACCCAGCGATTGTCTGGCACGTTACGTCGTCTTGTGAAAATCATAGACCCTCCACATTAAGGGCATTAAATTGTGTGGTCAGTGATCACGACCCTGTAGCGTTCCTTATCAACTGTAACGTTTTGGCCGATATAGGATTTGAAAAAATACGGACAAATGATTCCTCCGGTCTGTAAAGCACACCAAACAGTGGCTTTCTCTGGATGTAATGGTTTTTCGGAGGATGCTTGTTATCCTGTAGCGCAAAAGTGGTGCCAAAAAGATGCACGGCTGATTGAATTAATTGCTCTGATGGAGTGTTATACCGACCGGAAAATGGATGAGGAGTGCGATGAGTTATTCGAACTCAAACAGGGTTTTCGTAAAAAATATATTGTTCAGGTGTCACTTTATTTATGGTGTTAAACCAAACTAAACACAAATCAGATAATAGCTGTCAAGTATTGTTGCCGACTAAAAACGACGCGATATGAACAAACCAACATTACTAGGGATAACATCATTTTTTGTGTGGGTGTGTGCAGTAATGGACAATATAAAGTGTGTCGAGAATCTACAAAACACACAATAAAAATAACGGATACACCAAGCAACGAATCAGTAAAACCACAATACGAAAATAATAAAACAAATTGCAATCCCATAATCACTGAATTCTTTCAATCCGAACAAAAAACCCCTCTAATAAAAAATAAAATAAACTTTGGTGCAATAAAAACAGTAATCACTGACGTCTACCGATTCTTATAAAAACAAACAGACCTAAGAGCTTTACCTGCACCTAACAGATGGCTCACATGACAAATAGATAACAAATAGATGACAAACAATAAAACACTAACGAATTGATAGAAACTTTTCAATACGAAAAACTAAACTGAAGATGGTCCATAGCCGAAACCGGTTTCTCTCCAAAAATCTACATCAAATCTCCCTGTCGTAATATCGAATCAAGAATCAATCAAAGAAACGTTTTTTCAAGCCGATTTTCCTAATCGTAGCTACAATTTTGAATATTAGTAGCAGCTTAACAACTCCAGTCTTTTTAGAATGAAAAGCCAAATGAGAATGTTAGGAGATTCTAAATTAATAATCGGGAAGATTATCACTACTTTACACGGATTTTGCAAATTCCGGAAAATTCCTAAACTGGAAGCTCTTTTAGGACCATGAGCAAAGAAGCTGTCTTCAAACAGCTCAATATATATTTTGCTGTTTTCGAATATCTTAACATTAATGTTTGACCTGCTTACAGACTACCCCAGCTAAACAAAATGCTATTTTTTCTAATTCCGCTACTGTGTTTTAGTTGTTACCCTGTATTTATATCACTTTTAATATAATTTAATACTTTTCTTTATCTTAAAATTCTTAAAGAAATACTATGAGTTTTCTTATTGAAGTTAATAAAATCATCCATAAGCTGTTGAGTTTTCATACAAATTTTTTTTTATTTATTTAATTAATTCTGTGAAATTCTTCTTCAAGCATTATGGCAAATTGTGAAAACTTATTAAAATATTTACCCTGAATTTAAACTTATTTTACGATACCCTCTTTATAATAAATGATGATATTATTTTGACCTCTTTTAGCTTTTTCATCAACGATTTTTCAGCTAATTTCCATGGCGTAAAGCGAAAAGATATTCGGAATAATATTAATAACTTTATCCTTAAATAAACTTGAGCAAAGTAAAAGTTACTGTCGTCATTCCTTATCGACAAGAGTGGTTTTAATCAGCATAATAATTTGACGTTGGGAGTTGGTGTATATGTGTGTGTGTGTTTTTTTTGCTTCACTGTTGTCGTTTCGTGCTTTGATATTCCGTGTTAAATGACAATATCTGTCGATTTTTTTCTGCTTTTTGATGAAAAATTTATATTTTAAGATTCTAGTCCCGGCAAAGTTTCTTTCCACGCTTTTGTTGTTCGTTTTAGTTTTTGCATTTCCGGTTACCGTTTACCATTCCAAGACTTGAGCTGAGCTGTTCAGTTTTCGAGTTTTTTATATTTGAGTTGCAAAGTATTTTTTTCTTCTTTTCAAAATTCGCTGCACCAGCAGTGGTAGCCTTTTGCATTTCCGTTTCCTGTTTGTCAAGAAATTCAACATCTTTATTAAAAAAATTTTCCTCACAATCTTTCCCTCCAGCGCGACAGCTGCACGTACACACACCCACACATACTCGTACATACTCTTAACATTCATTCTTGGTTTGATGAGGTTTTGAGCCTTTCGTGCTCTACGCAAACCAAAGTTAACTTTTGTTCAACATCGTGACCCATTATTTGAGTTGAGGTGATTATTTTCTGTAACTAAACCGTTATTCTTTTGTTCTATTTTCTCCCCAACTATTTAGCGAATTTTTAATTTTAGTTTAAGGTTGCAAAAAATAAAGAAATGTGTGTTTATTTGTTTGAGACAGTGGGGTCGATTGGGAAAAAAATGAAATTATATTTAAAATAAAAATCAACATACAACCAAAACAAAAAAAATCTAAACAAAACAAGAGGAACTTCGGAAATTTATATGTAGATAAAAGAGCTGGTCTTGTGACAAATATTTCTCATTAAAAAAAGTAGAGGCAAAAGTTCAATTTTTTGGAGCTAATTTCAAATTTTATTTTTATTACACAGAACAAAGGCTTTTCGTGTTCTTTTATGTTTGCGTTTTTTTAGATAATAAACGCAAATCTCCATCAAAAATTATATCCTCAATCGATTTTGAGGTCAACGAGCTTTTTCAATTACTACATGACTGTATGGGCTCTCCGGTAATTGAGTAGATCTCATTTTTCCTCTTCGTAAATTAAGTTATACGTGAAGCTATTGTTTATCCCAGAGAAGATATCTGGACTTTGAGACTTTGTTTGTGTCCTTTTTACCCGCATAGTCTGACATTGCATTGTCTTTTTGACCCAGATGTCCCGGTACACACTCTAGAGTAACTGAGTTCCCGACGGTTAAGATATAGAAAATCCTAAACCTAAATCAATCCTAAACCCACTATTATTGGAACTGGTAGTTTTGTAATGTTTTTAACGCTGGATGTTCGAAAGAATGCGTATTTTAGCGCCGCAAGTGCCCTAAGGGGTGGGCATCCGTCTGCAAAAAGAATGCTCTTTTTCCCATTACAATTGGTTTTCGCAAATGTGGGTCTACAATTTCCTTCCTAGCACTGCCAACATCATCTTACTGGAGACAGCAAGGCATGGATAGTTCCAGATGGCGTCCAGATTCGTTTCATGTCCACTAAGATTACTTTCTTGAAGCCTGAAGGCCGCACTCGCTGCTGTCTTTTTGACTGCGAGATGCAATGAAGTGAGTCCAGTGATCCTTCCTAAGGCAAAAGTTATTCATCCCAAGGCAAATTCTCGTTGCTCCTGTTTCAATCTGTGTACCATAACTCTGAGTCCTGTTCTAGTGCTATCTCATCATTTTCCCATATTGACGATCACTGTAAAAAGCTTGCAAATGTTTACTGTTCTATTGACATTAGCCAAGATAACGACACATGGACCCACGAATACTCACTTTGATAATAAAGTTTAGTATTTGCACGTGCGGCTTAATCGTGCAAGTTGCCATATTAATTTGACATCAGAGCTGCCTTTATTGAAAAACTCTTTATTAAGGAAGAATGTAACAAATGTGACGATGTTCAATAAAAATCGCTTACGAAAATTAAATAAAAAAGAAAATAAATTTTACAATTCACTAGTCCTTCTAAATTTAGTAATTTATTTTTCATTTGTGTTCACTGTGCATTTGCCGTAAGTTGTTATTGTTGTTGGCCCTATTCATTAAGTGGCTTCTTTGTTGCTACTTTTGCTTGTTTCATTTCAACTTTAAACCACAACAGTTTTCTTTAAGGTGTTCAAAATAGTTGCTGTGGTTAAATTGTAACTTGGTTGCAGCATTCCACCATCCAATGCAGCATTCACATCAATGTGTCAAATTTTTTGCTTAAGTTTTCCGTTTCTTCAAAAAATCTAAAAACTTTTGCAATTGCCACTTAACGATGGAGAGGAAACATATCGTTAGATTTTTAAGAAATTTTAATGATTTATTCGCTACAACGAACGTTAGGAGGAATGGAATGAAAATTCATGGGTAAATTTTTCTTCATTTGTCACAGTTGGATGAAAGAAAACTTATTAGGAAAATGAAAATGATTCTTGGAAAACCAGGTGACTACTACAATATGTGTACGCACATATAGGGCTGTCTGAAAATAGTATGTTGCTCTTCGTAGTGCGTTGAAAGTTTTGTGGCAAAACATTTGGTGAATTGCATAAATGAAGGCATGAGGGAATGCATCATTGCTGAAGGTACTACATTGAAGCATATGCAATTGAAAAAAAAATTTCCTTTGGAAATATAAAATAAAGTTTTTGAGAGGTTTCGTGTGAAATGAACGCAAAAGGAATTACATCGAAGAAATGTAAAATATTTTTCATTTACAATACGAAGTTGAATATGTGGAGGGTGCAATGTGATGGATAAAAAATTGAAGGAATTTAACAAGTTTTAATTAATAAATATTTGCGAACATTATATATAACGAAATTAATTAGCAAACAAGTTTGGGTTTTTCAGAAGTAGTCCCGTCTTTTCTTTTTAATGTAGGGGGAATATCGAAGCTGACCGCTAATTTCATGGATCCCTTTTCGACCCGCTTTTTCCCTCGAATTGATTTCAGACAACTGATTTTTAATTTGCGATTACCTTACTCTCAATCGAGGCTCGTGCTCTCGACTATAGTGATTTCAGACTGTCGATTGGTAAAAGTCGACCTTCGTCCTCATCACGGAGTCTCCTTTAATTACTAGCATTTGTTTAGAGCTTAGGTCCACCATGGCATTTACAATTAATAAGTGTCTGCCCATGGTCCTAGGTCTTATGCTAGCCAATGCTGGAAATTCATACAAAATCAGAAGACATTTTTTACAAATGACTCTGAAATGGGCAAAGTTTACATATGAAAACTGGAGGTAAGCACAACCTTCAGAATCCCCAAGATACGAACTGAAATATGCCTCAAATACGCTGGGTCCCAAATGACCAGATTTTTGCCGTAATTCGGGTAACCATTAAGTTTCTGTTCGACTTATAATTTGGTAATACAGACAACATTCTAATACAAGTGCGTAGACAAGGAACCTATGCAGCTAACTGTATTGTTTGAGCTGCCGGCAAAGAGAGGAAAACGATTGCAGTATTCACATTTTGATGAGTTCTGCGACTGTAAACCAGCAAAGTGAGTATGCCTTTGTGATCTTGGCAAAGAATAAGGAGGTTGATCTGGCTTAGCTTTAATCTCGTACGTGCCAAAAAATCTCTTAAGATTACACAATAGGCAAACGAAACGATCTATTCTACCGGCCGGTACAACGACACTTTACAAATTTTTTGTACATCAGATCATTGATTAAACCAATCTCTGTACAACGCTGTTAATGAGCGTTCAGTACAGGGGACGGAATTGCCCGCCCAATATCATTAGTATACAAAATTTCAGAGCTAAACACACGCATTCTACTGCTACATTCACAAAACTATGTGTCCTATTTGCTGGTAGATAAAAAATATCAAACTTCAGACTACTTAGTCTGGAAGGGAATGAACTAAAAGTATCAAGTTGCGCAAAATATCTAGGCATATTTCTGGGTAGTAAACTATTCTGGAAGCCTAATATAGAAACCAGATCAACGACAAACTAATGCAATGACTATATATGCAATAAAGCCATAGAAACGTCATGAGAACTAATCCCTATAACTTTGACTGGATATTTGATGCGTTTGTTAAAGCAGTAGATCTTATGTGGCTTTGATCTGGCACTGGACAAAGCTTTCAACCGATCTCTCTTTTAAGAAGTGTGACGCAATAAGGTGATCCCTATTATGGCAGACATGTGCTCAACGGCGACAAAGGAACTCTTTGCCATGCTGAACTGGTTACCTGCGCGCATTGAATAGAACCATAGACCATGTGGACATTTGAGTATTGTTCAGACCAGATGTAAGCTCCCCAGCCTCATACAACACACCACTCCGAAACATTGCTTCTCGAGGGGCTTTGTCTTCACAATCTCCAACAACCGGTGGAACCAAATGGGATAACCGAGTAGGCCCATACTGGCTAAAATTATGAGCGATATTAAACGCGACAAATTGGCTGCGGTGCTATATAGAATATAAGATTTCAGAAGGCGCAATTAAGGGAAAAAGGGACATTGTCCATATGGTAATCACACCAAGAGAATGCAGTTGCTTATAAATTACTACTGTAGAAGTTGGCGCAACCATGAGGAAGAGGAGACATTAGTTAATATCTATTATGTCTCCTTCATAAGGACAACCCAATGGCTTGGCAATGACTTCACCACGATACAATTACATATATCACTAAACTCCTGCTCTGTACGCTAATCACTAGTTTTCCAATCTACACTGTCCAGTTTTTGACTTTCTTTTAACCTTCTTCACTTTCCTTTTTTCCTTTTCATTTATATTCAGATAACACAAAGGGGTCGGGTTAGCGGGCTCACGTGGGCATGCGTTGCAGGCGGCCTGTTAATTTAACCTAACTTTACCCCTCATACTCCCACAGGCATACACTAGACAAAGGAACAGTTATGTGGTTTTCTCTACACAAAGGATAGTTCAGGCGAGAAAAATCAGAGAGAAAATCAATCAGACGTCCTTGGTCATTTCTACTTAATTTAAGGTGATTTTAGAAGTAAGTGATCACTTCTGATTACTCACGTGAGCGTTGAGCTATTTTAGTTGTACTAAACTTCTGAAAATCCCCAAAGATAGCAGTGAGTACTAGCAGATAACGCAGAGTAATTGGAATCAAAAATCTATAACAAATTTAACATTATGCTTCGCAGACAGAGACGAAATTGGAGCCCTTGGAACAAAAGCAGCACCAATAAAAGGTTTTGCATACATTTTTCAAGCAGTATTATTTAAAATAAAATTAAACACCCAAAAATATTTTATTACCTGGTAACTATTTTAATCAGACTTAATTGATTGAAAGTACCTGAAAAGATAGAAAGAAGACTTTCATTAAAATCATACATTTTTACACACTTGATAAATAAATAAATACATATTTTTATATTTTATATATTTTTAGCATTTCGCTGTAAAAAGAAACTTTATTCCATAAAACATTTTCCTTTAAAAAGGCAAAAATTATACATGCACCCATAATATGCGCATAAAAAGCGTAATGCACTCCTGCAGAGTAAAAAGAGAAAAAGCAGCGAGCGAATCTGTTGTAGTCAAAAAGTTGATGTGTTAAAATAATTTAACTATTCCACACGACTGCGAAATTACCAAATGAACACGTAAATGTTAAACAACCGGTGGAAAAAACAATCACCAGAACATGAAAGTCCCACGCAAAACGTAAAAAAATACGAATATTATTTTATAGGTAGAACAACAAATACAAAAATACGATCATTGATACGAGTGCACAGAAAAAACAAACTTAACATACAACCCAATGAGCAACTTTAACAGCTTCTGCCTTCCACCATAAGTTGTTCAAACGTCAAATAGAAAAAAAAAAACATATTTGTTATCAAATCACAGTGGGACTTATAGAAAAATGAAGACAAGAGTAATAGAGAGGAAAAAGTCATTAAAAAAAGTTACGATACGATCGATTATATGGCCAGAAGTCAAAGATGTAAACACTTAAAAGAACAACTAGCATTGAGTGGTTGTTCTCAGTTTATTTTTATAAATTATTCCGGGGCAATGTGTCAAAAGTCCTTTGTTTTAAATGTATGGTGGTCTGATGTTCGATCGTACACTTCAAGTTATACGAACCAAATTTTCGTGAACACACAGTTGGTGAAAGAAAAGATGGCAAGCAAGTTTCACGAAAGTCTTGCAAAAGCTTGTATTAAACAGAAACAGCTGGCATAAACCTTGGTAAGTAAAAAGTTGCATGGACCGCCGCTTCAAATAAAGCTTTGCACTGCTATTAGTAATTTTAGCGATACTTCGTTAAACGAAGTTTTTGTATTTTATTTATATACTAATGAATGATTTAATACAAAAAGTAAATTTTGTCTCAAATGGGCTTTTTCCTAAGAAGATACCAACATATATTTTTCGCACAACCATTAAATTAACCATTTTATAACAAAATGCAAAAATCTCATTTAGTTTAAAAGTTTTGTGCGATATATGTTTCAATCCATCCCACAGTGCTGCTGAATTACATATTTGTATCGCATAAATGTTTAGCTCTTCGGTTGAGCATATTTACTTTTACATTTAAAATAAAATGATGAGAATCGAGTTGAAATATATTTCAGTTTGTATGTCTTCTTCTTTATGTTGTTATTTAAACGATACTTTCAATTACATGAAAATTGTTTCCTTTATGACGATGGTTTACTGTTGCCTCCCCCGCTATATTGATTGCTATTTTGCCAACTTTAGTTTTGTATTGAAATGTTGAAAGTTATTGAAGTGTAAATAAAATATTTTCGGTGCAATTGATGGTTCGTGTTGTTGCTTTATATTGTGCGGTTACAAAAAAAAAGCTCGCGATACATTTAAGTGCCAGCATTCAAGGAAATGTAATTATAACGATCGTCACCGCTTTCATTGCGGTGCAGAAAAAAAAGCAACATGATTCCTTTTGTTGTTGGTTGTAGGATAATTAATTTAATTTGACATCTTTAGACTGGTTTGTTAAATTAGTTTAATCCAATTTTTTTAAAGTTGTTCGTAAATATACGAAGGTTGTGCTAGGAATACCAGACAAGTAAGGGATAAATTGTTTCAACACAGTTTCCTTTTTTTATCTATGCTATTACAAGCTTCGAAAAAAGCCTGGTTGAGGTAACTATAATCAAATTGAATTATATGATTGTAAATAAGTCATATTATTATTGGTGGTAATAATAGTATTATGTTATTAGTTGGCAACAGCTGAGGTACTAACACAATTGGCTAAAGGCTTAATAGTCAGTCAACGCGCTAAGCACACAGCAACGTCATATTTTTTTAAGGGACCAATACAATTTTATATATTATGTGTATTAGGAAAATTCTTTAAATAAATTTTAATTCGTGCTTAGAATTTTAGTAAAAATCGTATGTTTAACTCAACCATGGTGCAATTTTTATAGATGAAAATCATATAATGATTAAATGTAAACAATAAACTGTTTATCGTAAATCAAAAAAATGTTTAGAAAGATATTAAAATAACAGTTATATGGTTACCACAACAATATATTTTATAAAACATAATATGCCGCAACCATATTTTTTAGCGTGCAACGCATAACGTGCCTGATCATTTATTAAGGGCTTTAGCTTATCGTAAAATATTGTATATGAGAGTTGTTCTTTTGCCACATCCACTTATTAATATTGATAGATAGCCATTAAAACTTTTTAATCGCAAGAAATTTCTAATAGTGTTAATCAACTCGTTTAGAATAGAATCGATGGAGTCAACTCTATCTATTAACAAATATACCAATGACAAGTGTATTAAAAAAACGTTATACGAGGATCAATAAGTCCGTAACTTTTCGAACTTCCCTCGTAGTTAAATGGAATGCAATACTGTTCCCATCAAGTGTCACCTGTTAATAGACTACTGTCAAATTTTGAGCAAATGTCGTCATTTACTTTGCGTTTCACAGCTGTTCAAAACATACAACCTCTTGTATTTGTCTAAAAATAGAAAAAAGTGAATTTCGAGAGCTCATGAAACATTTTTTTTTGCAAAAAAAAAAACCCCCAATCAAACCAAGGAAAAGCTCTATAAATACTATGGGGACTATGAACTATCGATTTCAATGGTAAAAAAAGTGGTTTACTGACTTTCGTTGTGGTCGCACAAGTGCAAATGAGCCTAAACCTTCTGGACGGTCAATTGGGCTCAGTACACCCGAAAATGTGGAAAAAATCCACGATATGGTGTTGACCGATCGAAGAGTAAAAGTGCTTGAGATTGTTGATGGTATAGGCATTTCATATGGCAGTTTGCTTTCAATTAAGAAAGTTGTCTTAAAGATGGGTGCAGCGTTTGCTCTCAATTGACCATATACCTAAACGTGTGACAACTTCAAAGGACTGTTTGGAGATGCACGCTGGATAATCCACATCTATGAATTTGGGCTACGAATTGGTAACTTATCCGCCATATTCTCCGGATTTAGCCCATAGTGACTACTTCCTATTTCTAAACCTAAAGAAATGGCTCGGTGGAAAGAGATTTAGCTCCAACGATGAAATTATTGACCAAACAAATTTGGAAGGGATACAAAAACTGGAAAAACGGTGGACTAAGTGTATTGTGTTAAATAGAGATTATGTTGAAAAATAAATTTTTGTTTTGCAAAAAAAAAACTGTTTCATTCAAAAAGCCCTCGTATTATTAAACTTTTTTCAATATATAGAAAAAAGAAACCTTTGGAAAATACAAAGTTTATTCGAAATGCAAAAATAGTGATGTTCGAATTTTCGAACTTAATCTCGAATTTTCGAACTTAAGTAAAATATGAATTTCAAGTTTTAAATTGCATAATTACTTCTTTTTATGCAAAATAATTTAAAAATTCGAACTTAATTTTAATTGTTCGTTATTTATGAAAAGCCGCAAAATCATATATATGAAATTCTTAATTTGTTTACAGATAAGTATATTCATAGGGCTTTATGAACAAAAAGTTACTCAAATAGAGCTTTACACTTAATCCAGACAGACGACAATCGTGTCAGTTTCAAGTTTCACTTCTTATATAAAACCTTAAACCATATGGCTAAATGGTAAATCGCTTTTCAATTATGTGTGTGAATTATGCTAAGAAAATACAACTTTTCCTTGTTACATATTTAAATTTCCATTGAGGTTAAAACTCATTAATTTCGCTTTTTTTGGGAGCGTGTATTGTAATGTGTAAAATGTTACTAATACGCCATTTAGTGAGAAATTTGAGAAAATAGTAATTTGAAAATTAAATCGTAATTTTCATATAATTAAATACTCCATTCATTTATACAATAATTAACCAACCTCTAATACAAGTGTGAGCGTAAAGTTTTTCATTTATATGGATATTGTAATCAACTCATACACATACACTTTCACACATACAAAACTTTTATACAGACATCCGATGAATAAAAAGAAAAAAAAACTATTCAAACAGTACCAGCAACAACAAAAGCAACTAAAATTATATCGGGTGGCATAAAAAGTAGTACTAACATAAGAAAAAATGTGTGTGGACAAGGGGAGAACTGCTTGCGGAGAGGGATATGTGCAAAGTGAATAAAAATCACTAGTTGCCATAAACAGTTTAACGAGTGAAAAGAAAACTTGCTCTTAAAAGGGTATGAATGGTCGGAGAAATGCTGTTGATGAACAAAAAAAAAACCTCCTTAACTGATGATGGTAATGATGATGAAAAAACTGCTGAAATAGTTTAAGTACAAACACATGCGGAGGCATTTGTATCTAAACAATTTGTTTTGTGTATTTACGTTTGTATGGGAGCATTGAACAATTGTAGGAACGAACACAACTTTATGCACATATTTGAATTCTTTTAAAAAAATTTTACATTTTTATAAATTAAATACTTTCACTAATTTATGTAACACTTTTCACTATAATATCGCTAAGATTAGCAAATGAATTATAAGCAAAATAATTAAACAGTTTTAATTATAAATAATATTTTTTAATATCACTATTTTAATTTTGAACTTTTAAGGTAAGATCAAAGAATCAATTTTCTAAAAAAGGGGAAATCCCTTCAGGGATCCCTAAAGAAAATATGCTAGGGCTGCTATTATGTCTCACCTATACAGCGGATATGCCAACACGCGCAAATACATATTCGTCAACACCCATAGAAATGTGTACATGTAACCATTTCCCTCAGAAGGCAAAATGGCCCACCAATAACAATAACAAATATCACGGTTTCAGCGAAAATCCACGTTAAGTATTTGGGTATCCAACTAAATCGACGCCTACTTTGGTCCCGTCACATTGAGGAAAAAATAACGGACAAAAAAGCTTCGAGCAAATCAACTACATTGGTATATAAGAAATGAAAATATACACAGAAGTCTAGAAGTTCCCACTGTCCAGGAAGTAGCAAAAAACATGCTAGTCCAAATACATAAGCAAATTAATAGTTCATCCTAACACTCTAGCGGTGCGATTTACTGCAATTTCATGGGCACCAGAGACTGACAAAAACTGACACATTGAGCTTGGAGAGACGGCTCTCGCAATAGTAGATAGTCTTATATTATTAAGATTTGAATACAATAAAGTAATTACATCGGTATTATCTAATAAATAATAATTTAGAAATAAGATTTGAATACATATTTTAAATTTCTTTAAATAGAAAGATTCAATAGAAAAAGATTAAAGTTAAAAAAAACTTTGCCCCTACCACGTTTTCCCCTGAAAGCCATATTAATCGTCAAAAAGACGATATGAACAAAATTGCTCATCTGATCAGGTTAATAACTTTAAAACTATGCGATCTTCGGGAACTTCTGAATTTTGTTTTACCTTTTGGCCAACTTATCACATAATTCTAATTTACTTAAAGTCGCTAACATTCACCCTTATCGTGAATATTTTTTCCCTCTCCTGACAGTTCCAATCGTATATAAATTCCGCGAAGAATGTGCACGCCGAAAAAATTCCCCTTAACATGAATGATTTTGTCCCTCTAATTTTTTATACTTTAACTTTGATTTGTCCACATGATTTTGCTGGGGAAACTGCAGCCTTCATGTAAACATTTACTTCTTCTAATTAGAATCTACAAAAAACCTATTTTCAATTGATATTTTTATTTTTACGGGGAAAAGTGTTCTTTTAGAAGGAATATTTTTTCAAAAACTAACAAGATTGTCAAGTATAAATATTCGAAAAATGACACTGAAGATGGTACTCGGTTCTAATTTTTAAATTTTTATGTTTTAAAGTTCTTTTCTCATTCATAATTTTAAATTTTTTTATTTATTTGTTAAAAGATTGATAAAAAGGAAATTAAATAATTTTAGTTATATGTATATAGGGTGATTTTTTGTTATTTGGGTTTTCAATGTAAAAAAAGGCTCGCGACATGTTGTAATGCCAAAAATGCTCAGCAAGGTTTGCCATTGCGCCAAACGAACAACGCTTGCAAATCATTGAATTTTATTATCAAAATTCGTGCTGTGTGAGAAATGTGTTTTCCATCGATAAATTGTCCTTCAGGGACGAAGTTCATTTTTGGCTCAATAGGCAGACGTCAACAAACAGAATTGCGGAATTTGGTGTGAAGAGCAGTCAGAGGCAGTTCAAGATCTGCCAATGCGCCCAGAAAGATGCACTGTTTGGCATCATTTGACCTTATGGCTTTAAGAACGATGACAATCGCCACGGTGCCGTGCGATTATTACCGATATTTTGTCGTAATTGGAAAAATTGGACTTGATTAACATGTGGTTTCAACTAGTCGGTGCCGCATGCCACACGGTACGCGATACCATAAACCTATTAAGAGGCGAGTTTGGTAAGCAATTAATCTCACGTTTTGGAACAGTCACCAGGAGATTTGTCCTAACTAGCCTATTTTTTGTGGGAATACGTGAAGGCAATGAACCTGCGAATTCAAAAATCACCACAACGTCATCTTGCTGACACCACATGTAGTCCACGTTCATCTTGCTGACACCACATGTAGACCAAGTCGTTCAATTCGGGATAAACGAAATGGCTTATCATTGATCTGTGGCTTCACCTGTACTGTTTTCGAAACAGCACAAAACAATTAAGCTTTGCGTTAATGTAATGCTACGTGGTTATTAGTTATGTTCATGTATGCATTTATTCTTGATTTGATAGTCCGACCTGCTTCGATGTAGATTTTTGAAACGAATTTTCGTCATCCCTTGTCAAACCGGTTTGTCTTCAAACGAAACTTGACAAGGGATGAATGAAATTCGTACAAAAAATCTACGTATGTATATATATTTATATTTGGATATTAAGACGTGAATGTCCTTAATATAAGCAGTTTAATTATTAATGAAAAGAAAATATATATATAGAACATAAACAATCTTATCTACTTTTATTAACATACTCAAAATGTTTATATAAAATAAGTCGCCATTTCTCTCCAGGCACGATGCTGTTTCTTTACCTGCCTGTTGTACGCCTAATTAGTATTTTTTTGTTACTAAGTGTAAACAATAATTTATTTCAGGCAAGCACAATCTTGTCTACTTACTTACACACAATGTGCAGATAAGAGAATTGATCGTGATTCTGCATGCTCAGTTCTATGTGGGTTTCTTGTTAGCTGAAAATTAAAAGACATGCGTCTATCATGAGCATAGATATAAAACACTTATAGTAAGAAATCATAAGGTAGTCTTTAATAAAATTTTATGTTGTTAAGTAGCAGCACCCTACAAATCGTTATTATGTTATGTACGAGTATGACTGCCACAGATTGCCGACCACAACGTAAACAGAGCCGTGACGAGAGTATAGTGATCTCTTTCTCTATCTGTCTCTTTCTTAAATTATTGACCGCTTCTATTCTCTTTTGTTACATTTTACTTCTTTATTTTGAATAATTAATAAAAAAAAAACGTAGGCACAAAAGAAATAATAAGAGTTGAAAATTTTAGATTTATTTTAAATAAACTTAGAGCATAACTTCTGCTGTAAATATTAAAAGATAAGTTTAATTTTCATTATTTCATTTCTCTGGTTGTTTGCTTTTGTTTTGATTATTTTTCGCATTATTTTAAAATGTTATATTTGTCTCTTTCTTTAGGGACTGCCTGCGGAAAAAATTGATTCTAGCAATCGTCTAGCGTCATAGTTTACACCTCTGGCTGCTTTGTGCTGTCGACATTGGTTCGACCTCTTCATTTATTCGTTAACGTTCAAGAGATTTTTGGTATTCCTTGCTTGCTCTAAAAAACTGAATAAATCTCAACTCTTATGGAAGTTTAATTTATATTAAATTTTGCTTAAATACAAACGGGCCATTTCAAATCTTTTGTAAATGCTCTAAAAGCTTTAACTGCAAGATTTAATAGACAAAAAAGGAAAAAATGTTGCCTGGAAAGTTTTATTTCATTTTATATTCGAAATTGCATTTCCATTGTAGGAGGAGAAAAAAACACGCAAATAAATATTTGACCAATTCACTGGTAAACTGATGAATGGAATGGATGACTGAAATGCAAGCACTTTCAGCTTGAATGAAATTTTCATCTTTTCTGCTTCTGCTTTTCAACAATCGATTTTTCTTATTTCTCATTGCTGTTTTATATTTATTTAAACTTCAATTTTGTACTCCAGTTTTATGCAATTTTTGTTCTTGATTATATTTACGTTAATACAAAAAAATTAGATTGAATTTCATTTTATATTTATGCAAATTTTTGACATGAATGAGCAAAGGAAAAATTAAAATCGAAAAGTCTTTAAAGTTTATGGCAAAAAATTAACAAAAAATATACACACAGTCAGTGAGTGATGGCGGTAGAAGTAATGAAATGAATTGTATTGCAATCCAATCATGATAAAAGCAGATAAAAAAATTTATAGCTTGAGTTTGATATTGGACCAAAAATCTAACGAAGCATAAACTTTTATCATTCGTTCATTCTCTTTGATTATGAGAAAAGAATTAAAGTAAACAATCTTCCAAAAAAACAAAACATATTTTCAAAAACTACAAGTTTTCTATTTCTATTCTGAAATATGGTCGATGAATGGTCTGACATTCAAATAGATGATAACCAGTGGACAGGACAGGGCAGAGCAGGGCAGGGCAGGACAGGACAGACGTATTGTTAGTCAGTTCGATAGCAACTTAAACTAAATTACATTTTTAATTTTATAGATTTTTCTTTTGTTTTGCTAAATTATACTTGTTTTTGTTTTAAAATTTCATTTTGATTTTGAGATTCTAGTTGCTTTCAGTAAAAAAAACAGCTAACTATAGGCTAACAGCCGTACAGAGTGCTAAAAGTGAAAGGAAAATTGTTGAATCAATAGTTCGTAGTTTTAATTATACATTTCAGTTTTATGGTTTTAACTGCGTGCTGTTGTATATAATTTGGTTTAGTTTTCCTGGAGAAAGTGTTCTAAAATGAAAGTACATATCCGAGTGGTTGTTTGGCCTTTCCAATAAATCAAATTGGTTGCTCTTATTTTGTCAAACAACAAAAACTATGGAAATCGAATTGTGGTAAAACATCGACTATTTGAATAAAATGTTGATTTTCTTGTTTGGGGTTTCGATTTTTTTTATGTGAAATTTATTTTATTTTTAATTTGTTGTTTTCTAAAGAATTTGGTGGTGCATTTTCAGTTTTTGGTTTTGGTGTAATTTTAATTTGTTTCTGATTTTTCGACTTACTTTCGATTATTTGCAAAATTTATATTTTTTATAGACTTTTTCGGACTTTAGCATTTAGTAAATTTCAGACTTTTTGGGTAGTTCAATATTTTTGGTGAA
Organism: Phania funesta; assembly: GCA_963932375.1. Classification (NCBI taxonomy): domain Eukaryota; kingdom Metazoa; phylum Arthropoda; class Insecta; order Diptera; family Tachinidae; genus Phania; species Phania funesta. The sequence goes on along the minus strand of OZ010656.1, from coordinate 69,867,873 downwards.
ATTTATATTTTGTGGTGAAACCTTCAATTTTGGTAAAGTTTTCGGTTTTACTATTTTTGGGAAAATTTAGATATTAATATTTGTCGTATTATCTTTTTTTATTATTTATTTATTAATTTTATAATTTTTTAATGAATTTTCAATTCGGCCAAACATTTAGGTCCGCAAGTACTTCATGGTCCTCTAGTAGATAAATTCAATAGATGGAGAGATTAAAAAGAGTTTGAATCTTTCCTGTCAGTACTACCAATCTTATCATATTCGTTCATATCGAAGCAAAGATTCGAAACTTGTAACTTTATAATATGGAAATTAATCGACTTGTGTGTGAATATTTAAATTAATGCTAAAGTCATCTAATTAAAATCGACGAAAGCCGTAAAACATATTTAAATAATAAATCGATTTATTTGAAGTTTTTACATGAAATAAGAAGTAGATTCTTAATAATGAGGAAAAAAAGATCCTCTATTGCCATAATTACAAATAACTATGAAGTTTTCCGGCAGCTGGAAAGGAAAATACTTCATCAACCGCTTCCGAATACTTGGTCGCTCTCTTGATGCAACGCCAAACAGGAAAATTTGTTGTGAAACGGATTAATTATTAACTTAATCTTTCATAACATCCTTAAGAACTTTCTTACGTTCATCTTTATTCTATTTTAAATAACGTGCAAATTAATCTTTCATTGACACTCGAATATCATACAAATGTACAAACCTTGGCACAAGTGGGATTTACTCTCGTTAACTTAATCTTGCTTGAAAATCCTTTAGTTGACTTTACCTACAAACATAAAACGGATCAAAACTAAACCTTTTTTGAAGAAGCTCAAGGGAAAAACAAACCTTTTGTAAATTTAGGACTCAGGTATCAAAAAATCCTACCACTTGCTTGTGACTCAAATCGTATATAAACGCGCTTGAGAATATTCAGGCAACATTCTGTAAAAAAATAACCAAGTGACAACATCTCAAATTGTTTGAAAGAATTAAAGGAAAAATGGTTGCAAACGCTAAAATTGCTTATACGCTATTTTTGTATCGCGAACAACTGCGTTGCAAAAAATTTACCTTCCAGTACCTGAAAGACACCAAGATATCTCTAACGGACCAATTGATATCCGAGAGTTTAAACAATTTGGAGAATTGTTCAGACGAAGATGTAAAAGCGATCAAAAGGCAAATGAAATACAAAAGAAAACTGAAGAAGTCTCTAAAGAAACTAAGAAAATCCCAGAAGAAGTCCTCAAAGAAGTCGTAAGAATGGCCGAAGGAATAATATATTTCGCGACTATAGAATAATCTTAAAAAATAATAATATTTTGTAAATTTAATAAATAAAACTAAAAGTTAATTAAAATAAATCAATTTTCTTTTGTTTTACATTTGGAACCTGATGTCCTTAGGCGACCCCTTATTTAACTGCTGACGTTAAGAGATTTTTCAAGATTTGTTTTTCATCTTTATAAGATTCTTGACCATCCAACAATACAAATCATATTTGTATTTGCAAGAACTTAACACATAAACAGCAGTTTTGTTAATTAAAAAAATGATTAAAAAATAAATTTCTAATATGAAGGTGGCAGAAGTTGTAAAAACAACACACAAAGGAGTTGGAAACAATTGAATTAGGCATAACAGATCCTGCTTTAAAGCTGAGAGCAATAAAAAGCGAGAAATAGATCAGCCGCTTAAATTTATGTAAATTTTGTTTAGCTCTCACGCTTTGTTCGGAATTGATTTTCAAGTTTTTGCATCTGAAGCGTTCCTTAACTTTAATTTTTATTTCACTCTCGAGTAGCAAGCGAATAACCTGACTAAAAGTGTTAACAAATAGTTTTCCGACGTAAAAAAAATTTTTAAATTTAAAAACAAAAGAATTTTGTATGGATTGTAATCGAGCAATATAAAGTGGCGGTGATTCCAGTGACACGCATGCAAATCTCTTAGCAACCGCTCTAAATATATAGATGTAGGTGTTTATAACTAGACACAAATAAATCTTCCAAACTTCCACGTTTACAAAATTTGCATATTGTAACCGGCTGCATATTTTGTAGTGATTACCAACGATATTTGTTGCACAAAAGTAGCAATTGGTTGGATTGTTGGACTTGAAAAGGTCACAATCCATGTGATCAGTTTTTTTTTATCATCACGCATTTTATATATAAATTTAATCACTTATATACGTAGATGTAGCGAACTTAAATCCTAATACAAATTGAGTATAACTCCGAACAACAGTGAAAAATAATAAAGACCAAAAATATGTCTTGAAAAACATGTTACCGATTTTAACAATTCTTAAGCGGCTGCTAGATGAATCAATATTTAATGTCAATATTTCCGTTTGTGGTTGTTTGTTTGTTTACAAAAAGTAGTTACACATATACATTGTATGTGATATTGAAGAATAATATTGAAGTAGTTCACGTATAGTTCAAGTTAACATGTCAGAAGTTTTTAATAATAAATCCAAAATAAAAGAAAGCCAATGGATATAATGACATCAATTTAAAAATGCATAATATGATATTCTTTTGGAGAGGTGATGCTGCATGAGCTGATTCCAGATATTTTGCTTAACCTGCCCTCGATTAATAATTTCTCAAGCATAAACTCATTTCCTTTTTTAAACCAGCCCCTTATCCATATTCGATTCTTTTATCTTCTTTACTTTTTTTAATTTCCTTATAAAATATCAATACAACAATTTCTTTTATTATCCACCACTTTATTTTTTCAGCTGTGATAATTAACATTAGAAGTGTTTAGCCGACGGGATATTGTGTGCCTTGTTAATCAATATTGATGACTTACGTTGACATAGTCTGTCATGATCTTACTAACACTAAAGCAAATGGTCTCGTATCTAGCATCCGATTTATTTTACTCTCTAATAAATATGCTTGTATAGAAAATTAATAGAGAAATATGATTCCAAACAAAGTGTTCCACAAAATAGCGGCCAAATTTGAAAAATATGGCAACAAATTTGTTCAATGTATTTTTATCATATTTCATCAAAAGGTTGGTCGATTAAAAACTGTTTCAACGTAGTAAGGATGTCTAAATTGTCCTCTTTTCAACACCGTTGCAAAATTGACTTGAGTTTTAAATTTGTTCGTCTACGAAGTCGAAAAAAATCGATTATTATCGATAACTTTCGACGAAAATTAAAAAGCAAGCCTACAACTTATACGAGGTCTGCTTTAAAGTGTGTCCAATTTATGCGGTTCTGTCACATAGTTATTTTATAATAATTTGAAATCAATGTAAGCATCTGTAAGTCATCTGCAAATTTCTGTAATGTTTGTGAAAAGGGATTATACCTCTTTATAAGTGACTACTTGTGGAAAAATATATAAATATTTGTTAATCTTAAGTGACTTCTTTTCTTCTGCTAATCCTAGGTCACCTAAGAGATTACATGCTTAATTGCTACCACATTTGTTTCAAACAAATAGACGACCCACAAATTTGCAGTACAGTAAAAGGATTCATTTTATTTAGAGGATTAATGAACGTAGCTTCAACAAACAATTATTTTTCTGCGCTCTGAAAATATTTAGGAAATTCATAGGTTTCTTAGAAATAAGCGTTAGTTTGAGGCTTAGGTAGAGACACCTGCTAAGTATTTTCCACCGCTTTATGATGCAACAAATTAAAGAGTCAATATTAAAATGTTATTTGCACACCAGTGATCTTAAAATATGCACAAATTTCTACCTGTTCTCCCAAGTGCCCTTCCTTTTAATCCTCGGATTCCGTCTAACAAAATAAACAACTTAATAAAATTTAGCAAACGGCATCTAAATAAGTGTTAAAGTCTGGTGCTGGCGTGAGTAATTACACCGAATTTATTCATTAATTATCATTATGATATTCCTGCCCAATTTTATTTATTATTTTCGTAAAGATATTCATCGGTTATAATAATACCTGCCAGACTTTCTAGCTCACAGACGCATTAGTGAATTTTCTTTCATCTAAAGTAATATTTCGCTGATTCTCATTTGTGGCAAATAATATAATTGCACAATTAGAATGGGAACTACCATCGACAATAATATCAAAAGTTGCAATAACAAATTAACACTAAGGGATTGCCGCTGGCATTTTGCAACAGGCCAACTACTTTATTTGAAACCCATGTCAGCACTAAGTCAAGGAAATGTATATTGAAAGGAGAAGATCTTCAGAGAAAGCAAGAAAAGTGAATTAAATTGTATTCCGACGGCACTGTGGCACACAACATGTATGTAAGCTAATTGTGGGGTTACAATCAATTATTATTTTGACAGCCTATTTATGCACATTGACTTTCGTGACTTTATACACACAAGAGGGTGAAATGTGTGATAATCCCAGTAACATAACTGCACGACTCTTACTCATGTACTCAAGTTTTCTGTTGGGCGCACTAACTAAATATATTTAGGCTAAAGATATCTTACCTGAGCTTTTTCCTTTTCATCGTTCTAAACACAATATTTCAAGTAGGTATTTCTTTAAAATTCCACCCCTACATCCTAAGCTGCAACACCACTTGCCACAGATCAAAAACGAAAATTGTTTATACCTTTTAAAACACGCACCGTTTCAAGCTAGAACAAATACTTAAGCCGTTACACGTTGCTCGTGAATATGTTAACGATTTTTTAGGTCACAAGTCACAAGTTTAGGTACCTGGCGCTTGCCCTACAGCCAGTTATCTTGGTTTGCAAAATGCCTATATAAACTCGTGAAATTTGAGATGGCAGGATCAGTGTTCTAACAAACATTAAACAGAGTAAAACAAAACTTTTCAAGGCAATGGACTTAAACAGTGTCAGCTATACCCTGTTCCTCTATCGCGAGGAATTGCGCCGTTCCAAGCCACGTTTAATACGTCTAACTCACACCAAAATCTCATTAACGGATAAATTAATTTCAAAAAGTGTGCGAAATATAAAGAAATGCTCAGATGAAGACTTAAAAGCCATCACCCGGGAACTGTTGTACAAGCGCAAACTCAATAATCAAATTCAAAAAAGCAAGAAATCTGGTCATAAAAAATGTAAATCCAACTAATCAAAGCAGCTGGGAATATTTGAAGATGACGAAAACTCAATAGAATTGGATAGACTGTTAGAGGTTGCTGCAATCACAAGGTCGGCCAAAGATGACGAGCTCTACGACAGAGTTTAAAAATATCCAACACTTTCTGTATATGAATTATTTTAAGGCTGCAATAGAGATTTAATACACGAAATTATGTTCCAGCAAAATAAAATTAGAAAATTTGTTAAAGTTTCATTAAGTAAATATTTTTATTTAAGTAAAATGTACATAATTATTTATATATCTAAATTTATTCCAAAAAAAGTTTAATAAAATAATTTTGTTTTTAAATTTAATTAAAAAAAAAACACTTCTCTTATTTTTTAAGCGAATTCAAAGGATATTCATAGTGGGTTTTAGGTATTTCGAGATCTTACATTGTCTTTTACCTTACTGCAAAAACAATTATGCATTTCACAAACGTTTTATAGTAATGCATTGTGTATTAATTCTGGTAAACTAAACTGGTATCATTGAAAAGATAATTTTGATAGATTTAAAATATATTAATATATCATAAGCTTCCAAACAAAAACACTGAGATATAAAACAAATAGTTTCCTTTTGAAAAATTTGCCAGTACTTGTAACAATTATTACTTTTAAAATACATTTTGCTTTCAACATGTTATGTTTATCTAGTCAGAATCTTCATTTGAATTAGAGTCATCTGGGATGTTTGAACAATGCTGCTTTCATCTGAGCTGCTCTCGTCGCCCGTACTTCAGCAAACAAATTATTTCCAACTGCGTTTTAGCTATTTTCTATTTTCTGTGTTGTGATAATACAGGGTCTGAATTAACAAAGAAACATTTAAATATAAGTATTTCGAATATTCTCGCTTCGTGCATTCTATTCTCTTACTTTTTCAAACGTTTTGTTCATAGCCTCTTGCGCTTTTTGCGATAACATTCCAATTGGTAGCTTTGATACTCTCAACACTTCGGGGCGTGGTGTCATTTTATACGATGGATATAAATGAACAAAAAACTTAAATTTTTAAACGGTGTACTACTACTAGTATTCTATATCTGGTTTTCAATAATTCTTCATTTAAGTCCTTTATATATTTTTCACAAAAGTATTAAAAATTTACCACCAGGTTTTTTTCGGTAAAAATTATTGTTTGCGATATTTAATTTTGGCCTCCGATTTTAGTCGTCTTATTTTATATTTAAAGTCTTCTTTCGTTTTAGTATAAGAATTATCGATCCGCTTGTATTTCTTTTTTCTAAATTCTCTATTTTTTTGGTGAATTGCAGATATTGGCGGTATTGGATTTTTAGTAAAATTTCGAATATTTAATCAAATTTAAAGTTTTTTGTGCAAAATTTCTTCGTGTATTTTCAAAATGTGAAGTTTGTTTTTGGTTATTTGTGCTCGGAAATTAGGGTATTTTGAAGAATGTGGGTCTATTGGACCTTGTGTAATATTAATTTTGTTTAAATTCCAACGTTTTTCATAAAGTGATGATTTTAGCCAAAATTTTAGTAAAAATAAATTAGTGGTTGTTAAATTCTTGTGGTGAAATTTAAAAATTTGGTAAATTAGTTTTTTTTTAGAAAATGTCGGGTTTTTTTTTGCAATTTTTTGGTTGCAGGCTCGTTTTTTTTATTAATTACCAAATTTTTGTGAAATGTTGCCAGGATAATAGAGAATCTTGGTGCAATTTTTTAATTCTTACGATAGGAGATTATTTTCCTAAATTAGTTTATAAAATTTGTAGGTCTTTTAGGAAAATTTTCAATTTGGTTCAAGATTTAGGTCTGTAAGCTATCTGATGGCCTCGGCTTGATAATTTTTTAAAGGGGACTTTATAGCAAAATTAAAACCTAGAAAAATGTTTATTTTTGCCCATATCTCCCGTAGATGTGAACCGATACAGCTGAATTTCAGTCAGTTATCCAGCTAAAAGTCCTAAGAAAAAAGCATTTAACAAGTGTTAACAGATAAGTGTCGTCTTTGAAATGATATTGTTTTTCTAATGTAATTTTTTTAATTTTTGATTTATGGAGTGCAATCGCTACGTGTTTCTCCTACATGTTAATTAATTAATTAATTAACTCGCAAGCTTGAGGTCTTTAACAATCACCAGGAAATTCGATTACACATTTTTGCCCCGAGTTTAAAATTTTAAACAGTGCTACAAAGATGAGAAGTTATGCGCGTTTAATTAATACTGAACCGATCAAACTTTTTTTAAAGAAATATGATAGACAAAAATTGAAAAAAAAATGTTTACTACATTTTTTAAAATTGGGTGGCTTTATTTGCAAGATTTTGTTTGAAAGTCTACTGTTTTCTTAATTTCTTTTTAAAGCATATTTAGTAGCGAGTAGAATAAGACCAGACTTGTTAAAATCAAAAAAATGCTTCTGAAGATATTGTTACGTTTGTTACCACAATAAACGTTAATTTGTAGGGTTCCTTTCAGTTCAAGAATTGCAGTACTTACATCGTCCTTAATGATTTTATCAGTACACGACTTTATTCGCCAATTAAGACTCTATTTACAACTCTTCAGTATTAATTTACACTGTACCCTTAACCCTTGTATATGTTTGTGTGTGTATATCTTTTGTTTATATTTCCTTTCTGCAGAAGTTTTTGTTTCTACCTTTAAACGCGGTTCGGGGAATTTCCGCTACGCAATTGTTTTTGGTTTATGTTTATAATATTTCGTATTTGTACAATAGGTCGTTTCACACATCTTCGATTATTACTTCGTAACAATATATTTTTTTGATAAACAGATAAATTTCTAATAATAAGATATGTAACTCTAGAATGTTGAGTTATTGTAAGATTACAAATACTTTGAAGTGCAAATATTGCCTTTAGTAAGACTCGTTATTACGAGTCGCTATTGGGCGGACTAATGCATAATCCCTGTAAGTGATTGCCTTTCAGAATAAAACGTCTAATAGTCGAAATCAGAGGGACAGTTTAAGCCATTATAAACTTTTTGGTTGCTGCGGAATTTTCATATAAAACGCTGGAATCACTTAAATTTTGTTTAATTTGCTTTTTACTTCTGAAAAGTATTTGATAACACTTTTTATAAGTTACCAGATTTTAATAAAATTTTTCACAAATGTAATAGAGGATTTACATTACACGGAAATCTAGTACTTATGGGATTTCGAACAAAATCTAGCGGCTTTTTACTAGATTTTTCATACAAAATAAAATCTACTTCGCCACTAGACTTTGACATAATCTGAATTTTAAATTTAAAAAAAATTGTTTTGTGAAATTTTGAATTTTTAACGAATTCAATTGTCTTTATTAATTGTTATTTTTGATTTTATTTTAATTTTACTGCGGACTTCGTGTTGATAATTTCTGTAGGGGGTCTTTATAGCAAATTCGACAAGAATTAAGTTTACTTTATGCGCATCGATATTGCGGATTTGAAATAGTGAAAAAATGCGATGATCCTGGTGGAGCTTACTCATTGAATATAAAGAGGAAGTCAATAATATAATATCAGCAAATAAAGCAGCTACGGATGAAATTCAGCAGAAGAATTGTTCAATTCACAAACGCCTTGTATTGCTGAATCGCTTGTACTATAATACAATATTGACATTTCCTTGTAGGTAATTTTCGTATAAAAATGTGATATTATTATACAACCAGGGACCGTAATAAAATATAGTCGTTATTTCTTATTTTTTTGTAGAATTAAGTTTTATTTTCTGATTTAATTTTTTTGCCGTATAAAAAAATGAGTTGTCGCTTTTGTTTCAAGCTTCGAATTTTCAATTAGAAAATATTAATTAATTCTGGAAAAATTCCAAACCAATCATCTTAAAACCATAGACTTTTATAAAATTATAAGTATAAAATAATGAAAATGGTGTACGATAATTTTTTGTTTGATAATTATTCCTTTTTTTGAAAATTCAGAAATAACTCTTATTTCCAGATACCTGGGACTCTGTTTGATTAATAATTTGTAATATGCATAATTGATTTTCACAAAAAAAAGACAATGTAAGATCTCGGAATACCTAAAAACCACTATGAATATCCTTTGAATTCACGTAGAAATGAAGAGAAGTGTTTTTTTTTAATTAAATTTAAAAACAAAATTATTTTATTAAACTTTTTTTGGAATAAATTTAAATATATAAAAAATTATGTACATTTTACTTAAATAAAATATTTACTTAATGAAACTTTAACAAATTTTCTAATTTCATTTTGCTGGAACATAATTTCGTGAATTAAATCTTAATTTCAGCCTTAAAATCATTTATATACAGAAAGTTTTGGAACTTTTTAAACTCTTTCTCAGAGCTCGTCATCTTTGGCCGACCTTGTGATTGCAGCAACCTCAAGCAGTCTATCCAATTCTATTGAGTTTTCGTCATCTTCGAATTTTTCCAGCTGCTTGATTAGTTGGATGTACATTTTTTATGCTCAGTTTCTTCCGATTTCTTGCTTTTTTTAATTTCATTATTAAGTTTGCGCTTGTACAACAGTTCCCGAGTGATGGCTTTTAAGTCTTCATCTGAGCATTTCTTTATATTTCGCACACTTTTTGAAATTAATTTATCCGTTAATGAGATTTTGGTGTGAGTTAGACGTATTAAACGTGGCTTGGAACGGCGCAATTCCTCGCAATAGAGGAACAAGGTGTAGCTGACACTGTTTAAGTCCATTGTTTTGCTCTGTTTAATGTTTGTTAGAACACTGATGCTGCCATCTCAAATTTCACGAGTTTATATAGGCATTTTGCAAACCAAGGTAACTGACTGTAGGCCAACCGCACAGGTAAGATATCTTACCTGAGCTTTTACCTCTTCATCGTTCTAAACACAAAATTTCAAATAGGTACTTCTTCCACAACTAATTGAAAATATATTTTGATTATCATGAACAATTTTATTTATGTGCAGAAACCTTTGGAAACTTATATTTTCAAGAAGGGAACTTCAAATGTTTCAATATATCCTTTAATCCTATATGTTGTGACAATCTTTCTTATTTGACTCAGTACGCTCATAGAAAAAATGTTCCGACAACCAAAGAAAAACATTTTAATTCTACTTTAGTTGCCATAAACAAGTTATTGTTCTTAATCATTAAATGCTTTTCATTCATCCATAATAATTGCAACATGGTTGAGTTGAACAATACAATTTTAACTAAAATTCAAACCAGAAACAAATTATTTTAGCTGTACAATAATAATATAATAAATCCAATCATAACAACACACACGACTGCAATAAAATTCTTTTAGTGTTTAATCCAAGTAGGAGGGTGAGTGCTGTGGCTTAAGTTGATAGCGCGATCACCATTACGCTTTCGATGGATCTAGTCGCCTGCGTTTGTCCCTCAGCTGCCTGCCCATCAATAATATCTACTGTCCTCTTAGGACAATATTATTATTATCTACAATAAAATATGTTTTGTTTACAACCATATATTTCAATCATGCTTTTGCTCTTAAATAATGATCAACCATTATAGTTCTTTGCATTTCTTTGCATTAAGTTAATAATTACACTATGCTACAAGAGCCAACAGTCATTGGATGAAAAAAAAATCCGCGATATTTTATTCGAAAGGTGAAAGTTTTAGCTGTTCTCTTGGTGGAATTAATTAGAGTCAGGTTTTTTTGAATTAAAATTTTATTTATATTTTTAATTAATTAAATTTATTGTTTGACGTTACTTTGTCGGACTCCAAGTATAAATATTAGGCAATTTAATTTTTAGACATAAGTTCGTTTTCTTTATTCTTTCAATTACAGAAAGAAAATTTATTTGATATGATGACTTTGAATACAGTAAAAGTTAAAATTTGATTAGACAACTATCTGCGATTATAAAAAAAAATATTTAACCAAGTGAACGAGAAAACCTAAAAGTATTTTCGCATTCTATGGACACCAACAAAATAGAATTTCTGTATGACAATCCCACTTTATTTCAGTTTTGTAGTTGTGCTTAGCTCAATGTTGTTTGTTAGCTGGCCATGATTGCTTGAAAACAATCGAAAGGATGTGACTAATTAATTGCAAGAGAACGAACTAGCGGGAGAATATATTGACTTTTTTATTATAATAATTTCTGAGAATATTGTCTGGGATGTGAGGATACCTTCAGATCTGGCATCTTTAAGAAATTTTAGTTATTAAGCCCCTCCCTATGTTGGCGCCTATGACACCAACCTTTAGTTTTTAGTTTTTGAAACCATTCTACATTATTTCACCATTAGCGGCCTTATCATATTCGTTAATATCGAAGCATAGATTCGAAATTTAAACTACGAGAACTTGAATTTCAAAATGACACTTAAAATTGCGATCAACTTTATAATTTATTTATTTATTTAGGTCTATCGAAAATACATCCTTACAGACTAAAAATGTGTGCATGAACAATTAAAATTAAGTGTTTAAATGCAAAATAATTTTCTTTTTTACAACATCATTGCTCTCAGAGATATTTATGACATGGTAACATTTATTATAATTTACACATATACGGCGAAATGGGCCATTGTTCGCAAACACAGATCTATGATATTTTAGACTGATCAGCTGAAAGTTCCGAGTTGGTCTGCTTGGAACACAAAAATTGATATTACCAAGTAAAAACTCAGAATCAACATCACCACGAATTAATCGAAGTGGAAAGGAGACACTATGCATAACTCGACGGCTTTTTAAGGTTGGTAGCTTAATAAGACCAAGCCTATTGACATACGATGACAGCTCATAAGAATTCCATCCAAGGCCACATAAACAAAATATTAGAAACTGTTTTTGGACTGATTCCAGACTGTTTATATGAATATTATAGCAAGGATCCCATATAAGCGATTCATACTCGAGAATAGGACGAACTAAGGAGGTATATAATTGTTTCGTTGAGTAAGGATCCGAAAATTCCTTGGACCAGCGTTTCATAAAACCAAGAACACCATAAGCTTTCTTAACAGTTAAAGCAATGTGATCACGAAAATTAAGCTTTTGATCTAACAAAATACCAAGATCAATAATATTATTCACTTTGAAGTAAAATATTTTTAATATTATAGTTAGACTCCAAATTGTTATTTCTACAGAAAGACATGTGTTTACATTTTTTAACATTTAGCTCCATCAAATTTATTCGACACCATTGAAGAAGTCTGTCAATATCCGATTGCAGCAAAATATTATCACTCTGATTTTTTAAAATTCTAAGAATTTTGACATCATCAGCATACATTAATACTTTGGAATGTATAATAACAGAAGGCAGATCATTTATGAAAATAGTGAACAGTATGGGGCCCAAATGAATCCCCTGGGGAACGCCTGAAGACACCACAATCTTCTTTGAAGTCACATCTCTGAACTTTACTTGTTGTGTTCTATTAAATAGATACGATCTGAGCCACTTTAAAGTAGTAATACTAAATCCCATAAGCGATAATTTGTAAATTAAAATATCGTGATTTACTTTATCGAAGGCCTTACTAAAATTAGTGTAAATGACATTAGTTTGGGTATTATTAAAAATTCCATCATATACTAAAGTCGTGAGTTCCAGAATATTAGTCGTAATAGAGCGTGATTTGCAGAAGCCATGCTGACATGAAGATAAAAGCGATGAAATTTGATGCGAAAGGCTTTCAGTTAAAATCTTTTCTAGAAGTTTAAGAATAGCATTCAGCTTTGCAACTCCTCTATAGTTTGAAACTTAAATTTTACTACCACTTTTGAAAAGAGGAATAATAAATGATTTTTTCCATGCAAGTGGTACGTGTCATAACTCTATAGATTTATTGAATATTACAGTAAGTGGATAGCACAGAGATTCAGCACAATTTCTGAGAAGGCAACTAGGTATTCCATCCGGATCAGGGTTGACAGAGGATTTCAGCAATCTTAAGTTCAATAAAACGGTATTATAGCTAATAAATGAAAAATGTATACCCGGTGCGTGCGATACATCGAAGGGATACTGTGTACTGTATATGTATTTTTAGAATATGTAGAGGTGAAAAAATCAGCAAACGTGTTACAAATCCGTGAGTCATCATCAGTACTGAAGGATTCAAATTTTAGACATTTTGGGTAATCCGAATTTCGACGTTTAGAATTTATAAAATTATAAAACGATTTAGGATTACTTTTGATATTCAATCTCATGCGAGCAATATAGTTATTATAAACCGATTTGTTGCAGTTGTTGTATTCGGCACGAGCAATAGAGTATTTTCTAAAATCAGCTACAGAGCCAGACGATTTATATTTTTTATAAAATTTATTTTACTTATTTTTAGCATTGGATAACAAGTTACTATTCCATGGCAGACCTCTTTATCACGTTTAATTATTTTGGGAAGAGTTTCCAAAATGAAGTGGTGCATTATAGAGTAAAAGTTTGATACAATACCGTCAACATTACTGCCAGATAATATAGTGTTCCAGTTTACATTAGATAATAAATAATTAAGTTTAGTATAGTTTGTACGAGGAAAGCAGTACAATTTTTCGAGTTTAGATTTGCGGTTTGTTTCAAAAGGATGTAGAATTTCAATATCTAATGTAGGATGATGTTGATCTGCGGAAAACGTGATAGGAAGTGAGTTTCGTATATTTAAATCCTTTGGTTGATTAATAAAAACAAAGTCTAGAAGTCTACCATAGACATTAGGCACATCATTAACTTGAAAGAGTCCACAGCTATTCAATGTTTGTAAAAATGCATTAGACGCAGTCGGAATTAGGTTCCAAAGATTTTTTCCATAGTATATTTGGAAGATTAAAGCCACCAAGAACCACAAATATATGGCTTAGATTTCGCCCAAAAATAATTTTTAATAAATTGAAACACCGATTTATACGAAATTTTTAAATAAAATAAGATACCGATGGTAGGTTATAAATAAACAGAAAAACATCCGATAGTGACAACTTCATTTAATAGTTTAAAGTTTTACGACCGCTTGATGGATTGAAGCATCAAGGTCAACCTTTCTGGGTAAATCTTATTCTTGTTTCGCAGTTTCTAAAAATCTAGAAGAAACCGAAAGAAATGAAAGATACTTCATCAACCGCTTCGGGAAATACGTCAGCTCAGTGGCTGCAACGCCAAACAAGAACAAGTGTTTTGAAACGGATTAATTACCTGTGTATTTCTCTTTCATGACTCTTTAAGGACTTTATTACGGTCTTCTTTAGTAAATTTAAACAAATGTTTTATTTACATTGAAAAGTCATACCAAGCTACCAATGATTGAGTACAACCTAATAATCTAACTATTACCGCACTACTTAATATTTATTCGACTTTTTCGCACAAGTGGGATTTACTCATAATTTAATCTTGTTTTAAACCCCATTAGTTGACGTTACCAGCAAACACAAAGAGGATTAACACTAAACCCTTTTTAAAGAGTCTCATGCGAAAAACAAACCTTTTTTAAATTTAGGACTCAGGTATCAAAAAATCCTACCACTTGCCTGTGACTCAAAACGTATATAAACGCGCTTGAGAATATTCAGGCAACATTCTGTAAAGACACAACTAGATGACAACATCTTCAATTGTTTGACAATATTAAATTTAAAATGGTTTCGAAAACTAATATCAATTACACTCTTTTTCTGTATCGCGAACAATTGCAATGTAAAAAAACCAATTTTACGGACCTGCAATACACGAAACTGTCGCTTACCGATCAACTCATTTCAGAGAGTTTAAACAACTTGGAAACCCGCTCAGAGGAGTATTTAAAATCAATCAAAAGGGAAATGGAATACAGGAGGGTACTGAAGAAATCTTTGAGAAAACGAAACAAGGCATTAAAAAAGATTTCAAAGATTCATGAAGAATATTTAGGATTAAAGAAAATTTCATATAAAAACGATGTGGAACTCCTATAACACTATGAGAAGCGAATAATCCAACGGGGCCCAGTACAGATATGAAATGTGATTAAAAAAAATAAAATTTTTGTAAATAAATTATTAGCAATAAAATAAATATTATAAAATTAATCAATTTGCTGTTGTTTGAAATTTGGAAACTCCTTAGGAGTTCAGTTATTTAACTGCTGTGAGTAAGTGATTGGACCAAATTTATTTTCATTTTTATAGCTCTGTTCACCACCCAATTATTAAAATTTGCAGCCAAGAATTTTGCAAATCAAAATTATATTTGCAGCAGTACTGATGAAACAGATATTTTGTGTCCGGTTAATATTGAAAAAATTTGTTAAAAACAAATTTCCAATATAAAAATGGGCAAATTGTTAAAACAACACACACCTGCCACAAAGAAGCTTTAAAACTTGGTGATCAACCAGTATAAGGTCTTATTTCAAAATACATCGTAATGCAAAGTGAAGAGTTGATCTGCAGTTACATTTTTGTTTTTTCAAATTGAAGTCTTTTATAATAAAATATTTTGTAGCTTCCACGCTTTGTTTGGAATTGATAAGGATTTTTTACTATTCATTTTAAAAATAGTTTCGCTGCATATTTTGATTGGTAGCACTTATTATGTTGGCAAGCATCTCCTTTAAAGTGTTCATTTATTTGTATTTTAATATTTATTTCATAAATTAAATAAATATTCCATAAAATAAAAAGAGGGTTACCAAATAGCTTTCAGAAGCAAAACGTAAAATGATTAAAAATTCCAAAAACAAAAAATATAAATTACTGACCAATTGAGTAGGAATTGTGAACAAAACGCATAAAATGGAAGTGCCTTCAGTGACTTAAATGAAAATACTGCAACAGTCGGCAGAAAAAATATGCAATGAAGTTTTGATTGAAACTGTTTATCTTCTATTGAAAGTATCGATGCTTCATAAACATATGAAACAAACACGCTTCAAAAAGAAAAAAAAAATGTAAAAGAAATTCAATGCAGTGGTCTAATTTCTAGCATTTTCATATACACATGTATATACGTAAGTTTTTTCATCAGGCATGGCATATTGGTATTCCAAGCGGGTTGTCGATGCAAGTTTCATAAACTATTCTTAAACAGTTTTGTGTTCCAATATGTAAGTTGAGTAAAACATTTTTAATTTACTACTGCAGCAAATATAATTAAAATTCGACGCAGCGGTTCTCTATTCCGCATCCGCAATATTTTATTCGAAAGCGCAAATTTATTTGATAGGATGACTTTAAATTCAATAACAGTTAAAATGTTATTCGACAATTAGCTGAAAGGAACCCAGCACTAAAGGCAAATAAAATACGAGAATGAATATTTCAATTTTCATGTTCTTGTTTTTGCTTGGGTGAAATAAAAATTTGAAATATTCTTTCTCGTATTCTATTTGCCTTTAGTGTTGGGTTAAATAGATGATGTTTACAGTTAACACAATATTAGTAGAAAAGACACGAAGAATGTTGAAAACGTGTGTAGTGGCATAGAAAATACATTCCATTCTGCTAGTTGTCTAATAAAATTTTAACTTTTACTGTATTCAAAGTTCTCATATAAAACAAATTTTCTTTCTGATTACAAAGAATAAAGAAATCGATCTTATGCCTATGAAATTTGATTACTTAATTTTATTCCATTAAATTTCAAGCTCTAGGTCTTTAATAAATTTGAATAAAATATTGCTTATATTCCATATTTCGCTAGCTGGACATAAGTCTCATTAAGGATGTGGAAATTCACATAAAACAGCTCCATCCTCCCATTGTGCTGATTTAAATCACTATCTTAACTTTAAAAATTCCTCAGTTTTATATACATTGTTATAATACAATTTATTTACTGATGAAGCTACTAAAAGGCGTAGCAAAATATCTAATATAATCAATATAAAATAGTGTTGTAAAAATTTGTATCAAAGACTTAGAGCTTGCAAATTAATTAATTAAGATTATAACAGATAAATAATTATATCAAATTTTATTTAAATCTTGCAGTGACAAATTTGAGAGGTTTTTCTTTGCATTTTCCTTTTTTTCACAATAAATTTAAAAATGCATATGGGACTGGCTGAAAAGACTAGTTTTAGGAGACTTATTTAAGTAACAACACTTGTTTCCATAAAAACATTGTTTAATGATTTCGAAAAAAAGTAAATATGTGGAATGCAGAAGAGCTAATTTTTGAATTATTTCCATACGATCTGATTTCACTCAAACAGAACAGTATCGACAAAGGAAAACATATTTATATAAAATTCATATTTTTCTTTCTATTGGCGACACTTGTTTTTGACAAAAGTTTCACTTTTTACAAAAAAGTGCATTTCCCTGGTTGTAAAAATAAAAATTCGCAAATTCATTTCTACTGTTAGACAAAATAAATAGGTATTGTCTAAAATTGGTTTTTAAAGACCCATGTTCAGCTTAAGCTAGAAAACAAACAAAAATGATAGATTTTTTATTTTTTATGGGGTAAGCGGGAAGTATAATTTTGTTCACTATATATTTTTAAAGCAATCGTAAATTGCTCACATGTCAGACTTTTATTAAATTTTACCAGTCTTTTTGTATCGCTTATTGTACAGCAAAAAATAATCGTTTTACAATTAAATTATCAAGAGATAAAATTGTTCGCCCATTTTTTCTTCCCAAATTGTAACGTGTAAAGTGAAAAATAATTCATATTTAATTAGTTTTAAATATAAAACTCTAAACTTGCATTGTAGGCCATTAGCAAAATAATACTTAAAAAAAAACTTCAACCAAAGTCAACAATTTGGTTTTTGAATTCGAAACGATAACTTCAATAGCACATTTTGAAACATGTGACGATATTATAGTTTGCAATTGGGAAGGCATGACATTCTTTAGAAAATTTGCAACTGACGTTTTGGAATTCACGCTAACAGCTTACACGTGAACATGAAAATATGGAATTATAATTACTAGAAAACCTTAATTCTTAACTACAGACGGAAGCGCATTTTAGCGTTTCATAATGCAATAATTATATCAACTGTGATAGCTATAATTGATCTGCAAGTTTCTAGAACAGGGATACAATGTTTCCAAAAAAAAAAACAGATTATAGTTGTGAGTGACTACTTGTGAACAAATAAATAAACAATTGTTAATCGTTAGTGACTTCTTTTCTTTTGCTAATCTTTGTGTACCTAAGAAATCACACGCTTAATTGTTACCTTGTTACCGCATTTGTTTGAAACAAATAGGCGACCCACAAATATGCACCACAGTAAAAGGATTAATTTTACTTCTACCATTAACGCCTGTAACTTCAATATTTCCGTGAATAGTGTCCTACGCTGTGAAAATGTTTATAAAATTTAAACTGTGTGTTTGTGGTTCTTAGAAATAATCGTTGGTTTAACCTCTAGATAAAAACACCTGGTGGTTATTTGTCCCTGCTTTAGGATGCTTCAGCCAATTAAGGCCATCGTAAAATATGCACAAATTTCTACCTGCCCACGCGAATGTCCTTAATGTGGAGGAATGCGACTTTGTTTTTCTCAAATTCGTCTAACAAAATAAACAACTAAGGGTCATCATTACAACTTGCCTTTAAAGTTCCTGTTAATAAAAGGTAACTTTCACTAACATGAGGAATAAAGTGACCTTCAACTATTGTTCGTTATTACATCTTCCTTGTAAAAGAAAATTGATCTTTTTGAAAATATGGCAGGGCAAGAGCGATAACTGGCAAAAATCCATTCTGATTTTTTACTTTTCAAAAATTTTGACTTGCAAACTGAATTAAATTTTTTTGTTGTTATTAAAAAAATGTTCACGTTCAAAGTGAAAGGTAAGAACATCTTGCCTTTAGCTTACAAACTATTCTAAGCAATGGGCTTAAACAGTGTCAGCTACAACTAGTTTCTCCATCGCGAAGAATTGCGTCGCTCCAAGCCACGTTTTATACGCCTAACTCGCTCCAAACTTTCGCTAACAGATAAATTGATTTCAAAAAGTGTGGGAAATTTAAAAAAGTGCTCAGTGAATGATTTAAAAGCCACCACTGAAAAACTTTTGTACAAACGGAAACTTAATAATCAAATCCGAAGAAACGAGAAATCGGGGAAAACTGGGCATAAGAAAAAAACATGACACGAAAATATCAGAAAACAAAAATTAAAACTTCACGACTAATCGGGAAATACACAAAAAAAAGGACATGCCAAAAATATATAAAAATCAAAATAATAAATTTTCTAAAAAAAGACAAAATTAAACTAAAAATCATAAAAAATTATAAATTCACTATAATAATTTGTTTATGATTTAATCGAACCGAACATTTTTTTATTTTATTTAAGGAAAGAATAATAAGGAACTTAAGCCTAAATAAATTATTCGTATTAATTATTTCACTATAATTTATTAATTTCCACAATTTGGAAATTCCCCACAATACTAAAAATGTAAATAAAATTTAAATTTCCAAATGAACTAAACTTTCTTAAATAGTGGTGTGAAATGAACCAAAAAGCGAATTTTATAAAACTCTGAAAAATAACTACAAATTTATAGAAAAATCCCTACAAAGTTAAAAAAATTCAGCAAAAATTAAAACTATCCGAGAAACTTTAAAATCACTAAAAACTAAAAAAGAGAGTTCACCAAGAAATTGTACCAAAACGGTAACTTTTATCACTTTTATATTCCGCCAAAAATCAATCAACCGTAAAAGGTGTAAAGAAATTTAAAGAACCGAAAACGGGGAAAATATGCAATACATTTTTAGTAGTTCAAACTTTTGGGAAGGGTATAGAAGATTCTGCAGAGCCGAATGTAAATATCTTAATTGTTTTTATATGAAAATAAAATCGGCTTTAAGTCGCCGATGTATGTACATACATACCTTGCTAATCAACCTTAAACACATGCAATCAAGCCGCGAAGCAATTTTTTTTTTATCGAGTTCCAAGGAAATAAGGCAGTCAGATCAAGTAAAAAGATTGGACAAAATATCATAAACATAAGAAAAATACCAATGCTTTTTGTAATGCTATTCTACCGTAGGGAAATAATAAAAAATATAGCAAAACAAATCGCCAAGGTCTTCAATTACTGCGAAATACTTTTCTAATCGCAATTCTAAAATTTTCAACGTTTGACGCAAATCGCCATGCTTGACAACGGTTTAGTGCTTTTGGTGAAGTTAAAATTAGTTTTGTGATTTTTTTAGTTTTCGCGTGGATTTAATTTTTTTTCAATTAATAAATAAATGTAATAAATGTTTTACATTTATGTGTAGATGTATGTATGTACATATGTATAAACAATACATATGTATAATCCTAAATTTCATCATACTATCTTATGTATTAAATGCCTATATATATGAGCGACATTATCTGTATCCGCTTTGTAATTAATCCTTTGAGACATTGGTGTTTTACAAATTTGTAACATTTCCAATATGTAACGTTTCTTATAATTTTTCTCAATATTTAGCCCTGACACATTTTCAAAGTTGCGACTATATAATATCGGAAATTTTATTGAAGACTTGGGGCTTGGAAAAATTAAACAAACATAATTATAATAAAGGTCAAAAAACTAGAATAAAGTAATCTAAATAAAATCGACGAAAGCCTTAAAACATATATAAGTAACGAATCGATTTATTCGAAGTTTTTAAATAAGAAGTTTATGGTAGATTCTTAATAATGAGGAAAAAAAGATTCTCTATTGCCATAATTACAAATAACTATGATGTTTTCCGGCTGCTAGAAAGGAAAATACTTCATCAACCGCTTCCGAATACTAGGGCGCTCTCCGGATGCAACGCCAAACAGTAAAATTTGTTGTGAAACGGATTAATTATGAACTTAATCTTTCATAACATTCTTAAGAACTTTCCTACGTTCTACTTTATTCTATTTTAAATAACGGGCAAATAAGTGTTTCATTGACACTCGAATATTATACACAGGTGCAAACGACTTTATATTTACTAACCTTAGCACAAGTGGGATTTACTCTCGTTAACTTAATCTTGCTTGAAAATCCTTTAGTTGACTTTACCAACAAACATAAAACGGATCAAAACTAAACCTTTTTTGAAGAAGCTCAAGGGAAAAACAAACCTTTTGTAAATTTAGGACTCAGGTATCAAAAAATCCTACCACTTGCTTGTGACTCAAATCGTATATAAACGCGCTTGAGAATATTCAGGCAACATTCTGTAAAAAAATAACCAAGTGACAACATCTCAAATTATTTGAAATAATTAAAGGAAAAATGGTTGCAAACACTAAAATTGCTTATACGCTATTTTTGTATCGCGAACAACTGCGTTGCAAAAAATTTACCTTCCAGTACCTGAAAGACACCAAGATATCTCTAACGGACCAATTGATATCCGAGAGTTTAAACAATTTGGAGAATTGTTCAGACGAAGATGTAAAAGCGATCAAAAGGCAAATGAAATACAAAAGAAAACTGAAGAAGTCTCTAAAGAAATTTAGGAAATCCTTGAAAAAGTCCTCAAAGAAGTCGTGAGAATGGCCGAAGGATTAATATATTTTGCGACTATAGAATAATCGAATAATCTTAAAAAATAATAATATTTTGTAAATTTAATAAATAAAATTAAAAATTAATTAAAATAAATCAATTTGTTGTGGTTTCAAATTTGGAATATAAAAGGTTTTTGATGCAATTTCGAATTCATTGCCTGTTGGCCATTGTAGCACAGTTAATTAACGGCTGATGGGGAGTGATTTGTGAAAATTAGTTGTCTTCTTTATAGGTCTGTTCACCACTCACTTTTACTAACTAATCAAGCAAAGAGCAGTCTTGTGAGTTATAAAAAAAAAAGTTAATAAATAAATTTATAATATAAAGGTGGCGGAAATTGTGAAACCAGCACCCGATAAAAGAACAAGTGAATAATGCTGTATAGGATTTGCGTAACACAAAGTGAATAATTGACTTTTTAGCCGCTTTGTTCGGAATTGATAAGGATTTTTTACTATCCGTATTATAAATTGTTTCGCAGCATACTTTGTTCATATTTTGTTTGCAAGTTTCAATACCCCCTAAAGTCCATTAGAAATTTTCCTTTAAATCTAGATTGTAAAATAAAAAAAATAAAAATTGTGTTGATTTTTATTTATAATTTGCATTTTATTTACTTTTTCAAATTTATATATGGGCATGTTCTATTTCTCTAATATTTTCTTGAAAATGTTGTGTTTTTTAGTACAATTTCGAAAAGTCCATATTTGCACTGCTGAATAAGTACTACTAAATTTTGAATAGATTTTTGTCAAAGTCTAGTGGCGAAGTAGATTTTTCTCTGGAAAATGCAGTAAAAAGCAACTAGATTTTGTTAAAAAACCCGTAAGTACTAGATTTTTGTGTAATATAAATCCACTATTAAATTTGTCAACAATTAAGTTAAAATTTCAGAAGCAATTGACCGATTTGTGATCAAAATTTAATACAATGAAAGTGATTCCAGAGTTTTATATGAAAATTCCACAGCAACCAATAAAAGTGTATAATGGCGGTTTGGTTCAAACTGTTCCACTTCCATTGAAATCTGGGATGCTGCATACAAATTTTAAATAAATATTATTTCTGAAAAATAATTCAAGAAACATATGAAATGCTGTTTTTCAAATCCTTGTATAATTGTATACATACATACATAAGTATGTATATGCTTATATATTTTTTTCCAACAGTGTAAATCCGCATGACAATCAGATTGTCTATTTTATCTATTAAAGAAGTTTTAATTTTAAACTTTGTTTTGGCCAGGCTACATTCTTTGAAAGCTATTGTGGATTGTGACCATGTCGGATTTTTAATAAATTTGTATAAAATGTTTAGAGAATTCTTCAAACGCTTAAACTTATGTAGAAGCAAACGCATGTCGAGTGTAGAGCAAGTCGGTTGACAAGCAGAGAAGAAAATTGTACTGAATTGTTTTACTCGATCATTGCGATGAAAACCACCAATCCTCTTGTCGATGTTTGGACTTGAGACACGCAAATAATTAATTAAAAAATTCATCCTATACGAGGTAGTTATCATCTTCATCAGTTTTAAAAACCTATTCGAATAACACGAGGCTGTTATCTCCTTCAATATGACTTTAAAATTGTTAAATACTCCGTTTGCCCTTATGGATATTTTATTTGTGGTCAAGTGCTGTGTTTTACTTGGTACAAAGAAAACATCAATATCCTTAGAATCAAAACTCACGTAACTAGTCGCAGGTAGGTCCTCCAAATTAACTTACCGTCAAAACATTTGCATATTGTATACGGTCACGTCATTTGTTGTGATTACCAACGACATTTGTTTTCCTTTTTATTGAACTTGAAAAAACAAAACCTTTCTGGTCAGTTTTTCGGGCTTTCACTGTATAAATTTAAACAGCGACTTCTATAAATGTATTCAGGGTCTTACCAAGGGTTGAAAGTCACAGCCTGCTTTTTTGCTAAAAACATCTACAGACGTAACAAAACTCATTTCGACTATAAGACTTTTTTTTTCTGAAATTCAATCACTTACAGACGTACATGTCGCGAAATTAAATATTAAGATAATAAATTGTAATACAAATTATGCATGACTGCACCCAATAGTGACTGATAATAAAGAATATTTGCACTTTAAAGTATTTTGAATCGTACAATAACTCAACATTCTAGAGTTGCATATCTTATTATTAGAGATTTTTCTGTTTACCAAAAAAATATATTCTGGGCTTAAAATTTCGACAGGGTGTTTTGATGAAGATTTTTGGAATGAACTTCCGTCATCCCTTGTCAAGTTTCGTTTGGAGACAAATCGGTTTCGGCTATTTTCCATCTTCAATGTCCTTTTTCAAAAAATCGACCTAAAAATATATCTCCAGAAGCACTTCTTTTGATTTTAACAGGGCTTATTCTACTCGCTACTAAATATGCTTTAAAAGGAAATTAAGAAAACAGTAGACTTTCAAACAAAATCTTGCAAATAAAAATTTAGTAAACATTTTTTTTGACTATCATATTTCTTTAAAAGATTGATCGGTTCAGTATTAATTAAACGCGCAGTAGGGAAGCGTAACTTCTCGTCTTTGTAGCACTGTTTAAGATTTTAAGCTCGGGGCGGGCAAAAAGCTTGCGAGTTAATTAATTAAATAAGATTAAAACGTAAAAAAAAAACTATTTATTGTCTCTGCTTTTGTTGATATTTGTTTCATCAATTCGTGTTTAAATTAGTTGAACATTCTCAATTTTAACCTTTAATTATATATATTTTTTTTAACTTCAATTTTATATTAATGAATCCTTCCAAACGTTCTTTTTATAACTAAAAATTACATACTGCAAGTCTTTTGAAATGTTAATAAATATTTCTCATCATCTCTTTGCTAATGAGATTTTGTTACTCTTAAGTGGAATTATTAGGAGTTTGAACCTTCCATGTAGTCAAGCATTTAATTATTACATTGCACATATGTATGTAATGGCAACATATAGCGATTGCACTCGATAGATCAAAAAGAAAAAAAAAAATACATTAGAAAAACAATATCAAAATGCTTTTATCTTAGGACTTCCAGCTGGATAACTGACTGAAATCCAATTAAAGATTATAATTTTTATAACTGAATCCAAGTTTGACATATTACAAGTTACGATTTTATAAAATTGTCGCACTTCTACTTTTTATATTTTACTCAATATCCCCAACATCGGATGTTATAATAAATTGAGTTTCGATGGAAAAAAGGATTCTCAAATCCAAAAGATACAGACTCTTACGTTATTTTAACAACTTTAGTACCATTTAGATTTTATTCTGGAAGAATATACAAGGGACACTCTTGAGATTGGTAACAGGAAAAAAAGGATATTGACTATCAAATTAAAGAGTTGAAAGCTTCAGTAGAGAAATCCAAAAATATTTATGTAAAGCATATTCAAATTTTGAAAATGATAGTTGGAAAGGTTTGTAACAATATAACTGGTACAAAAGCTATGATCGTATCTTCCTTGTTATATTTCAAGTCAACTCAATAATTTAGCAGAATTAAAAACTTTGTCAGTTAAAAACCTGGAATATGGAGTTTCAAATTGACATGCATGGATCAAATCTTTTTGAGAGTATGCTGCAAAGATAAAGATATTGAAATAAATAATCCCAGCCTGCAACCAAAAAATTGCAAAAAAAATCTTAAAATTTTACTAAAAAATCTAATTTACCAAATTTTTAAATTTCATCACAAAAATTTAACTTCCACTAATTTTTTTAATTTAACCAAAATTTTGCCTGAAATCTCTACTTTATGTAAAACGTTGGAATTTAAACAAAATTGATATTGCAGAAGGTCCAAAAAACCCATATCCTGCGAAAACCCCAATTTTCGTGTACAAGTAAACAAAAACAAACTTTTATTAATACTTTTGTGAAAAAAATATAGATGATATAAATGAAGAATTATTGAAAACCAGATATAGATGTTTTTTTTTTTTGTTAATTTATATTCATGGTATAAAATGACACCACGCCTTCTCAAAGTGCTTATTCATGGTCCCGAAGAATTGAGAGTTTCAAAGCTACCAATCGAAATGTTATCGCAAAAAGCGCAAGAGGCTACAAACAAAACGTTTGAAAAAGTAAGAGAATAGAATGCACGAAGCGAGAATATTCGAAATACTTATATTTAACTTTCTCTTGGTTAATTCAAACCCGGTAGTATCACAACACCACAGAAAATAGAAGAAAAAAACTAAAACGCCGTTGCAAATAATTTGTTTGCTGAAGTATGGACAAGGCTTCGACGAGAGCAGCTCAGATGAAAGCAGCATTGTTCAAAACATCCCAGAGGACTCTAATTCAAATCAAGATTCTGACTACATAAACATAAAAACTTGTACTCATGTTAAAAGCAAAATGTATATAAAAAGTAATAATTGTTACAAGTACTGATAAATTTTTCAAAGTGAAACTATTTGTTTTATATTTTAGTGTTTTTGTTTGGAAGGTTATGATATGTTAATATATTTTAAATCTATCAAAATTATCTTCATCAGTTTAGTTTACCAGAATTAATACACAATGCAATGCTATAAAACGTTTGTGAATTGCATAATTGTTCTCGCAGTAAGATAACAGACAATGTAAGATCTCGAAATACGTACAACCCACTATGAAGAACATCCTTTGAATTCACTCAGAAATGAAGAGAAGTGATTCTTATTAAATTTAAAAACGAAATTATTTTATTAAACTTTTTTTGGAATAAATTTAAATAAATAATTATTTATATTTTACTTAAATAAAAATATTTACTTAATGAAACTTTAACAAATTTTCTAATTTCATTTTGGTGGAATATAATTTCGTGAATTAAATATTGCAGCATTAAAATAATTCATATACAGAAAGTCTTGGATCTTTTTAAACTCTGTCGTAGAGCTCGTCATCTTTGGCCGACCTTGTGATTGCAGCAACCTCAAACAGTCTATCCAATTCTATTGAGTTTTCGTCATCTTCAAATGCTCCCAGCTGCTTCGATTACTTATGCCCAGATTTATTGCTTTTTTGAATTTTATTATTAAGTTTGCGCTTGTACAACAGTTCTCGAGTGATGGCTTTTAAGTCTTCATCTGAGCATTTCTTTATATTTCGCACACTTTTTGAAATTAATTTATCCGTTAATGAGATTTTGGTGTGAGTTAGACGTATTAAACGTGGCTTGGAACGGCGCAATTCCTCGCGATAGAGGAACAAGGTATAGCTGACACTGTTTAAGTCCATTGTTTAGAAAAGTTTGTTTTGCTCTGTTTAATGTTTATTAGAACACTGACGCTGCCATCTCAAATTTCACGAGTTTATATAGGCATTTTGCAAACCAAGGTAACTGGCTGTAGGGCTAACGCCCAGGTACCTAAACTTGTGACCTAAAAAATCGTTAACATATTCACGAGTAACGTGTAACGGCTTAAGTATTTGTTCTAATTATAAACGGTGTGGCAAGTGGTGTTGCAGCTTAGGATGTAGGGGTGGAATTTTAAAGAAATACCTCTTTGAAATTTGTTGTGTAGCACGATGAAAAGGAAAAAGCTCAGGTAAGATATCTTTAGCCTAAATATATTTTGTTAGTGCGCCCAACAAACTTGAGTGCATGAGCATGAGTCGTGCGGTCTAAATATTGAGGAAGATTATGTTACTGGGATTATAACACATTTCACCCTCTTGTGTGTATAAAGTCACGAAAGTCAATGTGCATAAATAGGCTGTCAGAATAATAATCTAAAGATAGCATTTTTAGCCAAATCTCCATGAGATAGTGCTGACATATATTTAAAATAAAGTAGTTACTGCGTTGCATTTTCACCAATATATTATTAAGTAAATAAAAATGTATATAATTCTTTTCATTTCTAAGTGCGTTGAAAGGATATTGTGCAATCCACAAGCGTTTTTTTGTATTAAAATGGATTTTTAGAAAATGATATGTTTTTTGGCAGAAGTGCTATTTTCAGCTTATTCAAAGATTGCAAAAACTTTAAATTAAATAAACAATTAATTTTTATTTCAGCAAAAAAGGAAATATGAAATCAAAAAACAATAATTACTCCTAAAAAATAATAATTATTTCTGAACAAATATTATCACAGAAAACCTCAATTACTTCTTCCACAACTAATTGAAAATTGGCTGCAACGCCAAACAAGAACAAGTGTTAGTATATTTAAACAAATATTTTATTTACGTTGAAAAGTCATACCAAGCTACCAATGATTGAGTACAACCTAATAATCTAACTATTACCGCACTACTTAATATTTATTCGACTTTTTTGCACAAGTAGGATTTACTCATAATTTAATCTTGTTTTAAACCCCATTAGTTGACGTTACCAGCAAACACAAACCTTTTTAAAGAGTCTCATGCGAAAAACAAACCTTTTTTAAATTTAGGACTCAGGTATCAAAAAATCCTACCACTTGCCTGTGACTCAAATCGTATATAAACGCGCTTGAGAATATTCAGGCAACATTCTGTAAACACACAACTAGATTACAACATCTTCAATTGTTTGAAAAAATTTAATTTAAAATGGTTTCGAAAACTAATATCAATTACACTCTTTTTCTGTATCGCGAACAATTGCAATGTAAAAAAACCAATTTTACGGACCTGCAATACACGAAACTGTCGCTTACCGATCAACTCATTTCAGAGAGTTTAAACAACTTGGAAACCCGCTCAGAGGAGTATTTAAAATCAATCAAAAGGGAAATGGAATACAGGAGGGTACTGAAGAAATCTTTGAGAAAACGAAACAAGGCATTAAAAAAGATTTCAAAGATTCATGAAGAATATTTAGGATTAAAGAAAATTTCATATAAAAACGATGAAGAACTCCTATAAAACTATGAGAAGCGAATAATCCAACGGGGCCCAGTACAGACATAAAATGTGATTTAAAAAAAAATAATTTTTGTAAATAAATTATTAGCAATAAAATAAATATTATAAAATAAATCAATTTGCTGTTGTTTGAAATTTGGAAACTCCTTAGGAGTTAAGTTATTTAACTGCTGTGAGTAAGTGATTGGACCAAATTTATTTTCATTTTTATAGCTCTGTTCACCACCCAATTATTAAAATTTGCAGCCAAGAATTTTGCAAATCAAAATTATATTTGCAGCAGTACTGATGAAACAGATATTTTGTGTCCGGTTAATATTGAAAAAATTTGTTAAAAACAAATTTCCAATATAAAAATGGGCAAATTGTTAAAACAACACACACCTGCCACAAAGAAGCTTTAAAACTTGGTGATCAAGCAGTATAAGGTCTTATTTCAAAATAGATCGTAATGCAAAGTGAAGAGTTGATCTGCAGTTAAATTTTTGTTTTTTCAAATTGAAGTCTTTTATAATAAAATATTTTGTAGCTTCCACGCTTTGTTTGAAATTGATAAGGACATTTTTTATTCATTTTGTAAATACATTCGCTGCATATTTTGGTTGGTAGTACTTATTATGCTGGCAAGCATCCCCTTTAAAGTGTTCATTTATTTGTGTTTTAATATTTATTTCATAAATTAAATAAAAATTCCATAAAATAAAAAGAGGGTTACCAAATAGCTTTCAGAAGCAAAACGTAAAATGATTAAAAATTCCAAAAACAAAAAATATAAATTACTGACCAATTGAGTAGGAATTGTGAACAAAACGCATAAAATGGAAGTGCTTTCAGTGACTTAAATGAAAATACTGCAACAGTCGGCAGAAAAAATATGCAATGAAGTTTTGATTGAAACTGTTTATCTTCTATTGAAAGTATCGATGCTTCATAAACCTATGAAACAAACACGCTTCAAAAAGAAAAAAAAATGTAAAAGAAATTCAATGCAGTGGTCTAATTTCTAGCATTTTCATATACACATATATATACTTAAGTTTTTTCATCAGGCATGGCATATTGGTATTCCAAGCGGGTTGTCGATGCAAGTTTCATAAACTATTCTTAAACAGTTTTGTGTTCCAATACGGAAGTTGAGTAAAACATTTTTAATTTACTACTGCAGCAAATATAATTAAAATTCGACGCAGCGGTTCTCTATTCCGCATCCGCAATATTTTATTCGAAAGGGCAAATTTATTTCATAGGATGACTTTAAATACAATAACAGTTAAAATGTTATTCGACAATTAGCTGAAAGGAACCCAGCACTAAAGGCAAATAAAGTACGAGAATGAAGATTTCAATTTTCGTATTTTTGTTTTTCCTTGGGTGCAAAAGAAATTTGAAATATTCATTTTCGTATTCTCTTTGCCTTTAGCGTTGTGTTAAAAAGAAAATGTTTACAGTTGACACAATATTAGTAGAAAAGACACGAAGAATGTTGAAAACGTGTGTAGTGGCATAGAAAATACATTCCATTCTGCTAGTTGTCTAATAAAATTTTAACTTTTACTGTATTCAAAGTTCTCACATCAAACAAAATTCGATTACTAAATTTAAATTTGTATAACACAATTTTATTAATATTTCTCCAGCTGGACATAAGTCGTATTAAAGATGTAGAAATTCACATAAAGCAGCTCCATCTTCCCATTGTTCTGATTTAAATCACTATCCTTACTTTAAAAATGTCTCAGTTTTAAATCTTATTTGTTCTTGAAACTTGTTTCTTTGTATTATGACAACCAAATACAAAGTTTATATTTTATTGTTGGATGGTCCGGCGCCCTGGTAGGCCATCAGTGTAGGTTCGCTTTTCAATAAAGGCTGGGGGTTTCACTACAACGGGTGAAGTTCTATGTATTTTAAGTTGCAATATAATTTTTAAATACATATATTGTAACATTTAATAATAATAATAAATAAATAAAAAAAGTATATTTTATTTTTAATTAAAATTTTTATAATAAAATTCATTTGCTAATGAAGTTACTCAAAGGCGTAGCTAAATATCGAATATAAACAATATAAAATAATATTGTCAAATTTTTTATTAAGGATCTGCAGCTTGAATTAAACTGAATTAAATTTATTTAAATGTTGCAATGACAATTTTGTATTAAAATTTGGGAGGATTTTTTTTTGCATTTTCCTTTTTTTTCACAATAAATTTAAAGATGCATATGGGACTGGCTGAAAAGACTAGTTTGAGGACTCTTGCTAATGCAAGTAACAACATTTGTTTTCATAAAAATATTGTTTAATGATTTCGAAAAAAGAAATATGTGGAATGCAGAAAAGCTCATTTCTGAATTATTTCCACACGTTTTCATTCCACTCAAAATACAGAACAGCGTCGACAGAACATATTTATATAAAATTCTGTTTGTGATAGAAGTTTCTCTTTTACAAAATTTAAAAGACGTGTGTTCTTTTGTATTTTTAAATTTTGTGTAGTAATAATGTCACATTAAAGTGCATTTTGTTGGCTGTAAAAATAAAAATTTGTGAATTCATTTCTACTGCTAACCCAAATATGTAATTGTCTAAAATCGGTTTTTGTAGTCGCGTGTTAAGCTTAAACTGGAAAGACTATCAAAAATGTTTGCATGGACTTTTATTTTTATTCGTTTTGGGGTAGGCGGGAAATATACTGCTGTTCACTATATTTTCTGAAAGCCATCGTAAACTGCGCACATGTCAGACTTTTATTAAATTTTACCAGTCTTCTTGTATCGCTTATTGTACAGCCAACGTAAATCGTTTTCCTATTAGATTATCATGAGCTGAAATTGTTCGTCCATTTTGACTCCCAAAATTATAACGTGCAAGTCAGTAAAAATTAATTCATATTTAATTAGCTTTAAACATAAAATTGTAAACTTGCATTGTAGGCCAATAAGCAAAATAATATTTAAACAAAAATTTCAACAATATATCAACATGAATAGTAAAGCGCAATTTGGTTTTTGAATTCGAAACGATAACTTCAATAGCACATTTTGAAACATGTGACGATATTATAGTTTGCAATTGGGAAGGCATGACATTCTTTAGATGATTTTCAACTGACGTTTTGGAATTCACGCTAACAGCTTACACGTGAACATGAAAATATGGAATTATAATTACTAGAAAACCTTAATTTATAACTACAGACGGAAGCACATTTTAGCGTTTCATAATTCAATAATTATATCA
Organism: Phania funesta; assembly: GCA_963932375.1. Classification (NCBI taxonomy): domain Eukaryota; kingdom Metazoa; phylum Arthropoda; class Insecta; order Diptera; family Tachinidae; genus Phania; species Phania funesta. The sequence goes on along the minus strand of OZ010656.1, from coordinate 69,836,191 downwards.
ACTGTGACAGCTATAATTGATCTGCAAGTTTCTAGAACAGGGTTACAATGTTTCCAAAAAAAAAAAACAGATTATAGTTGTGAGTGACTACTTGTGAACAAATAAATAAACAATTGATAATCGATAGTGACTTCTTTACTTTTGCTAATCTTTGTTTACCTAAGAAATCACACGCTTAATTGTAACCTTGTTACCGCATTTGTTTGAAACAAATAGGCGACCCACAAATATGCACCACAGTAAAAGGATTAATTTTACTTCTACCATTAACGCGTGTAACTTCAATATTTCCGTGAATAGTGTCCTACGCTGTGAAAATGTTTATAAAATTTAAACTGTGTGTTTGTGGTTCTTAGAAATAATCGTTGGTTTAACCTCTAGCTAAAAACACCTGGTGGTTATTTGTCCCTGCTTTACGATGCTGCAACCAATTATGGTCATCGTAAAATATGCACAAATTTCTACCTGCCAACGCGAATGTCCTTAATGTGGAGGAATGCGACTTTGTTTTTCTCAAATTCGTCTAATAAAATAAACAACTAAGGGTCATCATTACAACTTGCCTTTAAAGTTCCTGTTAATAAAAGGTAACTTTCACTAACATGAGGAATAAAGTGACCTTCAACTATTATTCGTTATTACATCTTCCTTGTAAAATAAAATTGATCTTTTTGAAAATATGGTAGGGCAAGAGCGATAACTGGCAAAAATCCATTCTGATTTTTTACTTTTCAAAAATTTTGACTTGCAAACTGAATTAAATTTTTTTGTTGTTATTAAAAAAATGTTCACGTTCAAAGTGAAAGGTAAGAACATCTTGCCTTTAGCTTACAAACTATTCTAAGCAATGGGCTTAAACAGTGTCAGCTACAACTAGTTTCTCCATCGCGAAGAATTGCGTCGCTCCAAGCCACGTTTTATACGCCTAACTCGCTCCAAACTTTCGCTAACAGATAAATTGATTTCAAAAAGTGTGGGAAATTTAAAAAAGTGCTCAGTGAATGATTTAAAAGCCACCACTGAAAAACTTTTGTACAAACGGAAACTTAATAATCAAATCCGAAGAAACGAGAAATCGGGAAAAACTGGGCATAAGAAGTGTAAATCCAAGTAAATCCTTATCAAACTATGAAAAAAACATGACACGAAAATATCAGAAAACAAAAATTATAACTTCACGACTAATCGGGAAATACACAAAAAAAAGGACATGCCAAAAATATATAAAAATCAAAATAATAAATTTTCTAAAAAAAGACAAAATTAAACTAAAAATCATAAAAAATTATAAATTCACTATAATAATTTGTTTATGATTTAATCGAACCGAACATTTTTTTATTTTATTTAAGGAAAGAATAATAAGGAACTTAAGCCTAAATAAATTATTCGTATTAATTATTTCACTATAATTTATTAATTTCCACAATTTGGAAATTCCCCACAATACCAAAAATGTAAATAAAATTTAAATTTCCAAATGAACTAAACTTTCTTAAATAGCGGTGTGAAATGAACCAAAAAGCGAATTTTATAAAACTCTGAAAAATAACTACAAATTTATAAAAAAATCCCTACAAAGTTAAAAAAATTCAGCAAAAATTAAAACTATCCGAGAAACTTTAAAATCACTAAAAACTAAAAAAGAGAGTTCACCAAGAAATTGTACCAAAACGGTAACTTTTATCACTTTTATATTCCGCCAAAAATCAATCAACCGTAAAAGGTGTAAAGAAATTTAAAGAACCGAAAACGGGGAAAATATGCAATACATTTTTAGTAGTTCAAACTTTTGGGAAGGGTATAGAAGATTCTGCAGAGCCGAATGTAAATATCTTAATTGTTTTTATATGAAAATAAAATCGGCTTTAAGTCGCCGATGTATGTACATACATACCTTGCTAATCAACCTTAAACACATGCAATCAAGCCGCGAAGCAATTTTTTTTTTATCGAGTTCCAAGGAAATAAGGCAGTCAGATCAAGTAAAAAGATTGGACAAAATATCATAAACATAAGAAAAATACCAATGCTTTTTGTAATGCTATTCTACCGTAGGGAAATAATAAAAAATATAGCAAAACAAATCGCCAAGGTCTTCAATTACTGCGAAATACTTTTCTAATCGCAATTCTAAAATTTTCAACGTTTGACGCAAATCGCCATGCTTGACAACGGTTTAGTGCTTTTGGTGAAGTTAAAATTAGTTTTGTGATTTTTTTAGTTTTCGCGTGGATTTTATTTTTTTCAATTTGTTCTGAAATATAAAGTTTTTTATAAAAAATGTTTTACATTTATGTGTAGATGTATGTATGTACATACATATGTATAAACAAAACATATGTGTAATCCTAAATTTCATCATACTATCTTATGTATTAAATGCCTATATATACTATATATATGAGCGACATTATCTGTATCCGCTTTGTAATTAATCCTTTGAGACATTGGTGTTTTACAAATTTGTAACATTTCCAATATGTAACATTTCTTATAATTTTTCTCAATATTTAGCACTGACACATTTTCAAAGTTGCGACTATATAATATCGGAAATTTTATTGAAGACCTGGGGCTTGGAAAAATTAAACAAACATAATTATAATAAAGGTCAAAAAACTAGAATAAAGTAATATAAATAAAATCGACGAAAGCCTTAAAACATATATAAGTAACGAATCGATTTATTCGAAGTTTTTAAATAAGAAGTTTATGGTAGATTCTTAATAATGAGAAAAAAAAGATTCTCTATTGCCATAATTACAAATAACTATGATGTTTTCCGGCTGCTAGAAAGGAAAATACTTCATCAACGACTTCCGAATACTTGGGCGCTCTCTTGATGCAACGCCAAACAGGAAAATTTGTTGTGAAACGGATTAATTATGAACTTAATCTTTCATAACATTCTTAAGAACTTTCTTACGTTCTACTTTATTCTATTTTAAATAACGGGCAAATAAGTGTTTCATTGACACTCGAATATTATACAAAGGTGCAAACGACTTTATATTTACTAACCTTGGCACAAGTGGGATTTACTCTCGTTAACTTAATCTTGCTTGAAAATCCTTTAGTTGACTTTACCAACAAACATAGAACGGATTAAAACTAAACCTTTTTTGAAGAAGCTCAAGGGAAAAACAAACCTTTTGTAAATTTAGGACTCAGGTATCAAAAAATCCTACCACTTGCTTGTGACTCAAATCGTATATAAACGCGCTTGAGAATATTCAGGCAACATTCTGTAAAAAAATAACCAAGTGACAACATCTCAAATTATTTGAAATAATTAAAGGAAAAATGGTTGCAAACGCTAAAATTGCTTATACGCTATTTTTGTATCGCGAACAACTGCGTTGCAAAAAATTTAACTTGCAGTACCTGCAAGACACCAAGATATCTCTAACCGACCAATTGATATCCGAGAGTTTAAACAATTTGGAGAATTGTTCAGACGAATATGTAAAAGCGATCAAAAGGCAAATGAAATACAAAAGAAAACTGAAGAAGTCTCTAAAGAAATTTAGGAAATCCTCGAAAAAGTCCTCAAAGAAGTCGTGAGAATGGCCGAAGGATTAAAATAACAAGAAGAATTTTCATGGTTGAAGACAAATTCATCTGGAAAAGGTTGAAGGCTTCTAAAAACATTATATATACTTTGCGACTATAGAATAATCTTAAAAAATAATAATATTTTGTAAATTTAATAAATAAAATTAAAAATTAATTAAAATAAATCAATTTGTTTTGGTTTCAAATTTGGAATATAAAAGGTTTTTGATGCAATTTCGAATTCATTGCCTGTTGGCCATTGTAGCACAGTTAATTAACGGCTGATGGGGAGTGATTTGTGAAAATTAGTTGTCTTCTTTATAGGTCTGTTCACCACTCAAACTAATCAAACAAAGAGCAGTTTTGAGAGTTATAAAAAAAATGTTAATAAATAAATTTATAATATAAAGGTGGCGGAAATTGTGAAACCAGCACCCGATAAAAGAACAAGTGAATCATGCTGTATAGGATTTGCGTAACACAAAGTGAATAATTGACTTTTTAGCCGCTTTGTTCGGAATTGATAAGGATTTTTTACTATCCGTATTATAAATTGTTTCGCAGCATACTTTGTTCATATTTTGTTTGCAAGTTTCAATACCCCCTAAAGTCCATTAGAAATTTTTCTTTAAATCTAGATTGTAAAATAAAAAAAAATAAAAATTGTGTTGATTTTTATTTATAATTTGCATTTTATTTACATTTTCAAATTTATATATGGACCGGTTCTATTTCTCTAATATTTTCTTGAAAATGTTGTGTTTTTTAGTACAATTTCGAAAAGTCCATATTTGCACTGCTGAATAAGTACTACTAAATTTTGAATAGATTTTTGTCAAAGTCTAGTGGCGAAGTAGATTTTTCTCTGGAAAATGCAGTAAAAAGCAACTAGATTTTGTTAAAAAACCCGTAAGTACTAGATTTTTGTGTAATATAAATCCACTATTAAATTTGTCAACAATTAAGTTAAAATTTCAGAAGCAATTGACCGATTTGTGATCAAAATTTAATACAATGAAAGTGATTCCAGAGTTTTATATGAAAATTCCACAGCAACCAATAAAAGTGTATAATGGCGGTTTGGTTCAAACTGTTCCACTTCCATTGAAATCTGGGATGCTGCATACAAATTTTAAATAAATATTATTTCTGAAAAATAATTCAAGAAACATATGAAATGCTGTTTTTCAAATCCTTGTATAATTGTATACATACATACATAAGTATGTATATGCTTATATATTTTTTTCCAACAGTGTAAATCCGCATGACAATCAGATTGTCTATTTTATCTATTAAAGAAGTTTTAATTTTAAACTTTGTTTTGGCCAGGCTACATTCTTTGAAAGCTATTGTGGATTGTGACCATGTCGGATTTTTAATAAATTTGTATAAAATGTTTAGAGAATTCTTCAAACGCTTAAACTTATGTAGAAGCAAACGCATGTCGAGTGTAGAGCAAGTCGGTTGACAAGCAGAGAAGAAAATTGTACTGAATTGTTTTACTCGATCATTGCGATGAAAACCACCAATCCTCTTGTCGATGTTTGGACTTGAGACACGCAAATAATTAATTAAAAAATTCATCCTATACGAGGTAGTTATCATCTTCATCAGTTTTAAAAACCTATTCGAATAACACGAGGCTGTTATCTCCTTCAATATGACTTTAAAATTGTTAAATACTCCGTTTGCCCTTATGAATATTTTATTTGTGGTCAAGTGCTGTGTTTTACTTGGTACAAAGAAAACATCAATATCCTTAGAATCAAAACTCACATAACTAGTCGCAGGTAGGTCCTCCAAATTAACTTACCGTCAAAACATTTGCATATTGTATACGGTCACGTCATTTGTTGTGATTACCAACGACATTTGTTTTCCTTTTTATTGAACTTGAAAAAACAAAACCTTTCTGGTCAGTTTTTCGGGCTTTCACTGTATAAATTTAAACAGCGACTTCTATAAATGTATTCAGGGTCTTACCAAGGGTTGAAAGTCACAGCCTGCTTTTTTGCTAAAAACATCTACAGACGTAACAAAACTCATTTCGACTATAAGACTTTTTTTTTCTGAAATTCAATCACTTACAGACGTACATGTCGCGAAATTAAATATTAAGATAATAAATTGTAATACAAATTATGCATGACTGCACCCAATAGTGACTGATAATAAAGAATATTTGCACTTTAAAGTATTTTTAATCGTACAATAACTCAACATTCTAGAGTTGCATATTTTATTATTAGAGATTTTTCTGTTTACCAAAAAAATATATTCTGGGCTTAAAATTTCGACAGGGTGTTTTGATGAAGATTTTTGGAATGAACTTCCGTCATCCCTTGTCAAGTTTCGTTTGGAGACAAATCGGTTTCGGCTATTTTCCATCTTCAATGTCCTTTTTCAAAAAATCGACCTAAAAATATATCTCCAGAAGCACTTCTTTTGATTTTAACAGGGCTTATTCTACTCGCTACTAAATATGCTTTAAAAGGAAATTAAGAAAACAGTAGACTTTCAAACAAAATCTTGCAAATAAAAATTTAGTAAACATTTTTTTTGACTATCATATTTCTTTAAAAGATTGATCGGTTCAGTATTAATTAAACACGCAGTAAGGAAGCGTAACTTCTCGTCTTTGTAGCACTGTTTAAGATTTTAAGCTCGGGGCGGGCAAAAAGCTTGCGAGTTAATTAATTGAATAAGATTAAAACGTAAAAAAAACTATTTATTGTCTCTGCTTTTGTTGATATTTGTTTCATCAATTCGTGTTTAAATTCGTTGAACATTCTCAATTTTAACCTTTAATTATATATATTTTTTTTAACTTCAATTTTATCTTAATGAATCCTTCCAAACGTTCTTTTTATAACTAAAAATTACATACTGCAAGTCTTTTGAAATGTTAGTAAATATTTCTCATCATCTCTTTGCTAATGAGATTTTGTTACTCTTAAGTGGAATTATTAGGAGTTTGAAACTTCCATGTAGTCAAGCATTTAATTATTACATTGCACATATGTATGTTATGGCAACATATAGCGATTGCACTCGATAGATCAAAAAGAAAAAAAAAATTACATTAGAAAAACAATATCAAATGCTTTTATCTTAGGACTTCCAGCTGGATAACTGACTGAAATCCAATTAAAGATTATAATTTTTATAACTGAATCCAAGTTTGACATATTACAAGTTACGATTTTATAAAATTGTCGCACTTCTACTTTTTATATTTTACTCAATATCCCCAACATCGGATGTTATAATAAATTGAGTTTCGATGGAAAAAAGTGTTCTCAAATCCAAGAGAAGACTCTTACGTTATTTTAACAACTTTAGTACCATTTAGATTTTATTCTGGAAGAATATACAAGGGACACTCTTGAGATTGGTAACAGGAAAAAAAGGATATTGACTATCAAATTAAAGAGTTGAAAGCTTCAGTAGAGAAATCCAAAAATATTTATGTAAAGGGTAAAAACATATGAAATCAACCAATGAGTTGACCGCACCGATTTCGAATTGGATGAAATTTGGTACGAAGGGAAAGTTAACCATAATAATAGCGTTTGCCAACTTTCAGTGTCCTAGCTCTCGTACTTTCAGCATTATGGCAAAAATCAATAAAAATGCACTCAGATGCCTTAACACAATTTTTAATATCTCGAAAAGTATTCATTGTACGTTAATAATGAAGGGCTCATTTTACAGACAAAAACATGTGCCATTTGGAATTTTCTATCAAGGATAATGTAAATAAAAAAAGGACTAACATTTTCAAAGGATATATTTCGAAAATCAATATTTTTAAAAATCTCCAAAAAATACATGTTAATTCTTATTATGTTTTGTACAAGTCTGCCAAATTTCAATGTGGAGTCTTCATTACAACATGGGCTATTAAGAAAAAAGCAGGCGAAGGTTTATGTTTTGAAATAATAAAATTGAAAGAATACAAAAAAGTCGTGCACAATTCATTCGATATTTAAATAAAAAATATGCCATTCAATTCAACATTTTGCTGTAATCCTTTTAAAAAATCCGGTAGCACTGGGTGCAATAAAAATTTAAGACAAGTCCAAGAATGGATGCTACAGTATACTAAGGATAAAAACATTACGATATCAAATAAAATTTGTGGGACATCTGAAAAAATCTAATAAATCTAATTTGGAAGAAGGTTCAGACATAAACGAAAATGTAGATACTTTCGATGATATTGCGTCAGGCACGGAAGAAGTTGCTATTTCAAAATTAAACCAATCTTTACCGTATGTGGAACAATCTCCGATAAAAAAGAAGAAGTTACATCAAAAACGGTGCAGAGATGCAAAATGCAGGAAAATAACTGATTCGATTCAAGACAAAATTTTCCACCGTTCAGCACAATCAACTTCGCATATGTGCCCACAATCCGAAATAATAGAACAATTAAAAGAAAAGTTTAAAACATTAACAAAAAATAGTGAGAAAATCCAACTGCTAACAGTTTTACCAACAAGCTGGACAATACATAAAATTGAGGAAGAATTCCTGGTTACAAACTATATCGCGCGAAAAGTTAAGCATTTGGTTGAAACAAAGGGTGTGATGAGTACGCCTAACCCAAAACTGGGAAGTCCAATTTCCCCAGTGACAAGCAGTTTAGTAACATCCTTTTATGAATCCGATGACGTCAGCAGGTGTATGCCCGGACAGAAAGATTTCGTGTCTGTTTTTGAAAATGGTACTAAAGTGAGGAAAAATAAAACCCTTTTGCTTGGAAACTTAAGAGAAATGTACGCCTTATTCAAGGAACGACATGATGGAATAAAAATAGGTATTTCCAAGGTTTGCCAACTTCGTCCGAGGAATATAATTCTTGCAAATGCGAGTGGATCTCATAAGGTGTGTGTTTGTACAAAGCATCAAAATGTGAAGCTGAAGGTTGATGCTATAAATTTAAAAAAATTAACTGCTAGTGTTCCGAATTATCAGCTTGAATGTTACAAAGACTGTTTGAAACAAATGACATGCATTCCATCTTCTTCAAAGTGTCAACTACGTAAATGTAACAAGTGTCCAGGAATTGAAAATTTAAAAGCAAAACTAAATCAATTACTAGAGCAAAATGATATTGATGAAATAACATATAAACAATGGGTAAGTGTAGATGGGGATAATTTGGAGACCATGATTAGCCAAGCTGACGTTTTTGTGGATTCCCTATGTGAAAAGCTTGAAATTCTACTACCTCATTCATTTATTGCAAAACAGCAGGCAGCATATCTGAGCGAAAGAAAATCAAATTTGTAAGAAAATGAGTATATAGCAGTTTGCGATTTTTCAGAAAATGCTTCTTTTACTATTGAGGATGCAGTCCAGGGATTTCACTGGAACAACTCCCAGGCCACTTTATACCCAATTGCTATTATTTTCAATCAGATGGAAAAACACAACATACAAACTTCATAATAATATCTGATTGTCTTGTACACGATTCTGTAGCTGTTCACCTGTTCCATCGCCACCTGAATGTATTTTTGAGAAAAAAGTTTAAAACAACCCCGAAGAAAATCACGTATTTTTCAGTTTAAAAATAAAAAGAACTTTATCAATTTATGTTATCATATGGAAGATTTTGGATGTAATGCTGAGTGGCATTGTTTTGCAACAAGCCATGGAAAAGGCCCAAGTGACGGTCTTGGAGGTACCGTAAAGAGAGAGGCACGTCGAGCTAGTTTACAGCGTCCATTACAAGGTCAAATAACTACTCCAAAACAATTATATGAATGGTGCCTGCAAAATCTTTTGAACTGTAATTTCGAGTTTTTAACTCTAAAAGACCACGAAGAAGAAGCACGGTTCCTTCAAATTCGTTTTAAACATTTGCGTACTATTCCTGGAACTCAAAAGCTGCATTCTATTGAACCTGTAGATAAAAAAAAATTAAAGTCAAGCGTTACTCGGCAGATGCAGATTTTGTAATTGAAATCCTTCAGAAATAATAAATATGCTGCAATAAAGTGTTTAATAATGATAATACATTATGTTGGACTTTTTATTAAAGGTTTAGCAATGGAGGAAAAGAGTTTAAGCAAAGAAAATTCGAAAAAGTACCGTTACATTTGATTTGTTCTTCTTTTTGTAGTTTGTCACCTTTTTGTATTTTGGTACATTTCATGAAATACATAAACCTTCGCCTGCTTTTTTCTTAATAACTCATGTTGTAATGAAGACTCCACATTGAAATTTGGCAGACTTGTACAAAACATAATAAGAATTAACATGTATTTTTTTGAGACTTTTAAAAATATTGATTTTCGAGATATATCCTTTGTTAATTTTAGTCCTTTTTTTATTTACATTATCCTTGATAGAAAATTCCAAATGGCACATGTTTTTGTCTGTAAAATGAGCCCTTCATTATTAACGTACAAGGAATACTTTTCGAGATATTAAAAATTGTGTTAAGGCATCTGAGTGCATTTTTATTGATTTTTGCCAACTTGGAATGGCCATAATTCTGAAAGTTTGAAGGCTATATGTCTGAAAGTTGGCAAATATTATTGTGCCGATCCATAGATCATGTGTACAAAATCTTATCAAATTTGGAGGTGATGAGGTCAGAAATGTTAATATTTTCGGTTGATTTCATATGTTTTAACCCTAAAGCATATTCAAATTTTGAAAATGATAGTTGGAAAGGTTTGTAACAATATAACTGGTACAAAAGCTATGATCGTATCTTCCTTGTTATATTTCAAGTCAACTCAATAATTTAGCAGAATTAAAAACTTTGTCAGTTAAAAACCTGGAATATGGAGTTTCAAATTGACATGCATGGATCAAATCTATTTGAGAGTATGCTGCAAAGATAAAGATATTGAAATAAATAATGAAAACATTATAGAAGAAAAGTCCAGAAGTATGTCGGAAATAATTATCCATTAACCAAAGAAATTTCGCTACTTTGAATCAGCAATATCGGTCCACATCATTTGGTATTTAATAAAAAATCCCAGCCTGCAACCAAAAAATTGCAAAAAAAATCTTAAAATTTTACTAAAAAAAACTAATTTACCAAATTTTTAAATTTCATCACAAAAATTTAACTTCCACTAATTTTTTTAATTTAACCAAAATTTTGCCTGAAATCTCTACTTTATGTAAAACGTTGGAATTTAAACAAAATTGATATTGCAGAAGGTCCAAAAAACCCATATCCTGCGAAAACCCCAATTTTCGTGTACAAGTAAACAAAAACAAACTTTTATTAATACTTTTGTGAAAAAAATATAGATGATATAAATGAAGAATTATTGAAAACCAGATATAGATGTTTTTTTGTGTTAATTTATATTTATGGTATAAAATGACACCACACCTTCTCAAAGTAGTTATTCATGGTCCCGAAGTGTTGAGAGTATCAAAGCTACCAATCGAAATGTTATCGCAAAAAGCGCAAGAGGCTACAAACAAAACGTTTGAAAAAGTAAGAGAATAGAATGCACGAAGCGAGAATATTCGAAATACTTATATTTAACTTTCTCTTGGTTAATTCAAACCCGGTAGTATCACAACACCACAGAAAATAGAAGAAAAAAACTAAAACGCCGTTGCAAATAATTTGTTTGCTGAAGTATGGACAAGGCTTCGACGAGAGCAGCTCAGATGAAAGCAGCATTGTTCAAAACATCCCAGAGGACTCTAATTCAAATCAAGATTCTGACTACATAAACATAAAAACTTGTACTCATGTTAAAAGCAAAATGTATATAAAAAGTAATAATTGTTACAAGTACTGATAAATTTTTCAAAGTGAAACTATTTGTTTTATATTTTAGTGTTTTTGTTTGGAAGGTTATGATATGTTAATATATTTTAAATCTATCAAAATTATCTTCATCAGTTTAGTTTACCAGAATTAATACACAATGCAATGCTATAAAACGTTTGTGAATTGCATAATTGTTCTCGCAGTAAGATAACAGACAATGTAAGATCTCGAAATACGTACAACCCACTATGAAGAACATCCTTTGAATTCACTCAGAAATGAAGAGAAGTGATTCTTATTAAATTTAAAAACGAAATTATTTTATTAAACTTTTTTTGGAATAAATTTAAATAAATAATTATTTATATTTTACTTAAATAAAAATATTTACTTAATGAAACTTTAACAAATTTTCTAATTTCATTTTGGTGGAATATAATTTCGTGAATTAAATATTGCAGCATTAAAATAATTCATATACAGAAAGTCTTGGTACGTTTTAAACTCTTTCGTAGAGCTTGTCATCTTTGGCCGACCTTGTGATTGCAGCAACCTCAAACAGTCTATCCAATTCTATTGAGTTTTCGTCATCTTCAAATGTTCCCAGCTGCTTCGATTACTTATGCCCAGATTTATTGCTTTTTTGAATTTTATTATTAAGTTTGCGCTTGTACAACAGTTCTCGAGTGATGGCTTTTAAGTCTTCATCTGAGCATTTCTTTATATTTCGCACACTTTTTGAAATTAATTTATCCGTTAATGAGATTTTGGTGTGAGTTAGACGTATTAAACGTGGCTTGGAACGGCGCAATTCCTCGCGATAGAGGAACAAGGTATAGCTGACACTGTTTAAGTCCATTGTTTAGAAAAGTTTGTTTTGCTCTGTTTAATGTTTATTAGAACACTGACGCTGCCATCTCAAATTTCACGAGTTTATATAGGCATTTTGCAAACCAAGGTAACTGGCTGTAGGGCTAACGCCCAGGTACCTAAACTTGTGACCTAAAAAATCGTTAACATATTCACGAGTAACGTGTAACGGCTTAAGTATTTGTTCTAATTATAAACGGTGTGGCAAGTGGTGTTGCAGCTTAGGATGTAGGGGTGGAATTTTAAAGAAATACCTCTTTGAAATTTGTTGTGTAGCACGATGAAAAGGAAAAAGCTCAGGTAAGATATCTTTAGCCTAAATATATTTTGTTAGTGCGCCCAACAAACTTGAGTGCATGAGCATGAGTCGTGCGGTCTAAATATTGAGGAAGATTATGTTACTGGGATTATAACACATTTCACCCTCTTGTGTGTATAAAGTCACGAAAGTCAATGTGCATAAATAGGCTGTCAGAATAATAATCTAAAGATAGCATTTTTAGCCAAATCTCCATGAGATAGTGCTGACATATATTTAAAATAAAGTAGTTACTGCGTTGCATCTTCACCAAAATATTATTAAGTAAATAAAAATGTATATAATTCTTTTCATTTCTAAGTGCGTTGAAAGGATATTGTGCAATCCACAAGCGTTTTTTTGTATTAAAATGGATTTTTAGAAAATGATATGTTTTTTGGCAGAAGTGCTATTTTCAGCTTATTCAAAGATTGCAAAAACTTTAAATTAAATAAACAATTAATTTTTATTTCAGCAAAAAAGGAAATATGAAATCAAAAAACAATAATTACTCCTAAAAAATAATAATTATTTCTGAACAAATATTATCACAGAAAACCTCAATTACTTCTTCCACAACTAATTGAAAATTGGCTGCAACGCCAAACAAGAACAAGTGTTAGTATATTTAAACAAATATTTTATTTACGTTGAAAAGTCATACCAAGCTACCAATGATTGAGTACAACCTAATAATCTAACTATTACCGCACTACTTAATATTTATTCGACTTTTTTGCACAAGTAGGATTTACTCATAATTTAATCTTGTTTTAAACCCCATTAGTTGACGTTACCAGCAAACACAAACCTTTTTAAAGAGTCTCATGCGAAAAACAAACCTTTTTTAAATTTAGGACTCAGGTATCAAAAAATCCTACCACTTGCCTGTGACTCAAATCGTATATAAACGCGCTTGAGAATATTCAGGCAACATTCTGTAAACACACAACTAGATTACAACATCTTCAATTGTTTGAAAAAATTTAATTTAAAATGGTTTCGAAAACTAATATCAATTACACTCTTTTTCTGTATCGCGAACAATTGCAATGTAAAAAAACCAATTTTACGGACCTGCAATACACGAAACTGTCGCTTACCGATCAACTCATTTCAGAGAGTTTAAACAACTTGGAAACCCGCTCAGAGGAGTATTTAAAATCAATCAAAAGGGAAATGGAATACAGGAGGGTACTGAAGAAATCTTTGAGAAAACGAAACAAGGCATTAAAAAAGATTTCAAAGATTCATGAAGAATATTTAGGATTAAAGAAAATTTCATATAAAAACGATGTGGAACTCCTATAACACTATGAGAAGCGAATAATCCAACGGGCCCAGTACAGATATGAAATGTGATTAAAAAAAAATAAAATTTTTGTAAATAAATTATTAGCAATAAAATAAATATTATAAAATTAATCAATTTGCTGTTGTTTGAAATTTGGAAACTCCTTAGGAGTTCAGTTATTTAACTGCTGTGAGTAAGTGATTGGACCAAATTTATTTTCATTTTTATAGCTCTGTTCACCAGCCAATTATTAAAAAATTTTCTGATTAGATGTCTAGTACTTGAGCAATTTCCAGCCAAGAATTTGCAAATCAAAATTATATTTGCAAGCAGTAGTGAAAGAGGTTAATAATGAAAAAATTTGGTAAAAAGAAATTTCCAATATAAAGGTCGCCAAATTGTTAAAACAAGTCCTGACACAAAGAAGCTTTAAACTTTAGGATCAAGCAGTATAAGGTCTTGTTTCAAAATAGAGCGTAATGCAAAGTACCTTTTTTTTTAAATTGAATTGTTTCATAATAAAATATTTTTTAGCTCCCACGCTTTGTTTGGAATTGATAAGTATTTTTTACTATTCATTTTAAAAATAGTTTCGCTGCATATTTTGGTAGCACTTATTATGCTGGCAAGCATCTGCTTTTATAGCGTTCATTTATTTGTGTTTTAATTTTTATTTCATAAATTAAATAAATACTTGATAAACTAAAAAAAGGGTTACCAAATAGTTGTCAGAAGCAAAACGTAAAACGATTGAAAATTCCAAAAACCAAATGTATAAAATATTTATACATTGCTTACGAATTGTGAACAAAACACATTAAATGCAAGTGATTCCAGTGACTTAAATGAAAATACTGCGGCAATCAGCAGAAAAAATAAGCAATGGTGGTTTATTGAAACCGTTCTTCTTCTATTGAAAGTATCACAAATTATATGCAATGTTCCAATTTTGCATATTGCATATACGTACACGTACGTCCATCCGGCATGCCATAGCGGTATTACAGTTGTCGATGAAAGTTTCATAAACTATTCTTAAGGAGTTTTGTGTTCCACTACGTAAGTTGAGTAAAACATTTTTAATTTACTACTGCAACAAATATAATTAAAATTCGACACTGCGGTTCTCTATTCCGCATCCGCAATATTTTATTCGAAAGTGGAAATTTTCGAATGTTTTAACTGTTCTCTTGGTGGAATTAATTAGAGTCAGGTTTTTTTGAATAAAAATTTTATTTATATTTTTAATTAATTAAATTTATTGTTTGACGTTACTTTGTCGAACTCCAATTATTAAAATTAAGTAATTTTAATTTTTAGACATAAGTTCGTTTTCTTTATTCTTTCAATTACAGAAAGAAAATTTATTTGATATGATGACTTTGAATACAGTAAAAGTTAAAATTTGATTAGACAACTAGCTGAATGAAATGCAGTTTGTGTAAACTGTAAACATCATCTATTTAACCCAACACTAAAGACAAATAGAATACGAGAATGAATATTTCAATTTTCATGTTCTTGTTTTTCCTTGAGTGAAAAGAAAATTTGAAATATTCATTCTCGTATTCTATTTGCCTTTAGTGTTGGATGTTTACAGTTAACACAATATTAGTAGAAAAGACACGAAGAATGTTGAAAACGTATGTAGTGGCATAGAAAATACATTCCATTCTGCTAGTTGTCTAATAAAATTTTACCTTTTACTGTATTCAAAGTTCTCATATAAAACAAATTTTCTTTCTGATTACAAAGAATAAAGAAATCGATCTTATGCCTATGAAATTTGATTACTTAATTTTAATTAATTAAATTTGAAGCTCTAGGTCTTTAATAAAATTTTATAACACATTATTTAATATTTCGCTAGCTGGACATAAGTCGGATTAAAGATGTAGAAATTCACATAAAACAGCTTCATCTTCCCATTGTTCTGATTTAAATCACCATCCTTTCTTTAAAAATGTCTCAGTTTTAAATCTTGAGAAAAATTTCAGTTTTTGTGATATTTGTTCTTGAAACTTGTTTCTTTGTATTATGACAACAAAATACAAAGTTTATTCTTGATTTGATATTCGAAACGAAAAATGACACTGAAGATGGCACATAGCCGAAACCGGTTTGTCTCCAAACCAAACTTGACAAGGGATGACGGAAATTCGTTCCAAAATTCTACACAAAGTTTATATTTTATTGTTGGATGGTCCGGCGCCCTGGTAGGCCATCAGTGTAGGTTCGCTTTTCATCAAAGGCTGGGCGTTTTACTACAACGGGTGAAGTTCTATGTATTTTAAGTTGCAGTATAATTTTTAAATACATATATTGTAACATTTAATAATAAATAAATAAAAAAAGTATATTTTATTTTTAATTAAAATTTTTATAATAAAATTTATTTGCTGATGAAATTACTCAAAGGCGTAGCTAAATATCGAATGTAATCAATATAAAATAATGTTGTAAAATTTTTTATTAAGGATATGCAGCTTGAAAATTAATTAATTAAAATTATAAAAAATGAATTAAATTTATTTAAATGTTGCAATGACAATTTTGTAGTAAAATTTGGGAGGATTTTCTTTGTATATTCCCTTTTTTCACAATAAATATAAAAATGTATATGGGACTGGCTGAGGACTCTTGCTAATGCAAGTTACATTTGTTTTCATAAAAATATTGTTTAATGATTTCGAAAAAAGAAATATGTGGAATGCAGAAGAGCTCATTTCTGAATTATTTCCACACGTTTTCATTCCACTCAAAATACAGAACAGCGTCGACAAAGGTAAACATAATTATATAAAATTCTGTTTGTGATAGAAGTTTCTCTTTTACAAAATTTAAAAGACGTATGTTCTTTAGTATTTTTAAATTTTGTGTAGTAATAATGTCACATTAAAGTGCATTTTCTTGGCTGTAAAAATAAAAATTTGTGAATTCATTTACTACTGCTAACCCAAATATGTAATTGTCTAAAATCGGTTTTTGTACTCGCGTGTTAAGCTTAAACTGGAAAGATTATCAAAAATGTTTGCATGGACTTTTATTTTTATTCGTTTTGGGGTAGGCTGGAAATATACCGCTGTTCACTATATTTTCTGAAAGCCATCGTAAACTGCGCACATGTCAGACTTTTATTAAATTTTACCAGTCTTCTTGTATCGCTTATTGTACAGCAAACGTAAACCTTTTTCCTATTAGATTATCATGAGCTGAAATTGTTCGTCCATTTTATCTCCCAAAATTATAACGTGCAATTAAGTAAAAATTAATTCACCTATAAGAGACGAAAGTGGTTTATGGTGCAGAATAGATCGAAGCAAAGCTGAAGCATATGCATTACATGTATCAAAAACATTTCAGCCATATGAAATAAATGATTGTACTTCTACAAAAGAAATCTACGAATTTCTTGATAGTCCATGTCCAGTAGATTGGCCAATAAAACACATTTCGCCAAATGAAGTACGGGAGGAGATTACTAAGATTAATTGTAATAAGTCACCAGGTTACGACTGTGTTGATGGAAAAGTGGTCCAAGCCTTGCCTAAGAAAACTGTTATTTTCCTTACGCTTATATTTAATTCAATTTTGAGGCTAAATCATTTTCCCTCGCAATGGAAATGTGCGGAAGTGATAATGGTCCCAAAACCTGGAAAGCCAGAAAATGTTGTAACATCATATCGCCCGATAAGTTTGCTAGTCACATTCTCTATAATATTTGAAAGGATATTTCTGAGAAGAATGTTACCTATACTAGAAAAACAAAATATAATACCAGAGTACCAATTCGGGTTTAGACATAAACATGGCAAACCAGAACAATGCCATCGTATAGTAAATTTTATACGGGATTCTTTGGAAAACAAAAGATATTGCTCAGCTGTATTTTTGGATGTACAACAAGCATTTGATAGGGTCTGGCATGCAGGCCTACTATATAAGCTTAAAAAGCTACTTCCAACACATTTTTACCTAGTACTAAAATCTTATATCAGCGAAAGATATTATTATGTTAAGGTCAACAGAGATATTTCTGGAATTTACAGTGTCAAGGCAGGAGTCCCTCAGGGTAGTGTGTTAGGCCCAATTTTATATACAATTTTTACATCGGATATGCCCCTAATAAATAATGTACTAGTTGCAACCTACGCGGATGATACAGCGGTATTAGCTGCTGACACAGACACGGACGTTGCATCACTATATCTTCAAAGAGAGCTTGATGAAATAGGAATTTGGTTAAAGAAATGGAAGATAAAGGTCAACACCGAAAAATCTTTACACGTAACGTTTACTTTGCGTCGTGGAAACTGCTCGCGTGTATCAATTAACAACATTGATATTCCGCAATCTGACGCAGTCAAGTATTTAGGTCTGCACATCGATCGCAGGCTTACATGGAAAACCCACATTAAAGCTAAGAAGCAGCATCTTAACTTGAAATTCAAGCGTCTATTTTGGTTACTAGGTCCCAAATCCAAACTAAGTCTTGAGAATAATGTAATTTTATATAAAGTAATGTTAAAACCAGTGTGGACATATGGTATAAAGCTGTGGGGAACGGCCAGCAATTCTAGCATTGAAATTCTACAGAGGTTTCAGTCGAAAACATTGAAGTCCTTAGTTAACGCTCCAGGGTTTGTATCAAACAAAACAATTCAGGATGACTTATCAATTCCGATTGTTAAAGGAGAAATTAGTAAATATAGCAAAAACTACTTGGAGAAGCTGAGTAACCATTGTAACCCATTGGCAATAATGCTACTAGATGACACAAACGAAGTAAGAAGACTGAGAAGAAATCACATATTAGACATATATAAAATTCTGTGTACATATTTGCAGATATATATATATATATAGATAAAACTTTAAGATTTTTGTATATAATGTATATGTTATGAATTTTTGAAATAACTTTAGCAATTTTTGTTTTTGTATATTGTCGTTCTTATTGGAGTTCAACAATGAATGTTATTTTCTTATTTCTTATTTTATAAAATTTACTTATTATCCTTGGATAGATTGTAAATAAGATGAATTAAAAAACAAAAATTTAATTAGCTTTAAACATAAGATTATAAACTTGCATTGTAGGCCATTAGTGAAAGCAAAATAATATTTAAACAAAAATTTCAACAATATACCAACATGAATAGTAAAGCGCAATTTGGTTTTTGAATTCGAAAGGATAACTTCAATAGCACATTTTGAAACATGTGACGATATGATAGTTTCTAATTGGGAAGGCATGACATTCTTTAGAAAATTTGCAACTGACGTTTTGGAATTCACGCTAACAGCTTACACTTGAACATGAAAATATGGAATTATAATTACTAGAAAACCTTAATTCTTAACTACAGACGGAAATACACGTTAGCGTTTCATAATGCAATAATTATATCAACTGTGATAGCTATAATTGATCAGCAAGTTTCTAGAACAGGGTTACAATGTTTCCAAAAAAAAAAACAGATTATAGTTGTGAGTGACTACTTGTGAACAAATAAATAAACAATTGTTAATCGTTAGTGACTTCTTTTCTTTGGCTAATATTTGTTTACCTAAGAAATCACACGCTTAATTGTTACCTTGTTACCGCATTTGTTTGAAACAAATAAGCGACCCACAAATATGCACCACAGTAAAAGGATTAATTTTACTTCTACCATTAACGCGTGTAACTTCAATATTTCCGTGAATAGTGTCTTACGCTGTGAAAATGTTTATAAAATTTAAACTGTGTGTTTGTGGTTCTTAGAAATAATCGTTGGTTTAACCTCTACATAAAAACACCTGGTTATTATTTTTCCCTGCTTTACGATGCTGCAACCAATTAAGGCCATCGTAAAATATGCACAAATTTCTACCTGCCCACGCGAATGTCCTTAATGTGGAGGAATGCGACTTTGTTTTTCTCAAATTCGTCTAATAAAATAAACAACTAAGGGTCATCATTACAACTTGGCTTTAAAGTTCCTGTTAATAAAAGGTAACTTTCACTAACATGAGGAATAAAGTGACCTTCAACTATTGTTCGTTATTACATCTTCCTTGTAAAAGAAAATTAATCTTTTTGAAAATATGGCAGGGCAAGAGCGATAACTGGCAAAAATCCATTCTGATTTTTTACTTTTCAAAAATTTTGACTTGCAAACTGAATTAAATTTTTTTGTTGTTATTAAAAAAATGTTCACGTTCAAAGTGAAAGGTAAGAACATCTTGCCTTTAGCTTACAAACTATTCTAAGCAATGGGCTTAAACAGTGTCAGCTACAACTAGTTTCTCCATCGCGAAGAATTGCGTCGCTCCAAGCCACGTTTTATACGCCTAACTCGCTCCAAACTTTCGCTAACAGATAAATTGATTTCAAAAAGTGTGGGAAATTTAAAAAAGTGCTCAGTGGATGATTTAAAAGCCACCACTGAAAAACTTTTGTACAAACGGAAACTTAATAATCAAATCCGAAGAAACGAGAAATCGGGAAAAACTGGGCATAAGAAGTGTAAATCCAAGTAAATCCTTATCAAAATATGAAAAAAAACATGACACGAAAATATCAGAAAACAAAAATTATAACTTCACGACTAATCGGGAAATACACAAAAATAAGGACATCCCAAAAATATTTAAAAATCAAAATAATAAATTTTCTGAAAAAAGACAAAATTAAACTAAAAATCATAAAAAATTATAAATTCACTATAATTATTTGTTTATAATTTAATCGAACCGAAAATTTTTAATAATTAATACGAATAATTCATTCAGGCTTTAGTTCGTCATAATTGTTTCAATTAAGAGAGGGAACATTTTTTTATTTTATTTATGGAAAGAATAAAAAGGAACTTAAGCCTGAATAAATTATTCGTATTAATTATTTCACTATAATTTATTAATTTCTACAATTTGGAAATTCCCCACAATACCAAAAATGTAAATAAAATTTAAATTTCCAAATGAACTAAACTTTCTTAAATAGCGGTGTGAAATGAACCAAAAAGCGAATTTTATAAAACTCTGAAAAATAACTACAAATTTATAAAAAAATCCCTACAAAGTTAAAAAAATTCAGCAAAAATTAAAAATATCCGAGAAATTTTAAAATCAATAAAAACTAAAAAAGAGAGTTCACCAAGAAATTGTACCAAAACGGTAACTTTTATCACTTTTATATTCCGCCAACAATCAATCAACCGTAAAAGGTGTAAAGAAATTTAAAGAACCGAAAACGGGGAAAATATGCAATACATTTTTAGTAGTTCAGACTTTTGGGAAGGGTATAGAAGATTCTGCAGAGCAGAATATAAATATCTTAATTGTTTTTATATGAAAATAAAATCGGCTTTAAGTCGCCGATGTATGTACATACATACCTTGCTAATCAACCTTAAACACATGCAATCAAGCCGCGAAGCAATTTTTTTTATCGAGTTCCAAGGAAATCAAGTAAGTCAGATCAAGTAAACAGATTCGACAAAATATCATAAACATAAGAAAAATACCAATGCTTTTTGTAATGCTATTCTACCGTAGGGAAATAATCAAAAATATAGCACAACAAATCGCCAAGGTCTTCAAATACTGCGAAATACTTCTCTAATCGTAATTTTAAAATTTTCAACGTTTGACGCAAATCGCCATGCTTGACAACGGTTTAGTGCTTTTGGTGAAGTTAAAATTAGTTTTGTGATTTTTTTAGTTTTCGCGTGGATTTTTTTTTTTTTTTCAATTAATAAATAAATGTAATAAATGTTTTACATTTATGTGTATGTATAAACAATACATATGTATAATCCTAAATTTCTTCATACTATCTTATGTATTAAATGCCTATATATGTATATGAGCGACATTATCTGTATCCGCTTTGTAATTAATCCTTTGAGACATTGGTGTTTTACAAATTTGTAACAATTCCAATATGTAACGTTTCTTATAATTTTTCTCAATATTTAGCACTGACACATTTTCAAAGTTGCGACTATATAATATCGGAAATTTTATTGAAGACCTGGGGCTTGGAAAAATTAAACAAACATAATTATAATAAAGATCAAAAAACTAGAATAAAGTAATCTAAATAAAATCGACGAAAGCCTTAAAACATATATAAGTAACGAATCGATTTATTCGAAGTTTTTAAATAAGAAGTTTATGGTAGATTCTTAATAATGAGGAAAAAAAGATTCTCTATTGCCATAATTACAAATAACTATGGAGTTTTCCGGCTGCTAGAAAGGAAAATACTTCATCAACGACTTCCGAATACTTGGGTGCTCTCTTGATGCAACGCCAAACAGGAAAATTTGTTGTGAAACGGATTAATTATTAACTTAATCTTTCATAACATCCTTAAGAACTTTCTTACGTTCATCTTTATTCTATTTTAAATAACGTGCAAATTAATCTTTCATTGACACTCGAATATCATACAAATGTACAAACCTTGGCACAAGTGGGATTTACTCTCGTTAACTTAATCTTGCTTGAAAATCCTTTAGTTGACTTTACCAACAAACATAGAACGGATTAAAACTAAACCTTTTTTGAAGAAGCTCAAGGGAAAAACAAACCTTTTGTAAATTTAGGACTCAGGTATCAAAAAATCCTACCACTTGCTTGTGACTCAAATCGTATATAAACGCGCTTGAGAATATTCAGGCAACATTCTGTAAAAAAATAACCAAGTGACAACATCTCAAATTATTTGAAATAATTAAAGGAAAAATGGTTGCAAACACTAAAATTGCTTATACGGTATTCTTGTATCGCGAACAACTGAATTGCAAAAAATTTAACTTCCAGTACCTGAAAGACACCAAGATATCTCTAACCGACCAATTGATATCCGAGAGTTTAAACAATTTGGAGAATTGTTCAGACGAATATGTAAAAGCGATCAAAAGGCAAATGAAATACAAAAGAAAACTGAAGAAGTCTCTAAAGAAATTTAGGAAATCCTTGAAAAAGTCCTCAAAGAAGTCGTGAGAATGGCCGAAGGATTAAAATAACAAGAAGAATTTTCATGGTTGAAGACAAATTCATCTGGAAAAGGTTGAAGGCTTCTAAAAACATTATATATACTTTGCGACTATAGAATAATCTTAAAAAATAATAATATTTTGTAAATTTAATAAATAAAATTAAAAATTAATTAAAATAAATCAATTTGTTTTGGTTTCAAATTTGGAATATAAAAGGTTTTTGATGCAATTTCGAATTCATTGCCTGTTGGCCATTGTAGCACAGTTAATTAACGGCTGATGGGGAGTGATTTGTGAAAATTAGTTGTCTTCTTTATAGGTCTGTTCACCACTCAAACTAATCAAACAAAGAGCAGTTTTGAGAGTTATAAAAAAAATGTTAATAAATAAATTTATAATATAAAGGTGTCGGAAATTGTGAAACCAGCACCCATAGAATGAAAACAAAAATCAAAATCATGTTACTTTTTATTTATAATTTGGATTTTATTTACTTTTTCAAATTTATATATGGACAGGTTCTATTTCTCTAATATTTTCATGAAAAGGTTGTGTTTTTCAGTACAATTTCGAAAAGTCCATATTTGCACTGCTGAATAAGTACTACTAAATTTTGAATAGATTTTTGTCAAAGTCTAGTGGCGAAGTAGATTTTTCTCTGGAAAATGCAGTAAAAAGCAACTAGATTTTGTTAAAAAACCCGTAAGTACTAGATGTTTGTGTAATATAAATCCACTATTAAATTTGCGAAAAATTAAATTAAAATTTCAGAAGCATAAATTCGAAAAACAAAGAAATAAATTATTGACCAATATTGATCAAAATTTAATAAAATGAAAGTGATTCCAGAGTTTTATATGAAAATTCCACAGCAACCAAAAAACGTGTATAATGGCGGTTTGGTTCAAGAAACATATGAAATGCTGTTTTTCAAATCCTTGTATATTTGTATACATACATACGTAAGTATGTACATGCTTATATATATTTTTCCAACAGTGTAAATCCGCATTACAATCAGATTGTCTATTTTATCTATTAAAGAAGTTTTAATTTTAAACTTTGTTTTGGCCAGGCTACAATTCTTTGAAAGCTATTGTGGATTGTGACCATGTCGGATTTTTAATAAATTTGTATAAAATGTTTAGAGAATTCTTCAAACGCTTAAACTTATGTAGAAGCAAACGCATGTCGAGTGTAGAGCAAGTCGGTTGACAAGCAGAGAAGAAAATTGTACTGAATTGTTTTACTCGATCATTGCGATGAAAACCACCAATCCTCTTGTCGATGTTTGGACTTGAGACACGCAAATAATTAATTAAAAAATTCATCCTATACGAGGTAGTTATCATCTTCATCAGTTTTAAAAACCTATTCGAATAACACGAGGCTGTTATCTCCTTCAATATGACTTTAAAATTGTTAAATACTCCGTTTGCCCTTATGAATATTTTATTTGTGGTCAAGTGCTGTGTTTTACTTGGTACAAAGAAAACATCAATATCCTTAGAATCAAAACTCACATAACTAGTCGCAGGTAGGTCCTCCAAATTAACTTACCGTCAAAACATTTGCATATTGTATACGGTCACGTCATTTGTTGTGATTACCAACGACATTTGTTTTCCTTTTTATTGAACTTGAAAAAACAAAACCTTTCTGGTCAGTTTTTCGGGCTTTCACTGTATAAATTTAAACAGCGACTTCTATAAATGTATTCAGGGTCTTACCAAGGGTTGAAAGTCACAGCCTGCTTTTTTGCTAAAAACATCTACAGACGTAACAAAACTCATTTCGACTATAAGACTTTTTTTTTCTGAAATTCAATCACTTACAGACGTACATGTCGCGAAATTAAATATTAAGATAATAAATTGTAATACAAATTATGCATGACTGCACCCAATAGTGACTGATAATAAAGAATATTTGCACTTTAAAGTATTTTGAATCGTACAATAACTCAACATTCTAGAGTTGCATATTTTATTATTAGAGATTTTTCTGTTTACCAAAAAAATATATTCTGGGCTTAAAATTTCGACAGGGTGTTTTGATGAAGATTTTTGGAATGAACTTCCGTCATCCCTTGTCAAGTTTCGTTTGGAGACAAATCGGTTTCGGCTATTTTCCATCTTCAATGTCCTTTTTCAAAAAATCGACCTAAAAATATATCTCCAGAAGCACTTCTTTTGATTTTAACAGGGCTTATTCTACTCGCTACTAAATATGCTTTAAAAGGAAATTAAGAAAACAGTAGACTTTCAAACAAAATCTTGCAAATAAAAATTTAGTAAACATTTTTTTTGACTATCATATTTCTTTAAAAGATTGATCGGTTCAGTATTAATTAAACACGCAGTAAGGAAGCGTAACTTCTCGTCTTTGTAGCAATGTTTAAGATTTTAAGCTCGGGGCGGGCAAAAAGCTTGCTTTTGTTTTGGTTTTGGTTGAACATTCTCAATTTTAACCTTTAATTATATATATTTTTTTTAACTTCAATTTTATCTTAATGAATCCTTCCAAACGTTCTTTTTATAACTAAAAATTACATACTGCAAGTCTTTTGAAATGTTAATAAATATTTCTCATCATCTCTTTGCTAATGAGATTTTGTTACTCTTAAGTGGAATTATTAGGAGTTTGAAACTTCCATGTAGTCAAGCATTTAATTATTACATTGCACATATGTATGTAATGGCAACATATAACGATTGCACTCGATAGATCAAAAAGAAAAAAAAATTACATTAGAAAAACAATATCAAATGCTTTTATCTTAGGACTTCCAGCTGGATAACTGACTGAAATCCAATTAAAGATTATAATTTTTATAACTGAATCCAAGTTTGACATATTACAAGTTACGATTTTATAAAATTGTCGCACTTCTACTTTTTATATTTTACTCAATATCCCCAACATCGGATGTTATAATAAATTGAGTTTCGATGGAAAAAAGTGTTCTCAAATCCAAGAGAAGACTCTTACGTTATTTTAACAACTTTAGTACCATTTAGATTTTATTCTGGAAGAATATACAAGGGACACTCTTGAGATTGGTAACAGGAAAAAAAGGATATTGACTATCAAATTAAAGAGTTGAAAGCTTCAGTAGAGAAATCCAAAAATATTTATGTAAAGGGTAAAAACATATGAAATCAACCAATGAGTTGACCGCACCGATTTCGAATTGGATGAAATTTGGTACGAAGGGAAAGTTAACCATAATAATAGCGTTTGCCAACTTTCAGTGTCCTAGCTCTCGTACTTTCAGCATTATGGCAAAAATCAATAAAAATGCACTCAGATGCCTTAACACAATTTTTAATATCTCGAAAAGTATTCCTTGTACGTTAATAATGAAGGGCTCATTTTACAGACAAAAACATGTGCCATTTGGAATTTTCTATCAAGGATAATGTAAATAAAAAAAGGACTAAAATTAACAAAGGATATATCTCGAAAATCAATATTTTTAAAAGTCTCAAAAAAATACATGTTAATTCTTATTATGTTTTGTACAAGTCTGCCAAATTTCAATGTGGAGTCTTCATTACAACATGGGCTATTAAGAAAAAAGCAGGCGAAGGTTTATGTTTTGAAATAATAAAATTGAAAGAATACAAAAAAGTCGTGCACAATTCATTCGATATTTAAATAAAAAATATGCCATTCAATTCAACATTTTGCTGTAATCCTTTTAAAAAATCCGGTAGCACTGGGTGCAATAAAAATTTAAGACAAGTCCAAGAATGGATGCTACAGTATACTAAGGATAAAAACATTACGATATCAAATAAAATTTGTGGGACATCTGAAAAAATCTAATAAATCTAATTTGGAAGAAGGTTCAGACATAAACGAAAATGTAGATACTTTCGATGATATTGCGTCAGGCACGGAAGAAGTTGCTATTTCAAAATTAAACCAATCTTTACCGTATGTGGAACAATCTCCGATAAAAAAGAAGAAGTTACATCAAAAACGGTGCAGAGATGCAAAATGCAGGAAAATAACTGATTCGATTCAAGACAAAATTTTCCACCGTTCAGCACAATCAACTTCGCATATGTGCCCACAATCCGAAATAATAGAACAATTAAAAGAAAAGTTTAAAACATTAACAAAAAATAGTGAGAAAATCCAACTGCTAACAGTTTTACCAACAAGCTGGACAATACATAAAATTGAGGAAGAATTCCTGGTTACAAACTATATCGCGCGAAAAGTTAAGCATTTGGTTGAAACAAAGGGTGTGATGAGTACGCCTAACCCAAAACTGGGAAGTCCAATTTCGCCAGTGACACGCAGTTTAGTAACATTCTTTTATGAATCCGATGACATCAGCAGGTGTATGCCCGGACAGAAAGATTTCGTGTCTGTTTTTGAAAATGGTACTAAAGTGAGGAAAAATAAAAGACTTTTGCTTGGAAACTTAAGAGAAATGTACGCCTTATTCAAGGAATGACATGATGGAATAAAAATAGGTATTTCCAAGTTTTGCCAACTTCGTCCGAGGAATATAATTCTAGCAAATGCGAGTGGATCTCATAAGGTGTGTGTTTGTACAAAGCATCAAAATGTGAAGCTGGTGGTTGATGATATAAATTTAAAAAAATTAACTGCTAGTGTTCCGAATTATCAGCTTGAATGTTACAAAGACTGTTTGAAACAAATGACATGCATTCCATCTTCTTCAAAGTGTCAACTACGTAAATGTAACAAGTGTCCAGGAATTGAAAATTTAAAAGCAAAACTAAATCAATTACTAGAGCAAAATGATATTGATGAAATAACATATAAACAATGGGTAAGTGTAGATGGGGATAATTTGGAGACCATGATTAGCCAAGCTGACGTTTTTGTGGATTCCCTATGTGAAAAGCTTGAAATTCTACTACCTCATTCATTTATTGCAAAACAGCAGGCAGCATATCTGAGCGAAAGAAAATCAAATTTGTAAGAAAATGAGTATATAGCAGTTTGCGATTTTTCAGAAAATGCTTCTTTTACTATTGAGGATGCAGTCCAGGGATTTCACTGGAACAACTCCCAGGCCACTTTATACCCAATTGCTAATAATATAATAATATCTGATTGTCTTGTACACGATTCTGTAGCTGTTCACCTGTTTCATCGCCACCTGAATGTATTTTTGAGAAAAAAGTTTAAAACAACCCCGAAGAAAATCACGTATTTTTCAGACGGTAGTGCTGCCCAGTTTAAAAATAAAAAGAACTTTATCAATTTATGTTATCATATGGAAGATTTTGGATGTAATGCTGAGTGGCATTGTTTTGCAACAAGCCATGGAAAAGGCCCAAGTGACGGTCTTGGAGGTACCGTAAAGAGAGAGGCACGTCGAGCTAGTTTACAGCGTCCATTACAAGGTCAAATAACTACTCCAAAACAATTATATGAATGGTGCCTGCAAAATCTTTTGAACTGTAATTTCGAGTTTTTAACTCTAAAAGACCACGAAGAAGAAGCACGGTTCCTTCAAATTCGTTTTAAACATTTGCGTACTATTCCTGGAACTCAAAAGCTGCATTCTACTGAACCTGTAGATAAAAAAAATTAAAGTCAAGCGTTACTCGGCAGATGCAGATTTTGTAATTGAAATCCTTCAGAAATAATAAATATGCTGCAATAAAGTGTTTAATAATGATAATACATTATGTTGGACTTTTTATTAAAGGTTTAGCAATGGAGGAAAAGAGTTTAAGCAAAGAAAATTCGAAAAAGTACCGTTACATTTGATTTGTTCTTCTTTTTGTAGTTTGTCACCTTTTTGTATTTTGGTACATTTCATGAAATACATAAACCTTCGCCTGCTTTTTTCTTAATAACTCATGTTGTAATGAAGACTCCACATTGAAATTTGGCAGACTTGTACAAAACATAATAAGAATTAACATGTATTTTTTGGAGATTTTTAAAAATATTGATTTTCGAGATATATCCTTTGGAAATTTTAGTCCTTTTTTTATTTACATTATCCTTGATCGAAAATTTTTTTGAATGGCGCATGTTTTTGTCTGTAAAATGAGCCCTTCATTATTAACGTACAATGAATACTTTTCGAGATATTAAAAATTGTGTTAAGCCATCAGAGTGCATTTTTATTGATTTTTGCCACCTTGGAATGGCCATAATTCTGAAAGTTTGAAGGCTATATATCTGAAAGTTGGCAAATATTATTGTGCCGATCCATAGATCATGTGTACAAAATCTTATCAAATTTGGAGGTGATGAGGTCAGAAATGTTAATATTTTCGGTTGATTTCATATGTTTTAACCCTAAAGCATTTTCAAATTTTGAAAATGATAGTTGGAAAGGTTTGTAACAATATAACTGGTACAAAAGCTATGATCGTATCTTCCTTGTTATATTTCAAGTCAACTCAATAATTTAGCAGAATTAAAAACTTTGTCAGTTAAAAACCTGGAATATGGAGTTTCAAATTGACATGCATGGATCAAATCTATTTGAGAGTATGCTGCAAAGATAAAGATATTGAAATAAATAATGAAAACATTATAGAAGAAAAGTCCAGAAGTATGTCGGGAATAATTATCCATTAACCAAAGAAATTTCGCTGCTTTGAATCAGCAATATCGGTCCACATCATTTGGTATTTAATAAAAAATCCCAAAAAATCTTAAAATTTTACTAAAAAAAACTAATTTACCAAATTTTTAAATTTCATCACAAAAATTTAACTTCCACTAATTTTTTTAATTTAACCAAAATTTTGCCTGAAATCTCTACTTTATGTAAAACGTTGGAATTTAAACAAAATTGATATTGCAGAAGGTCCAAAAAACCCATATCCTGCGAAAACCCCAATTTTCGTGTACAAGTAAACAAAAACAAACTTTTATTAATACTTTTGTGAAAAAAATATAGATGATATAAATGAAGAATTATTGAAAACCAGATATAGATGTTTTTTTTTTTTTTTGTTAATTTATATTCATGGTATAAAATGACACCACGCCTTCTCAAAGTGCTTATTCATGGTCCCGAAGAGTTGAGCGTATCAAAGCTACCAATCGAAATGTTATCGCAAAAAGCGCAAGAGGCTATGAACAAAACGTTTGAAAAAGTAAGAGCATAGAATGCACAAAGCGAGAATATTCGAAATACTTATATTTACTTTCTCTTGGTTAATTCAAACCCGATAGTATCACAACAACACAGAAAATAGAAGAAAAAAACTAAAACGCCGTTGCAAATAATTTGTTTGCTGAAGTATGGACAAGGCTTCGACGAGAGCAGCTCAGATGAAAGCAGCATTGTTCAAAACATCCCAGAGGACTCTAATTCAAATCAAGATTCTGACTACATAAACATAAAAACTTGTACTCATGTTGAAAGCAAAATGTATATAAAAAGTAATAATTGTTACAAGTACTGACAAATTTTCCAAAATGAAACTATTTGTTTTATATCCCAGTGTTTTTTTTTTGAATGCTATGATAAGTTAATATATTTTAAATCTATCAAAATTATATTTCCACTTATACCAGCAGGTACTACTAGAGATGGTTGATATATCGCGCCATTCATATAGCCTCACCCCTACGATTAATACACAATGCAATACTATAAAAAGTTTGTGAGATGCATAATTGTTCTCGCCGTATTATAGAACACAATGTAAAATCTCGAAATACCTACAACCCACTATGAATATGCTTTGAATTCGCTTAAAAATGAAGAGAAGTATTTTTTTTGATTAAATTTAAAAACAAAATTATTTTATTAAATTTTTTTTGGAATAAATTTAAGTAAATAAATAATTATGTACAATTTACTTAAATAAAAATATTTACTTAATGAGACTTTAACAAATTTTCTAATTTCGTTTTGCTGGAATATAATTTCGTGAATTAAATATAATTTATATACAGAAAGTCTTGGATCTTTTTAAACTCTGTCGTAGAGCTCGTCATCTTTGGCCGACCTTGTGATTGCAGCAACCTCAAACAGTCTATCCAATTCTATTGAGTTTTCGTCATCTTCACAGCTGCTTGGATTAGTTGGTAGAAATTTGTGGATATTTTACGATAGCATTAATTTGAGCATCATCGTAAATCGGTGGAAATTAATTAACAGGTGTTTTTATCTAAACGTGAAACTAATGCTTATGGCTGGGAAACACAAACACACAGTTTACAGCGCAAATGAAATTAATCCTTTTACTGTAGCGCATATTTGTGGGTCGTCTATTTGTTTCAGACAAATGTGGTAACAATTAAGCGTGTATTCTCTTAGGTGAAGTAAGATTAGCAAAAGAAAAGATTAACTAAGATTAGCAAAGGAAAAGAAGTCACTTACGATTAACAAATGTTTATTTATTTGTTCACAAGTAGTCACTTCTAACGAGGTATAATCCTTTTTCACAAACATTGTACTCCTGGATCACAGAAATTCGCAGATGACTTACACATGCATTTCAAATAATTATAAAATAACTATGTGATAGAACCGCATAAATTGGATGCTCTTTAAAGTAGACCTCGTATAAGTTGTAGGCTTGCTTTTTAATTTTCGTCGAAAGTTATCGATAATAAACGATTTTTTGCGACTTCGTAGACGAACAAATTTAAAACTCAATTCAATTTTGCACCGATTTTGAAATTTTAAATGGTATTGAAAAGAGGACAAGTTACACATCCTTATTACGTTGAAACAGTTTTTAACCGACCACCTTTTTGATGAAATATGATAAAAAGAGATTGAACAAAGCTGTTGCCATATTTTTCAAATTTGGCCGCTATTTTGTGCAGCACTTTGTTTGGAATCATATTTCTCGTTTAATTTTCTATACAAGCATATTTATTAGAGAGTAGAATAAATCGGATGCTAGATACGAGACCATTTGCTTTAGTGTTAGTAAGATCATGACAGACTATGTCAACGTAAGTCATCAATATTGATTAACAAGGCACGCAATATCCCGTCGGCTAAACACTTCTAATGTTAATTATCACAGCTGAAAAAATAAAGTGGTGGATAATAAAAGAAAGTGTTGTACTGCTATTTTATAAGGAAATTAAAAAAAGTAAAGAAGATAAAAGAATCGAATATGGATAAGGGGCTGGTTTAAAAAAGGAAATGAGTTTATGCTTGAGAAATTATTAATCGAGGGCAGGTTAAGCTCCCATAATGATTTTCGTAATTTTATTACAGGTTAATGAAAATGTCTAGAATCAGGTCATGCAGCTATGATACGTCTGTGATTTTTTCTCGGACTAAAAACCAGGCTGCGGTTTTAAACCGCTCGTACTGCATTTCTGGGTAGTAGTTCTTAAACAATGGAAGCCTGAAAAACTGACCACATGGATTGTGACCTCTTCAAGTCCAACAAAAAGTAAGATTGTTACTTATGTGCACCAAATGTGCTACTTATGTGCTACAAATTAGATGTCAGTGTTAAATATGCAAATGTTTTCACGGCAACAAAGTCAGTGCTAGTAAAACGCAAACGTGGAGATATTTATTTATTGCTGCAGGATTTTTATGCGAGCTACTGAAATCATTGTCACTTTATATATTTTGATCTCAAAATTTAACTCAATTGGTCAATATTTTATATTTTTTTAGTGTTTTCAAAGATCTTGCCTTTTTTTCTGAGAAGTATTTGTTAACACATTTTTAAAGTTTATAGAATTTTCATTTACTGCCGGGCCGGGCCGCCCACGATGTGGAACGTTAACGTTCGCTTGAATTCTTATGGTAAATGAACAGCTTTGCGTCCTTCTGATAGCCTTCTTCATGAATTTATTTATTCACTTACGGACTGAATATTTTTTTTATCAATTAGGTATTCAAGCTATGAGACTTTAAGTCAAAATTTATTCTTGAAGTATTTTCATTCACTATCGATATTTTTCTACGCCTTTGTGTTGGAAGAGAATATATATTCTCTTGAAATCCTAGTAAGTTTGTAGCGTTATGCTTAGAAACTTTAATAATCTTTTTCAAAATGTTCCTATCTTAATTCATAAGAAGGTTTATGCAATAAATTAAAGCCGTCGCAAAATATACACACTTGTCCACCCGAATGTCCTTGATGTGCAAGCACGCGACTACTGTTTTTAATCATGGGATTTTTTTTTTACTGTATTTTATTTTATTGAATCTGAAATTCACAATAAGTATTCAAATCTTATTTCTAAATTATTATTTAGCAGTTAGTACCAACGAAATAACTAATTTTTTGTATTCAAATCTTAAAAATCTATCTTCTATTGTGTAGAGAGAGCCGCCTCGCCAGGCTCAATGTGTCAGTTCTTTTTAGTCTCTGGTGGCCATCAAATTGCAATAAATTGCGTGCTAGAGTGTTGGGATGTGCGACTAGTTTGTTCACGGATTTGGACGTGTATGTTTTAACTTCTTCGCAGATAGAATCATGGGATTAAGACTATTTCGTCTAACAAAACAAACAAGCAACGAAAAACTTAATAAAATTTAGCTGCTTAAAAATACTTAAGGTCGAAATGGTATCTAATGGGTGCTGAGAGCAGATAATGCTGTGAATAATTACTTCGTTATATAAATCGTGGATAAATCTATGAAACTGATTAATTGTATTTATTATTATCGCAAAGACATTCATTTGCATACACTTGTAATTAAAATCCGGCAGATTTTACAAAGGGAAACAATTTCGCAACCCACAGAGTGATACAAAAGCGTACTTTCTAGCTCTCAATCTCATTAGCAACATTTTTTTTACTTGACTGTAAATTTAGGAAACGTTAAATCGTCCAAAGTATTATTTTATTTAGATCGCCAGAGAACGCAAGAAACATGAAGAAGGTCGTATTTTGATGACATTGTGTTCAGCATGCTGGCGTTAGGTTGCGTTGCACACTGTTTTCAGTAGTTATGGTGCCGATGAAATAAGGATGCGAGAGAGCCATTGTAGACCTTCAGACTTCAGCGATTCTTGCTTAAGGGTATTTAGCGTTGGAACTTTTATTTTTTTGTGTATTATGTTTATGATGAATAACCAACATATTCGTTATTAATTACTCGATTTTTGGTTTTGGATGATAATCAGTGCCGCCATTACTCATACAGCCATTTTCTGCAATTCTACTCAAGTCACTATCTACATACACAAGAGAGCGAAATATGAAGTGCTACCATATGCCTACAATTGCTGTGAAATGGCGACTATAATTAGCAATCAATTCGATTAAATTTTAAAAAGAATCGTAAATACTTTATTATTCACTGGTAAGACATTTTTGATTTGTAATTGACTACAATTACAAATAATATGAAAATAATTACTTGAGAATACTATCACTCAATCAAAGGGAATTAAAAGTATTTAAAAAAAATAATTCCAATACTTGCAAAGATTAGCTTTGATTCTTTTTTAATTATTTGTAAAGTGTAAAAATAAATTGACCTAAAGCTCAATCAATTTTCAATTCAATTTTCGATCAGTTGGTATGAATTATTTAAATTCTAATTATTTGTGTTAGTATGGAAATGACAAGCATATTTTTAGAAAAAATAAAAATAATAAACAATATTAAATAAAATTTTGCAACCTCATATTACAGCCTTTTTTCGAATTCGCTCATACTTTCAACAAATAAATTTAATAGGAAATACAAGAGATTTTGAAAATAATCCAAAGCAATCTTTAAAAGTAATCGCATTATTTTTTCATTACTTTTAATGTTTCACAATTGCTTGATAGTAATCCTAAGTAATTGTTTTTAAATTATTCGTAATCGTAATTAAATAGTTATCATGCGAAACTATAAATAATCGTAATCTAATAAATGGCTTTAACTTTTCCATGATTCCCAGTGAGATAAAGTTGACGATTTGAGCGCACATCTCATACTCATGCACTTAAGTTTGTTGTTGGGTTAAAATCTTAATCTGCACCACGGATCATAAAACATAAATTGTTTATACCTTCTAATACAACCCCCGTTTAAAAGCTAGAGCAAATACGTTAGTCCTGCGATTGCACATAAAATAGTTATCGATCGCATACGACACAATTTCAGGTACCTGTGCGCTAGCCCTATTACCAGTTACCTGGGTTTGCAAAACGTGTATATAAACTCATGAAATTTGCGA
Organism: Phania funesta; assembly: GCA_963932375.1. NCBI lineage: Eukaryota > Metazoa > Arthropoda > Insecta > Diptera > Tachinidae > Phania > Phania funesta. The sequence continues at coordinate 69,801,289 of OZ010656.1, read as the reverse complement.
TGGCAGCATCAGTGTTCTAAGAGACATTAAACAGAGCAAATCATTGTTAAACAAAATATTCTAAGCAATGGGCAGTGTCAGCTACACCGTGTTTCTCTATCGCGAGGAATTGCGCCGCTCTAAGCCACGTTTCATACGCCTAACCCGCACAAAACTTTCACTGACGGATAAATTAATTTCCAAAAGTGTGCGAGACTTAAAAAAGTGCTCAGTGGAAGACCTAAAAGCCATCACGCAAGAACTTTGGTATAAACGAAAACTGAGTTATGAAATCCAAAAATGCAAGAAATCAAAAAAAACTGGGCATAAGAAATGTAAATCCAACTAATCGAAGCAGCTGGGAACAATGAAAATGACGAAGTCTTCATGGAACTAAAACAATTATCAGAGCATGCTGTAAGCAAAGTTTCAGCCAACGATGACAATCTCTGCGAGAGAGATAAAAAAGTTCAGTGACTTTCTAGGTGTGGATTTTGAAATAAATTTAAGACTTAAAAATTCAAATCATCAATTTGCATTTCCGCTTAGAAAAGACGAGACTAGAAGAAAGTTTAAAATTTATATTAGTTAAGTTTAATTAATTTTATTTCAGTATTTATTTCAAAATTTAGTTGATTTTAAACATGTTTAAAAAATAAATCCTTTTTAAAATACAAGAAAAGAAAAGCAAAATGCTGTTTTTAATAATTGATTGTATAAAAGAGAAACTTCACACACATTAATCGTAACGATTTTCCTTTTAGTTTTAATTAAACAAAACTCCATATTAACGCTTTGCCTTTTTACTTGAGCATTTTTGTATTTGAGCGATTAATAGAAACTCATGGACAATTGGCCATAAACGTTTACAATGAAACGATCATAATTATGGGTTGACGAATAGAAATTATTTATGAAAATAACAGACTTGAGCAAATTTGCAGTCATGACGAGTAACAGCTAAGACCAGCTTTTTGCCATTCGGTTACTAACCAACACTAAGGGGTTAATGGTATGTAGTAAATCGGAAGAATCGGGGTATGAAGTGTGGAATTGGTTTTAAACTCTTCGTTGATAACAGTTTTGTTTTATAAAAATATTTCAAATCAAAGATTCGATTTCACTCACTGTTCTCCATTTTTATCTGTTTATTAAATTAAACTTTCCCCTCTAGAGAAGGACCCACTCACTTTGGAAGATATCTTACGTTCTCGCTGAAAATCGGAGAAAGAATTTAACTTAACACTTGAACACTTTCTGCTGATAAACCTCGTTTATGCCTTAAGGCAAAGGCTAAAGAGTTCGCGAGAATAATTTGCGATTTTCCAAAAATTACATTCTTCACTGTGATTAGATGTGCACAAAATACTTCAACTGTTTTGCGTGATAAGTTTAGTTGTCTTGTTTATTAGCCGTTTTGGGACTTTTAACCCGTTAAGCGCACGTTTAATTTTTTTTTAATACACTGAAAGAAAAAATTCAACATTTTCCTTTTCGGTACTAAATTTGCCTCTTTTTTAGCCTTTTAGCATCAAAAATTGTGTTTTAGCTTCAGGGATTTTATTTTAGCATTTTTTTTAATTTCCACCTTAGTCTTTTTAAAACCTAAAATGTGATGACTTCAATATCATTATTATTATAATAATATCATTTCAATTAATACCATATCAAAAAGATATTTGTTGCAAAACCAACACTTATACATTTGCAGAGCATACATCAGGTTTGCTCGGTAAGTCTGTGCTTCCACTTTTAAAAGCTGTTCCAATTTGTCCCTACAAATTTGAAGACATTTTAGACAGCAAATTTCAAGCCGGCTTAATATATGAATCTATGAAAAATTGATACTTCAAAATTGCAAAAGTCTTTTAATAAAATTAATTGAACAGATGCGAGGAGGTCTTCCATGAAAGACGGATACTTTGAGAAAAATTTATTTTTTTTTCGCTTGAAAAGTCTCTTAAAAGAATAAAATTAAATATTTTTTGATTCTTGATATTCTGACAGGGTGTTTTGATGTAGATTTTTGGAACGAATTTCATGTCATGACACTGAAGAAGGCACATAGCCGAAACCGATTTCTCTCCAAACCAAACCTGACAAGAAAGGGATGACGGAAATTCGTTCCAAAAGTCTAAATATTTTTTCTCATACTGATTATTTAATATTTAAATGAACAGAAAATGAAACAATTTAATAGAAATTCAATGGCCAAAGCTTTCGGCATATAACTGAACAAAATGAATGAAATGAATATTCTTTGACTTGGTAAATCTGTGATATATAACTTGACCTTTAAGTAAAGCTGAAATTGAAAGATTTTTTAATACTATGACAATAAACAAAACAAAAAATCACTCAAATACTAAAATGCCTAATTCTAAGAAAATGTTTCAAAGGTATGAAAAAACTAACGATCTTCTAAAATGTTCGGACTCTCGTAATATACACTGAATAATATAAATGGAGCAGGGTGAACTAATATTTCCAATAAAACCTTAATTATTTTTAGCCAGTGGGAGAACGACAACATTTTTGGTACTAAATTATTTATTAAAAAATATAAATAATTTATAAGTCGAAATTTAAAACAAATACATTCTACTCTGCAAAGTAAGAGAAGAGTTTTTTTGAAACTCTTAAAGTTTAAATTTACATTTTATTCATTAAGTTTTTATGAAAAAGTAAATAAACAAAAGTAACTGAAATATTAAATTTATAAGAAAAGAGTTTAAAAACAAAATATGATATTAAAATTTCAGCACCTCTCCTTGGCCGGCCCAGAATAATTGATGTTCGAACTGGCCGCCATCGTTCTAAATTAGTGATAAGTCCTTTAAACAATTAACTGATTGTTTTTATTATTAGTAAATCCTTCACCAAAATTAACAGGCCTGTCTGTCATTGTGTTTGTAATTTCTACAACATTCATTTCCGACCCAACAAAGTATATATGTAAAGTATATATCTATAGGAAATTTCAATTAACGATGTCCGCCGTTGAAACATTCTGACGGCTCTAGTCAACTTAAGATCTTGAAACTTAAACCATTTGATTAGCGCGTAGGGGGAATTTTCGTCATTTGAAAACATTATCGGTTCACCAGTAGCAGATATATGGGCCAAACATCTTTCTGAGGTTTTTTTTTGTGTTTTCACTCTTGCGGAAAAACGCTTATACACAAAGCCATGAAATTCTCATATTCTGAATCCTTATCAAATTTCCTACAAAATTCCCACACAGAAATTATCATCACGATCCCCAAATATCGTACGAACTTAAATTTTGGAAGGTATTCAAAATTAAAAAAAAAAATAATAATTTCAAATTTCAAAAACTAACAAAGAAAACTTAAATTTTTATTTCAACGACATAAATACGAAAATTTACCATAAAATTCAAAATCTGGAATATAGAATTTTTTAATTATACGAAAATTCACCACATTTCACCACAAAGTCTTAAATTTCACAAACATTTTGTAACTTCACCAAAAAGTCGAAAAATCACAAGAAATTAATATTTTATGAAAAACATCTAAATTATTACAAAAGCGATGTTTCACAAATTTATAAAAAAAATTACCGCAAAACCTAAATGCACAAAAAATTCAAATATTCACCAAAAAATTAAAAATTCACGAAAAATTTGAAACATATTAAATTTTACCTAAAATTTCAATCTAAAAAATAAAAAAGAACAAAATTTTACCATAATTTGGGAAGTGACCAAAATTTGAAAATTCACCACAAGACCAAACTTAAGTTCAATTATTTTGAATTACAAAAATATCATAATTTGCTAGAAAATCGAAATTTCAGAAAAAACCCAAACTGCACAATAAAATTACAAAATCACCGTAAAATCGAAAAACTGGATTTAACAAAATTTAGTTGACACAAAATGAACATTTAATAAAAAATTTAATTTTTCCAAAAAAAAAAAAAAAATATATATATAAACGGAGGCCGTCACTAAATATCTCAAATAATCCTTTGCACCGGAAAAATTCTGTAGTACATTTTTAGTAGGTCAAACTTCTGTGAAAGGCATCTAAAATTTAGCACAGTCTAATATAGCTCTCTCTTATTATTATGTATGAAAGTGCTAATATTATTATTTGAAACTAATATTTATTTAATTATTTTTTAATGACTTTTTTTGACTAAAATAATTTGCCCTTTTTTTAAACCCAAGTTCGCATTTTTCTCCATGACCTGGCAACTCTGCTTTTGAAAAAAATGGGAAACATTTTCTATAGATCGATAGGACATTCTCTATCTGCTCTTTTTAAGACAAAATATAGCTCATCAAATAATTATTATATGGAATTCGTTCCGAGTAAATATAACTTTCAAGGGCATATATGTCTAGAGGCTTGCGGTTGATGTCATATCTGTTCGAATATTAAAGAGACATTTTTTTGCAAATATTTTCCAAATCTTTAAAAAAAGAGCTAATATTTAATAAAAAAATCGCTGCTTCTAATGATTTACAAATGCAATGCTTAACTTAACACATTCGATGACTTCGTGAATATTTAATACGTTATTTAGGAGAGTAAAAATGTAACCATATTAAATGGAACAACAAATGGACAAGAAAACAACAGGTGCTTTATTTGAGAAAAAAAAATCATAACAACTTTAGTTTCTATTTTTTTTTTTGTTACGTCTAATAATGATGTTCTGACGGGTATTGTCAGTCTCATGATGTTGTTACTGCAATCGACCCATAATTAGAGGATGAAATCTATAAATAAAATTATAATCATGTGAAGTTGCTGCAGCAGCTTTTGCTATTGATGCTGTTTGCTGTTGGTGTGTACAAATATGGGATAAAGCGAGACGAGACACAATGATGACGATTATGATGTTGATGATAATGCTGCTGGCATCGTGACAGCAAAGTAAATGTAGTGAAAACCAAAAACCCCAACAGCAACAACAACAGTAGCCATTAATATGAGAAGCAACAATTGTCTAGTGTCTGCCAATATTTTTCTCTTTTTGTTTTTGCTATTCCATTGAAGTGCTACTGACCGATAGATATTTTAAATTGAAAATGGACTGAACCGGCTTCTAAAATAAACAACAATTTTGTATTCGCCTATTTGTTGTTTTTTTGTGTGTTTGTTTTAATGTTGCCACTTGCCAATAACAATTTGTTGATGTTGTTAAAAAAGTTGTTGTTATTGCTGTTTTATTCATTAAAAATAACATTACTTTCAAATTACATACACACATACATACATACACACATACACACATGAATATTTATATGCTCCTACTGCACACAACGATCAGGCGTAATGTGTCTTTAGGTGTTTTTGGTTTTCCTTCATTACTTTTCCATAATTGTTTTTTTTTCGTCTCCAACTGTTTGTACAACTTGTTCTTAACTTGTTATCGATCGGTCGGCCTTTTCTTTTTTTGTTACTTTTTGGTGCAAATGATAAATCCCAGGGGAAAAAAAGTTGTTTTGCTTTAATAACTTGTTTTTATATCGGTTTTTAGACCTTGAAATCAATAGTATTTGGAACTTAAATGCGATAAATAAAACGTAGCGAATAAAATACTAAAAACACATTTAATATTATTATCTCGGAATAAGTATCGTTTTAGGTGAATGTGTAAATTTTAATTGAATTTATAAATTATTGCTGGGCCGAAAAAAGACAACTGCAGACGTTGGGCCTAACTTTTTTGCTCTGCAGCAAGAGAAAATAGTAGTAAACATTTTATTAAACTTTAAATATTAAGACAAGAAATGAGCCGTTTGTTTTGAAAGTGTCATAAGTCCCTTTTTCTTTAAATCGAGATGTTTAGGGGTTTGCGTGTTTTTTTTACGTTTAAAAATATTCGTGCCACCTTTCGAGAAGAATTGTATTTTTCTCATTAAGTTATTTTGTAACGTAACGTAATGAAAAATCGCCAATCTTCATTACATTAAATGACTTACGCTAATTTTTCAATATATAGTTTGGAAAATTACCAACTTGTATTAATTTTGTTAAATGTATTTGATTGAATTATAATAATAATTTACACCATCTCATATAAAGGTTGTTTCAGGAACCTTTTTTATTTTAGTCACCATACTATTTTGTAACTTAAGTATAAGTAATTCATCATTATAACGTACAACAGTTCAATTTTATCCTAGTCATTAATGTAAAAGAAAAAGTCCCCGGAAATCGTATTTTGTTAAATTTTTTTCTAATAAATTGGACGTATCCTTATTACGTTTCGTTTCTGTACTGTGTATTATTTTTCTCTTTTACTGACTCCATATAAGTCGCTTCTTCATCTGGGGTTAACGCTGATCTGATCCTGTGTTATCATTATAAAAAAGTAATTAAAAAAAATAATGTTAACTGTGTGTAATGTATAAATTATCGCTATGATATAATTTACATAATTTTACTATTCTCTCCCAGTTGTGAAAATATGTTTACTGGTCACAGCTTTTTAAAAAATATTAAAAATAATTCACACATACTGTCAGTTGATGTCAAACAATTCCATTTAAAAACCTACAAGTGTTTAATTCCGAAAAAATTTTGTGTTTTTCGTTTTCAGAAGAAACATTTCAGAGTGGGATCCTGTGACGAGGTTGATAATGTAGCAACTGAATCAATTTTGCTTGGTGTATTACTGTTCTATTTTTTAAGTGTTTTAGTAAAATTTGGCGAACAATATTTAAGCCGCTTACTCGCAGTTAAAAAAAAAACGCGGAAATTGTAACTCGCACTTCAGCCTGTATGGCGAGATATCAGTGGGACTTTAGGACTTAGGGATTTTAAAAAATTGCGTGAACAAAACATTTGACAATTTCCAATAACGTACTTAATGATTTAAAATCAAATTTCATCAAAATTTAATCAATAAGTGAACTTGGGGATTTTAAAAACTACAGGATTTAAATTTGAATATTGTTGTCATCACAGTAAGCTTTTATTTTGTGTCAATCATTAATATTTTTTTATTCTTAATTGAAAAATTTTATTCGAATATTCGAATTATTTGAATGACAATTCTATATGTCAGTTATTAAACATAACAGCCAAAATGGTAATTCGTTCTTTTAACTCTACTTCTGAATTGATTGGGAAAATTCCTATGACATTTTTTTTAGTTTATAACTAGTTCTAAGGGTCGTGTATGAAATTATTGAAAATGTGCTTTAATTTTTATTATAATAAAAAACATAATAAACTTTATGATTCCTCCTCTAGTAGATAGTTATACAGCACTGCATCTATTAAATTTTTATGCAATTCCTTTTGTATTTATTTTGCGAAAAACTTGTTTGCAACCAGCTGAACAACGACTTAATTACTTTGACAGTAATTCGGTTGAATAATCTGACTATTATACCGGATTCTTTTTTCGCAGTACATATTAACATTAACGGAGTTAGTATCATTACAAGAAATATCACCAACAACGCACGTGACCTTTAAAATGAAAATAATCTGTGGAGTTAAATAAATAAATAACCAGGGAAATTAAAACTTTTTCGTTTATAAAAGCAGACAAATGTCATTCTTCCAGTAAATTTTACAGACTTGAGCGTAGTCAACTTTAACGCAATTGGCTTTTACCAATTACAAATTATACGTAATTGGCAATTGGTGATTGGCTATTACACATAATTTCATAAAATTAATAATGGGACAAGTAATTAATTACAAAATGTAATTGTAAGTGCCCAAGTTTGATAATTTAAAACTTTTTAACAGATACATAGACACATACGTCTTTCGAGACAAATACAAATATCTCTTTTAAATGTTTTAATTTTTTGGTACAAATTTACGAAACTTGAAATAATGTTGAATCGCTTACGTCATCGCTGTAATGGCTTCCAGGAACTTCTGTACTTGTTGTTCCATATTGTCGTGTCTTTGCCGGTTTATTAAAATTCGAATTACTAATTCACTTTATACGATTTGATTATTTTTTCTCTCATCGCTAATTTATTCTTGTGTATTGGAATATAAAGACACGCGTTTCTTAAGAAGAGAATAAAGAGTATAGAGAGTAAAATGGCTTCTTGAAAGCATAAAGGATGGAAAGAGAGAGAATGGAGTAACAGTGTGTAAATTATCGTAGGTAATTAGAGAAGGAAAAAGATGGAATTAAATAACAGCAACATTTTAAATGACAGACATCAGAATTGCCATATATTATTTTTAAGTAATCATACTTTCTCAAGTCATACTGCAGATATGCATTTATACAAAATTTATTAAAAAAAAAAAAAAAAAAAAAAAAATAGAACCACTTGCAATGTTCTAGAAGAAATTTATGCTAAAGCCATATATTTTATTAAAGAATTTTGAAGTAAAATAACACCCGAAGCAACCTGAAAACGTATTCGGCAAAGCAAGGTTTCCTAATACAATCAAACGAAGATATTTCGCATTTAAGGAATGTGTAAAGATCGGCGAAAGTATCCTAACGAAATGTAATGGCCAAAACGTTTTTGTTCACGATTGGCTTGATTGGCTGATAACGATGGTAGAAGCGTCATTGAAGACAAATACATAATATAATATCAACAAATAAATAAGCTCTAGAAGAAACTGAGCGGCAGCAAAATTTATTGGAAAAGATGAGACGGCTAACTAACATATCAAATAATTGATTCTTGATTTGATATTCCGACAGAGTGTTTTGATATGCAGTTTTGGAACGAATTTCCGTCATCTCTTGTCAAGTTTGGTTTAGAGACAAACCGGTTTCGGTTCGTTCGAACGAAAAATCACACTGAAGATGGCACCGATATGTCTCCAAACCAAACTTGACAAGGGATGGCGGAAATTCGTTCCAAAAGTCCACATATCAAATAATTGTAAAGATTACACACGAACCAATTGTTAAATTCACAAATTGCGTTGTATTATTGTACTGATTGTATTTTTGTATTATAATACAATATTATTTAACTGTAATTGTTAGTTAATTAAAAGTTCCCACGCCTGAATATATTTCATGGTACTAAAACACGTCTTTAATTTTTTTTGGCATTAGGGACGCAATAATATAACAATACAATAAAATTTACTGTTCACAAACAAAGAAAACCAAAGGTTTTTTTTAACACGTTACAATAATACAAGGCGTTTGTGAATTGCAGAAATGCGTTAAAGAAGAACGAACTACGAAGTTACGCGCAAATATCGAGTAATACAAAACTTGTGGAGGATGCAATGGCGATATGTGTTCACGCATGCCTCGTAAATAATTTTATTGCCAACTTTAAAACGCATAAAATAAAAATATTTTACTGCTCGCGTGCGGTTGGTGTCTTTGCTATTTTGCATGCCTGTTGCATTTTACAACTGCATACGAACACTTGCCGATGCAATACCTGTCAATGACACTTTAACTAAATGTATGTGATAATTAAATTGTTGCGAGTGTGTGTTTGTCTTTTTCCTTTTAGTCATTGCAATTTCAGGTTTTATAATCCTCTTGTTATTTAAATTGCATTTTTTTCCATGGTTGTGAAATCCTGCTTTTAAAATGGTTTTACAAGTAAAAGGATTAAAATAAACACATAAATTTTTCACACTTACCACTTATGAGTGGATTTGAAAAATTTATAAATTATTGACCTTAACAAGATTTTGCATGACTTAACAGGGATTCCCGTTTGACTTGAAATATGTTGGTTGTCAAATACATGAGAAATAAATCTGATTCTTTCCTATGAGTTTTAATTACATAATTACCAACTCTTTTTACAGCATAAATATTAGAAGAAGATGTGTCTTGGTTCAAGTAAAAGACACTACATACAACATTTTATGGCGTTTTTCATTCTGAAAAAATGCTGAATTATAAAAACTGTAAATGTGATGAACGTTTTAGATTATAGTGGAACAAATAAAACTCTTGTTTCTATTAACAACGTAGTAAATAGAGTTGCAAAAAATGGTAGCACTTCAGTCTGAACTTTTAGTTGAGTGTAAAAAATTATACATATTGGGCAGTTTTAGGTGCAACATATTTGGGAAGATGCTGTTTTTCGTGAAGTATGCATATTTTTTTTAGAAAAAAAAACACAAGAATGCAGAGTTGGCAACTTTTAAGTAAGTAACAATTTAGTCTCAAAGGAAAGCGCTATAATTGTTAGTGATGCCAATATATTTTTGAAACTGGATTAAATCTCGAGAAGTTAACTGTATCGTATTTTTAAATGAGATATATTTTTTTAAATGTAATAAAAAGGTCTAACAAAAAAAGAATTCAATTGCCTAAAATTTTATCTTTATCTGTCGCAATGTAGCGAGGACTCATTTGTACAGCTAATAATAAACCAAGTTATGGAAAGTTACAGAATAAATATAAAATTCTTATTGTACAAGAAACCAAAAATAATACTTAATATTTTTATTTGTATATTGTATGCGAACATCATTTAGTCCGCATTTAAATGATGAAATAATCCCAATCTAACAGTTGAGCCAAATATGTTAATGCCTCACCAGGTATGCACCATTTACGAGTATAAGTTAGAACAACTACTTAAACCAGGCGATTAAAGTTTAAGCATAAAACGGTTAACGATCGCGTACGATTTCAACAAATTAATAGTCATGGATTTAGCCAGTGTCAGCTACACTTTCTTCCTCACGCATTATAAGCCTGCGTCGCACTAAACATTCCCTGACGATTTCGAAAAGTGTACCAAATTTGAAGAAGTGCTCAATGGAAGACTTAAATGCCATCAGTCGAGAACTTATATACAAAAAGAAACTGAATCATCAACTTCAAGGAAGCAAGAAATCGGGAAAAAAACTGTACATAGGGAGTGTAAATCTGAATAAATTATCTTGGAAGCAGCTGAAAACATTTGAAAATGACGAAATCTGCCAAGAATTGGATTAACTGTTCGAAGTTGTATAAGCCTAATGTCGGCCGTAGATGACGATCTCTTAAAATAGAGTTAAAAAAGTTCCAGGACCCCAATAGTTGAAATTTGTTATATTTCTATTATGTAATTATTATTAATTTTATTGAATGTATATTTCATGTCAAAATTTAATTGATTTTACATTTAACAAAGTTTAATAAAATAGTTCGCTTTTGAAGGTTACACAAAAAATTCATACTTCTTTTCATTTGTAAATGAGTTCAAAGGATATTAATAGAGGATTGTAGGTATTTTGAGAACTGACGCTGTCTTTCATTTAGTTGCTGGATATCGCATTACTCGATTTGTTAGCGCAACTTGTTGTCATTTATCCTGTACGAGTAAATATTGACAAAAGTGTATAAGAAAATGTGCAAAAAGTCCTTTCACAGAATTTACAATTCATCTCATATAGAGTGAAAGTTCACCATAACTATCGATGGTGCTTTTTTCCGCTAGCTAAAGAGTTTTTTAATAAAATACTATAACTTCCTTTGCTGAATTTAATTCGTACTTTTTTAATACATTTATGCAATTCACAAACGCCTTGTATTATTGTAACGTGTATTAAAATAAACATTTGGTTTATTTGTTTGTGAACAGTCAATTTTGTTGTATTGTAATATTATTATATTGCGAATGCCAAAAAACTAAGGACGTGTTTTAATACCATAAAATTTAATCAGAGATGTAGACTTTAAATTACTAACAATTACACTTAAAGCGATAAAATTTCTTTATGAAAAGAATAAATAATAAATAAATATTTACATTTCAAGAGAAATTCCATAAATAATTAATAGTTTTATAATTATACATACAAATTGAGAATATTCCACTTATTTAAACATACATTAATCAACAAAATAGCACAGTTCGAGATGGTGCATGGTGCAAATAAAACATTTCGAAAACATAATAAATGAGGTTGTATTATGGCATCCCATTTTTATATGAAAATTACCAAAACCAAAAATATAGTAATATATTACAATACAATATATACAACAATAGAAGGAATTTGTGCACAATGTTAAAAAAGCATTACAAAATACTAGTTTGCCCTGTTTCTGTTTTGGCAATAAAAAATAAACTCTTTCGATTTATTTCGATATACTGTAGCACGTCCTATTACGACATACACACGCAACACATTTCAGTGTACAACATTAACGTTGCCCAATCATAAATCACATTGCAGAAGACTTTCGTGTAAGAGAGTTTAAGGTAAAGTGAGAAGATTTGATCAGTAGCAGTGTTAGTGATAAAAGCTTCGAAGCACAAAACTCACCAAAGTAAATTATAGTTTTCGTATCAAAAAGTTGTTCCACAAAAAAAAACCTTTTTTAAAGAATTTTATTTCTGGATTTACAATAATGCATATTATGTTATTTAAATGCGGGCGCAATGAAAATGGGACATTTTCCCCTCGAAAATCAATAAAAATACAATATGCAATATAAGCTAAATACGCGCTTGTATACCGTTATTTTAAAATAGACAGTGGTTCTACTGGATAACGGTTTTTCGTATTCAGTTCAAATAAAAATACGAAAATCGATAACAATATTATCTATAAGTCGGATCATTGCCTTTTAATCTCCTTAATACTAAAATCTCGCTGCTGCTACCTGATAAAACTCACAAACTTCTTAAAAGCTACCTGTCAGATAGAAATTTAAAAGGATCAATTCTCCTTAATTCGACCAGTGTCAGCTGGTGTCCCTCCAGTTGATATATTACGCCCGCTATTGTATATAATTTACACAGTAGATATGCCAACAAACTCACTGCACTTGTAAGTATAAATAAAAGCCCGACGATTGCTTCGGAGCATCTGCAATCTCATATTACCGAGATTAAAAAAATGGAAGATAATCCCACGTAACTTTCACACTTAGAAGACAAAAATGCCCAATTATAAAATTAACTGATGTCACTGTCCCACCACGTAAACTATTTGGGAATTTATCTCGACCGACGTTTAACATGGTCCCGACATATTGAGGCAAAAATAACAGCTTTAAAACTTAAAACTGCTCAGCTGAATTGGCTTATAAGCCCCAACTCAACTCTGGCTCTGGAGTACAAAGTTATCTTGTACAAATCCATTATAATACCTATATGGACATATGGCATTCAGCTATGGGGTACTGATTAAATATTCAGAAGTTAAAAAGAAGTCAGTATAAATTATTACGACTAATCATCTGGGCTCCATGGTACATACGAAATGAGAATATTCACAGGAATTTAAATATTTCCACTGTACAAGAAGAAATTAAAAGTTACTCATGCAACTCCTATGCCTGGGATTTGCTACACCTTTCTCGCCACAACTTTCTCGATGATCTGAGACTACTGAACAGTTTTAAAGACAATTTACTCAGCCAACTACACAAGCCGTTCTCAAGTAATATTTTTATGTCGTGCCACTTCCTGTGTTTCAGCGATATGGAGTATAGCTCGAAAACCAGAGCCAACTTAAGAATTTGTAGTGCAAATTTGAATTCAGCACTCCACATTGCATAAGCAAAAACTTGTATACTTGTGTAATTATTAGAAGTTTATTTCTAACAAAATTACCTTATTTCGTCTTTCAATGAAAGAAATTTCAATGTTTTTTTATTTTGCTTACCCAACAGTGTCTAGCAAAGTCTTTCACGCTGTTTGCTTGTGTGCGTGTGAATGACCGGCAAAATGAACATAATTGAACAATTTACAAGGCATTTGAAATGCGATACTATATTTGTAGCACTTGTGCTTGTAACATTTTAGATTGCCTGTAACTATAGACAATTTTTAGCCTTTTTTATAACGCGATTATTTTTTTTTTTTAATATAAAGTCCATAAAACAATGGAGTGTGTGTTGGTTGTTATTACCCGCATGCATCAGACAAGTCACCACGGTACAGTGTTGTCGGTGCTGACATAGCTCATGTTGTGGGGTTGTACACATTTATTTTTTGTTTCTTCTTGTAACGAGTTTGAAATTATCACGATAAAAAGATTTGAACTGGTTACTAGAGTAACGCTCTCCCGCTATAGTTGTCGCACATACGTTTTGCTTTTTTTTTTTTTGAACAAAAGAAAGGAAAAGTTGTTCGCTAAACTTTTTCTATTATCACGTTTTATAAACAAACTATACAAAAATGCAAACACAAAGATAACAACCGGCCGCGGGGCAGCACACACAACAACAGCAACAAATTTAAAAGTTGCATATAAATAAGACCAACTCATACTTGTGTAACTTGCCACTTGTAACTTGAAACTATTGCCCAATATTTGTGCAGCAGTGTATTAAATCGCAATAATAAAATATGGGTTAACGACATTTAAAGGCTTCGACGTGTTTTTAATTCGTTTGCTCGGTGGTGTAATCACAAGAGTGAGAGTTTACACGGCCTGTCAAATATTTATAAAATGCTTATGAGCTGGCTGGCTGATAACTTTGCTTACGAATAAAATTTTTTTCTAATAAAAAGTTTTACATTCATTGTATGCATTACGTGTGTGTGTGAGAGTGAGAGAGAGAGAGAGAGGAGTTAAAACAACAGAGCTAAGAAATTTATATGGTCAGTTGAATTTTTACAACGTTGAACGATTTTTTTTTTGTTTCCATTATGAAAGCGAAATTTTCTTTTGAATTAGATTCCCAGCCAAAAATTTAACATTTTCTGATACTTTGTGGCGTTTAACAATTTACTCGTATCTTTCCACACATTCATTGAAAACATATGCCAATGTCAGAGGGAATACAAAACCTTTGACAAGTTTTAATGAAGCCAAATTTAGAGCCAACTTAAAACACACCTGAATTTATTAATGACAATGAAATTAACTTTACATGATACATTTTCAGTTGGTTATACAAAGTGGGTGTTGTTACTTTGGTATTGACACTTTTCGATCAAATTTTACAGCATTTGAGATCGTGTGTCCAGCAGATATTCACATTCTATTCAATTATCCGCGATCGTTAACGATAGCAGGATTTTTTGTCTTAAACGGATTTATCGTGATTACCTCAATTATGCGATATTTTGCATTTTACTTGCTCAAACCCATAAACCCATCCAGCAATGGCATGTTGATCAGCTGACGCTGTGCTATCAAATAAACCATATGAAGTGACAAAATTTATTCCCTCAAGTCCAAAGGATGAAACCTTATTTTATATTTTAGGCTACTTTTCATGGAACTTTTACTCAAAATTATTAATATGTGCAAAATCTCTGCCAATATCTTGTAACTTATGTTAAACATTATTAAATTTTCGCACGAGATTTTTTGAACTTCCACCTGGCGAAGAACAGCTGATAATGTTAGCAGCAATGGGTTCCAAATAGCTTGAACTAGTTTTATAATTAAAGTAGACTTCAGCGGCGTAAGTTCACTTCATCTCATGTATGAAAAACCTAAAGTCGACTGTTTTTCTAAAACTTTATTTTTGACTATGTTATGGGTCATTGTCTTTAAAGTCATGAACCGACGCTCGAATAGAGACAGTAATCTTGCACCCAATATACGAAGTTCTACACGAAATTGAATACAACATATGAGAATGAAAGTGAATGTGATACAACTCATGACAATTTTAAATGCAAATTACCTACAACAAGTTTACACTCACACAATCGATACAACCATATAAAGGAGTTGTTGTGAATGGAATAAGTACTTCTGAATCCGAATAAAAATTCACCCTGAATATGACAGATACCTGAAGCCGATTTGTCATCGATCGAAAAACTTTACTAGATATGACGGAAATTAGTTCCAAATATATATTTTAAATCACCCTAAGACATTTCGAAATCCATCAAAGAAAATTTGTAAGATGCATTACAAAAAAAAAAAAAACGTTCTTAGACATGTAGACATTAGAACATTAGAAGAAATATGTTTTAGAAACCTAGTTTCAGACGATGCAATCACAGAGGAAACTTAGACCGAAACATCAGTTCTGTGTAAATATCGAACATGGTATGGTAAAGAAATATACGCTGAAGCAAAGCAAATCAAATTAGTAATGCAAAGGGTCACATCACGGGACGAGTGCGGGCAACGAACTAACCTAGTAAAAATTGTATTTTGAAACACAAAATACCCGAAAATTCTGTTATTTTAGAAATTAAAGAAGGAACATGTATTCGAACAAGCAACATCGCTACAGAGGGTGGAACATTCAATAGAATATGCGAATTATTCCGTTAATGCTCCCTTGTGTATAGCCGGTATTACGGTGCACATTGTCGAATTATCCAAAATCGCCCGAATAAAAATTTTCCTGGCATAATTATCAATACTAGTGATGACAAGTTTTTTTAATTTCCAATATTCTATAATTATTTTTAAAATTCTGTTTTGGTTTTCTTTTTTTTAATAATGATATTAATTTCACAGATTTTCTTTTCATAGTTTCTCTCTCTCTCTCTCTGAATCACTTTTCTGAAATCCATTTATTCAATAAAAATTATAATAAAAGTTACACTGATTTTTAAATATACTTTGTACTCTTTTCTTTTGCCAATTTAGAAAAAAAAGAATTGCTACGTGTAATTGAAATGACAATTATCTTTTTATAAGCGCAATTACAGTAACTTTTTGATTGTTATTTGTTGACAAGATTGGTATTCACAACAATAGTGTTGTGTTTTATACAGCAACATTTATCAAACACGATTAATCAATAATGAAGTTTGTGTTTGTTTGTATTTTTCTCTCTGTTCGTCTACAAAAAAGTAGCCAGACCGTGAATGATGTCAATGCCATGTTAATGAGATTCATAGTGAAGTTTCAATGGTTCATATTTTGTTTGAATAATTTGGAGTTTTTGTGGTTTTGGGATTTAAAATAAAAAGATATTCATCACTGTTTTGTATTCCGATTGGACTGAAAACACTTTGATACAAAATTGTCACTTAAACATTTAAATAAATTTTTATTGAAGAATACTTTACTTTAATTTATTCCACTAACGAAAGAAATTATTTCAATGTAGAGTACAGAATAACTAAGACTTCGATAATTTCCACATTCGAATAAAATATTGCGGATTCGGAATACAGAAAAGCACTGGTTACTTGAAAAATACCTGTTATTGTTTGATGGACTACAATTATTAATTTTTAAGTAAAATTTGTATAAGACAAGTAGCAGAATGGAATAAATTTTCTATGCCGCTACACACGTTATCAACATACTTCATGTCTTTCCACTAATTTTGTGTCCACTGTAAACATCATCTAGTTAACCTAATAGTTATTGCATTCTTTGTTATTAAATGCATTTTGCTTCAGCCAACCATCTCAATAGAAGGTATAAAAAAACGAACTTAAGCCTAAAAATTAAATTATTTAATACTTGAAAAACAATTTCTCTAACTAAACAAATTATTTTCAAATGAAGTAAGGTCAAGTAAAATAATAAATTATGTTTTTTATTAACGATTTTAAAACAACAACAACAAAATATGCCTTTAATTAAAACTGAAAAAAATATAAAGCGGATAAAAAAAATATTTTTACTAATTTCATTATATTTTTTATTACAAAAAATGTGCAACTGTTGGATTTTAAATGAAAAATACCAAATATAGATATTAAATCAAGTAAATTATTAATTGAAATTTCATAAATGCCATTATTACTAAAAAAAGCATTTTAATGACAGTTGTCAACCTATTCAACAGTTGTCAGCTGCATATTTGACAGCTATAGAAAAGCAATGAATTGTTGTTAGGTAAAGAAGGTTTTTAAAAATAACAACAACCTAAAGATGTTGAATTAAAGTGAAGAATAAGGACATTAAATATAATTGACGGTAGGACAGAATATTTCCACAAGGTGACCAAAAAGAAATGATGAAAGATGGAACAAATTAAGCAAACATAACTAAAAATATTATTAAAAAGTACGTTTGCTGTTTTTCATCCCAATTCCTTCATAATAAAATTTTAATTTATCTGGGGCAATTTCATTTCTACTCGCAATCTGCTCATTGCTAAAGCCATTTCAGCAGGAAACCTTTGCAAACATTTTTAGAAAAACTACAAATGTCTTATGCTGGAAATTCTTCAAACCAAATGAGAGCTTTCTACATTTGGGATTAAAATCAGCAAGAGTTCTCTCTAATAATGCAATATTTTATTAAATAAAATCAAGAAACCATGGGACCCTATACGCTTAAAGAATGAGAAATAATTGTGTCTTTTTTACGAAATAACTCGTTTGTTATGTTAGTGAATTTCGCTGTCGTTCCACCGGTCATCCAAGGTCTGTTGCGCAAACGTTGGATGTAGTACACGACACAGTACTTATGTTAAGGTCAGTTTTTCCAGGCTGTTTAATATCGTATATTGGCGATATTCAGTAGCAGTCGAGATGACCAGACTCAATCGTCGCGGACTTTTTTCTGTGGGGTTTCTCAGAGTAAAAACTTATCGCTAGAAGGCAGGACTAAAAAACAACTACTAATGGCAGCGATCATTTAACTGATATCTTCAAAGCAAAATGCAATCTGAATTTATAGACTAAGGACGTTGGGAAATTTATTTTTAGGCCACCTCCTACTTAATTGAAAATGTGAAAGGGGATTTTAAAAAAAAAATACTCAAACATTAATATCTGTTAAAAGAGAATAGCTTAGCTTTTTTTAAGGATTTTCAAAATATTAAACAAAACAGATTTCATGAAGGCAAACTTTAAACATGTGTTTTGAAAAGTTATATCACTTACATTAAATTATCACTGTCTATCACAGCAAACACCATTCAGAAGACACATTACATTTCTTAATTTCATAACCGACAAGCTCAACTAAATAACCAAAAAGCCACAGCACAACATAAAAATATTCAGCACGTCAGATAGCCGGCCAGATATTCAGTCCTTTACTGTTGGTTAAATCTTGTAGGCTTTAAATTTCATTAAATTACATAATTGATAAACAATGACGTATTATGTTTAAATATACTTCAGGAATTTAATAACAGAAGGCGAAAAAGAACAGCAACTACTCGCTCGAGAGCACAGATAAATGTAAATACAGTGAATGGCAAAATAAGTTGATTATTTTTGATTCACTAACTCAAGACTTGTAGAAAATCAAGTGTTGCATCAGAGAAGACTAAAGCTGGGCAAAATATAATAATGAAAGATCATCACGTAAAAAACCCTGAGTTTGAAGCCACTCTAGTTATTAGCTTTGCCCGCACATATAAAATACCACACGACAATTTAGGCGCCAGAAGTCTTTGATAATTATTAATCATGACAAAGCGAGCTTTTACACATTGGATAAAACAAGTGACTTTTTGAGCACTCAATGGTCGATAGAGAGGATTTTCTCGTTCTTATACATCAATTAAAAAATTTCCATGTTATTGTCACTCACTGTAACTGTATAATTTCCATAAATAAATATATTAAAACAAAACAAAAAAAAAACTTTTATTCGTGATGTCCTTTCAGCATGTATGTATTTATGTATGTATGTGTGCAATTGTGTGTATGAGAAAGTTTATAATTCAGAATAATTCTCCTGCAGATAAATGAAAACTTCGCTGAACGCTTGACTACAACTCCATAAACATACTGAGTTAACCACAGGGAATATTCACATGCATACTCACTTTTACCAACACAAACACACACGCACACACCAACCAACACATTCGTATAAAATATATTCCTGTTGTTTTGATTGTTGCAAAAAACCGCAAGCAGTATGCCTGCTGTTGTTGTCCTTTCTTTCAGATTTTTTGTATTAATTTTTTTGCTGGCGGTTTTTTTTCTTTGTTTGTTTATTTCCTTCAAACCCCAAACAGATTTTTCATGAATGAATTAATGCATGAAAGCAAGAAGCAACGAAGGAATGGATGAAATGAAAGTGTCTGGCTCCACGTGATTTATGAACAATTTACTACAATAATACTGAGATTTAATTTTTTGTTTGTTATTATATGTTGTTTTTCTTGCTGTTGTTGCTGCTGCAAAAATGTTGCCTCTTTTGCTGCACGCCAACCACATTGAAAGGTTTTCAGTTTTCACTAGTGGGAAGAAGAGCATATGATGGCAAATGTAAGGCAATGAAGAGCTGATGTATTGAGTCTTTTTTGTTTGCTTGATGTTGTTGTTATTGTTGTTTAAGTTCTGCCCGTTACGTGTTACATTTTAATGAGTTTTTTGTTGTGTTTGAAAACATAAACAAAATGTAATACGTTTTCTTTTTTGTAGCTGCGTCTGTTTTAATTGCAATTTAACGGAAAAATATCAACAAACTATTTTACTGAGATTTTTTGTTGACACATTTAGCAACGTGCGTTATGCTTTAAACACATAGAAGACGGAAGGCTACCGACTACAATCTATCAAAATAAAATACACACCTTTATAATATATGAGAACGATAATATTGAGGACAAGAAGGGAGGGAACACACGGCTGAAGGTTGTTGTCCATGCTGCTCTTGTCCTTCGACTCGAATTAAACTAATTTTTATTATTGTTGGCTACAAAAAAAAAACAATGTTGACAATAGAACAAATGCAAATTAGTGCTCAGAAAATAAAAGTTTTTAAATAAATTTATTTGATTCTTGATTTGAAGTTAATTTGTTTTATTAAATTCAAAATAAATACTTGTATTTTCATAGTACTAAGTAAAGTTTCTGTACATGTCTGTAATCTTGTATGTTTTTCGGCGTAAGTCTCATTTATGTGCACCTCCCCGACCATTCTCGATGTTTCAGCATTGAAAAATAACTCAATTCTGATTACAAAATTTCTAGTATTGTTTATCGGCACAAAAGTTGAAAACTGTTCACCCCTATATTTCTGCTCATTTATTTAATTATTTTTTTACCTACTCTAGCACAATATATATCCAATGAAAGCTTATTATCTTTGTCGTATATACATGATTTCTCTAGTCATTTCAGATAAGTTGGAAAAACTCGGGCATAAAATTTAACTGATTACTTTTTGCGATCAGTTTAGTCTTAGTGATCTACTTTAATTTATATGCCGTTCAGTTATTTACAAATTACTTTGTGTTTCGACATAGGAAGGGAAGCATAAACGTCTTGGAAAAATATCTTTCTCTTTTAATCAATTTTATCTCAAGGACCCTGCAGCTTCTAAAAGAGCAATTGCTACGAGGAAAATAAAGAGAGACAGACATTACCGCTCGGGAATTCCTGGTAACACATAAAAAAGGGCATTTAAAATATGCAGTATTTGCTTTGCATTCTATTTAAAGACTGAACTAAATATCATTGTAATGTTTAAATATTAATTTCTTGTTAAGTGGTCTTAATAGCCACCAGAAATACATCGCTTTCTTCCTTATTGTACAGGTAGATCTTGCTTACACAGATAGAACTTGGAACGCTACATCGGTTAAGCAACACAATATTACCGTGTTATGAGTATACATAACAACCACAACAGAAAGGTCCGCATATGTTGGTCGCTATGTAGGAGAGCTGTGGGCTCAAACAAAAATCAGATCTAGCAAGTGGTGTCTGAACAGGCACAGTGGAACTGTGGACGTAACAATTTTACGGACAGCCAAACAACCATAAGGGCACTAGAATCTAATAAGGTATACATGACTACTCAACGCATGGCTACTATGGAGTATTCGGAAATGAACAAGTCAACGGTCCATCCATCAAGGACAGAAAGCCCTAGGGGATAAACTTAAGTAGCGAGAAGCCACTTAATGCCACAAAAGGCTGGACAAACATGGGACATCCAACACACGGTGGTGACAGAAACGCTCTGGGGAGGCCCAAATGGCAAAAACAAGGGGACTGCTGTGATTAAGCAAATCTGACATTAGTAAGATTGAGTGCGCTCACGGGTAACTCAAACTCGAAGCAGGAAGCAGGGCATACAAGGAACACGTCCAGGCGATGGAACGCTTCCTATGACACTGCCGGCTTTCTCACAGCAAAGACCCCGGTATTTTGCTGCCGATACGTGCCGGGCGTGTCTCATTTGAGTGCATTGACCGGCAACTACTTAGGAGGTTTGTTCACAGAACAGAGTTTCTATGATGGTGGAGACTATTTCAAAAATGGGGTCCGATCCAAGTCCTGTCCTAGGTGTCTGCTTACGGGCACGAGAATACCTCCTCCCCTCGATCTAACCTTTTATTGATGTCAACATATATCTAAGCTTATCAGAATTAATTCGTAATAAGGAAAACATTATTTTAACTTTACGTTTCGCATTTCTGGTTTTTTTGACAGTGAATAAATTAAAAAAAAGTTATAAGTAAAGTGGGGTTAACAATTTTTGGAATAAACTCTCTTTTCGCTTGCATTTACAGAGATTTAAATTTTTTTATTAAAAAAAGGAGGAAGGTCAAAAATTAAATCAAGCCGAATTAATAATAAGGTGGCCTCATGAGCGTAGGGGATGAATTTACTGTGATCTTACGTATTTGTGGATTTTAAATGAAATTTGTGAATGGGGAAAGGTGCTCTGAGGCTGCTTGCATATTTCGCAGAATTCTGTGTGGAGAGAGTGCAACAATGTGTCAAAAATTTTTAAGAGACTGGATCGATTAAGGATAGTAAGTCTCCTTTACGTTTATGTTAAGGTCGATATTTTGAACACGTTGTTCGTGTAAAGAGCGTCGCCGAAATCCGAAAACATTAATATGTTATCGGTCCCAAAAACCTTAAACTTTATGAAACACTCTGCGGCGAATTCTGATAAAAGACCTACACTTTTATCCGTACAAGATTGAGCTTACTCAGAAGCTCAAACCAGCAGACCATGAAAAGCGCTAGAATTTCGTTCATTTGGAAATGGAGGAAAGTAAATTGAGTTCTATTTTTCGTGAATAAGCAAAATGGTTGAATTTTATGAGGTCAGAAAGTGAGACCGGGATCGCAGTGGCTGTGAGCGGTATTCTTTACAGGAACATGATAACGTAAAGCTTGAAACGTTACCTGAGACGACATGAGGCTGAACTATACGTAGTTCCGGAAATCCGGCGCCACCTGCTACACTGCCCATGAACAATCAATTTATTGCTGCAATGACTTTCAGACCCAATGATCTTACGAAATTCTGATGTCATCTGGCCACCGAGACCATGCGATTCAAATCTGTGCGATTTCTCTTTTTTTTGAGTTTTGTGAAGTCTTAAGTCGAAGTGAATAAACCAGAAACAATTCAGAAATCCTAACTAATTATTTGTTTACTTATTAGGTGGAGTATGTCTATGGACGCAACAAGCTCTTTGCAACACGGTTTCAATATCACAAACGATCAATACTCGTATTTAACAGAAATTTTGAATTTTTTTATCATCTGTAATGCAACTTTAAAATATTTATTAATAACTCATTTTACATCTAATTAAAACTGCAGACAGTGTTAACGATTTCTAAAGTATTACAATTTGTGTATAAATTCACACTTGTCACCATTGTTAACTTTATTTAAGTGACGAGTCACTTTACAGGCAATTAAACATAATGAAGACATTTTTTGTTTGAATTCATACATTTGATTTCTATTTCTATGAACGAAAATTAATTGAAATTCATTGCAAATATTTACAAAATGACACAATTACAGCAGATGGTTGGTTGTTTCGTTGGCTAGACAGTTGCTTCGCTTGCCTGCACCTCCATAGTCTTGCTTTAAACTGGACTTAAGAATTTTCAAATATACCACTGCGACGTAAAATATACATACGAGTATAACTATATATTTTTAAATATTGCATGTATATTTTGTCGTATAAATTAAAGTGTATTTTGTTGTGAAAACGAGTCACGTCGCTGCGAAACATTGCAAACATTATTTTAGTAAATTATAACACAAAATTAGAGTTATAAAATATTTGTTACGAAAAATGTGAGCAGAGTAATAACAGGGTGAAGTGAAATTAAGGGAACAGCCAGTTCTAGAAACACAGGTGTGGAGGAATGTCAATACAGAGTCCCCATGGAACGAGTTACCCATTTAGTGATTTCGAAACCGCCGATCTCTCAAGGTTGTTAAATCATCTGAAATGCCATTTATTTAGTGAAAGGTTTGCCATTTACGAATAAGGATAGTTTAACAACCAAAAAACGCGTAAAAATAGTTAAAACTAACTATGAAATTAGTCGTTCAAGCTTGGCCACTTTTCGAGCAAGGAATTGGCAAGCTTATAAAGAAATTTTAAGACACTGCAAGCGTCAGAGATGTAGTCAGGTCTGTGCCATATCGCAGTGCGTGCACTACCGAAAATATCGCTTCTGTTAGTAAAAGAGTGACGGATAATTTGAAATTGCCGATTCCACGGCGTCCTCAACACTTGGTCTTATCTTACGGTTGATTATGGCGTATTTAGCATTTGGATTTGCACCTGCATCTATATAAAGTCTAACTTACGCAACAATTAAAGCCGGCTGACCATTGACAACGCCGTAGATATGCTGATTGGACGCTATAGCAACATGTTTTCAATGCTCATTTTTCGAGCAAAATTTTCCTAAGCGATGAAGCTCATGTTTTCTTGTCGCGTATCAGGCTCGGACAAGATAAAAGTGATTGTGGAAAAGCCAGTGTCCCTAGACGAAAAGTGCTAGTTTTCAGATTCTTCTGATTATTTATTCGCCAAAACCTATCTGCATACCATTTTTAGCTTTCTAGCTACAGTGGAACAGCTCCATAATATTGATGAGTGAGTCAGGGAATAGGTCTCAAAATATGCACTTTTAACACCTTCATATCTCGGGAAGCTATTAAGAAAAACTTTCTATGTTTCAAGTTTAATTATTTTATGATTAAAGAAAACAAAGTTATGAAGGGAGTAAAAACAGCGCATACCGTGCCCCTTAATATGTAATGCGCTGTACGACATTGAGAGGAAATACCAGTGAATTATGATTGTCGGTCGTATGACTCACTTTGTATTTTGAATTTTTTTCAGAAAACCATCACATCTGATTATATCAGGAATGTATTTTTCTGTAAACAAATAAAAAATCAAATAAACAGCTAATAATATACCGAATCCTACTCCTCGTTCTATTTTTTCTATTACGTAATGCAATATTTTACTTTACACATTGATTTGTATACATGGATATGTGTGTTATTATGACTATTTTACGTGCAAAATTAGGTACAGGGTATTCGCCGGGAAGGTATACTACTTTGTATGTTTATAATTTTTGATTAAATGAAAGAGAATGGATCGTATATTGATAAATATTTTATTTAATGCCCGCAATTATGTATGGAATACAATATCAGATAAATGTCCGCCTCTGTTAGCCTCACAAATGCGACCCCTTCTGAACACATTTTTCATTACATTCTCACACATTTTACGCGATATTTCATTAATTTCATCACAAGTATTTTGCTTGAGTTGCTCCAGCGTTTCTGGTTTGTTTGCATAAACCTTGCTTTTCAGATGTCCCCACAAAAAGAAGTCCGGAGCAGTCAAATCAGACGACCGTGGAGGCCAATCAACATCACCATTCCTTAAATTAAATTGTTGTGGAAAGAGGTCTCGCAGTAATTCAAATCTTTGTGCAAAATAGTTGTTCTTTGAAGACCAAGCTCCTGAACACGGTATCGAATTGAGGTTGATGGATTGTTTTGAACACTTTCTTGAACAGCAGTAATGTTTTCAGCTGATCTTGCAGTACGTTGTGGTCCATGCTTGGGCCCATCAGCTACAGTCCCTCTTTCTTCGAAATCATTCACTACACGATAAATAGCGCGTCTTGTTAGCACGTTGTTTCTCCCAAAAATTTCACTTAACTTTCTCATCGTCAAATCGATGTTTGATTTTGATAAAATGTTTTAACGATTAAAACACGTTGGTTTACCGAATATTTTTTCTTAATAAATTTGACACGTCTTTACTTCACGACTGCCAAATATGAACTATCAAGACTAATGTTTACCAAAATGGCGGCAAAACAAAGTAGTATATCTTCCCGGCGGACACCCTGTACTTTTGTAACAACAGCTGTTTTCATTTTACTATTATTACTGTCTAAAAATGGTTTTTAGTTATATGTTGTAATAACAAAAAACAAAATATTAAAAAATTTACTGTAAACTGGTTTCCTTTTATAATCAGCTAATTTCACTATGGGTATGAAGTTTTGCAAAATGTCAAGAAATTATATTAAAATGTACAGATTTTTAGGTCTAAGTGTATGAAAGTGTGTCTTTCTTTGCGACTGCATGATATTTTGAACATGCATTCCCTTGTTTTCAGCTTGTCTTCATTATATTTCGTTACTCCGTAGATGGATGGATGCATGCGTACATGTTTTGTGTAAATGTGTGCGTATAAATTATGATTTGTGTTGTTAAAAAATGTTGATAACAATTTTATAAACTAAATGCATGCGTACGTATGTATGTATGTATATTGTTGCAAAAATTGTTATTTTTAATGAGATACATATGTATATATGCCATAGTGCCATATAACTACGCATTTGTGGTGGATTTAGCTTATTACGTAAAATTTATGAAAGTTTAAAGGGAAAAATGAAGTTTTCAAGGTGCCATTTGAGAGATTATTGGCAATGAAATTATTTCAATTTCGATGACGAATTCTTTTGCATTATTTAGGTGAATAAAATAGTTTTTCTTTAACAGATTCTAGATGGTGTACTTTTTCAGGGTAAGTCATAAAATAAATGAAATAAGACTTCTAGGAGATTTATTGTGATAATGTATCGGAAAAAGGTGGAATAAACAAATACGCGAAATGATTTTTTCAGAAAGTACAGTTGAGGCACATTCAATGGATACGATTGTATGTGTCACAGAGGAGAGAGAGATTTGACACCTTTTTGAATGGAGATTAAAGATACTCGCATATAAAGGGTGGTTCAAAATGAGTTTGCACATGGCGGTGGTAAATATTTCCCAAAAATTAAAGCAGGAGTCACAAAAACAAAATTAATATTCCAGGCGGCTTTTTAGAATTAGTCATTGATCAATACACACTTCGAACATTACGTAAATCGGCCTTCTGAGTGCGGAATTTCAAAACTCATTGAGGTTTTTGAGCAAAGTGGTTGAGTATGTAACCTGAACAGAGCTCAGCATGCTCGACCAAATTATTCGTAGAAGGATATTGACAGAATTCGTGAACGTGTGTCCGTCAAATAAGGCACATCGATTCGTCCGCCGTCCCATCGGTTCGTAAAAAAGAAAATGCTAAATTAAATATTAGCGGATTTTTCCTTTTCTTATGGTGTTTTTTTTTCTAGAAAAAATTTAACATTATTTGCCCTTTTGTTATACTCGATATATATTTAGGTCCACAAAAATGTGGTGTTATTTTTTAGATTATACCCTTAGTAATGCCTAAAAATATTGCCCGTTATGAGCTGTATACCATCCTAAATAATATGAATGTCTTAAGCGTGTACTCTTTAACAGGGCAAATTTTTATTTAAGAAACGAAAACGCCATTAATACCCCCACGACATTAGAAGTACTTTCCAATATAAAATAAAATACTGCATAGAATCCTATTCACTTACTTTCGACATTCACTTACTTTCGACATGGTATAATTAAAAAAGAATCGAATGCAGATAGGACAAGTTGTACTATACAATTTTTGAAATAGTACTTTTAAAGTGGAAAAAATGCCTTTCATGTTAAGTTCAGTTCCATTTTATTATCTCGACTTTATATCACTGCTATGTGGTAATTAAGATAATAAGCACAAAATAGTATATGGTTGTGTGACACGCCCCTTAATATTGCAACAGAGTTGTACAACTTGCCAAAATATCAAAATGTTTTGATTTTTCGTACAGCCGAGATACAACTTAATACAACGAGCTCACAAACGTTGCAATGTCGTGTACAATATCCTCAAGTTGCACCAACGGTCGGAACGTCTATGGCTTGCTTTAGGAAAATGGAAAATATGTCGAGGAAAAGAATATTCACAACAGGGGTGAATATCATATCTAAAATGTCGCGGTGCTTTGTTAGTGCTAATAAAAAGTTGTAATCCCAAAATGTCCAAATTATTTAACGTTTAAAAGGGTGGCTTGCTAGATTTGGTTCCAACCGAACCTTAAGCTTACACTACACAACTTTTCTTGCCGCAAATTTGTTTTGGAAAAGAATTAAGAACAAAGGCTCTCATTTACGCATAAATTGTTTTATTTTGTTCTTGCAAGAGCAAACGAAGGTTAAAATTAAAAATAAATATTTTCCAATGAAAACTATTTAAGAACAAAAAATATTTGAATCATTATTTGTTTTTTTCCCATTATGGCTAGAAAAAAATATAGGTTTTTTGTAATTGAATTTATTTTTGTTTATACACAAATACGTACGCAGACGTATATTTTTTATATTTTTATATATTTTTTATTTATCAGTATATTTTTAATATTTGATTAAAATCTTTAAAATCGAAAGGTTACATTTATTAAATTAAAATCAATACAGTTTGCGAATATTTTTTATTATTGGAAATAAATACAAAGGAAATCAAAAATAATGAATAAGATATGCAGGAGTATCATTTGCCCCATAAATGAACAAGTCAAACGTAGACAACGTCGCATAAATTCCCAATTTTTAAGGCATGTTATGTATGAAGAGGACAAACTCGAGACAGTAAGAGCTCAAGAGATTATTATGACATCTGAAAACCTCATAACAAAGAAACAAAAACTAGATACGCAGATTTGTAGTGAGCTGAAAATGTTGGAACGAGAAAAATTTCTAAAAGAAAAACAAAAAATTTTGCTACATCAAAATGAGGATGAACTACGAGAATTAGATGTTAATATTGCACGAGCCAACATGCAAATAGAATTGGATAGACAAAGAGTAATAAAAGAGAACATACTAAAGGGGGAATTGCAGGCTCGTTTAAATGAAAACAAACGTATTGCAGAGCAGTTGCAACGTAATAAGGAAATTGCCCTTGAGGAGGAGAGACAAAGTATACGAAAAAAAGCCGCTTTTCGTCAAGAACTTATAAAGCAAATGCAAGAAAGAGAAAAACAGCGCGAGTTGGAAAGAGAAGTAATTCAAAGAGAACGTGAAGGAAGAAAGAAACTTCTAGAGAGTATTCGACAGGATATTGAAAATGAAAAGCAGCAAGTGCTAGAGATTAAGAAGATGTTAAGACAAGACCGAGACGAATATCTGCAGAAAGCTGAAGAGTATAAGCTGCAAGCAAAGGCTGGTGCTCAAGAAGATCATCGAAACTATTTGGAAATGATACGCAAACGGGAGGAGGAAGAAAGGATACGTATTGCAAAAAATAAACAAGCCCGGCAAGAAAGAGAAGCTCTTAGCGAACGCATTGGCCAACACGTGTATAATATACAAAGAGAAAAACAAGAACACGATGATTTCCTCCTAGAACTGTTAGTTGAGGAGCGTGTGGCCAATGATGAGAAACGTTATAGAACGACTTTGGAGGAACAAGTGCGCAGATCCAGATCTTTACGTGATGATATTACACGTTTTGCTATGCTGCGCGATATAAGGCGCGAGGAAGACAAGCGTATGGCTGCGGAACAACCAC
This sequence comes from Phania funesta, assembly GCA_963932375.1. Classification (NCBI taxonomy): domain Eukaryota; kingdom Metazoa; phylum Arthropoda; class Insecta; order Diptera; family Tachinidae; genus Phania; species Phania funesta. The sequence continues at coordinate 69,771,820 of OZ010656.1, read as the reverse complement.
AAGTTTCTCAACAGCTAGAACGCAAGGAAAATGCTATAAATAATATGAAATTACAAAAGAAGAAGCAATATCGCCAAGATGTGTTAAATATTATGAAGCATCGAAGTTTGGAACGCGAGTTTGAAGCATCACAAAAGAAATCGCTACATGAGCGCCATTTGGCAATGGAAAAGGAACACCGAGAAAAAGTCGAAGAGGAGAAATTAAATTTATTGAGGCAACAATCTGTAGAGGCTTTAAAATTCTTACCACATAAGGCTGTAAGTAGGGAACATCGTTTATTATTGGGACTCACCTGTGGAGAAACAAAAGAAAGAAAATTAGTTTGAAAAGTTTCAATTAAAATTGCATTTAAAAAGATTATTTTTTTCTAATCATTCACCAGATGCGAGTATATTCAATAGATTATATGCACTAGCGAGAGGAGTCATGTTTTCTATTTCATAAGTTTAAGGGAACCTTTCTACTCTCTCTAATTCATAAATATCTTTTTGAATATCTCTCGAATCGGTATTTCAACAGCAAAATACGAAAAATAATGTTCAACAAAATTTAATTTAAGAAATAAATATGAAACATTTTGCTAAATAAAATTTTATATTGTGCTATTTTTTCAATTACTATTTGATAAGAAAATTAAAATTTATTTGTTTTTGTCTCCCTTCAATTTAAATGGTTCTCTATTATTTCTGACATTTTCTTGTATTCCTTCCAAAATTATTTTTGAACTAATGCGAACAAGTTTATTTTTAAAGAAACATTCTTGAGTCGGAGATATCACACGTTACGATTTAGGCGGACTTGGCGTTTATAAATATAGATACAACCATGACGGCAATAACATGCCTCCAACTTCAACAAGCCTAAAATTTACGCAAATACAAAAATGACTCTGGAATATTGCTTTCACTTTTAGTAATTATGTAATAAGAATTTCGAAAATCAAGAAATTTCTAGTATTTTTGGAAATTGGAATTTAGTTTCTAGCTTCCAAAAGACTTTCATAGACTGTCCTATTTTTATTTACGAACATTCTTGTACCTCATCCTATTTTGTTAAATTTTATGTTAATCCGAAACGCATAAGTATATGTAAAATCTGCACAATGGAAAGATATCCTAATGTGAAGTGTCACTATGAAGATTCATTGCGTTATTTACACACGAACCAAACATTGACAGACTAGAGGGAAAAAACTTTGATCAAGTTTTTTTGGCGTAAAGAATATGCGTTGATGTTGTTTGGGATCCAGTGTTCGAAATACGAGCTACGAAATAGCAGTAGCATTTTATTAGCAATCACAGCAAAACTCTTAAGGTGCTGTGGAAAATACAGTCCAGCTATAGCAAAAATTTATTATAAGCAATTGCTATGGCCATACTGTAGAAAATACAACAGCACAAATATAACAGCAATCACATTCACAGCAAATGCGAAATGATACAGCAATCGTGCTTTTCACTAATAAGGCTTTTTGTTATAAACATTTGATTTAATTTTTAACCAACGGGAAATACATTATAATTTTTGTTTATCTTTCAGACTTCAAGTAGAAAAAAAATCAACCTTTACCTCATAAGAATTTAGGACAGGATAAAATGGTTAAATAGCAGAAGTAAAAATTGTGACAGCAAACATTTGCTACTGCTTTGCTCCTTTCGTTATCAACTGCACAAAAACAGCAAAGGCAATATCATAAATAGTTTGCCTTTGCTGCTGCTGTTCAAAAATAAATTTGTGTATTTTTTAAATTTCCCTCTAATCTGGTGTTAAAAAATTATTGCAACATAGAGCAGCGCAGTGTTGGCTGTCATATTTGAACTCTTGCTGTTACAGTTGCTGTTATATTTTTAGTACAAACTTAATAGCAGCTGTAATAGCAATTTTAAGGAAGCATTTTTTTGAAATCCTGGTAGAATTGGAAATTTCTGTTTGGCGCAACGGTCTTCACTAGCCAAATTCCTGTGCGAACAGAATTGCTGTGTAGATTTATGGCTAGTCAAGACGCCAAGTCAAGCAAAAACCATAGCCCTTGAGGCCAAGCAGTCAACCTAGTTAGTAGGTCGATCGCCGTAGTGCCTAACTTTGGCTCTTTTTTTGTGCAAAGGTCTATATAATCCGATTGCGACTAGAATTAATTTCATTTTAATATGTTTTCTATACAGAAATACATAAGCATACATATATTTTTTAATCAATAATTTTTAATTTTAATAATTTTATATTTGAATTATAATTTTAAAGATTTATTCAATTTCAATAGAACTGACGTCAAGATAAGTAAAGAACTTTTATTAAAATTCAAGCAAAAACCTTCGAAACAATCCCCCACATTATGTATCGGAATAACTTTTGCAGTCTAGATGAAAACATCAAACGTCAAGATGTCGCAACAAATTCACATTTACTAAGCTATGCAATGTATGAAGACAATAAATGCAGGACAGCAACAGCTCGAGAGTCCCTAACGTCATCTGAAAAGCCCGTGGTAAGAGAACAAGATGTAGTTAATCAGATTTGTAGACAGATGAAAATTTTGGAACAAGAAAAGTGTCGAGAAGAAAGACGTCAAATTTTGCTGCATCGAGAAGAAGAGGAAATACGTAAATTCAAGGCACTAATTAAACGAGCCCACATACAAAAATATTTAGCAGAACAAAAAGCTTTCAAGGAAAACAAAATGAAGAAGGAATTGGAGGCGCGTTTGGAGGAGAATAAACGTTTGGCAGAAGAGTTTCAACGAAGCAATGAAATCGCTCTTGAGGAAGAGAGAGAAAGTGTTCGCAAAAAAGCTGCTTTTCGTCAAGATCTTCTGAAGCAAATGCAAGAAAGAGATAAACAGCGCAAGCTAGAAGAAGAAGCCATAAAACAAGAACGTGAAAAAAGTAAAAAAGTAGCAGAAAAAATTCAGCAGGATATTGAAAATGAAAAACAGTACGAGCAAGCACACAAACAGATGTTAATGCGCGATAGAGATAAATATCTGCAGGAAGTAGAATTGTATGAGAAACAAAGGGAAATTCTTCATCAAGACGATGACAGAAAAGATGCCGAATTCGTCCGGCATCGAAATGAAGTGGAAAGATTATGTGTGGAAAAACGTAAAAAATCGATGCAAGAACGGGCAGCGCTTAGTAAACGTATTGGCCTGCAAGTGTTAGGTCTAGAAACTGAAAAACAGAAACGTGATGATTTGCTCCAAGAACTATTAATTGATGAACGTTTGGCTAAAGATGAAAATCGTTTTCAAATGAACTTGAAAAAACAATTAAACAGAACCAAGGCTCTGCGAGAAGATTTTCATAGATATACTTTCCTACGTGATCAGGATATAGTGATAATGCGCGAAGAAGAAAGGCGTGAGGCTAAAGAACAACTAAAGTTTGTTCAGGAACTGGAACGCAAGGAAAATGAAATCAGGAATATAAAAATACCAAAGAACAAGCAGTATCGCCAAGACTTGCTGAACGCCATTCAGCATAAAAAGTGGGAGCGTGAGTTTGAAACTAGACAAAAAAGAATTTTGCATGATCAGCAATTGGAGTTCAAAAATAAACGTCGCCAAGAAATAGATGCTGAAAAATTGCGTTTATTAAAGCAACAACCGGCAGATATTTTTAAATTCCTCCCACATGAGGCTCTAAGTGAGGAACATGGTTTATTATTGGGAATTACCTTGAAAGAGGCCGAAGGAAAAAACTCCATTAACAATTGACAAACAAATTAATTGTCTTCTTGTTTTTAATTTTAATAAAAGCTTGGCTTGTGAGCTTAACAGGATAGCTGATTATCAGCTGATCATAAATAATTTGCTAAAATGTGTTCTTTTCAGTAGGTGCGCGTGCAATAATCAAAAATCATTAATACGATGAGGTATAGTATTTTCCTTCCACTTATGAGCAATAGCAGCTAAGAAAAAATTCTAAAACAATCGATTAAAGTTCTGCAGGATCGTATTTTTGAATAGTAGAGCCACATATATTTTAATTTAACTAGCAGAGACCCAAACCGAACATCAGCCTTTTTTGTATTACACTCAGCAAGCACTGTTAGTAATTTATTAGAGTAATTTTAACGTTATTTTTATAAGCCTACAAGAGAATGCAGGAAGCAGGTCCACAAAAAATTGCTCCCGTAAAGATGGCTTCCAGGGAAACATGGAATGTTCTTCAGATTCCAAATAAGCATCGAAGACTCTTCTCTCATATCTGTCGTATAGAAAATCATATTTGTACATGTCCGAACTTGCCTATCGATTACATCCCTTTCTACTGTAAGCTAATAAACACAAAATTATACATTTTACGAAGAGTTAGGAACAGAAAACGACAAAACGCGAGCATGAATTCCGTGAATCTCCAGGAGCTGAAATTAGCGGTTAAAACGAAATGCCCTAAAGTGAAACGTCAGTAGGTTCGTGTGCAATGCCAACTCGATATTCCGTGAAAAAGCTACTGATGAAGCATAAAAAAACGATTTTTTGAACTTTAAGGAATTAACGAAATCTATCTTTTCGAGTCTGAAGAAGCCAAATTCAAATCAAATTCGAGCGGAATAGCAACTATCGAATTAAAACATAATCCGATCAGATTGTGTGACAGACTTGTATACCTGCTTGGATTATAAGCTCGCCCCTTGCTAAGCGGTTTCGTGCTATAAATTCTACTGCCATGCTATTGACGGTTTAGTTGCCATACAACCCCATAACGACCTTGTACCGCTGTGGTCAAAACCACAGCTTCCTAATCACACCCTCGAAGGGGCCTTCTTAACAACCACGGGGCCTTGAAGTTACTTTATTTCCGATTTTAGGCCAATAGAATTGTTCCTCCATATTCCTCGGAGAGCAATGCCCATGAGGATGGCGGGATCATAAAAAAGACAAGCCGCCGGGGGCATCTATTTATCGAGTAAAAGTCGAATCCATCGAACAGTTAAGATCGCTAGAATTAGAAGAATATCATCAACACTTAATCAATCAAAGACCTTTGCTATTGACGGCATTAAATTATCGTATTTGTAAAAAGCAGACCTCAAATAAGCACCCATCTGTAAGATTATAAACTAGTCATGTCTTGCACTCTTCTAAGTAGAGCAGACGATATAAAGGAGTGATTGAAAAGTATGTTCAGTTTTTGCTGTGTAATGATTCTCTGAAAGGTGTTGCAATTTAAATTGTGGTTAAACGTATTGCATGCCTACGATTTCTTTGCAGCCTTCAATTAAATACGAATTAAGCTTGATTGACCCTTAAGGTGGATTGAAGTTACAAAATGAAGTTTATTTCTGAAATGATAATACACCTACCTAACTGAACTCATGTTGGAGTTATAAAATAATTTTTTGTAGGAATCATAAAAAATGACGCAATATGTCATAGCATGCCTCTTCAACACATAAATTCATGTTCGTATAGCCTTTCTGCAATTATTTTTGAGTTGCTAACAACATATTTGTGATATATGAACAAAAATAATAAATATGATAATAATAATAATTATACGAGCATTACTTATGTATGGTTATGACAGAAAACAAAAAATGTTGTACATATGTCAGTTATAAAAAAATCTCAACTGACTGATGTCTCTGTAAATGTGTTTGTGAAAACTTTAACTCTCCTCTCTGTCAGAGTGTTAAAAAAACCCAGGAAAACTAAAAATTCCAAAGTTATAATTAAATTTCCACATCGAAATTCGTTTAAGTTTTCATAAAGAGTTCATGTACAACCCACTTTCCCTGGTGAATGCAAAAAAATTAATATAAAAGCAGATTTGTTTTATTATTTTTATTAACAATTCAACACTTTTCAGTTGTCACCTGCCTACAGAAATTTAATCTGAATGCAGCATGTCGTTTGCAGCCGCCTGCATCATATTTGTGTTTTTATTTGGGGGCATGCATTAAGTGACAATGAATGAATGTGTTATGCATTTTTTATGTTGTGAATTAATCACAGGGTGTTTTTTTTCGCATAAAGTAATAATCATCAACACATTTAATAATAATAATTGTAATCTTTTGTTACCTTCCAAATGATGTTGCAGGTTGGCCACCCAGCAAAAAACAAAAAAAAAAAAAAAATAAAATAATATTCGATAATTACTCTTGTTGGCGTGTTAGTGTAATTGTGTTGTAGCCATGTGTAAATTTTATTTAGACGGCACTACTTTACGTACGTAAAACTCAAGAGAAAATAATATCAAAATTCATCCGTGTTTTAAAAATGAGAGTAAAAATCTTACAACTGATTTATTTGCGTTTACACCATTGGTATAGAGCAAAGCATAGTAAAATGAAAACAGCTGTTGCTACAAAAGTAACAAAAAAAGTGCACGTAAAATAATTGTAAAAGTACACACATCCATATATATACAAATCAATTTGTAAAAATAAAACCGCACAAAAACATAAATGGGAAATTAAAGCCAAAAACCTATCCAAAAGTTTCGTCTAATAAATGTGCTGAGTTCAAAATAAGGACCAAGTTACGTTTTTGTGCGGATCAGAATTCTTTTTTCCAAGTTATTTTTGCTTGTTAATGTATGTTTTCAGATTTTTTTTGTTTACTAATTTCCCAAGGCCTACCTCTATACCAAATTTCAGCGCTCTAGCTGTAGTGGGAGTGCTGAGTTAGTCAGTAAATAGAAACCCCAAAATGAACTTTTACACGTTTGTATTTCGAGAAGCTTTCAAACTTGGCCTATGGGGTTACCTTTATGCAGAATCCTTATGTTAAAAGTTTCATTGTTTTATTATTAAAGAAAGCAAAGTTATGAGGAGGGTAAAAACAGCGCAAATAGTTTCGTGTAAATACGCACACTGTGTAAATTAGGCGTAAACCTGGCCTGGGGCACTACTGTGCGACTTAATATTGCCAAGTGTAATGGAAAAATATAATGAATATTATTAGCTGTTTTTATTTGATTTTTTTGTGTCTTTACAGAAAAATATATTTCTGATCTAATCAGATCTAATAGTTTGCTGAAATAATTCAAAAAACAAATAGAGTCATACGACCAACGGTCATATTTTCTTCCGTATTTTCTATCAATGTTGTACCGTTCAGTTCATATTATGTTTAGACGTTTCAATTCGTGCTCTTCTACACAAAAATTTGACATGGCGTAGGATATGTGTGACAATGTAAACCCCCCTTTAACAACATTATCATATTTTTCATGCACTTACTCGTACATTTATTCATTTATTTACTTGTATTAAGTTTGTGTCAATCATTTGATGCTACTAGAGCTATTGTCTGCACAATTTTTGTTGCAAGCATGTTGCATGCGAAGGGCATATTTATGTATGTATTAAAAACAGCAAACATGAAGACGTTTACACGCACACAAACTAAAAGTGCAGCCCTTCTTACAAAAGAATTGTGTGCAAAGCGCCCGGACTTTATTAATTGTTAATGCAGTTTCTTTATTTGTTTTTTTGTTTTGCTTTCGTATTTTTGAACAAAAATTATTTAGTCGTAGTATTTAGTAGAAGTGTTAGGTAATATTTACAGATAATGGTAAAACATGACAAAATGCAGAAAATATTGTACAGGTTATGGGGAAAAATGGTTTAAGAGTGTTTCCGGGCGTTTTGGAACATCATTTTTTCTTAGGAAAACACAATAAAAGTTGAATATTTGCATTCACACCTTCTGTGGCAAGTCCTGGCAAGTACAAGCCAGATAATAGAAATATATTCTTTACACTATGTGTATAAAAATCAATTGCTGTTCGTGAGTAAAAAATCGGAAAATCGCTAGTACTGAATAAAAAAATTGCGAACCATGAAGAAAATCTTCCCAAAATAACAAAAACTTTACAAAATAAAATCGGCAACATTTTACTATTCAAGACATAGTCAAATAAAAGCTAAAATTTTAAAATGCATCATATTCGTATAATCTGAAAACTGACAAAAAGCAACTTTCAACTTAAAAATATCTAATCAAACAAAATTAAGCCAGGATCGAAAATAGTTAAAATTAAAAAAATCCTCACAAAATCGCCAGAATTTTGTAATTTACTGAAAATCTAAAAACCGGTAAAAATTTACAATATTTACAACAAAATTTCTAATATTAAAAATGTCTTTTAAATTTAATATATAATTTCATCAAAATCTCAATTCACCGAAAATATTAAATACTTTTAGTCAATAATAGTTAGCTAGGAATCTTTTATAGCATAAAATTTAATAGCATGATGCAATGATCATCAAGAGAAAATATGAAGGCGGAGATGTTTTGATTCCACGTATTCGAATGAATATAAAGGCCTGGGTATTCGATTTTAAGCGGCCTGAATTCCCTGCGTGCCTTGGTAGTTTGTACGATTAATTTGGAGTTGCCGTGTTACGCGCTTGGACAAATGTATGTCGCGTGGTGGCTTTTTGGAAAGTCATTGCCATTGAATATTTACGCAGCGGATACTAAAACAAAATATGTAGTTTATCGGAAGACTTTACATTAAATAACTTAATTAATTCTTCCATTGAATAGAAAAACTTTAATTGAATCCACTTTAAATTCAACTAAGTTTCATCAATAACCAAACCATGTTCCAACCATAAGCGATGGAGGCAATATTATTAATCTTAATAAATTGAAGCCGCAGGTTAATTAAGATTATTAGTTATTGATCAAAATAATAATTGAAGAAATTGTAGTTTCGGGGAGTTATCTAGATGAAATGTAATTTTATGGTGCGTTTCCACCGAGAGCAAAACAAGTTGTTTCGAGCAAAACATTTCGAAGCGTTTCCACTCAGCTGAAATTGCTTTTTTAGCTGATTAGGTTGTTTTGTTTGCTGTCAATATTTAATGCTTGCCGTAACTTTGTCAAACTACAATTATTAATATTAAAAAATTTAAATTTTAGGTATACGTTCGTTTTCTTTATTATTAATTGCAGGTCTACAAAATACGTCAAACAATTAATTTAACTTATATAAATACTTCATCACAATCGGCTCGATACTAAAATAGAATCAGCTGAGATGAATCAGAAATACAGTGCTTTCATTACCAGCCAATAATTGGCTAAAAGCAAATTGCATATGGTAGCAAATAATTCAATAACAAAAAAATTAAAGTGTTGTAGACTTCGTTCTCATCCAAGGGAAAAGCAAGAACATGAAAATTAAAAAATATTCATTCTCGTATTCTATTTGCCTTTAATAGATGACGAACGATAAAAATGTCACTGAAGATGGTTTGTCTCCAAACCAAAATTGACAAGGGATGACGGAAAATCGTTCCAAACATATATATCAGAGCACCCTATCGGAAAAACAAATCAACAAACAATTAAAAAGGACTTTTAAAGATTGACCCGTTCACCTTTCGCGAGTTATTCTTGTCCATCTTTTCCGGATTCCTCTTCTGGCCAATTGAAACCGTAGTTTCAGCAGAGTGTAACCTCTTCGCCTCCTGCAAGGTTTCCTGATTCATCTCTTTAAGGGGGGAAAACAAGTCCATTCACACAGAGCCCGGAATGCTCGGGTAAGCCTGTATTAAAACTGGAGATTGACTGGTATCCAGAGTTCGCATACTTGAGCCCAAGCACCTTCTTGTCCACGCATTCCTGTCGTTTGCTGTTCCTCCGTGGATTAGGGATTTTTATACGATAGTGTTAACTTCTCTCCGCTCGAATTATTTAGCCAGACTTCTAACAGGGACAGACACCTGTTACCGACCGCCATCACGTGAAGATATAGTTCAGAACTTCTGACAGTGCACTCAGTAACGGGATGCCATATCTTTGTGCCTGCCAGCTGACGACCAATTTAAACACCTTAACCCAATAAAGTCTTATTTTCTACCCAAAAAGTGCAAATTTGTCTGTGCTCTATTATTTTTTAAAGTTCGAAATTTGTTCGCGAAAAATAAGGAAAAGTAAAAAAAGCCAATTTAGTAGTCTTATAATTAGCCACAATCCTTATTTTGGTAATGTTCGAAAATTCTAATACAATATCGAACTTCAAACAATTATTATCATTTTGTGTAATGCTCTTATTGAATTAAACTAAACATCAGTACATATTTACTTTTTCCTTTGTCATATTAAGCTTTTTAACTCTTCTTTGTCAACAATGTTATAATGTTACTCTATTTAAGACGTAATATGTTCTCCGTCATTTACCACAAACACGTCATTGTGTATTCAAATTTAAAAATATTTTTTGCAACGTTTTTAGTTTGGGCAACTAAAGTGACAACTCTAATAATCTGTCAAAAGATTTAAAACTAAAAGACTTTAAGTGCAAAGACTAGCGTAACGAAATGCTTGAAAGTAAAACGAATTATAATTTTACTAGTGTGAGTCCTACGATGCGGCAATAAAAGATGACAAATGAAGTTTTTTTCTGTGTTTAAAATCTAGAACAAATAGAAAAACGATAAAAGTTCTTTTTGAAATATAATACCTGATACTTGTTAAAATTTGCATAAAGACTAGAGAATAGAAATAGGAAAATTATTTAAGTGATGCATTTATAATTTGACAGTGTGTGCTAAAAATGTGTGGCGAAAATTTAAAATATATTCAGATCGAGCGATTCATACTTCGAACTTATCACAATATACCGTCAACATGTCACTTATACAAGCAGTAACTTGTCATCTGACATCGGCGTACATCTTTGGAAGCTGGCGGCGTGGCTATGTAATTCACTTTGATGATGACTTATCACCTGGTTTTAATTTTAGCTACAGGTGTTTTTACTAAAATATTCTAGGGTAACCCAAAGTACGATAAAACGCAGAGACTGCTGAAACCGAACTATGGCGATATTAATAAGATCGAAAGTATTCTAACAAGGCCTGCAAGCTTACAAGAGTAGCAGCTTCGAATAGGAAGACGAGAAAAATGCGTCTGCAGAGCCATACCGAGAGGAAAAATAAGAACCCATTATTTCATGGACACCAGACACGACTTATCTAAGAGGTATTGACTGAATGTGAACAGGAATTTTTTCTTGATTCACAAAAGAAAGCGCACAACAATCTGAACCACTGGATTAAGTGCATGTCTACGGGCATGAGGCCTTAACTAGCTTCTTTTCTCTACCTAACGTATCTTATAATAGGAACGGTCTTTTGTGACTGCGCCGGGAGATGGGTGAGTTTTTCAACAGTTAAACTCAAAACAAACATGATTGGTTAGAAGTATTATATATTATATAAAAATAGTTAAAAAAATGTTCGTTGTGTTAAGAATATCAGTAAAAATTATATTTACGGAATTTACAAAGTGCAATAAAATCATATAATTATAAAAAAAGACTACATGAAGTTTTAATACATCTTTACGACAAAAAGAAAAATCATTGTAAAATTTCAACACAAACAATAAAGCTACATCTTACAATTAATACTAGAACAAAAAAAAATATTACTACAGATCAATAGCACAAAAGGTTTTATTATTTTAGGTCGGTTTTATCTTTATGCCCAACATCAACATTTTTAAACTACCGTAAAATAATAGAACATAATGATAATATTCTTTTGAAAATGTGATACGACTTTACACTTTCATATGATATTTTTTGCAATTGTAATACAAATTAATTAAGGTGCTATTTAAATGTAATCACAGTAGATAGGACTCATGTAATAAGTCTATAAAATGGCATAATTGTATGCTTCAGCATATTTATTATTTGAATGAAAAATGTATTTCAATACGACCGAGAGAGTTATGAATAAAAAAATATTTTAAATATTTTACTGTTGTACAGAACATAATATAGTCATCGTGACCATGTTGATTTTTGTCCTGGATATTTTTAAAGGCAGAACCAAAAACATCAGTTTAAAGTTAATTATATTAAAAACAAAATAATATTACAGTAATTATACGTTAAAATAGAAGCTTTAAAATGACTTGAGAAAGAATTAAATCGAACAATTATTAAGTAGAGAGAAAAATAATACATCTTTATTGTATAAAAAAAAAAATTACAATACAAAACATCTATTTTTAAACAAACAGGAAAATATTTTTTCAATTCTTTTTGCTTATTTCAATAGAATTTATGTGACGAAGCACACCGCGTTGGCCATTTTGTAATAATTATCTATATTTGGAATATTTTTCTTCAATCAATGTTGAGTTGAATTCTGAATGTAGTTTTTAAATTGGAAGTTATTCCGATTTCGGTGTAATTTTGTTCAATTTCGGATTACTTTAGTAATATTTTCGGAGTCATTTTTTTATATTCTCTCAATTTGTTATATTCTGTCAATATTTATCATTGCTTTAATTCTGTGTTTGTACTAAATACATTTCAATGATTTAAAAAAAAAGTTTTGTTTGAAATTGGGGTAGCTTTCGCCTACAAATATTCAATTTCATCCTTTTTGCAGTGATTTTCTCTTGCAATTTGTTTTACGAAATTCGAAGTATGTTTCTGTTAGCAATAGTTTTTGTTTTTTAAATTTATGTTACGATTTTAATTTGTAGATGTGGTACTAGTTTTTTATGAAAAATATATTTGCTTGAAAATTGCTTAAAATATTTTTATGAATTCGGAGTTATTTTTTTTTAGTAATATAAAATATTTTTTGCATAAAAATTATTTGTTATACATTTTTTTAATTGAAAACAAATTTAGTCAGACATGTTTAGAAATCGGAAGGACATATTCTGCGGAGATAATTAAATATTTTTCGTAAAATCGGAGCCACTTCTAAGAGACATTTCTTTATTTCAGTGTAGTTTACTGAACTAATTTTAATTGCAGTTCAATGCAATTATGTTCTACATATATTCGGTTTATTGTGTTCCTCTATATGAAATAATTTTCTGTATTAAAATTTGTATTTGAAATTTTCCGTTCATAAGTTGTTTGGTGAATTTGTTTTTTTTTTTATAATTTTGGCTTAGATTTTCCAATAATATTTATTGGTCGACTGTAAAGAATTCGGAGTAATTTTTTCATCAAGCAGGTTTTCTTAAGACAAATTTCCGGTAAGGCTAGACTACTTGACTACGAGTTTGGACCATTTTTTTTTTATTAAGAAACTTTTTTTCTGTATAAAAATAAAACGAGCAATATTTGTTTTTCAATTTGGAGTAACTAAAACTTATGTTTTTTCAATTTAACTCTCACTTAACTGGATGAAGATTTTTCATTTGAGGCCTCAATAATTTGCTAAAGTTAATAAAACCGTGTCTTCTTATTCTGCGAGATACAATTGTTATATCAAAGTAATAGTGTTTGCTATATTTTCTAGATTATTCCCGAAGTAAAAAGACAATATGAATAAAAATAAAACATAATGAAATTGGGTTTCAACTTTATATTATGTAACTTCCGCCCATATGATTAAGAATAATGAATCCAAACTAAAATTGTAGTCTATGGACAAATGCCATTACAAAACTACACACATCTTAAGATAATAATTCTCTCCTCGAGTTGTTGCAGTTTGTCTGCAAACAAAGACGAAAACTTTAAATGTCTAAATGACTGTCTATTTGTCTGGTCTATAAACGCCCCTCTATTTTGTTCCTCATACAATTTTTTTTCTTTGCTGTTGAAAACATATATGTTTTGTTGGCTGTAAGTTTAATTTTATGAAAATAAAATTTACCTTTAGGCCACATGAGCTAAACTGCTATGCATTTATTATTTACATACTCGTACTTCTAGTGTGCACGATATATGTGACATAGTCAGAGTGAATGGGAGCCGGCTGGCAAGTATTTAAAGGAATTCTACGATAAAATGTTGGTTTTCGTAGGGAAATTTTGGAGAGGGTTTTAAAGTACAGTTACGTGTTTCAAGAGTACTGAAACTTGGCGATTAAATGTCAACCTGCTTTTTCTTTTCTTTCATAATATTATAAGGGGCAAACTGCATCTGCAGAGTTCTAAAATGAAGTCTGAAGGCCAAAAGTATGGCATCCTACTTTGGGATCACAAATTAGGACTATAGTCGCCAACAAAACTTAGAACGTCTGTAAGTATAACTTATGGAATTGCGGATACATTCTTAATGACTAGTAGAAAGACCACGGAATTTTAACAGAATTCCCAGCAATGGCGATTGAAAATGTGTGTAAACAGGTGTTACGAAATTTTAAATTAACCCGATTATATGAAAGAGATAAAAACGATAAGGTTTTTTTATCTCTTTTATATATTCGAGGTAATGTTGCTATAAGTTTTCGCGTCTAGTTGGTAGCCTATGAGAAAGGCTAACATCTTGCTAAAAGGAGTTTGACTGTGTTGTAGCTAAAACTACATATTGACTGGTGCTAAGCGCCCAAGCCTTAGAATAATACCAGAGTAGCCTCTACCAGCAAATCTATGCTGGAAGCTATAAAGGCTTATGCTAGTCTCAAGCTAGACGTTTTTATAGAGCGCTCTATTTTCAGCAAAGAGAATTAAAGAGCGGTCAGACGCGGCGTATATTTGACGAAATAAGATAAACACTATTTTTGGTAAGTGTGTATTGAAAACCATGGCATATATTGGGAGGTAAATTACATAACAATGTTGGTATATTGTCTGTTACGTTAAATCACAATTCACACTACTAAAACGGCTTGTCAAAACTTTAAGTAAAATGAAACAATATTATAGTGTGAAAGCAACATGTAATCTTATTCTTGTATGGCTCTAATTATTTTTAGAAATATTTTTAAACGCTGAGACTTTTCATTTTATGAGGATTGTATTCTCCAGCTTGCACCGGCACAAAAACAGTTACTATGCTTCTCTTTTATCAATGTATTTTGTTCACTCTAGTGCTGAAAAATTTTGTCCTTTTTTCCTACTTCATTTTGGTACTTTAAAAAAAGAGAGCATCAAAAACATGAGCCGCCGAAAATTCTCCAGAACCCACACGTGTGTGATAGTGTAGACGCACAATGTAATGAGAATATTTTACTTTATATTATTTAACACTCAGAACTATTTTCCTTAGATTTTTGTCTGGAAAATCCAACACAAATATAAAGAGTTGTAGATTAGTGTGAAAGAAAAGGAGTTCAAAAAAAGGTTCCTTACTGTAGCCCTTTTATACTAGATTCGTTGAATTTTTCAAAGAGAATTCAAATGATAATCGTTCTGTATGTAAACAAAAATTTTGATGCTTGTCTAAACTATCGCACTTCTGGAAAGATGCAACCCTAGACCAGAGAAATTTTCAAAAAGTGGAGAGAGTCATAACTGGATCAGATTCCAAAGGTACTGTTATCACACTAAAATACTTTCTTACTTCATTAAAAATTTTGAAAAGTAATTTTACTCAATCTAATAAAAAAGAGCCTTTACGAAATATTTGTTAAACCAAAACATAGCAATCATACACACACACACACACACACACAATATTGAAATATACAGACAAAGAATCTATTTCTAATCTATTGTATTGTCTATTGTACGAAATTCGCTAGCACTCTGGCACCCTTTAACTGATCGCATAAAAAAACTCAAGCAGTAGTTTGTAGTATCGAATCGCGCTCTACCATCGCATACAATAAAGTCGAAGTTCATGGTGTCCTAAAGCCTTCTACATAGGGAAGGCTAGCAAGTGAACAATCAACTGGATATAATACCACAAAAGTCTGGCAACCTCTGAATTTAGTATCAATAATATATTTTTCTTTATTACTGCTATCTACAGACTAGATCTGATCAACATATTGCTTATTATTTGAATCAAGTGATCGCCTTTACGTTTGCAGAAATCCGATGTTGAAGAAAACATTTGTCAAGGCTCTGCTCTTAAATAAATGGCTGTAACGATGTGTGTATGTAGTTGATATGTATGCAACTTCAACTTCAGCCTCAGCACCTTTACTGCCTGCCGCTTGTAATTTATTTAAATGCTGCTCTACTATATTCAAATTTATTTGATAGTATGTGTAAAACAAAAAGAGAGAGGCCATAATAAAACTCAATAAGATAGTTCAGATGAAATAAAAAATATATATGTGTATGTGCATATGCACATGTATTTGAAAACGTACAAACACACACACACACTAGAACACATTTTGGAATACGAGTACATCCATGTTAACTAGAAGTTGTTGGCATTTCTCATACTCATATACCATTCAAATGTCAAATGACCAATTTGTTATCGTTGTTAGACGTCAGAGTTTAACTTAAACTAGCCTGCTCTGGGTGTACACCTATGCAGGCAAATATTATTCAAGTGGAGGTTAAAGAAAAGAAAAAAAAAATAAGCTGCAACCCCACCCACCTAAAGAAAATTTAGTTTTAATGCCACCAATATGCTGTACTTGCTAAGGCAATCAGTAAGTGCTATTACTACTTGCATATATTTCCCAAATGCTGTTTGTTTTAAAAGTTCATTTTTGCAAAATATGACTCGTATTTGAAATTTAATAAATATTCAATTTAAGTCTTATACTTGTAATAGCAACCCATAAGTTATGACCAATAGAAATGATTATGAATTTGAAATATATAAGACCAATTAATGCTCGATTACTGTGATAACGAGTTAAAAGCTTTTGCATATTTCTTTATCTGCTTTGATGCAAAATTATAAAGCATATTTATGACTTTAATAGTATATTTTTGCTAAGCTGATTCAAACTTATCTTATGTATGTGTCTTAGAAATTATTTTCCTATTAGCCAGAATTGTATTTTATTCTTTCTTTATCTGAGCGCACTTACGAGTAAGATAAATTAGCTCAATTTCATTTATTTTATTTCCCTTAATATGCTTATTATTTTATTGCCATTTATAGGGGAGTGCTAAGACAAAAAAAAATGCTTTGAAGTATTTTTTAAGAAATAATCTATTAAATGTGTAGGAAGAAGGTGTGTGTTATCCTTAAATCATAGAATGTTTTGCAACATATTTCAATAGGGAAGTAACAGTGAATAAAAATGTTTTTGAAATTGAAGAGACAGGCGGTAAAATGAAAACGTTGCTTTACCCTAGCAGGAGGTTCCTAAAAAAAGGCTAATTCATTCGCTCAATAATTGCACTTTTCAACGGACAACACACAAGAGACCATTAGAGGAAACATTGACATATTTTGTTTAATTTTGCATCATCCGTGGCTGCCTGTTGAACTTCATGTTTCTTTTTTTATATTTTAGGAAGCATGTTGCATCGTCTGTTTCGATGTTTACTGTTTTTGATAGCTTACTTTGTTGGTTGAAAGCAGTCGAGTCGTGGTGATCATTAGCAGAGTTTACCAATATAATTTACTTTTCTAACGCGTATATTTTGTTTAATAGTATGTTTAATATTTACACAGAACTGATGTTTCGTTTATGGTTTACTCTGT
This sequence comes from Phania funesta, assembly GCA_963932375.1. Taxonomy (NCBI): domain Eukaryota; kingdom Metazoa; phylum Arthropoda; class Insecta; order Diptera; family Tachinidae; genus Phania; species Phania funesta. The sequence continues at coordinate 69,754,523 of OZ010656.1, read as the reverse complement.
GGTTGCATCGTCTGCATTAAAAATTGAAATTAGGCTTCTAGAACAATTCTTGCCATTAAACAAATTCTATTGTTGCCTTTCGGAATATTAAACTTGAATAATCTTTTTATTTCTTGTATATTTTTTTTTAAATTTTTAATTACATTTTCAAAACTACTTTTGTAATATAAAAATTAATTTTAGTTCAAAGTTGTGTGGCTATACAGTGCCACCACATTGGCACTGTATAACCTTTTTAAGGAAAGGGATATTCATTTTGGAATTTTGCCAATATCCTCAGGTTGATGAAAGAATTCCTCTGTAAGTGCAGGTTTAATTTTATCAGTATGCATCCCGTTTTTGATTTTTTCCTTCTCTTGACGTTCTCGTACGGTCCGCTATATTTGTTGGGCAATGACTTCAATATCCCACCATTACGAACCCATACATGTGTTAGATCATTAAATGTAAAAGGTTTCTGGGAACAGTGGTGAGCCACAGCTACCGGACTAATTTCCTGCATTAACGATTTAAGTTGTTCTAGAAAATCAGAATGAGATTGCTCTTCATTAGTGTCGGAGAAAAATTGTCCAGGAAGTTTTAAATGTTCTGCATAAAGTAACTCGGATGCGGACATTCCTAAATCCTCTGTACGTAGAACCTTAGTCCATGAATCATTACCATGACATACTATCGCTGCTCTTAATATGCGATGCGTTCTTTCCACAAGACCGTTGCTTTGTGGATGATACGAGGTTGTTGTTATATGTTGAGCACCTATAAGCTGAGCTAAAAAATTCTAGCTCAGTTGTAATTAGCCAACGAGAATCTCGCCGTGAGTTCGTCATCATGGCTTCAGTGCATATGAAATTCGCGCAATCATGGAAAAGTTTGAGCGTTAGTACACTTATATGAATATACATATGTCACCAACCAGACAGAGACAGATGCGATGTAAAGAAAACACAGACGTCCTAGCGGTCAGTATCTAAGAAGACCTAGAAATGTTGATGCGGTGCCAACCCAGCTTTTTATTGGATTTGGGCCTAAAATCGTATAACAATGGCTACCAAGCAAAACGAAATCCGGACACTACAAGTGTGAGCACTCTTACACAAGAGGGACAGTTGTTCCCGAAATTGGTGTTGTTTTTCAATCAATGTTTGGAATACGATATTCACATTCTCTATAGAATTTTGTGATGTAAAGCAGAGAATTATTCTTAATAAATTTTTTAATTATGTACATTGTATTTGTACGTATGTATTTATGTGTGTTACATTGTTTATTATTTGTGGAAGTTTTTTTTATTTTTTATTAAATATTTTTAACGAATTCAGTGGATAACGTGTTATTTTTATAAAAGTGCTATTTTTTACTATTTTATACTTTTGAGTTAAAAACATCTTTAATTTTATAACGTTTTTTATATTTTAAAGTGCCATTGGCCTGAAAGAATAATGCTATTATTCGGAAACGGAAATAATACGCCTTAAGGTGGGATCGAGATTTCGAACTTAGTTTCGAACTTTCGTGTATATAATAAAATCCCATTTCTTCGAAATTTAGCTAAAATTGAAAGAGCTAATTTTAAGGTCCCAAATATTACGACATTTAATCTGTATTTATGAAATCAGGTAAAAGTGTGAGTTTGAATATGTTTGAAAATTCTTATATAAATTCGAACTTAAAAAAAAGTATTAATAGCGATTATGGCTGTTACTACTAAAAGATCTGGCTTTTTCTAACAAAAGTTGTTATAGAAAACTGTTCAGATATGATTCTCTATAAACACAGGAGCGTATAAATTCTATAAAAGTGTGCAAAAGTCCCATATGTCGCTGGTAGAAGAGTGATACTTTTAAAATTCATTTTAGCCACACTCTACTGTTGATACATTTTTACATAATGTCGAAAAGAGCAATACATTTCTTTCCCTTTACCAAAAGCGTGAAATTTATACGCCAGCAAATAATTCAACACTTGACATTTGCAACCTAGAACAGAAGAGCTTAAAGTAGTTGTCTGTAGTACAGACAACATGTCTGTCTGAACGAGTTGTTGCTGCAGTTGTTATTGTAGTGAATGCTAAATTCACAACGACAACTCTATAATTCCTTATGATCAAAATAAAAATAAAAAAAATAAAACTTTGTTAAGCCATAGACAAGAAATGCAACAATTAAACTTATTTATGTGATAAAATGCTGGATAAAGCACTAGCAGAACATTAAATGAATGCATATTAAAAATAAAATCTAAAGTCACAGTGCTGCCTGCCAGGATAAAAAAAAGAGTAGCCAGATATGCGAAGCATATAAATATAATCTGTTCAGTTGTGAGAGGTTAAATGTTCTTTTTTTCGGCTGGCATATGATTTTTAATATTCGACAAACTGCAGATTATTTTATATTTTTAATTTTCCATTATTCTTGTTGTTGTTGGAACTGGTTGGTTTTATAAGTTGTTGGCTGTAGCTTTAACTTCTGTCGCTGCCATAACTACTCCAAGACTGGGTGTGGATGTTGGTTTTTTTTCTACTCTTTTTTCAAGATAAAATGTTGGCTGTGTTTTTTATGCTACCAAATGATCTGTTTTTTCTTTAACTTGCAGTTGTTTTATGCATTTTATTTATAATTATGCGCAGAAATTAAAAAAAAGAAACTGCATGAGCTGCATGTCTGCATTTTTAATGATAAAACAAACGTTTGCAAGTCGTATCTAATGAAATAGATTTGTTAGTAGTTAATCAGCTAAAATTAAATGAAATAGTATGCATTAATGAGGACTTGCACAGTGGGTAAGTAGCGGGATATTTACGGGCTAAGATTTAACAATTTATTATTGTATTCATATCTAGGTATGTTACATATCACATAAATAATGTTAATTAGTTGCGATATATAGCGAACTACACCCCGGGCGTACCGGCACGGTGAGAGACTATGTTGGAAAAAATATTTTGCAACAAAAAATACTGAAAATATTCATGCAACTTAGCAACATGGGTATGTAAGATATTTTTGTTACTATCTGCATAAACTATCTGGTTCAATAGATATGAGATTGTAGATAAAAGAAAAAGGTTTTTCTTTTCTTGCAACAAAATTATTGATAAGAATAAGAGGCTATTGCTCCGCTTAGAAGAAACAATTTACCGACTTTCCTCGATCGTTAAACAAACGTATAAATATTGTGACAGATGCGATGAAAATTGCAACGCATGTTTACGATCAAAATGTGTTGCATACTTATAGGTCTCAACTTTATACTCAAATTATAAGTTATAATTTACAACAACAAGTTAATGCAAGACAATACTATATGATTAAAAAAAGAAAAACCAAAGTATCCCTGCAACATTCCCACCATTAAAAAATTCTTGTACGTGATAGAAAAAAACATAGACACATTTCTATTAAGCACGTTAAACGCCTCATATCCATCCATCCCATTCTTATTTTAAGCACAATATCAACTATTTTATGCAACATATAGGGAGCAAAAAATAAAAGGTTTAGTTAATTTTTCTACCCACATACGACGAATGTAGAATGGCTGGTCGAATGGTTGGTAGGCAAGGTCGAAATTCTGCCATTTATTATAGTATTTAGTTATTAATCGATTTCATAAAAATTGGATTATTTCTAAAGGCGAAAGCGAAATGATACAAAATGCAATTCAAAAGCGATTTCTTAGTTACTAAAATAAGCGCTGGGAAGGTTAGCGGCAGGCAGCTAGCATACAGCGAGTTCACTCGGAAGCTATTAGGCTTATTGTGATCCCCTGGCGACCATCTATCAACCGCCAAAAACGCTGGGAAGAACCATATACAAAAATTCTTATTTCCATAAAAAAAAAAAAACTGAAAAACTGATTTGTGTCGCAAAAGGAAAATTTTTTGTAGTTTCTTCGAAGTATCACTAGATGAATACCAACACGGATGTGAAGTGAAAAAAAGCAGGCCTCCTATGCAATTTGGCGATTCCACAAGTCGCACAAAAAGTATAAAGCTGCACACCTTAACATTCCAATTCAGGCCTGAACAATTAAAAGATGAAAATTAAACTTCTTTAGCAACTGGAGTAGCTCTAATGCTGGATGCAGAGATAAGAAGACTGAAAGAGCAGAACAAATTGTATCCAGACGAAGTCCGAATATCAGACACGGAAACCTCTGTAGGTTTGCAAAGTGTGATATATCACATTACAAACCGTGTTTTTTGGAGAGATTGACGGATGAAAATTTGAAATCAATAGGAAAGTTTAATTACAGACTTACAGCTAAGTAAGGTTGCGATAGCTCTTCGGGTTATGCTGAATACATTCAGAGTTTGGCAGCTGATGTAAGCGGCAAAAATCTGATATTGCCATCTATGGAGCTTAGAAATTTGCAATCAAATACTAAAGAGGAGCATCATCGGATCCTTTAATAAGTAGCATAAGACGCCAACTTCGCAAGCAACATTTAGAATTCGATGATGTAGTCAAAGAAATAATAGTTGAAGAATAAAATTTATTATCTTTTGGACTCATTTTCTTAATACTTAAATAAAGGCAGAAAATTATGTAAAATACTTATATATGCTGGTCCACGAGAGGTAAGGTCTGCCCGATTTCAACCGTTCTTGCTACACGTCCTTAATGTTAATCATTTAACAACTCAAATAAAATTAGATGAAGATAAAATATATTTTTTATTAAATTTAAAAATTTCCTTCTACTTAAACACTTTCTAAAGTTAAGTTGGTAAACATTTATATAACCACTGTGCGCACTAGTAGTATAACATGGCTGGTATTTTATTAACTAAAATAGTAATATGGCATATGAAAAAAAATAATTCTTGATTCATTGTACAACAGGATGTAAATGACAACGTGCAGCAGCAGTGGTACAGTGCCAAAAAAGATAAAACTTAACTACGTTTTATTTATGCGCGCAGCTACACACACATACACACAAAATCTGTCATTTTCATAATCTGATACATTGTGTAAGGTCACTTATTACAAAATTTTAATATTAAGTTTATTTATTAATTTTTATTTACCCCGAAACCAAAGAAATATAATATGAATAACGTAAGTAGATTTTAAACAATGGAACTTTGCAAGATTTCTTTCGTGCAAAAAGTTGCATAAAAACTACTCCCACACAATGAAACAAAATGTACCCTTAAACAAACAGCAGTTGACAAAATATAATACGAGCGAGCACAACACAGACACAACTTTAGAAAAGCAGCTCTTCAACGTTCAAACTAGTTTTATAAATTGTATTAAAAACTTAAGTTTTTTCGATTATAAATATTTTTTTATTTTTTGGTATTAATTTTTAAAGCGTCAGTTTGTGTTTTAATAAATATAAAATGAATAAACATAAATAGCCAGCCACAGAGACCGAGAGCGAGGCAGAAAATAAAAAAATTAAGCAACAATTTAACAGACACGGAATGTTACCGGAAAATCAACATAAAAATCAGCAAACAGTACCGCAATAATAAATAAGAAGCGGGATACACATACAGACATTAAGGTGGGTTCAAATCATAAAAATTATATTTTTGGACGACAGATCGTCCACACAGTAGGCGAATAAAATAAAAATTAGTGATTTATGGAATGATTCTAGAATAAATATACAAAATGCTACTCTTTTTAATGGGTTAATTTAAGAAGACTTTTAAATTTCAGATAACTTCACCTTTACTATGCAGGATATATATTTACACTCTCATATTCGCATAAAACAACCTGTTAAATTCCGATGAAATATATTTCTCTTTGTCTTAATTTTCTAAAATTCGAAGTGCCATACGGGTATCGAAGTGAAGTAAAAATAATTATATGTCAATATTTTTAAAATATTTTTTAAGCTTTAACTTTGTTTTTTTGAATGTTTCTTATCTCTTGATTTGTTATTACACATTACCAATGTAAAAAGTAATTTATTGTTTGCAAATCTTAGTCTCTAGTGGCCGCCAAATTGCAATAAATTGCGTACACGAGTGTTGGGATGGATCGCAGGTATGCTTTGACTTCTTGCTGGATAGTGCAAACTTCTAGATCTCTGTGGGGTGGCATACGAAAAGTCGTAAAATCCTAGACTGTCTTCTTTGTAAATTCTGAATGGTTAACACACAAGCAGAACCCCACAGCAGAATGCCACATGATCATACTGGATTTATAACGGGTTTGTATAAATGGAGTGGGACGACCAAAAGTCATTCCACTCGTTTTTGGGTCACATGTAATTATGTCTTTTGCTTCTCTAACTAAATTCGTAGTTTTTATTAATAATAATAAATATTAAGAAATATTTAGGTAACACAGCCGCTCGATGGTAGCACTGTTTTAATACAACTCTACCATGACTGACAAATGATCAGCTGGAATGGATCGTATAATGGTATGCCTATACGTGAGACTTAGCCAGAATTTTATTCGGCCCGACAAGGGAGTCAATCCTTATCCCGTCACATAGAGCAGTAGCCAGACGAAGAGAGTCCATCTGAGGGAGAGGCACAGAGCTTCTGGAATTGTCGACTGAGGCCAGAATATTATTTGCCCTGACAAGAGAGGCCAGAATAAGAAGTGCTCTCGTACCATCGGGCGAGAATTTTATTCGCTCCGAAGAAAGAATCAGCTCATCTGCACTCGCAACGAATAGTGGCGGTATCTTCTGTGAGCGTCGTATGGTGAGAGGAGCTGATTAGAGTACCAGCGAATGTGTCAATGGCCACTGAAGGCCCATCGAATTTCGTGTCGCGCAGCACTTATTAATTTAAGTTGACGAATAAAGTTTATAACGTTGTTGAAAACATTTATATTAACTGTCTCGTCCCTCTCTTGGAAACAAATAAATATTTTCTTGTAACGAACCCTGGTACCCGCGAGCTCTACTCCAGCTATCTGTGAAAAGACGTCGTTAAAGGAGTCAGGACTTATTAGCTAATTTAATTGATGATGTTCCAAGTCTTATAGCAGTTGTTTTTGCCGCAATATGGCGAAACCAAGTAAGGCGTCGACCAAGTTCGACACCCAAATATTAATGTGCGTTTCCGCTGGAACTATGGTATTTGTTATTATAATTGGCGAGCAATTTCGCCTTCTGAGAGAAAATATTACGTGAGCGGTCCTAGTATACTAATTGGAGGGACTCATGCCGAGATTTCTTCCTTTTTAGAAAATTCATGCTTTGACCTTACCTTAAATGTTCTATCTGTCAAATAGCTCTTCAAAAGCTTGTGGCACCTATCAGGCGAGTTATTTTCCTAAAATATTTAATTCCTCACAAATACGCAAAACAAATGTTTTTATCGCCCTTATAAGCCAGAATATAAATATTTTGGCATTGAACAAGGACAAAAAATTTATGTTAATAGTTGTTAACATGTCACAATTAACTACAAATTTCTCTCCGAAGGGATTCTGAGTTTGGTTGTTCAATTCGAGAGAATCGGTTCGGCTGAATAAGACCCAATTGAACGAGGAGCTCAAAATCAATGATCACAGACAACGCCATTACATGGAGTTTGGAACAGGTGAAAGATGCCAAGCATATTGGGCAAAAGGTCATCTTATTTGATGACTCCCATTTTGGGTTAAATTGCTACGTAAAGAGGCCCAAAAGAGAAACCGGAGTTTTTTTACTAAAATATTTTACATTTTTACTTAACTTTGCGTGTTGATCCAAGAGAATACAAACATATATGAAACAATAAAAAAATGATTTCGCTATAATATTTAAAGCTCTTATAAGGAGCGAAGGCCTAGCCTAGTCAAAACATCTTTCAATATTGACTTTTAAAATTTTATAATTTTATTGCGGCACTCTTCTAATAGGAGTACAACATGCATATTGAATGTACAATTCGCTCAATTTAAGACTATGTAGAGGTGTATTTACATATATGCTTGCCAGTCTACGATTAAGGAGCCTATGGCTTTTAAGAAGTCGTATGTTTCAGTATTAAAGAAAAGCTTTTCAATGAAAATTGAAACAAATGAAATTGCTAAAGAATATCTAGAAAAAAAACACTTTTACGCCTTGAATAAAGATACGCCCAGAGGGAGCTAACATTTGCAAAAATAAGCGTAACCACTATTTTTGAAAAATTCCTATTACGGGCAAAATTATATCGTTTTTTTTCTGTGAAAAATATGATTTTATTTCAATAATATTTGAAATTATCAAAGCATCTTTCTGTCAAAATAACTGCCAGTTTTTTTAAGATGGAATTGAATTATGCCAATTTTTGATACCTTCGGTGAAGTAAAGGGCATTTTAGCCTGGTTGTTCTCCCTTGATCGGATCATATGGTAGTAGGCGCTTTAAGGCGATTGAGATAAAGCTTCATTTAAATCCAAATAATTTTTTATTGGTAAAGCAAGAGGAGTGCTCAAAAAGATGTGTCACTCAACTTTCTTGTTTTTGGATAAATTCCAATGCATTAACACGAAATAGCCTGTTGTCTTACTTCCAATAGTACAAATTAATTCTTCTATTTGACTGTAACTCTTTAACTTTGTGATCTTCCTGAAGTTCTGTGCTTTCAATATCAAAATCACGATCCCTGAGTCGAAATCATTTACTACAACTGACTTGAGTTTTTGTGATCCTGGTTAAGTTTTTTGTCATGTTCATGTAAGCGTTCATGTGTGTGAACAAAAAAAAAACAAGATCTTGCATTAATAATATTTTTATTCTAAGCGTGCATTAGCGTAAGTGAGAAGTTATTCACGGTTCAAGCTCTAGATGAAAATAACTGACTGACAACTGTAACATATGTAAATATGTATTGATTTCCCTTAATAACTAATTCATTTGTTTATTTTACTAATTCCTTGCAGACTGCTACATTTTTCTATGTCGGTTACGTTATTTTTTTGGTCACACAAAAAAGTCGATGTCTATTATTATTTTCCATTCGGTGTTTTACCAAACGACGTGTCGGTGTCTGCAGAACACTTCTGCGTCAAAAAGTCAGTTTTGGAAAATATGTCAGTTAGGTTACTTTTGCGGTTAGCGCTTGATATAAGGATATTATTCTTACCTTTTACGTTATGTAAAAACTTGTCTTGGTAAATATTAGTTTGAGACACAATACTCGTATGGTATATATTTTTAGTGGTTACGTTTATTTTGTCAAATATTTGCCTCGTCTGACCTTACCTTGAGCATTATCAAATGCCAAAGGATAATCTTTACCGGCGAAACGTGTTGTTTTAAGGTAAAAGGCAATTCATATTTTTTATTATTGAAGCTAACATATTTTCCAATTTGTCTTAATTCAAAATTTGTACATTTTACGTACGTAGCAAAAGAAATTTGTTTAAAACCTTTTTGTACAATTTGTTTATAAATGTGAAATCTAAGTAAATAAAATTATTTTTCTTCCTAAGGACAAAGTAACAAAGTAGAACAACACAGAATCTTATCATCAGACGGCCAGATGTAAAAAGAGTGTTGGCTGATTAAAAATGTGATTCTTGGTCTTAAAAAGAAACACAGCCGAGTCATAAACATTTATAGATGTGGCTTTTTTGTTGGTTTAGTGTTTTTTATTTGTTGTTTGGTTGATTGCATGGATTCATGCATGATTGGTTACTTAATGCCAATTCGCTAAGTGAAAGGAAGTTGACCTTTAAAAAAGTGTTATTTTTTATTTTATATACATCTACAAAAGTGTGTTGTTTTATTGACATACCCAATGTATTTAAATGTATGTGTATTTAAATAAAGATTAAACAGCATCTTAGCTCAATCAATACACACACGATTTCATCTCAGAAAAAGTGTGTATGCAAACATTGTTGGACATTTTTATAATTGAAAGAAAACCTTAATATTAAACATAGCTTTTAAGTAATGATTAGTAATCGTAATCATTTGTAATTAGATTACTTTTTTTTAAAAGTAGAAGTAATGATTACAATACGATTACATTCAGTTTTATACGATTAGTAATTGATTACGATTACAAGTAATCAAAAAATAATCAGGATTACTTGCGATTACTGAAAAATAATCAAAAGTAATAAAAAATGAGTTCGACTACTTTAAAAGATTACTTTTGATTACTTTGATTAAATATTGATCTTATAGAAAATAACTTTTTTAAAGCAGTTTTTCTATTTATGGTATATTTTAGAATTTTTGATCAAATTTAAATTTTGGAAATTGGGTGCAATTTCAATTTTTAGTGAATTTCGATTATTTATGGTGATTTTTAGAATTTGGCGAGTTTCTAAATTATGGTAAAGTTTAGTTTTTTTTTCATATTTTTGGTGAATTTTTAATTTATTGGTGAATGTTTTAATTTTTTTTGGGGAATTTATCACTTGTGGTGAATTTTTAATTTTTATTTTTATATGTTTCTGAAACATCGATTTTTTAAAATTTTGACGTTTTTCATAAAATTTTGATTTTTTGACGACATAACAAAACTGTGGTGAAATTTATACTTTTGTGGTGAATACTAAAAATTTTTTATCATAATAAATCAGTTTTAATTGAATTTTGTTAAAGTAAAAATTGTTTTATAGTGAATTTTTGAATTTGGTGTAAACTTAAATTTGGCAAAATTTAAAATTTTTTGCAAATTTTTTTTATTTCGCTGTTTGGAGGAATTTGGTTTTCTTTATTAGTTTTATGAAATTTTTAGGTTTTTCTTAAATTTTTTTATTCTTAATTTCTATAGGGGCGCTTTATACAAAATTGAATAAGGATTTAGAATATATGAACTTTTAGGGCTTGTGTATAAGTGTTCTTAGGCCCATATATCGGGACCTAGGACTGATTTATAATATGAAAAATTCGCCAAACCCACTGATCCGATGAGCCAAGTTGCAAAATCCTAGGTTGCCTAGTGCCGTCAGAAGGTTCATTACAACATCGGACAGACGCACATCGTTAATTGAACTTCCCTACCTATAGGATCCAGAAGATATATAATTTGCTAGATCGGAAATGAATTTTCTAAAAATTACAACCCAAATAACAAATTTATATATAACCTCTTCATTTTTGTGAAGAATATAAAATGGTTAAATTAACCTTTGCTGGGGCCAACCGCTAAGTGGACAAAAATTTTCGTCAACAAAAATGTCATGAATGCATGGAAAAAACTGTCCGTCATTAAGATGCTGCTATAAACTTTGATTAATATATAAAAACACTTAAACCACCACTCAAAGCTACTTTTTAAATTTTAATCTGCATCTTGCTTTTTTACGTGTTTTTCAAATAAAATGCGTAACGCAACTGTTTGTCATATTGAACTTGATGTTTTGATGGCTTTAATACCAACATTTGAAAATTTCGCGATACGTACATACGAGTACTAACAGATTTACAAACACGAATACATTATTGCCTTGACTTACAATTGAGGCAATAATTCAACCACTCAGTCGGTCAGTCATTCAATCACACATTTATTTAGCCAGCCATTTAAACTGGTACCGGATACAGACAATAATAATAATGGACTTAACAACAAATACGTTTGATTTTAATTGCTTTGTTAATTGCACTGGAGGGATAGTCGCTCGTTTAGTTTTGTTGTGCTCGTTTCAAAATTTCAAATCTCGCACTTATCTGTAACTCACGCTTGAATTTTGTAGAGTTCTATAATACGTTGCCAATAAAATACAAAAATTTAAATTTTTTTCTTTATTTTGTAAAAAATTGCCGTATAATTTTTTGGCCGATTTAGTTGTATTCAAGTTTTTTTCCTGAGAAAAAAGGTAAATATTTCCCCACAGATATTCAAAATTTACCGGTAATTTCTGCAAAAATATACTGATTAAAAAATTTCTCTAAAAACGAATTCAGACGAAGCAACCTTAGATGAAACATTGGCAGGTTCTATTTAATGTATTAAACAATCTTCAAAAATAATTAAGTAATTGGCTACAGGGCGACATTTGTGGTCCGCGGCATTTGTAGTCGTGTAGCCTGCTGTGGTCAAAGTTTTTAACGCCTAAGTTTCCATGGTCTGTAGCTATGTTTCCTTTAAGAATATGGCAGCTAAAATTTATACTATATATTAGAAAAAAATAGAATAGGTTCTATTTTGACCCGAGCTCAGATAAAAAATTAAGAAATGTACATTAGACACACTGAAATCAGATGAGAACCTAGGTAGTGCAAAGAAAGTTTTAGCGATGATATTGCCGAAAGCTTGCGACTACAATGATCATTTTTATTGTGATAACGAGTTCCATCACACACACCTACATATTTCGCGACTTCAAATCGTAAATCCAAATTTCGTGCAACATGGGCCTTCGTTTATTTTACTGAACTTTAATATATTATTATATTCTGATTCAATTTACTTTTTCTCTTATTTTTCCAATTTTTTGAACTTTTTTTGGTTCTTGTGGGGAGTTTTCGATTTTTGATTTTAGTAAAATTTCAATTTCTTATGCAAAAGTTGTGATTTTTCTAACGACTTAAATTTAAATTAACGCCCATGTGTTTTCATCTTTGTTTAGGTGTGTAAAATTCGTTTTGCACCCATATCTCGAAAATTGACTTATCGAATTTATTAATTTTCAATAAAAAAGGTGTCGCAACGAAATGTTCTAAGAATTAAATCTTCAATTAAATGGGGCTTTCAGAAATTTAATTTCAACTTCTAACAGGCGACAAGTAGACATCGTTAAATCAACTGCAATACCGAAAAGGCTCCAAAATATATATTTTATAATAAAAATTATATATGTTTTTCTCAGAACGAAAAATGACACTGAAGATGGCACATAGCCGAAACCGGTTTGTCTCCAAACCAAACTTGACAAGGGATGACGGAAATTCGTTCTAAAATTCTACATTAAAAAACCCTGTCGGAATATCAAATCAAGAATCATGTATATGTTCCCTTTACACTTCTGGCATCGGCCTTTCGTTTGCCTAAACAAAAGTGTTTGCTCAACATTTCAGAAAATATATACGAGTATTTACTTCCATGAGTTATTTCAGTTATTAGCCAAATTTTTTGGTTTAATAATTCAGACATCCAATCGTTACGTTATAAAAAAAATCCATTTTGGGATCTTTTAAGTTCAAAATTTTTTTGTATTTTAAACTTTTTAAGCAATAGTTTAGGCCATATTTCATTTAGAAAAGGAAGTAGATACACGATGATGAAAGCAGTAAAAGCCACTTCTTCATCTCGTTCGCTTTTCACCATACAACTAATGGATTTTTTATATCTTCCTTCCCCGGCTCATTTCACACATTTCATTTTTATTTTATGAAAATAACACATTAAAACTGCATAAATAAATTTGTCACAGGATAACAATGTTAACAATAGTTAATTCTTTTGCACAAATTCAGCTAGAGATTTATGGTGGGGTGTGAATTTTCAGGTAAACAAACAATTTAACAAATTTTTAAAAACATTTTTGCGTGGAAAAACTTTAATTTTTAATTGTTTTCTGCCCTTGGATCGGCGCCATTGCATATGTTATGTATGTGTCTACTGAGTACATAATTCTATTTCAGAATTAACCCTTTGTAGAAGAGTATTGGGGGTAAGAAAATTTATCAAGTAGTGCCTTTTCGTCAAAGCTGTTGCTAATAAAAATTATAATTAAATTTTATAACGACCACCGACCTTTAAAATACCACCGCTGCAAACAAACTAATTAATTACTTTTTACACCCTGATCGAGACTTTTAAAAATATTTTTCATTTAACTTTTGTTTTAATAATTTTCTTGCTAGAGTGTAAGGAAATCTAGTGGCAGCCGTGAACACTAGAGTGGGCTGAAAAAAATGTTTTACCAATCACCTCTTAGAATATTGCAAAGACCATTCTAAAACGTCTATTAACATGATTTTGCCACGCCCCTAAATCTGACTGATATTCAAACAGCTGTGGAACATTTTACAGACGTTGTGACTGCTGCAGTCAGTATTGCAACGCCAACAAAACTATCAGTTAGAAGAAATCCCACCAGTAATCAGCTAAAATACAGCTATATGTCATTGAGAAGTGAAGGTTTAGAATGTAATGGTAAAATATTCGTTTTCCAATACATAAGAACGGAAATGAACTTATGCCAAAATGCCTTACGTAATAAATTGAGCCAGAAAAATGATCCGCTATCGAGAGATATTTAAAAATTTTGGATCCGACCAAAAACACGATTTTGCGATTTTGTGCAATATTTAAATATTTTAGGTCAATGTTAGATTTTGATTAATTTCGATTATGTGCTGACTTAAAGTTTTAAGTGCCTTAAACTTTATCTTGAATTCAAACATTTTCGACGAATTAACAATTTTTTTATTTTGTTAATTTCAAGTCAACATTTTTTTTGCTTGGAAAGTTTTAAGAATTGTGATGAAATTATTGGCGATTATTTAAAATTGTGTTGCAATTAAACATATTGATAAATGTTCGATTCATTATTTTAAATTTCAAAATGTTGCGAATTTAAAATTCGCTTTTTAATTTGGTATAATTAAGTTTTTTTTTGTAATTTTTCACTTTTAGGGCGATTTTTCAAGAATGTGGTTGGTAAATTAACAATTTTTTTTTTTTACTGAATTTTCGAATCTGGTTTAATTTCGATTTATTAGTTGCGGTTTGCATTGCGTCAGTTTCGATGTTAAATATATTATAATTTTGCCAGGTTTTACATTTTAGTATAATTTTCGAAAATATTGAGGAATTTCGATTTTTTCTTTACAATTCGTCAACCATTGTTATCTGGGAAAATGTTGTTTATTGTTTTGAAAATGTTCAGTTTTTTTTCCAATTTTCTTATTCTTCATCGCCTAATTATGAAATCGCATATGCTGTCAATGTTTACGGCTGGAGTGTACAGAATGTCCGGTTGAGTGTAATTAACCCATAATGGGCAGAGAAACTTATTCTGTTCAGTGTTGCCCCTATGTTTTGCAGATTTTTTTTTATTAAATTTCCAAGGCGTGTTAAACTTTCTGGCTCACTCCATTTTCGCACATAATCGCTTACTCGTACGCGCACAATAGCATAATAAAAGATTCATTGTAGCAAAATGTTTAATTATCCTTTAACACAAACAAAATTAAAAAACATGCTGTGGCGAATGCATAATTATTTGCTACCGTTGGGACAATAATAGAATGAAATGAAACAGATACATTAATAAAAATTAAAATAATAAACAAATTGTTTATGCAGAAAAAGTGACTCCATTAATAATGTGAACATAAAATGAAATCAAAATAAAAGTTTGTCTGTCGTTATTTCAATGACTTCACAAACAACATTTTTTTTTTATTTGCGTGAACTTTTTTATGTGATTTTTATCACTGGATGCTTTATTTATGGGACTAATTTATGTACATAGGTTTTACAGTGGAAAGACAAACAGCATAAAGCTCATAAAGTACTACGTAATATTAACTTATTACATCAGAAACTATTACCACTGCAAGTAAGTAACATGCGGCAAATTAAAAATTGTTTTCTTTAATTCGAGTGACACACGCCATGTTTGTTGTTTTAAACAAAATAATTTTCTTCAAATATACGGAATTTTCCAGTGAAATTTCGTGTGATCCTACTGTTTTTATGTATTTATATTTATATATATACTCCAATATATATTTTCGTTATTTACAATAAGGCAAAGGAAAAACAAATATTAATAACACGAAGTACAAAGTTTCATATAATTAATTAATTTTAATTTAATTATAAATATTGATTTTGCTTGTTTGTATTTTTATGTTTTTGCTGTTCAAATATTAAATTGAAAATAAGTCTTTCTCACAAATTCATTTTTAGTACCAAATGTGGGCTTTACAAAGGAGTTCTCGCTGTTTGGCTCCAGTTGTGAAAGATTTCTTCGCATCTGGTGTGATGTATTTTTATCACATCCGGTGTGATATATTTACAGGGTGTCCGCCGGTAAGGTATTATACTTTGTTTGTTTATCACACTTGATTAAATGAAAGAGAATCGATCGTATATTGATAAATGTTTTATTTAATATCGGCAATTATGTATGGAATACAATATCAGATAAATGTCCGCCTCTGTTAGCCTCACAAATGCGACCCCTTTTGAACATATTTACGAGTTATTTCATTAATTTCATCTCGAATATTTTGTTTGAGTTTCTGGTTTATTTGCATAAACCTTGCTTTTCAGAAGTCCCCACAAAAAGAAGTCCGGTGCAGTCAAATCAGGCGACCGTGGAGGCCAATCAACATCACCATTCCTTGAAATAACTTGGTGTGGATAGAGGTCTAGCAGTGATTCCATTGTAATCCTGGCTGTATGCGATGTGGCACCGTCTTGTTGAAACCACATGCTAGTCACGCCCAAAAGTTTTCAATCATATCACAGTTACCTTTACGCCGTTTTCAGTTTCAAAGAAGTGAGATCCAATGATTCCTCCTGACCAAATTGCACACCAGACTATCACTTTTAAGGGATGCAAAGGTGACTGATGAATAAAATGAGGGTTTTGCATTGTCCAGAACCGACTATTCTGTTTATTCACATAT
The DNA here is from genome assembly GCA_963932375.1 of Phania funesta. Taxonomy (NCBI): domain Eukaryota; kingdom Metazoa; phylum Arthropoda; class Insecta; order Diptera; family Tachinidae; genus Phania; species Phania funesta. The sequence goes on along the minus strand of OZ010656.1, from coordinate 69,738,021 downwards.
CCATTCAAATGAAAATGTGCCTTGTCACTCATTATGATTTTTTCAAGAAAATCGGGGTTGTCATGGGCGAGCTGTAGCATTCTATTGACATATGTACGGCGGTGTAAATGGTCTTCTGGAAGAACTGAATCTTAAGTGGAAACAAATGCAAATCTTTGTGCAAGATTGTGGCCAAAGTTGTTGTTTGAAGACCAAGCTCCTGAGCACGGTGTCGAATTGAGGTTGATGGTTTTGAACACTTTCTTGAACAGCAGTAATGTTTTCAGCTGATCTTGCAGTTCGTGGTGGTCCTTGCTTGGGCCTATCAGCTACAATCTCTCTTTCTTCGAAAACATACACTACACGATAAATAGCGCGTCTTGTTGGCACGTTGTTTCTCCCAAAAATTTCACATAACTTTCTCATCGTCACCGTAATCGATGATTGTTTTGATAAAATGTTTTAACGATTAAAACACGTTGGCTTACCGAATATTTTTTCATAATAAATTTGACACGTCTCTACTTCACGAATGCCAAATATGAAGTGTCAACACTAATGTTTACCAAAATGGCGGCAAAACAAAGTAGTATACCATCCCGGCGGACACCCTGTATATCGTTATCCGGTTAAAAATATTCAATACACAACGAATTGGCTTTTTTTACAACACCAGAGTTATTCGTTTTAATGAAAAGGGAAATCTTTGCACCAAAACATAATTTCAGCGGAGAATTTCGATTCATTCTTTTTTAGACTCAGGGCAGTATCGGCGGATGTTTTGTTCGTCTACGAATATGATCAGTTACTCTTATTTCGTAGATAATAATACAGTGGAATCGTTTTATTCTTCAAGAGTTTTTTTTAACAAGTCACTTAAAAGTTCTTTAGATTAGAAATTTCAGTAACCAAAATACAAAATAACAAAAAAATTTTTAGAAATTTAAAAATTCCTTTTTAATATTTTCTAAATCTTCAAAGTAATTCAATATTGATTATTAATCCAATTTTTAAGTCTCAATTAGGGAAGGGCTTTCACTCATAATGCGGCTACCAAATCACACCTTTAAAATAGAAAATATTATTAATTCTCCTAAAGAAAACCAGAAACAAAAACCCCAGACATTTACTTTCATTAAATAATGACTATTAGGAATTTCATGAAATATTTTTCTTTTATTCATATTTGAACACTCACTTTTTCTTTCATGCTTTGTTATGATTTTGCTTTCGGTTATGAACTTTTTGTTCTGCTTTTTAAATATTTGCTGTCTGAAATATAGTCTGAAGTTTGAAGGCATTTGGTTGAAACGAACTCGTCTATTTTTAACTTTTAATTTTTGTACGATGTTGTTTTTGTGGGTTTTATGAATTTAATAAATTTAATGTTGTTATTTTTAGTTTACAACCGAATACAAGACATTGCTATTGTTGACTTGCCCGTAGTTTAGCAGCTTATTGCCGCTACCACCACCCACCCCACCCACACACATTCACCTTTTCCATTAAAAAAATTAATAATGGTGTTTGTGTTGTAATTGTGAGATTTCTGTTGGTTCGTATTTTTGCTTCAAATATCACAAGAGTTCAAATTTATTTGAAAATTTACAACGACTGGAATAATAATTAAAGGCACTTACCTTTGATTTTCTGCTTTTCTGTATCGGAAAACTGATGCTGCTGCTGCTGTTTATACTTGTGTGTGTAGGTACGCTCTGAACTGAAATATTTGTAATGAGATTTCTTTTGTTCGTCTCTGTTTAATCAAAAATAACTATTTGATTAAAACTTTCCTGCAAGTAAACGAAAAGAGAAATAGAAAATTTTAGTTTGCTTTTTTTAAATTAAAATATTGTTAAGAATATTATTTAGTAAATGCGTTATCTATTTAGGTGTATTTTAACTAGCATTTGTTACAGATTAATAATTAATTAATTAATAATTAATTTTTTTGTAAGGCAATAATTATATGTTGTGGGGAACTTCAGATAGCAGCATTCGAGGACAATAAAGTAATCCGTAAAAACATCGCAATTAATGGATTTTAAATTTATTTAACTAATTGCTCCTGCACGAATTTGACAATATTTCGCTTATCGCTTGTAACCAATAAACCAGTTTCAGATAACCTTAGTAATGTTCACCATACCACCAAAAAGGGTTTCTATTATTTGTGTATTATTTTGTAAGAGATACTGAAAGCCACCTTTTTAATCCCCATTCCTTTTGTAGTGATTCAACTGTATATTCCGGCTCATTACTCATCAATGAGATTCGCACAATCATCAAGGGTTTTGTATGGCTTTAGTGAATATTAGCTGCTGACTCTAAAAGGTACGGTCACATTAGTCAAACATTTGCCCCAAATTTGTTTGCCCATGTTTGCCCAAAATTTTTTCAAAGCAAATCAAAATTTGTTTTGTGCTCAGACTACGCACATTATTCGCCCATTTTTTTTTTATTGTTCAAACACCTGCGAAATGTTGTCAAATAAAATAAGAGAAAACACGTTTCACAGCAAGAATGGAATTTTAAAAGAAGGAGCAGAAAGAAATGGACAATGGCAAGTGAGAATTGTGAAGGACTGTATACAATTTTGTTGCAAATGTATTTTAACAATTTGCCAAGTGCTAGTTTCGGATTTAAACCATAAATATTTATGTAATAGGATCTGTTAAGCTAAACTTAGTGTCACCGCTAATAACTCAGCTTTTGGTTGCACCGGTAAAAAGTTCAGTGAGATAATTAAAATTAGTTGAAAATAAATTTATACGTGTCTAGGCGATTTTCTACAGCACGTCAGAATTTGAATAAATTGGATTTTTAAATTATGAAAAGCAATATCTTGAGAACCGTAGCCGACAGAGAGCCGAAATTTCATAATTGCATAATTTTATAGCCAAAATTTGAATATTTCTTATATGGGAGAACCCTTTCATTTTATAACTTTTCTGATTTCCTATCGTAGTGTTATTCTGTAAAAATGTCTATGTGCGTACTGTGTATTAAAATAGACAACAAAATGTCCTTGAGCCCATTTCTCAGTCCGAACACATTTGGTATTATACCGCTATGTGTCCGAGCAATACGAACACAAATTAAGCATGAAACAACAAAAATAATACAGATAACTGCTCAGTGCTCTGTATAACACAATTATTTAATGGTTAATAAATGGTTAAAAGTTCTAGGTACAATCTTGTACAATCCTGTTATACTGATGACGGCGCTCTAATCCGCACGTGATTGCCTGTGGTTCGCAGTCGAATGCCAAAGTATGCGTTACCGTCTCCAAAACTACCTTAATGGTACAAAAACATCATCAACCCCCATTCTTATCTTAGTTAGATTATATTCTCTATTGACTTAGCGATCCTTGCTTATTTCATATACCCGAACTTGAACAGAAACAGATTCGGGGGTGCTGTTATTTGAGTTGAGTTTCACTATATAATCGACTAAAATAAGTGTGACTTATTAAAAACCTCTACTGCCGCCAATTTGTTACAGTTAAACAATTTATTACGATTTAATTTCATTTTGAAGTTTAGAAAAAACACAAAAATATAAGAGATTGTGCTTAGCCTACAGGGCCGCTTATGGTACATGAGTGCAGTGCTTTTCTTAGTTAAAATAATTCCAAGTATAAGTTGACATTGATATTTGTGTTACTTTCTTAAAGCGAACAAACAAAAATTAAAAATAAGCAGTAGACAAGATACTAAGGCGTGGACCATCGAAAACTTAAAAGTAGCTAAAATTCAGCTTTTATAGTTGCAGAGGTATCATTAATAAACCATTTGATGGAAACAGGCACTCAATTTCATATTTTATATTAATTACCTTCAATCTCAAGATCAACTTGATAAAAAAAAAATATTTGCTGTTTAATTGAATTTAATTTAAACTTAAAATTTAATTTGTTTGAAATCAGAAGGTTGGTAATTGTTGTTTTTAACTTAAAATCTTTCTCTAGTAGTAATTTGTGGTATATTTCTTTTTTAGGTGATGAACTATGCAGCTGGTATAAGAACTGAACGAATTCTATTCAAAAGCGAAAAAGGGGTAACATTTTTACGTTTATCTTGAAAATTGTGTAATATTTGTTTGGCGGACAAATATACGAGTAATGAATGAACTCTTTAATAATTATGTACCAACATTTGCAAATAAAGAATACTTGCCACTAAAACTTGTCATGATTCTCGAAGCAATCAAAGTTTGTTTAAATATTTTATACAAATTTCACTAGGGTGTTTCAAAAAGTGATGGAAATTGTTGTTGCAATAAGTCGATTGTTTCATATGTGGCATGGCAGGTGGCACCGTTGTTCTGATACCACTTGTCGTTCAGTTAAGGCCAGCAGAATTCCACTGTAATGCTTCTGTAACAAATGCCGGGTTGATGTTTTAGGGTCTACAGGGACACTCTCAGCAGACACTCTCAGCAATAATGTTTTGAAGAGACCGACCGGTATGTCGACATTAAGGAGCCTTACTACCGATAATTTACCCAATTTCTTCAGTCTTTGAATTGCGGACATACTAGATACATTTCTTCATGCCATTACACAAACAAAATACACAGAGAAAATAAAAAGTATGTATGTGTTTGTGCGCTCGTCTGTAAACTCCCGAACATAAACTATGCAAAATCATCCATACAATCTCGATCAGAGACAAAAAATTATGCTTAAACTGAACAGGAGCATCTAGACGTATTTTTGGAACAGAAGATTACAAACACATTTTCTCTCGTTATTTTGCAGACGCTCTCTCAATGTGCGAACAATTTTATGGCTAGTCAAAATGTAGTGCTATGAAACCGAGGGATTTTTAGTAGCCAGATTACTCGGAAAACACTATCTCAAAAACATTATTACATCAAAATTATTTAAGTGAAAATTTAGATTTTTATGGTTATTTTATATTTGCAGTATTAAAAAAAATAAATCGGCAGTGAGAGATAAGACAACAATAAGACATTGAACGTTATTTTGATGATTCTTTTTATTGCTAAAAATAGCAATAGTGCTATGTATAGTTCGGACACCATCGTCATATTAGGCATTAAACATATTGACCACATCAGGCCACACGGCTACACGACTACAAATGATGCTGGCTACTAATGACGCCCTGTAGCCAGCTACTTCATTGTTTTGAAAACGGCAGCTACATAGTAATGTTAAAATATTTATATTTCAGTGATGCTACTTTAGATTTTTTACGTTTCTAAAACTCGGTTTTTTTTCATGAAACAAGCCCTGTAGAAATATAATAGATGCCATGCATTAAGCTCTTCGAAGTGTGTACTGTGTATATATTCTAAAAACAAAGACAATATCAAATCAAGAAACAATAAGCATTAATTTGATGTGTAATATTCTAGAGTTCTTAATAACTAAAAGAAATAAACGTGCTGAGATATAGGGGCGAAAAGTTTTCAACTGTTGTACACTGCTCGTTCGAATGTAGGTGTTGCCAACAAACAATACTGTCAGGTATTTTTATACGCTTAAACTTGAAGTATGATCAGAGAGGTTTACAAGGTTTTAGTTTACACTAAAACAACAATATTTTTATTTTGTAGCCAACAAAAATAGAAATTAGTTTAATTTGACAACAACGATAAAAGCAGCATGGACAACATCCTGCACCCATGTTGCCTTGTTGGCGTCCAAATAATCGTTCTCATATAAACGTGTGTATTTTAATTTTTACAGATTGTAGTCTGTAGTCTGCTGTCGTAAATGTGTTTAAAGCTTTAAGCTTTCAATGATTCATAATGGCGAAAAAGTAATATTGTTTACACAAACGTCCATTTTTGATGAAAGGTTTTGGTTATATTATTATTTTTTAATTGATTATGTTGCTGTCACTATTTTTACTAGTTACTCACTTCATCAGTTAATTAGTCTTTGGGTCTTTTTTAACTGATTTGAATATTTTGATGACGTTTTTTTTTTGTTTTTATTATTTTGTACTAAATTTATTTCGTATTTATATTTTTAGAAGTTTGTTGTTTATAGTTTTGTTTTATGATTAAAATATCTTATTATATTTTTTGTAAAATCAATTTTTTTGTGCTTGTAGGTGATAAATTGTGTGAAATATAAGCGATTGTTTTATAAATGATTTCTTATTAACCAATTAATTCCATAACAAAAGCTTTTTTCTCAACCATGTAACACAATTTATTTTTATTTTGTTTAATTATGATAATAGATTAGTGGGCTAACACAAAAAGTACTAAGAAATAGAAGAAAGTACATTCCAAAAAATTATTCTTCAAAATGCACAACAAAAATAACAAACAAGGTACATAAATCAACAAAACAATAAAAACACAATACCTGCCAACCGCAAACACCAATTCTGATGCAATACAAAGTAATAAAACAGTAATCACTAACGTCTACTAATCTCTTTAAAAAATACTCGAACTACTAGCTTTACCTGCTCCCTGCTATGTGACTATAAGACTTACCTGTCATCCTCAAACGCCAGTTCAGATGGAACGCAAAGCAATAAAATAGCAATTAATAACATCTACTAACCCCTACAAAAACACCCAACCTACGAGCTTTACCTGCTAGAGGTTCATACCTACAGAAGACTACATGATAAACTAGGTTCACCTGCTACCAGCTCACATGACGAAATGATACTTGACAAACAAACTTGGCAAACGATGGCGTTCAAAAATTCTATTTAAAATCCTGATGTTCATCTATCCTTGAAACATAAAATACCTGTTAGATTAAAATTAATATTTTGCGTAATATAAAATTCCTCTAAAAGTACTGATGGATCCCATTACAATTTCAGCAATTAATCTGCGTTTCAAATGATGACGGAAACTTGTTCTAAATATCTATAAAAAATTATCATTTTCAAAATATCAAGCCAGGAATCTATTTCAAACTACTGTTTCCTCGTACAAGCTCATAAGTTTTTAAAACACTTATAAAAGTTAAATATCTAATTTTTGATTTGATATTCCGACAGAGTGTTTTTATGTAGAGTTTTGGAACGAATTTCAAATTTGGTTTGGAAACAAACCGGTTTTGGGTATGTCCCATTTTCAACGTCATTTTTTTCTCTACGTTAAAATATCTACTATCAGTATTAAGAAAATATGTGAACAAAAGAAACCAAAATCTTTACCTTTAAAGACTTCTCCACATTCTACTCCTTTGTGTACGAATTTTAAATACAACCTCCTTGGCTAACTGCCTGAATAATTTTTCATAATTCTTAAGCTGACTAAGTAACGCTACGCTACAAAAAAATAACACGATTCTGACAATAGATTCCGTCAGATGGGACAAATAAAATATACGTGTATCAGCGTTTTGAAAATTTATGTTTGGGTCTTAATTTTTGAGGGGTTAAAGATTGATTTTGCACATTGTTATAGTGAATCGGCATGGGAAATCTTGATATCCTTACATTTTACATATAGGCTTAGTTTGGAACTTTTTTGTAGAACACTGCAGAGAACACTTTTTGGGAGCACTTTTAACAATCTAACTCTTCGCGGTTTGTGTCTCTTTTATACATTTCTTGAAAAACTGCAAAAAACTCCTTTTTAAACAACAATATAGCGGGCAGAAGTATCCTACAAAAAATGTATTTCATACAATTCTACTACAAGTCTTCAAGTAAACCAAAGCTCAATATTCAACTTGAACGTCAGAAATAAGCCAAAACTTTAAAGGCGCTTAAGGAATATTTTCGTACTAGTGGTAAAATTATGTCTTACGTAAAATATCGCAAAAGAGAGCTTTTTGACCCTGATATCAAAAAACTTATGCAATTTTACTAAATGATATCATCAATGGACTGACCGGCTGCATAATATATTCTCCTATTCCTCGAATATACCTCAACTCCATGCTAAGTGCTTAGAAAAAATTAGGTGTTCATATGGCAAGGAAAATTCATTTTTGGAATTATCACAAGAATTACTTTGAGCTACAAAGTCTGAAAAACACGGTAACAAAATTTTCATCAGACAAGTGCAGATATTGAAGAACACTAAAGGCAAAAGTATTCACTCTATTATATCCGAAAGAGGCAGGATAATATTTGATAACGACAACTCAAACTGCTCAAATTTCTATTAGTTGCGTTTAGCGAGGCTGTACTGTAGATTAACATTTATAATACATTTCTAATCTATTGAAAAACTTTAAAAATTATTAAATAAACGTAACATTTTTATCAAGTCAGGTTTTTTTACAATATTATGACATATTATCCCATGTTTTGAAGATTAAATAAAATCGTTACTTTGTAAGAAAAAATCATCATATCGGGACAAAAAATCATCACCTATGATTGTTCCAGTTATTATAAAATAGAGCGGTACTCAGAAAAAGAAGAACGCATTATCATTGTGAAAACTCATTACACTGAGACCACTCGCGAACTTCACGTAGAAAGAGCAACTAACAATAATTCGAAGAGTGATCAGAAAAATTATGAATAATAAGTCGATATTGCAACGACTAACCGGGTGGTCTATCAACGAGAGAATCATCGAATATATCCATTCGGCAGTGACTCTGTGAACGGTATTCGCTACAGGAACATATTAACCGAAATTTTGAGGAGCAGAACTGCAGGGTCTGTTATACGGCGCATAAAATACTAGATTTTATTGCAGCAAAAATGCCCATAGTGCAGCCTTGTTAGATACTCTTATTAACTACAGAGCATATACTACGAACACAGTTTCCTTTGAAAGCTTAAATAGATCTTGTGATTGAATGGAGCTATAATTTATCCAAAATACTGAAATTATATTGTGACGCTTGGTTTATAACGATCCTTTAGAACCATAAAACGAAAATATTTAATAAAGTTAAGAATTTAAAATTCATCTGCCGCTTAGATTCGAAATGAAGTTCAGAAAAATTTTCATACTCGTACAAATTTTCTAAGATTTTTCGAAAGTTGAAATTTAATTTAGAATGAATAAAAATTAGAAAATAGAAAGTTTGTCACAATATTTTTTTTTTGTAGAAGAAACAAATTCTCTTAAATGAAGAGAATAAATTAATTATCACAACTTTCTTAACAAGTCCAATAAGACGAAGCCTAATACTTTGTTATGAAAAAAGAAAATGAGAAGTATAAACGATGACGTTGTAAAGTTTTATCGCAATGCCTACCACATGCCACACAATTTACTTTACACGACTTTATGATGGAGATAAATAACAACAACAAAACAAATTGTCATCGTTGACAGTTATTAAATTTTATTGTTTTAATTTTTATGTTCAAATAAAGTTTACTTTAATGTTTTAGTGAATTTATTATTCTGTCTCATTTTTATTGATTTTTTTTTTTAATTTCGGAAATATTTAAAACAAAAAGCGTTTTATATAAAAGTCTTCAAATGAATTCTAATTAAGATGAGATAAAATTTATTTATTTGATTATTATCTCAAAATCAAACTTGGATGTCATTATGACAGCAACGAAAGCAATCATTTGCTTGAGGTTCTTTCCAATGACAGCCCGTGTTTTTTGAACAGTTTTTTTCTTCATTAAATATTTAATTTATTTTGGTTAATATGTATTTAAATAAAAACGTCAACCTTTTACTTCGTTTTCTTCTGCGCCTCCCAGTTGTGTGCCATTTTTGCGATGAAGTCATTCAACATGGTCTGTGCCGTTTTAAGTACAAAAAAAAAACCAAACAAAATATAGAATTTAAAACCAGCAAAACCTCAAAAACACCATCATACTGTTCGTTTTTTTTGTGTATTGACGTTGGCTGCTGGTACCATATTTGTGCGAACGTAATCGTAATTAAAGAGGGGCTACAACAAACCTGTTTCATTTTCTAAAAAAAGCCAAAAGAAGCCAACATCTTCCCAATTAACACTTAATGGAGAACAAGTTACATACACTCACCCATTCATTCTGGTGACGAGCAGTTACCGTTCTGACCGTTTTAATATGTGTTACATACATGAATACGCATTTTAATGAATATAAAACGAACGTTGCTGTTTAGGGAAAACTGTGAATTCTATTAAAGATTTTATATTTTTGCGGTTTCAAGAAATCATAATTATTTGCTTTTATTATTATTAGTAAGTAGGTCAGCAACAAAAAAAAAAAAAAAAAAAATTGGGAACAAATAAATTAAAATCAATTGACATATATTTGCCGTATATAGAGTGACAACAACGGTGTGATGTCAAATCAATTCTGGATTTATTTGGTGCTACATTTATGTCATTAGTTGTGAAATACTACATTAATCGAATCCGAGAAACTGAATTTTTGCGGCCCAATTCTAATCTCTGTCTAACGTTCATAGCGCCCATTTAGCCAAATCACGCCGCTGTATATAGCCCTCCGCCTTCAATTCTTGCATCAGCACGATCTTGTACGGATATAGGCGCAAATCCATGATAGCTTGCAAGTGACTTGTAGAAGTTGGCAAAATGAAAAAGTTACGGTATATCATCTCCTGTGCTTCTGTCCTGCCATAGAGAACCAACGCCAGAATCATTTTGGTCGGAGTTCCTTCGACAGCCTCTCCGAGCTAGTGAAGGTGGGAAAACGGAAAATTTATTCCTTGACAGACATAGTGACCATTTAACCCTTCTTCTATTCCAACTTTCTACACTTTTCTTTATTTTCTACTTTTTAACTCTCCTCTCTCTCTCTCTCTATCTCTTTCTCTCTCTCATTATCTTTTATTAAGGTAACACAAAGCGGGTGGATACGCAGTCCACTGCTGCAAACGCCCTGTAAACCTAATCCTAACCTAGGCTCAAATACAATCGCAAGAAAAGCTGGGTCAGGCCGATTCTCTCTCGTTGTCCAATTCAGTTGATCAGCACCGAATTGACTATTTGGGATCTTCTTAGATACTGGCGGCTATGACTAGTATCTTGCACCAATCTCTCTCTCGTTGTTGGATTTAGGTCCAAAGAGTGGACTTACGTTCAAACTTTTCCACGACTGACCTTATGGTGGGCTTCACATTACGTATTTACAACTGAACTGGAATTATTATAATTTTTTTTAATAAATTCCAAACGGTCGTCAAACTTGAATCGATGCGTGACGAAATGGTAATTATTACTGAATATTCTGCGAGCTAACTTAGACAACTTCTAACATAATAATTAGAAAAACTTTAATTACTATTAGAGTTGCAACAGTCACGAACTAGTTCGTCCAATTGGCAGATTGTTTCAGAAAGGTGGTAGCAACTCTACAACGTCTACAACAAGCAATTTTCAATTCCAAAATAAATTGTGGCTTGTTTTTGCAATTTTTGTAAAATTGCTACTAACTTTAAGAAATAATTTCTGAATTGAACGAAGTAATTCGTGATCGACACAACTCTAATTTTTGTATGGTCACCCCAGAAATACATATATGACGAGGGCGTGAGAGCGATGTTATAGAGCAACGTATTTTATGAATAATAAACGTAATTGTTTAATAACTTCCGAAAAGCTTTAAGAATAATATATTTTTTACCACTGCTTCAAATAAATGTCTGCTATTGACATAATTCATCTAAATATATTAAGTTAAAAAAATAAAGCATCAGATCTAAACAACTTCTATAACCAATATCGTATAACAAAGAAATATAAAACTCGCTTTTCATATTCCGGTCTGCTCCATCATTTTATGAGTCATGCCCATAAATTTAAACAAAACTTTAATTGCGTACAACACGATCAACGTTGCTAAACAAAAGTGTGGGCAGTATAAAAAATGACAAATGAATAAAAATAAAATCATAAATTTTTGTTTCTTTGTTTTGCTTAGTTTTCTGCCAACAGCAGAAGATCGATCTATATTTCATACACCTTTCGTAAGAAGCAGACAGTAAACGGCTGGCTGATATTTACACAAAAGAGCCATAAAGAACAACGGGTAACAGGTTCCAATAAGAAAAAATATTGAATATACACATGGAACTTAGAGCAATCATCCACAATTGAATGGTGGTGAACCAAAAAAAGGAATAAAAATAAACCTCAAGGTATTAATGAACGAACAACTTCGAAAACTTGAAGTAGGTCAAACCAAATTCGAATGTGCAAACAGTGGTGGACAAAAGTAAGTAGCATAAAAGTCGGTACAATCTCTTCTTCGCTCTCTTTGACCATCACTATCAAGTACATTTTCAGCTATGGTTTCAGAAGGTCCATTTCAATTTAGATTGACATACATAACTATTCGTTACATTCTTTTTTAATATAATTTTTGGTCTATGACTTTAGGATGGTCCGATTTAAAATTGCTCCATATCGGTTGTATATCGTAATTTCAGGAGTAGGATTTCGGCTAACAAGCTACTGGGCGGTTCGGCTACTCGCAGGGAGTAAATACAACCTTGCCCGCTTGAATTCCTAACATTTGTCTGAATATGAAAACAAAACACAAGCACATACGTTGTTCTATCTAAACACATTTAAATATTAAGTTTTAATTATCATTCGGTTTACTAGAATTTATATTTACTTGTAGATGATTTATATATCATGGTGGATGCATCAATAATATGTTTGGTCAACATAAGTTGTTTTATCCACTTTTATGGACTACCAGAAAATTTTATAAAACGTTTGTATGACGTTTTACTATGTGACTTACAAAATTTGAATAATTCATAACAAATTGCCCATAGTTTAAAATAGCTGCGATAAAGTGGGTGATGTAGCCTAAGTAGCCAATGCATTGACTACTAAAGCGCCTTTCACACTACTAGATCGAGTAAAATACTTGCCAGAAAATACGGATAGAAATTTGACAGACCTGGGACTCTCATCGTGTTCAGAAAAATTTTTCTAAATGCTGAAACTTTCCATTTTATCAGGGTTACATTTTTACAGAAGCAAACGAAGAAATTATCAAAAGCAGCTGTTGAACAAATAATCATGTCGATTGTTTCGCCGCCGACAGAGCGCTGCCGGAGATATTTTTTTTAGATTGCACCTCATAAAAGCGGCCGCTTTTCAATGTATTATGTTCACTTTAGTGTAGTGTAGTTTTTTACTAATTCATTTTGCTTTTTTACAAAAAAATAGATTAAAAACTTCAGCAGCCAAAAGGCCCATCGCCGCCGAAAATATAATTTCGGCTTCTTTCTCTGCTAATTCCTCGAAGTAAACAAACGCGCCTTTTTCATTCGATTTCTAGCGTAATAGTGTGAACACACAATACGTGGTTTGTTCAAAAGAAAAGATGAAATTTGAATTTCTTTTTTTTTTTGTCTCCTTCAAAGTAATCCTCTTCAGACATATTGCACTTATGCCAGCGCTTCTTCCAATCCTCGAACCACTTGTGCAATGCTATTTTCGCTCTTTTCGGTATGGACATCCGCTCGTTCTTCGATTCTAACTTTATCTCATGAATTGTGGCGAAACGCGTTCCTTTCATTGGTCTCTTCAGTTTTGGGAATACGAAAAATTCGCAGGGAGCCAAATCTGGTGAATAAGGTGGCTGAGGCATGATTAGGGGGTTGTTTTTCATCCATTTTTTTCAAAAGTCAAAAATCGAAGAACTCAGACATACGTGACTAACCTTTTCTGTTGTCAACAACAAACTACTAATCCAAATTGGCTGGTAATCTCAACATATGACCAAGATAACAAAATAAAAATTTCTCTAATCGAATGTACACAGCCCACGAAAATTCAAAATTCGACTTTCCTGTTGAACAAATCATGCATAAAGAAATTTTGTAATCAAAAATTATTTATTAAAATAACTATTTCTTTAATATTTTTTTTTTTTGTTGCTAACAATTTTATCAAATTTATTTTTATGTAACAACATTAAACTGTTTAGTTCTATTAATAAATCCATGAAAATTATAACGTATGTGAAAAGAAGAAAAAAATAAATGCAGCCAGTATGGAAATTTTCGTAAAGAACTTCAATGTCTTAAATAAACTAAAGCTTAAACAAAACCGGCTTAAAGTTAATTAAGCCACATTTTTATATAGAAACAACATCATCGTAGATGGATGGTTATTTGGTTGTTGGTTTGTGTGGCTTGAATGTTGCATGAGCATTTTAGCAAGTTTGTTGCTCGCCCAGTTGCATGTAACAACTCTGCGCACCGGTCAAATGATCGATTTAACTGTGTTTTTGCATTTGCGCTTTTTTTTTTAAGAATTCGTTATATTGTTAATGTGACTTGTTTGTAGTTTTTCTTTCTTTTTTATTTAACAAATAGTTGTAACCAGCAACCAGTTTAAAAATTGGGTTTAACAAAACGCTTGAGGTGTAATGTATTTATTTACTTAAGATTATTTTAGTGGAGAGGAGGAAAACTACTTGTGAACACAGAAAAAAGGCAATAATGCATTCAAACATTTGCTAAATGGACGAAAAGTGTTGAATAAATATTTTTGTAGACGTCAAATAAACCCACTAATTGCTTAGAATGCAAGTTATTTATAAAGTAGGGCAGGCAGCAAGGAACTATTTTTTTTATATTCGAAAGTTACCAAAATAATTTTTATTAAAAACTAGATGACCTGGTGATCTAGCTACATACGAGAACTCCAATTTAATCCCGCAAGCTTCCCAGTTGGTTGGTTGGTTGACATGGTAGCCTGCTGCACGCAGGCTGACAAGTAAGGTCTGAATGACCCCGTTTTGACAAGAACATACCACTCGCCAGGTAAGTAGCGTCTTAGAGCCTATGCTCGCACTAAGACTAGGGAGCTAGATCCATCCCGTAGCCGTTAGATATCTTAAACTATCGTTGAAACAGCACCTAGATATCACACTGAGATCCTTCAGTATGTAGTCTCCAAGAAATTTGTGTCTCCTGACAGCCAGGGCAGGGCATTCGCAGAGTAGGTGCAAAACCGTCTCGTCCTTCTCTATGTCCTTACAACTGCGACAGTGGTAATTATAGGGGAGTCCAAGTCGCCTGGCATGTTCTCCTAATACCCAGTGACCTGTTAATATTACCAGCAACCTCGATAAGTTCCTCCGATCACGACCTATCAGTTGCATAGTGCGCCTAAAATCAAAACAGGGCCACATCAATTTAGAGACCCTCCATGTGCTCAGTCTCCGCTTCCTATTATCAGCCTCCTGCATGCCTTCATAATAGCAAGTATTTCAGCTTGAAATACGCTGCAATTATCCGGAAGACGATAGAAGATGCCTATCTCAAGATCACTAGAAAAGACGCCAAAGCCTACACCACTGTTCATCTTAGAACCGTCCGTGTATATCCTGACGTTATAGTTCTCCACGAGACTACCACCGCACCACTCCCTCCTGGAGGGGATTAATAAGCTTCCCAGTACTTCCTTATGTTAGATATGGTCATCAAAGCTTGTTGTAACGACTATATGTATTTCAGTGCATAAAAGATTATTAATTGTCATTTATTTTAGTAAGAAAATAAATTTGTAATGTTCACTTTTTTCGATTGTGTGCAGCAGTATGTAAACTTTTTAGGTGAATTTAACATTTTGAGAAACGTGCGATTATGTGGTGAACTTTAAAATTCACTGCATTTTCAATTTGATGATAAAATTAACAATTTTTTTAGCAGAGTTCGTCGGTTTTTTTGGCTATTTAAAATTGTTGATAACTTTTTACTTTGTAAGTAATTTTGAGAAATTGTGGTGAACTGTAAGATAATAGCGATATTGACACTTTGGCGATTTTTGCTGATATAAAATTGTTCAGATTTTGTGGAGAATTTCAGTATTCCTGTTGTTGTTGAAATTTGTTTTTGTCACTTTTTCGATTATTTGGTGAATATTAAAATGTTGGCGGTTAATCGATTTTGATATAATTATCGAAATTTGTTGTATGAATTTCGGCGCTTTTATTAGTTTTCGTCCACTCTAGATATCTTTGAGAGAATTGGTTTAGGATTATATAGATTTTTAGATTTTTCTCTTGATAGATACACATCTGTAACAATTCTTCCAGTAAGTGGGCTACATATATATAAAGGAGACTTTTAAGGTATGTTTTTAAATCTGTACATAATATTGGTCATCACACCGTTGTTTTGGTTGAGAAATGTATTTATTTTTAATACAAAGAATGCGGAATTTCAGGACCGTGAAACAACATGGCACATGGGTAGTTTGGAATAAAATAACTTGTCGGAAACTATTAAAAATATTCAATAAATCCGTGTTGTTGAAAAAATCTGTTAATATTTATACAATATTTATTCGTAATAAGATTCGCCATTTTAAACACTTTTATTATAATTTTTGTCGTCCCTGTTCTGGAATTGTAAAACACTTGAAATTGAATAGTTCTAAAATCTTCTAATCGGCATTTCGCATTTTTTCCTTTTTTGCACCTGTTTTTTACATTTACAAAGAACTCTTTTCGGGCGCCCCAAATGCATTTTAAAATTTTTTGTGGAAAATAATAAATAATAATAAATAAATATTGAAAGAAAATCATTAAATTTTAAGGCAAAATCATATTTTTAAAATTTAAATTAAGGTTTAACTGAAGAAACCCTGATTATAATTCATTCCATCAAACTTTTTTATTCTAAAAATAACGAGAGAAATTCTTTGAAAGTGAAAAAGAGAAAAAAAAGCTAAAAAATTCGGAATTTTCCACTTTCGAATAAAATATTGCGGGTATTGAATACAGTACAGCACTGTTTTTTTATTTTTATCTATGCATGTGTATACATGTGTACAAAGGAAATTGTAGTCTTAGTTCTTTTTACCACTTGGCCTCTACATTGTCCAATGAACGCTGGGTAATAGATGCCTTTTTTTGTAATAAATATTTTTTGAATAAAATATAAAAAAATTTAAATCATTCCATATTACTATAAATATTTATTATACATATTTTTAAAGTGCAAGCAGTAAACTACACAATTTTTTAACAATTTATTCCAAAATACCCTAAAATAAAAGTGTTAAGGTTTTATGTCAAAAAAACTCTGTTTCAAAAAACACTTTAATAATTTAATTAAAAAAATCAGCACCAGACAACACTGATCAGTTTACTCTTATCAATCGTCAAAAATTCACTTCCTTCAATATTTCATTGTAAGCTCAGTCACAAGCAGTATAAGTGTTGTTGTGTTAGTAAAACAGTCTGAGTGTATAGAGTTTTTTGCACTTGCACTTACATGTGGCAACGGTGGGTTAAGAACAAGAAACCCATTAGATTGTTCATACTTCTAGCACGAGCTGCATTTGTATTTTATCTTCTCCTCCTTCTTCTTACTTGAACTCATATCAAACAAAAAAGGTTGCATGCCAATAAAAATTTAGAATTCTATTATTTTTCTTAGGAATTTATGTGCACGTGTAATTAACAAATTGCATGTAATTTCCTCTACACATGACTGCTTAACCATGATTTTTCTTTAACATGAAGTGTTCTCGTTTTTATGTCTTTCAAGAATTTCCTATCATATTTTTCTAACTAATTTAAAGGAAGTTATTACATGCTTATAAGCACGGGAGAACTCTTAGGCATTCTTTAAAGGCCGCTAGGGTTATTTCAATGGCTTGACAGTTTTAATAGACATTTTTCTGAGTAGCCGATTGACAACTACACACATATATTCTATAAGAGAGACGACCAGACTCCAAGCTGCGACCGGTCTGGTCTGCGCAAGTCGTTTTAGTAGCAACCAACCATCGTTTCTATTGTGAAATTTATAATCTTGTGCTTAAGCTTGCTCTATATGAACTCTGCGGATTTCAAGCTCGTATCGTTATTGTTTGTCGGTAAAATATTGTTTTGAATAAAAATATGCAAAAAAAAAAAACTTTTTTATAGCAAAAAATTATTTAAAAAAAAAAAAAACTCTAAACACAATTATCGTTTTCATTTCAATGCTCGCAAGCATGTCATAAAATAAGAATGGAAAATATAAAAAACATAAATATGTTATTGCGCTACCACGGGCTTTATACACACATACACACAAATTAAATAAAAACAAAAACCCTATAATGATCGACACAATAAACGTGATCTTAATTTAATGTTCCATATGATTGCACACAACACGTTTTTATTTAAGGTGGAGGGGATTCCAAAACTTCCATGCTTGTTTGTTTTGCTAATGAACGATTGAGTGAGACCTGCGGGGACAAAGTGTAATTTTGTCATGAGAACTAATTCTGTGTATATCGTAAGGATTGATATGTTTTTGTTTGGAAGCCGAAGGGTATTGTAATAATAGATTATGACCACAGGTTAACCTGGTAGTGCTACGCTCTCAATATTAGCCATTATATGTATATATTGAGGAAAGTTTTTCAAACAAAAAAGTGGCGAGACTTTTGTCAGTGTATGTATGTTATGTCATTAAGTACAAATACATCTAAAAAGTACAACTTATAAGATCAAATTTATCATTTCTATACAAATGGCTGGCACCTTAGTGTACAGGGTGGTATTAGTGAAACTGTGAACTTTTTGATCACTTTGATACATAAAATTCGCTTAAATTCCAAAGGATACACTGAGAGAAGAAAACTTGTATAGTACAAGTTTTAGTCAAGTACAATAAATTAAAAATAAAATATCGAGAACCGGATTTTATAAAGCAAAAATAAAATTGACAATTACAAAAAAAAAAACGAAAAATGACACTGAAGATGGCACATAACCGAAACCGGTTTGTCTCCAAACCAAACTTGACAAGGGATGACGGAAATTCGTTCCAAAATTCTACATCAAAACACCCTGTCGGAATATCAAATCAAGAATCAATTACAAAATTGTCACTTTAAAAAATTCGATCACTGTAAGCCCGAAAAACCCGATCGATCACCGTAGTGATTTTTCGAAAATAAGAATCCATTCAGTGCTAAGGCCTAAATCGCATAACATGTTTTTTTAAAAAGCCAAGGATTTTTAAATTTTTTAATATTCGAATATTCAAACTTAATATAAAAAGTTGGTAAGAATAAAATTCTATGATCTCATATGGAAATAATTAAATTAAATCGAAAAACCCACTGTTATTTCGAAGTTCGAACATGCGAAAAATAAATTAAAATTTCATATATTGAAACAAATTTCTGAAAAATTTTACAGACAAAAAATGTCTCATATAGAATATGTTCTACTCCCTCAAAGTTAAGAAACACTGGTCTAAGCGCATTCACATGCACATGTACATACAACTGCGTTAATATTCAAAACAGTGTTTGTGTAGGCCGACTATTAAAAGCTACTGTTGAAACCTACAAGAAGCATTGATAGTGATAGTTACTAGCTTCGAAGAAACAAATTAATCTACACCAACGCCTTCATCAAAACTTCACGTTTCTTTAAGTTCGTTTTTTAATAATCACCTTTTTTACAATTATTTTCACTTTAGTGTTTTTTGATATCTCGCAGAAGAAAGAGACAAAATAATGTCAGTAGTTTTGTTGTTTAGATAAGCTAACAACAACAAATGTACAAAAAATATTTGTGTCACTTCGATTGATGTCACGTAATGTGTGTTGAATTATCAACATGCAACAAAATATATCTACATGTAGGGTTCTCTAATAGAAACGGGTTTTATTATTTACTATTCGAGTTAGTTGTGTTGATTAATTTAACCTAGAAAGTTACAGTGTCAGTTAGGTGATTTAAACCCCTAAAATTTTTCCTTAAGTCGGTAGGTAATGGTCATAAATTACGAATCGCTGGTATTAAGAGTGTCAACAATCTGAGCCAACGCTCCAATTGAGTCTTATCCATACGCTAAACTCCGATGTGATTTTATTTTAATATCTACCTGTCCCAAATGGAAAGCCCGCCCTTATTGAGTCATCCTACAAAATGTATTAATTTATCATAAAATAGACATAATAGATAATAGAACAAATTGAGAATTCACTAGAAACCCTAACAAACTTCTAATGGAAATCGACATTTCAGCAAAATATTACGAAAAACGCGAAATTTCACCAAACATCTAAAATTCACCAATAATTTCATATGTCGCCAGAAAATCGCAAATTTGACAAAATATTTAACCATTTTGTAAATCTGATTTATATAAAAACTAAAAGGTCACCAAAAAATAAAAATATCAGGAATTCACCGCATTTGAAAATATCACCGTGAAAGTGAAACTTCTTGCTAGCAAGTCCAAATTGTACCGAAAAATTTAATTTTATCGCAAATCAAAAATACACCCAAAAATCTCTAATTTACCAAAAAATTTCAGCACTACTGGAAACTATAAAATTCGCCATAAGCCGAACGAATGTTGGAAACTCGGTTATTCATTAAAAATCAATAATTCATAAAAAATCCAAAAATCGCACCAAAACAAAACTAATTTTCAGAAGTCTTTTAATTCCAATATTGTGTAAAACGTCATTTATTGTAACGAAATTGTCGAACTGAATTTTTATTAATTAAGTGAATAAATTATACAGGTTCAAATTCATAGATGTACATATATTTTTTTTGATTAAGAAAGAACAGTTTTTGTTTTTATTAATACGATAATTTTAAGAATTTCGAAGGCGTTAAGTTTTGAATACTAGCAAAATGGATTTATTTTTTTCCTGTGTAGTGTCCATCGCGAATGTCAGCTACTTAAGCCACCTCATGATGAAATTTTAATACGAAAGTCTTCTAATTATTACTAAATATGAACTTGAGCCTCAATAAATTAAAAAAAAATTAGAATGTTGTAATGAAAAACTATTTTTCAGGAAAAAAAATAAATAATTTTCCACAAAAACACATTTTTACTTGGGTGTAGGGCATATAAGTCTCGGCATATACGAAAATAACGCTCTTACACGTTTTCATACAACGGTCTTACGTTGTAAAAATGTATGTGACTGTATCAGTTTTCAGCTGGAATTGGGTAAAATGCATCTGGATTCATGCAGGTTGATGTCTGATTTTCACTTAATCAATTAAGCATTTAATTATTTCATATTTGTGTGTGACATTCTGTTGTGTTCATGTTATATCAACATTAGCGTCGTAACATTCAAATTCAAATGGTATAATTCGATTATTCGATTATTCAACATATATTAAACGAATAATTTTTAATTATGAAATCTAAATGTTCATTTTTCGAAATAACAAAGTCGAGGTGCACTAGAATAATTTGGATTCGAACGATAGCCTTTTACGAATCAGTATATTCGATTATCCGTATATTTTAACTAATTTTTTTTCTCAAGAAAGGTAAATCAAATGAAATTAACCGACTTAACTATTTTCGATCAATTAATTGTAATTGCAGGTAAGGCGCTTGAAAAGTTTATGCGAATATAATTACAAGTTATAGAATTTAATTTTAAACTAATTTCGCTGCAAAATTAAATTTAATTTTTATTCCAATGTAAGTATATTGCAGTACAACTTTTTCGATAATTTCAAATACATGAACTAATCATATTTTTAAATTAGAATTTTATTTATAAAAATATTTTTTTTACAGTCGAAAGAGTTTTATAGTTTAATCGAGAGTTCCTGAAATATTGGTTTAAAAAACAAACACAATTTTAACTCGATATCCGCTCGTATTTCAAAGTTGTCAATTGTGTGATTATTCGACAAATGTTAGTCAATATTTTCTTTTCCAAAAATAAACCTTTATCTTTTTGATTCTTGAGCAATACGAAATAAATTTTATTCAAATAAAAATTTTACTGATATAACAGTTAAGTTCATAAATATCTTGAAATATTCTACGAGTCCTATTATAATATAAAATATTTGTATATTTTCGGAATGAATCCTCTGTCAAGTTTGGTTTGCCGAGAAACCGGTTTCTGTTGTATGCCATCTTCAGTGTCAAAGACTCTGAAGGGATGATGGAAATCCATTCGAAAAATCTACATCAAATCACCCTGTCGGAATATCAAATCTAGAATAAAATATTTGTTTATTCTTAATTGAAAACAGAATTTCCTAGCGTTTAGACGATCTTTTTGTTCCATTAAAGATAAAAACTTTGAAAAAATTTAATTATAAACCAATTTTATTTTATATCAACATTAGCGTTGTAACATTATTTGAAAGGTTTGTCTAGTTGTATTTATCGCCACTTAGTATCTTAACATTTCAAATAAAAGTTTTTTTATGGTAACTGTTTCTAGGGAATCGGAGATTTAAAAAAATGTAATTAAAAATTTAAAAAAAAATACTTTTACAAGTTCAAGAGCTTCAGGTAAGTGAAACTTAAATATGATTAATGATGTTTTCGTCTCTAGCAAATATTTGGCTTTTTTCCTGTACTCAAAACATGCTTACACCTACAAAAATGTTGTTTTTTATAGTTTACTTATAATAGCTGCGAAAGGCACTGGCCCTAACACGTTCCCTGCCAGACCGTTATTTGAAGACTTCCCGTCAGGCCTTAAATGAGGGCATCAGCAGTTGTATTAAGATGTCCATAATTGACTGCATATTGAACTTAAAAAAATACTTCATTTTACAATGATAATACCAAATGGATTGAACGTGGCAGGGAAAGAGTTATTGATCTATATAAAATCCCAAATAATAAAGGTGTTTTAAACATATACCCTTTAACAAGGTAACATTTTATATGAGAAACGAAAACGCCATAAGTAAAAAAAATTAATTTGCTCAGGCTTCAGTTGGTTTACTCAATGAGATCGAAAATTTTCACATGATTATCTTAATACAAAAAACAAAGTCGGCTTGGTTGGAGTTATAAATGGTGTACATTTATAACGCAATAACGGCAAGACCGATTTTAATGATCTCTGATTTATTGGATTCGCCTTCGTTCCAAATAGCCCAATTACGATTAAAATATCGAAAATTTTACGGGTAAAATTTATACAAAAAATTAATTTTCCGCAATTGACAGCTTATGTCATGCATGCCTATATTTAAAAAGCTGCTTTTATATATAGATATATATAGTTCTTATATACGTGTATTCCACTGATCTAGTCTTAAACGACTTGCCCTATAATGATGTAACTTTTATGTGTGTTTGATTGGTTCCCCGTGTACGATCATATTCTAGTACGACACTGGTAAAGACGACCTAAACTAAACATTAGAGCGGCTGTACAACGTCTTACTGGGCTCACTAATTTTAAACAAAATTAAAGTTCAATTATTAGATATATATCGCTACGCCCTTGTGCAGTATCATCATTCCGAAATATATTTTAAACTTTACATTAAATTCACGATTAAGCTCAATTGTATATTTAATTTTAAAATAAAAAAAGCTTTAATAATTTCTCAATCACCAACAATTTTAAAAACATTTTGTTTTTATTTAAAAATTTTAAGCTTTTCTTCTCAACTGAACGTTTTTAGATGTAGATTTTTGGAACGAATTTCCGTCACTCCATTTCAAGTTTGGTTTGGAGACAAACCGCTTTCGGCTATGTGCCGTCTTTAGTGTCATTTTTCGTTACAACGAAGCTTGGCAAGGGGTTATAAAATATCAAATCAAGAATGAACTTTAGAGTTATTAAATTAAATTATAAATAAAAAATTCAAATTAAAAAAAAAACATCTTTAAGTAAAACGCTTTTTTATAAACTTCACTCAGTTAATAATCAAAAGAATTTTTTTAAAAACTCAATAATTGCTTAGAAAATGATCTTAAGGAAGATAAAATTAGGAGCCCGTCCTACCCAGGTTCGAAAGCTTCCTGTATTAGTGGTAGTGAGCACCAGGTTTTAACCAGTTTTTTTTTTTAAATCGTTTCCTTTAATTAACTTCAGATTCTGTCCCACTACAAAGTTGATACTTTGTATAATAAACACTGCATTAGAATAAATTTGCTTAATTTAAATTTTTCTTACAATCAATTCTCATGCAAATTTTCCAAATATTATTTTAAACATTTCTCTACAAAAAGTTTGCTTAAGCCTTCTTTCATTTCACCTCTTTCTCTTTGCCAAAAAAAAAAAAAAAATTAATTCAAACAAACAAAAAACATTTTTAAGCGGTGCATGTTAAAATGTGAGTCATGAATGGGATTTCATTAACCATAAATATGTTTTTTAAGAGGAATTGCATTTTAGCTCTATTTGCAACGAAAGCACGAACAAAGCAACAGCAACAACAGGGGCCAGAGTAAAAACTTTTACAAGCGAAACAATGTTTGTTGTTTTCAATTGTATCCGTACTTTAAATGGCAGATTGTTGCTTTTCTTTTTTGCTGTTGTTCTTGTTGTTGCTTTATTACATTCTCTTCATTTCTAGTTATTTTCTTCTGCTGCAACCAACAAAGAGACGGACGGACGGACAGGCAGGCAGGCAGACAGACAACATAAAGTAGCACACAACTTCAATGTAAAGCATGAAAACCATGTTTAACACTAATACAACCATGTAGGGTATTATGGCTATTTCAATGTTTATGGATTATTGTTGCTTTCTTACACACACACACACACACACTCAATTTTCGTTGAACATCTGCTAACTTTTTTTTCTAAAAGCAGGATTAACAGAAATTTACTTATGCTTTTGGTCCAATATTCTTAATATTTTTATTACTTTAGACGGTCAAATTTTATAACCGTTTAAGTACAAGCAGGCCGTTGGTTTGTCGCTGATAATTTCCTTGAACTCTTTCTAATCCCAACAGTAGTTACGACCATAACAATTTATTACATTTGTGTGCACTTAGAACCACTGTGCTCTCGAATTGTGCTCTATATTAAACATAATTTGCTCTATAGTGTGTTTTTTTCCGTGTGTTGTTGTTGGCTATTTGAGTGCTGACATTTTGACAGTTGCTCTATGATTCCTGACATATGGCGACGAAAGCAGAAATTTTTAGTTCGCTTTAGTTTTTTAATACACAAGTCTTACGAATTGTAGGATTTAGAGCGAAAATTTGGGATTACTGAGAAAGCTCATATCGGGAAATTTGCTAAGCGGAATAATAAATTTGAACTGATGAGATATTAAAGGAAATTCAAATCTTTCTAATGCGTCCAGTAAATACCGTTTTAAACTATTCTACAAGTGCTTAGATTTTGATTGGATTTTTGCAGAGAAAAATCTAAAATAAAATACTCCCTTTTCATTGAGTGTCTACACGATCAGTCATGAAATAAAACAAAAGAGACGTGTTTGTTTACTTCGAGCAAATAGCAGAGAAAGAGAACAAAACACTAGTTTCGCCGGCAAGTTTGGGCAATTCGGGATGGGATGTGAAGTTATGACTCTTGAAAGGTTTTGGCGACTCAATAGATTTTGTTTTTTAGTATAAACATTTACCGCACAGTGGTGGTTTTTGTGCCGGTGTAAGCTGCAAAAAAATATATATGCTGTAGCACGCTGTCGACGGCGAACCAGTTGACCTGTTTATTTGGTTAACAGCAGCATTTGGTATTTTCTTCGTTTGCTTCTATAAAATTGCAACGCTGATCAATTGAAAAGTCTCAGCGTTTGGAAATTAAAAATATATAATAAGGGCCAGGCATACGAAAGTCAAATTGCCAACTGTATTATTTTAAGAGTTTGATTATATATTGCTATCAGATCTATAATACTTTCTCATTTCACTTGCATTTTTGACATGTCGTTTCACTCGATACTCGTGTAATAGTGTGAAAAGCACTGTGTGGAACGGGGAAATACGAAGCAATGATTTCACGATTTTTTTGCCCAAAATGCAAAAGCTGCATTTAGACGATTCGTGTTTTCAATGTCGCAGTGGAAACTATGTATGAGAAGTTAATTCCCGTAAGGTGGCAATTGGAAACCTCTAAACTATTTTAATGTGGGCTCGAGTATAATTACTCATCTATGCAACCTTACAAAATAATAATTTTTACCAAGAAAACAAATTTCTTACACTTTTGAACAATTTCATGCGTTTTTTGCGTGATACTTTAAAACTCCAAGCCTAAAAAAAGCACCCTATATATAAGTAAAAGTGGGTTATCAGCAGCTTCCTTATACAAGTACTCTTGGCAATATTTTTCAAATAAAAACTGAAAAAGGATTTATTTCTTATATTCACATAATTCGTATGTAATAAAATATTTCCCTTCCACATCTACCTTTATGGTACAAGTGTCTCCCTCGCTCTCCCTCTCTCTCCCATCTACTATCGATTCGTTATTTTTTTCCTATACTTTTTCTTTTGTAACTAAAGCTTCTTTCGCTTTTAAACATAAAGAAATTTCTAAAATGTATAAAATCACATTTTATGGTTTGTTTTCTTGTAATGGATGTGAGTGCGGGCTGCTATTTTTTATTTTCTGTTGAATGTTTGTAATTTATTTTCATTTTTTTTATTTTCTAATTTTAGACAATAAATTGTCTGTTGTATGCACTTTACTTTCATGTATTAATATGATTTTATTTTATTAAATTGCACTTTTTTCGTCAGACGAATTAAATATTTTTGGAAAGAAAGCAAGGAAAAGAAACATAATCAATGCCTGATTTAAATAGTGATTTCAACATATCACGAAGTTACTATCGAAACATATCAATGTGGCGAATTTAAATAAATGGAGAGTTATTGCATGCAGATGTGTGTGAACTTGTAATGCTATGGAGGGAAGGTAATATTTGCTTTCCATTCACCAATTTAAACAAAATACTTATGCATTTGGATGCAGCTGATATACATACCTTTGTCAAAGAACCAAAATTTTTCTGTTAAAATCGGGAAAACCAGTAGGGTACAAGTATAAAGGGCTTAATTCTGGGTCTCAGGCCAGATATCAACTAAATGTCTTTAAATAATGATATAGCATTGGAGATAATAAACTTTTAATAACTGGCACATGTAGTATAGTGAATTTGAACCTATCGTTATGTACCTTAAGGATATTCCACAAGAAAAAAAATCGTAAGTACTCAAGTCACATGTAAGATGCTGTAACTTATCGATCTTACCGATCACTACTACAAGCCCGGGTTATTTTATAAGAGGACGCAGGGGTTTTAAAAAAAATTTTGGGAATAAGTGTGTCCAAGTTAACCCTGCAAATTTCCAAGGACTGCCTCTGTGACTTACTTATGATCATTGCAGGACCGGACGCAAGGGGAACTGCAACCGCTTAAAATCGAATGGCAAGCCCCTTGAAAGCTCCGGAACTACCTCTTCTTCGAATTTTTCCCTAATGATTTTTTCCCCTATGATATGTTAATATTATATAATTTTAAGATATGACTACAGATATTTTAGGGCATAAAAGAACGCGTCTTTAATTCATATGTGTTAATTAAAATTCGTTTTTTTTTTTTGTAAAATTTAAATTTAGTTCTCTTGTTAGTTTTCACGTTCTTGATGATTTTTCGGTTTTGTGATGTATTTAAAATGTTTAGGTGAATTTTCGATTATGTGGTGAATTTTAAAATTTCGGATATTTTGAATTTTATGAGAAAATTTAATAGAATTTAATAGAATTATAAATGTTTATTCTGTAAGTGATTTTAAGAATTTGTGGTTAAGTTTAAACTTTTTTGGGGATTTTTTTTTTCAGGTGCATAATAAAACTATTGGTGAATATTTCACTTAATATTTTAAATACAAATTCACCTTTTGTTCGTAATTTTTTGCTAAATTTTTTTGTGTGTATTTCAATTTTGGCGATTTTTTGTGAATTATAAAATTTTGAAGATTTTGTGGTGTTAAATAAAGTTTTGATTTCTTGGCTACTTTTAAGTAAAAATTCTCCTTGTTGAAAAAATGTCGATTTGTTTGTTATTGTTCACTTTGCGGGCAATTTTTCGATATTTATATAGTTATAATTCCCCTTTTGTCAGTTTCATTATACGATGAATTTTAAAATTTTGGAATTTATTCGATTAAATTTTGGTGATTCATCGATTTAGGTATAATTTTGGGAATTTCTATGAATTTCTATTTCTTCTTTAGTTGCCTTCGAAAGATTTACGTTGTGGTTTCCAAATTATCACTTTTTTCGCAATTTTTTATTCAGTAGTAGAGACTCTCCATAAAACGACATATATTGATTTTTCCGATTTTTAATTTTTTTTTGTTGAAGTGGCTATGAAAATTATTAGAAAGTATTGTTGTAAACTATTATTTGGCAAAATAGTACAACATAAATGAAAGTAACCCAATATCAACTCACGTCCTTTTATACTCCCTTAGAATTAAAAAAACTAAAAGAGTGCAGAAACGAAAGTATGGCAATTAAACTAATGACTTGTTTTGTTTGTAGCTTTTCTAAGTTTAGAATTCTCCATTAGGCTTCTTAAATTTCATTGAGCGGAAAAAGCGTAAACACAAGATATTTAATGTTAAAAATTTTAGCACAAGTTTTCCTGAAGAGCTGGTCTAAGCAGCTTATCAACTAAAAAAGATAAAGTTGGTTATAAAAGATTGATTCCAGTTTCTCCCAATTATGTAATTATTCGATTAATTCATTTAGTAAAATTTTTTTGAAATGTTTAAAACTTAAAACTTTCTAGGTTAGAATTTATTTGGAAAAGGTTTTAAAGGTCTGTCCTAATTCAACAAAAAAGGAGATTATTGATGTTTTAGTGGCATTTTTCATTATTGATTTCGTATATATATTTTTTTAAATTTTATTAAATATACTTTGTCTTGAGTTTGAAAACGTATTTGTTGTGAATTCTTTAAATTAATTGTTGTGTTTTCTAAACGATGAACATTTCTGTTTAACATCACGAATAAACCAAGTTTAAACGTCTTTCATACTATGAGATCGATCGACTAAATCGTTTTGTCGAAAACTTAAGTAAAATGAAAAAGTGTGAAAGCAATATGTAATCAGAATGTCAAAAAGTACCAATGGAAATTTAACAGACATATAATTTTTTGAAAAATTTTCTAAGTGCTGAAACTATTCATTTTATTTAGGTTGCATTCTTAAAGAAGCAAATGAAGAAAATACCAAGAGCAGCTGTTAAACAAATGAACAAGACGCCTGATTCGCCACGGACCGCGCGCTTCCGCTAATATTTTTTTCTGCTTTCTCGAGCACAAAAATGCCGCTGTTCTTATCAATGTTTTTTGTTCACTCTAGTGCTAAAAATGTGTGTACTTTTTATCACTTTATCTTGCTACTTTTTGGCAAAAAAATAAATCTATCGGATATTCACAAGAACCACTTCTACCCACCCGAGCTTGCTCAGCCATCGCCGCCGTAAGAACCGTTTCGGCTTCTTTCTCTGCTACTTGCTTCAAGCAAACCAATACGTCTTTTTAATTAATATCAAGTTCGATAGTGAAGACACACAATGTAATAAAAATATTCTAGTTTTGATATTGTTTACAGTGAGAACAATTATTATTAGAAGGCTTTCTGAAAAAAACACGCAAATGTAAGCACTTGTAGAATTGTGGCGTTCGTAATATTTACTCAGATAAATTTTAGCCTAATTTGTAAAGCATTTTTTTTTATCAATAACTGTTTATTTGAATTCAAATGCTATAAAATTTTATTCGATTATTCGACATATATTAAAGGAATAATTTTTAATTATTAAAACTAAATGTTCATTTTTCGAAATAACAAGGTCGAAGTACACTAGAATAATTTGGATTCGGGCGATAGCCTTTTACGAATCAGTATATTCGATTATCCGTATATTTTAACTAATTTTCTTTCTCAACAAAGGTAAATCAAATAAAATTAACCGACTTAACTTTTTTCGATTAATTATTTATAATTCAAGGTAAGGCCCTTAAAAAGCTTATGCGAATATAATTACAAGTTATAGAATTTAATTTTAAACTAATTTCGCTGCAAAATAATATTTAATTTTTTGTAATTTTTATTTTAATATTGATTCTATCGCCGTACAACTTTTTCGATAATTTGAAATACATTAAGTAATCATATTTTTAAATTAGAATTTTATTTATAAAAATATTTTTTTTACAGTCGAAAGAGTTTTATAGTTTAATCGAGAGTTCCTGAAATATTGGTTTAAATATCAAATAAAAATTTAACTCGATATCCGCTCGTATTTCAAAGTTGTCAATTGTGTGATTATTCGACAAATGTTAATCAAATAATATTTTTTAGGTAGTCAATATTTTCTTATTCGAAAATAAACGTTTATCTTTTTGATTCTTCAGCAATACGAAATAAATTTTATTCAAATAAAAAGTTTACTGAAATATTTTTTTTTTCGGTTAATCGACTTAACTGTTAAAGTTCAGAAATATCTTGAAATATTCTACGAGTCCTATTACAATATAAAATACATGTAGATTTTCGGAATGAATTTTTGTCATTCTCTGTCAAGTTTGGTTTGCCGAGAAACCGGTTTCAGTTGTATGCCATCTTCAGTGTCAAAGACTCTGAAGGGATGATGGAAATCCATTCGAAAAATCTACATCAAATCACCCTGTCGGAATATCAAATCTAGAAAAAAATATTTGTTTATTTTAATTGAAAATAGAATTTCCTAGCGTTTAGACGATCATTTTGTTCCCTTAAAAATAATAAATTTCAAAAAATTTATTTATAAACCAATTTTATTTTTAAAAAATTTAGAATTAATAAGGCACAATTTATTTATTTATATATACATCTTGATATAGGGTTATTACAGTTGCGTTCTGTAGGGTATCATAAGATTCGTGAAATTTAGGGGCTTCTTTAAAAGAAAGTTTTGTAGTTTTTATATGAAAATCACTCGTATTAGCTTGAAGCTCTTTGCTCCAGTGACTTCTTCGTCGTCATCTTGTTTTTTTTTTTTTGTATAGAAAAAATGATCTGGAGATTTTAATGATGATGCTTGGACTTAGCATTGCCACCCCGATTTTGTTGACGATGCTGTTTTGGAAAATTTTTTTGTTTGCGTTCTTGTTGCTTTTGGAATTGAGATCTTTGCCGGTTTTTATGTGCTGTCATTTGCATGTAATAATGATGTTTCATGCGTCCAATTTGACGTCTCAAATTCTTCTTGAAGATTGTTTGCCGACTCAGAATTCTCAAATCATCCGCAGTGCATTTATGAATATTTTTAATATTTTCTGCGATGAGTTCATGTGTCAATTGGAGTTTAGTGTGTGTGATACGCATACAGGATGTTTTGCGCTTTCTCAGCTCTTCTTGGTGTAAATAAAGGAAATAGGAAAATTTTGGCTTTGGCGGCTGCTGCTTCTTCATTGTGGCTGCTAGAGATTTTGTGGCAGTGCTGCTGCTGCTACTAGTGGTGTTCGTGGATAATGAATGTTTTGGATATACCATGGTTATGGGAATTTGTTGATTAAAATGGTTTTTGTCTTCCGAAAGAAATATGAACAACTTGATTTTGGTTGTCGTTAGTTTAAATAAACTGTTTTAAGGATGTGTTATCGCTTAATGATTGATTTGTACTGATGCTGTTTAAATAGATGCCAGGACATTTTATACATGACGATATTCTAAACATTTATGTACCTGCTTGCCTGCCTGTCTTGTTTTTCCTACAATCCTAGCTTGTGTTAGTAAGGTGATTGCAATGTTACGCAGGTACTTTAATAATGTTACCACTGATACATGTCAAAATTAGTGTCAAATTAGCAACCCTTAAAAAAATGGTTCCTTCTTAACTTTGTTATTTTTTTCGTGCAGCCCGCGAAATACATGTGTTTATTAGTCCTTAAAATAACCCACCCACACACACACACTTGATGTTTTTCTAATCCCTTTTAGGCAGAATTGTGTTACCTTGAAAAATACGCGTTTTTGTTGTTTAAGGCGACCTGCTTTAGGCATGATGCCAAGGTAAATTAAGAAACTTGATGAAGAAAATACTCACAATTCAAATTCAATAACTAAAACTGTGTCAGTTGTTTCTTTTTTACACTTGGATTTTCATACAGTTTACATTTCCGTTAAGAAAAAGCAACATGACTTCCGCTGATTATAAATTCTGTTGGCCTTAACATTGTTTTTTTTTTGGAATTTTTAATAAAAACATATTATTTCGTTTCAAAACTAAGTATTCAAATTTTCTATTTATACTTCGATGATTTTTCTTTTTATTTGACCCCATCCACCAGTCAAGCAGAATATTTTAATAAAATTTTGTTTGCCATTGAAAGCCTCTGTGAATTTTTAATGTTTTTGAGTTGCAAAGGCTGATAATATAGTCGCACAGTACCTGTCAAAAAAGCTTCCTACTCGCATCTAATTTACTGAAATTAAAATATGGTCGTATATTTTTTAGAAGTCTTTGTATTTTAAACCGTCCGTGAGCTAATAAATCAAAGCTGAAGAACTAATTCGAATTTTGGAATAGAAAAGAGAAGATTTTTTTACTTACAAG
Organism: Phania funesta; assembly: GCA_963932375.1. NCBI lineage: Eukaryota > Metazoa > Arthropoda > Insecta > Diptera > Tachinidae > Phania > Phania funesta. The sequence continues at coordinate 69,705,808 of OZ010656.1, read as the reverse complement.
AAGTTACTTGTTTGTTACTGGTGACTAACAGAACAATTTACAAAATATTTAAAAAATATAAGCTTGAGAATATTTTAATGCAAATAATTGATTCGACATTAAAAAGATTTTTTTAAAGGAAATCGAGCTGATTTCGCCAAGTCTCTATGCAAAGCCCATTTTGTTTTTATACAAAAAAGAACACATTGAGTTTTACTGATGGCCTTCTTTAATGGAAGTGTTTTAAAGCTGCAGAAAAAAAATAAAGAATATAAAATAATAAAGAATAGACTATACAAGTTTGATTTGCAACCAAAGTTAGCAGCTGAGGTTGGGTGAAATTTTGTTGAAAAAATATCTAAATCTTCAAAAATCGTCAATGTGAGATCATAGTGTGTTTAATATGCTCATAACCGCAGTATAAAAAGGGTTAAATATTCATGGTTCGAAGCGCAAGTTTCGAAAGTGAAAACGTGATCGAATACTGGCTCTATAGGAATATATTGAATATATAGAATATATTAAAGACGACATGGTTTTTGAAAATTATTACCATATTTATTTTGCGAAAAAATCGTAAAGTGTGAATTAATAATTAGAAAGATATTTTTGAGTATAAAAATCTTAAAATGACATTAAAGCTTCAATTCGGTCAACAACGCACTGGGTGGAATTGTCCTCAGAACACAAGAAATAATGTCGGAAACATTTTTTACTTGTGCAGTAAAAATTGTATTTAATAAATGTGACTTTTAAAAATTTGTTTACGATAAGGGTGACTTCATATGATCCACCCGTCCATCTCGAATAAAATTTTGTACAATAATAATAATAAAAAAATAAGGAAAAAATTGAAAATAAAACATTGTTTTTGTTGTTAATTATTTTTAATGAAACCTTGACAAAACAAAACAACGACAATTTGAAAGAAGCCGTTTTCAATGATGAAAGCTAACATAATGCCCTGTAATATCACGAGGTTACAAGATAAACCCTCTCTTACATTTTTAATTACATTCCATTAAATATTAAAAACACTTTAAATTTGAAGCATTTTGAGACAACAACAATAATAATTTTACAACAAAAGAAAGCAAATTAAAAATATTTCAGCTGTGAACTAAATTCCCCTTTACAATGGATTTTTGTGGATAAAAGAAGGCCGTTGTCATAAAATAAAGAAGTTTTTTAACGACGTTGGAGGAGGGGGAGCTGCTCCAGGTTACATATTTGTTACCTTTTAGTTTGTGATCGGCCCCATAGTGCTGTAATTTGCATATCTATTATATTAAATTTTAACCATTTTCCCCTCTCACAATCATTTTAAATATTCAACTGTTTTTCTGCCATCATAATTAAATTTTCATTGCGTTTTTGTTGTTTGTTTTTCATCGCCTGTCTTTTATTTTATTTCATTTTTTAATCTTTCGTTGTTGCTTAAAATTGTTAAATAAAATTTTCAAATGTTTAAGTTGTTTTCTATTTCGTTTTCTTATTGTTAAACGTTTTTTTTTTTTTTTATTATTATTATTTAACATTCACCTGGATTTGTATTTCACATATTTATTTTATTGTTTAACATAAATTGAAATTATAATGAATGTTATAACATGGACATGAGCTTGAAAATGGCAGAAGGCCTGCTTCAAAACGACATAACCATTCAAAAATACACTTTGGTTGGTCAATGCTTTTAATCAGCAACTAAGTCAGATGGATGGCCGAATGCTTGGATAATGATTTTGAATTTGTGTGCGTGTGTGTGTGTGTGTGTGAGTGTACGCTTGAAGAGGAGCATGTTAAATGCCGGTCATTTCATGTTCAAATATTTGTGGTCATTATGGGTTTTTCTCTACTTTTTTTTAATGCAAATTTTTCTCCTTTGTTTTGTGCTGAATTTTATTTATTTTGTTATTAATTTTATGTGCTATTTTATACTATAAAAACAAATTCGTTTGCTGCCAGTATGTTATTGGGTTAAATGGTTCATAACGAACGTGTTAAAATTAAAAAATAAAACGAAACTATTCACTAATAAATCATCATGTTTGGAGCGTTTAAACGAGATTTGTTGAACTTGTATGAAATATTTTAGAGCAGAAATTGGTTTTAATAAACAAACGATAGTATGAAGTGTTTTTGTGTTTCTGCGTCTTTATTAATGGGAAACAATTTAAAAGTTTATTAGCTGGAATTATTAGCAAATACCTTTTAGTAGTCTTGAACGCGTAATTATTGTTTTAATCAATACAATTATTTATTTAATAATAATTTATTTTTTTTTAACTTTTTTTGTTTAATTCAAAAATCACCAACTAAATTTTTTAATAATTAGCGAATAATTTATTCAGGCTGAATTTCGGGATTTTATTTTTTCAATTTATAAAAATTATTGTATTAATAAAATAAATTTTCTTTCTTGATTGCATGAATAAAGAAAAAATGAGCTTGAGTCTGAGTAAATTGTTTGTATATTTAAAAAAAAAACCTTAATTAATTAATTCATTGAATTAATTATTGTAAAATTTTTTATTAAATTTCATGCAGAAACAAGGTAGTACCTTTAATAAATTTTTTCTCCTGCCTTTTTCTATTTGTATAGAACTGCGTAAAATCTTTTGTAAAATTAGTTAATTTTTTTGTTAAACAGTACCGAAAACATCAGCTGGTTTTACGTTAGGGTTTTTATTCGAAAACGGATTGTTCGATTATTTTAAATGATTTTTAATTGTTTTTCCGACAGGGTTATTTTTTATAGATATCTGAAACGACTTTTCGTCATCCCTTGTCAAGTTTGGTATGGATTTAATATAGTATTCAAAGTAAGGTTGTTTGTTTAATTAATGAAAAAAAGGTTCGAATTTAATATATAAACTGTTATTTTTGAAAGTGATATAAGTATATTTTTTCATGTATAGAGATATTTTAAGGGTTTGCATTGGATTTAATTTAAAAACATTGGCAAATGTTGATCTATTGGAGAAATATTCTTAACACGGTGCACGTTTAAAATTTTATTATGAATTAATAATTATTCAAATTATTCTAAAAATATACCATTCTTTGGGCCAAATAGACTAACAACACTTTAAGGAAAATTAAAACAAAATAAATTATGGACTTTTATAGACATTAACTTTGCTCAAATGGATTTTTTATGTAAAAAATATTAATTAAATTGAAGACACTTAAAAACACGAATAATGAAGTTCATTAAGAAACAATTTCAGTTCTATTACAAAAATAAAAATTAAATATATTTTAAAGTTATTTCTCCTTTACAGGGAGAATGTAGGGCACTAAAATCATCATATCGTTGTATATCCCTTTTGTTATAGGTCTTGTTGTTTTATACGAGTACAGTGACAATATATTCATTTTGCAAACGTTTTCAAAATAAAATAAAAATGGTGGTGTATTTTCTGCTGTAATAGTTTTGAAACAAATTTGGTGCAATTCATCCCTTTCAAATCTTATTCAGCATACTTTCCGCCAGTTCACAATTTCTCTGTCCATATTTTTTTTTTCTTGTTTAATATTGCCTCTTTTAGAGATTTGGTTGAGACAAAATATTCTCTCCCATTCTCATTTCATAAAAAAATAAAGCTTTATTGCATTTTAATAGTCTGGGACAGGATATAGCTGAAACTTTTTCATTAATGCTTGTCCACAGCTCCGAAATAGCGGTGGTTTGGAAGAAATTAATGACCAAAGAAAAAAATTTAGTGGTCAACAACATTTATACTGGTATCAGCTGATTGAACGATCTTTTACTACAACAGTGGAGAGCTTAATATGGCTTGGGTTGTAGCATTCTAAATGTGCTTAGGCAGCAAGATACAATACCTTCTGCACTTTTAGGTAGTGCTCTTTTCTGAAAATTATGAAACCCTTCATTAAGAACATAATTGAGTTTATGATATACAACAGAAACTGATTTGGAATGTACTAAGTCCACTTAAAAAATAATTTTGGGGTTAAAACTTTATAAATAAAATCCTTTTGTTTGCTTTATAAAAAAATCTTACTCCAATAAATATCTAATGAAAATTGCGGTTAAATAATTTTGTTTAAAAAAATGAACTTATTTTATTTTCAAAAATAGCAGCTCATTTATTTTGGAAGAGTATCCACACTACAAAAAATATGGACCTGTTTTATAACAATGAATTAAAACGGTTACTGTTAGACAATTTAGGTGTCCTAACCGGCGATCCAATTTAGGCTTTGACAGTGTAAATTGTAAAGAAAATCCAACAAGAATTTTAAAAATTCCCAATTTGGTTGTGGAGAAAATGTTTGTTTCTCATCGTTTTATGCGGAGGCGGTGGATTAATATTGTATTTTCCTCTCGCGGTAACCGTATCTGAATGGGGGAAAAGAAGTAAGGTTATGATATCTTTAAAATAGATTTTTATATTTACGAGCTTATTCATTAAAAACAAGTTATACTGAATGGCTGTTAAGCCTCCCATCGACATGTAGCAATTTTTACTTTGTAAGATAAGCTATGGATGGTATAATATAAAATTTACCCGGTCGTAATATTAATTTTAAAACTATTAAAATATTCTCTCAACATGTAGCTTAAAAATGTATATTTTTAATTAAAATTAAATCGGCCCACTGTTTAAGTTAATTTAGTTTCCAAACTTGCTCATATTTAATCTACGATATTTCAAAAGTTTTAAGGTCATGAAACTAAGAATAATAGATTAAAATGATCAACAAATTAGAAATTAAGTGGCGACTTTACTTAGCAGGTAGCTGAGGTTATATCAGCATAATGGCAGCAATTATTCTTTAAATATATTTAAAGGTCTTTTAAGGTTAAAAATTTAAACAGTGACAGTGATTAATTTCCAAAACAAATTATCTCATAAAATTTATCATTTCCTGACCTCATAACTGTTTCATGCATATAAATATACGAATATGCAAATTGTAATTATTCATCTTAATATATCTTCTAACAAAATGATGGAATACATGAAGCAAATAAAACTAATCAACGCGAACATTCAACAGCAAAAAAAAAAATAAAAGTAAAATATAAAACGTACCGTGAAAAAGTACTAACTTTATAATATTTCTTTATTGAATAATTGCTAAAGGTTTTTTTAGAGATGGCAAGGTGAGTATGTTCTCAATCACAATTATTGACTTAATCACTAGAATTAATACTTAAAGTTCACGCTAACTGCAGGCAAGAATTACTCTCGAAAAGAATAAGTAAAATAGGCAAAAATTTTGGTTGATTTTTAACCCTCAAATTTCTAATTGTCTTTCAAAATTTCTATTTATAGTGAGATTTTTCTGTACGTATTTAAAGAATTTCATTTTCATCACTTTTGTGATTGCAAAATAAATATTCATGGTCCAATATAGTTCGGCGTGATTCTTTGCAATCTGGTGAGCGCTCTGAATATAGTACTTTTAAAGAATCTAGAGAGTTTTATTCATCCATTCATTTGTTCATGCAGTCTGCTGCATGTACCTTCACTCTTTGGTTCATTTGTTCGTGCATTGTTGCAGCAAAATAATCATGTTATTCGATCGTTTGTAGTAAATTCCCTTGATTAACACTTTAATTGTTTATTAGCGTGTGATGAAAGCCTAAAGGCATAAATTCAATTTAATACAAAACCAAACATACATAAATCTACACATTGCTGGACATACGTACCATTACGATTACATAATATAATGTGCTCTTATGTATATCGCCCAGATAATGGACAGTGCTGCCAACTCTTGATAGAACAAAGGCACCGTTAGCAATTCTTCCGATTCTCCAAACGCCAACAATTTTTCGTTGCTTTAGATTTATTTTATATTTCGTGGTACATTTTACCTGACGGAAAACTGGATTTACTAGATGGACATTTAACCGAAAAGTACTCTAAAATCACTAAAATGGCAACACTGGTTAACAGTATAAAGGACACACACAATTACAGGCACAAAGAAGTTCGGGATAAAGAGAAATTATACATAATGGGAGGCAATCAAGCCACCATTAAACAGAATTGTTTTACATAAGTGAATTAATAAAATTAGCCAAGTTCCGTAATTTTTCGGCAGGATATCATGATGACGTGCAGGTAAACAATTACTGATTGGAGTAGATGTATTGTATAGGGGAAATATAATATTAATAAAGTATATTTTCAAAAAGTACCTTTACAAAAGTAATCCTTTAAGTAAAGTACCTTCAACAAAAGGTACATACAAAACATTTAAAAAAGCAGCCTTTAGTAATAAGAATCTTTAAAAAGGAAACTGTATAACGTTTAAAAAAAATGTATTCATGATTTGATATTCCGAACGGGTGATTTAATAACACAAATTCTGAAGCAATACCAATTCCTACAATAAACTTCCGACCTGGGAGCTTTAATTGCTCACACCTAGCAGAGGGATACGTGATAAACGAGATTGACCTGTTACCAGCACACATTGCAATTTGGTACTTGACAAACAATAAAACACAAACGAATTAATACAAACTACCGATAACGAAAAATGACACTGAAGATGGCACATAGCCGAAACCGGTTTGTCTCCAAACCTGACATGAAGTGATTAAAATTAGTGCCCTCCAAAATCAACTCTAGGAATGAAATCCAGGTTTATAAAAATTCTTGATTCGATATTCCGACAGGATGTTTTGATGTAAATTTTTGGAACGAATTTCCATCATCCCTTGTCAAGTTTGGTTTGGAGACAAACCGGTTTCGACTACATGCCATCTTCAGTGTCATTTTTCGTTCTGAGAGATTTGCATCAATTCGTTATTGTTTAAGTGTTTGTCAGGTATCTATTTGTCATGTGAACTAGTAGCAGGTGAATCTTGTTTATCACGTTGGCATCTGTAAGGTGTGAACAGGTAGTAGCTAAAGCTCGTAGGTCGGTTGTTTTTGCAAGAATTTGTAGAAGTTTGTGATTACTGTTTTATTGCTTCAGAATTTGTGTTTGCGCATGACAGGTAAGTGTTATAGGCCCTTTTTGCCTTCTTTTACCACGTAGCCATCTGTAATTGGTACCTGGTATCAGGCCGGGTGCTTTTGTATGTATTGGTAGAAGATTGTGAATTGTTGCATCAGAATTGGTGTTTGCGGCCGGCAGGTAAACTTTGGTTTTTATTGTTTATAGTGTTTTTGTTGGGGTTGAAAGAAGTCAGTGATTATTGGATTATGAATTTAGTTATTATTTTGGTAATGTGTTGTTATTGTTTCTACTTTGTTATTTTTGTTGTGTGTTTTGCAGATTAATTTTAGAGGTTCGAATGTAATATCTAAACCCGAGCTGGTTTGTTCGTTCATGATGCAATTGTCAAATGTCTTATGTTTGTATATATCCATGTTTTCTAGAATGCTTAGTCCTCGTCCTTAGAAACCTATTTAGAAAGCACTTTTCTGTTGTGGTTGTCGTTGTTGTAGTATTAATACATATAGTAGTTCTGCAGTTACTATAGATTACGTAAATAATAGCGTAAAAATTAAGAAACTGAAGTTCTATGCACTTGATGTTACTTATAGTAAAATATAATTCTACAGTTAATGGTCAGTGTGTGAATAGGAAACATTCCTCTTTTATATGTTACAATTGCAACTCTAATCAATCATGTAAATTAAAGCAAGATTTTTCATTATGCAGCCTTCAAACTTAAAGTACCTGTTCATGCCATAAGCTGTAAGATAAATATTATTCTTTGAAAAGCACTACTATGTGCCTCATGCCTCTCTCTGTTGCATTTGCAAAAGTATTTAAAAGTAATGCAAATCCGTTTTGAAGCTAAATTTTCAACTTGATGTCACATACTTCTTTCAGTGCCATCAACAAATAATGCAAATTTTACGTTTGTCTAAACAACTTTATGAGAACAACAACAATCCAAACGATTTAAATGAACATTAGCAGGATTGGCAAGAAAATGATAAACTCATCTAGGCTCCACGTTACGAGTAGCTGTGACTGTGGTGCTTTTGTTGACGACCCACCACAGTCTGCAACTAACTAAATATGAGAATTGAGAAACTGTCGAAGCTAAACCACCAAAAACCAACAATCGATAGTCAAGTCATCCATACAACTTTGTACAATTAATGACCCTCAACTATAGTTTGTGGCAGTTAGAGCAAGAGCAGCAAAATGTGTGTTCACTAACATCCACCGTATTACTGCACATAATTGTCCATGAAGATGTTCCTTACTTTGGCATTAGCAGCTTAAATATGATTGTGAATGTGCTGGAAATATTCTCGAGCTTATTTTCGTTACTTATTGCAACAAATTATCAGAGCCTTTTAGATACATGCAGGGTTGTCAATTTGCCGAGTTCTACTTTAATCGGATAAAAAATCAGATATTTTGTTGGTTATTCGCATAGTCGTTTATAGTTTAATATTTACTCGATTATTTGAACGAAGAAAAGGCCCAATTGATTATTCGATTTCATACAAGGGGGATACACATTTTTTAAAATATAACAAATTTTAGGGAGGGAGATATATTTTTTACTTTTTAAATATTGAAGTTTGAAGCTCTATTCGTCTTGAGGTTTTGCTGCATAATTATTATTTTTAGAAAATTCGTTCATAGCAGTATTCATTGTTAAATATTTTGCTTAGAAGCACTATATTGACTAAAAATTTTGCTTAAAGTTTATTCGAGTATCCGATTATTCGACAAAAATCATTCGAATAATATTTTATGCTGAATTAAAAAATGCATGTATTGGGGAAAATATTTTTTAATGTATACATTAATTTTCGATTAATCGAATATTTTTTCACATTCGATCGTAGAAGTATTCATTGTTAAATCCTTTTTTTAAAGCACTTCATTAACTACAAATTTGGTTTCAAATTTATTCGAGTATCCGATTAAAAATCGAAGATCGTTTGAATAATATTTTATACTGAATTCAAAATTTATGTATCCGGGAAAATATTTTTTTCGTTTAATGTATACATTTTTCTTCGATTAATCGAATATATTATTTTGAAACACTAAATACCTGTGTATATTTCTTTTTTAAATTGCAACTAAATATAAATTGTTCACTATTTATTAGTAGTCGATTACAGGGTGAAGAGAATTATTTGATACAAACTTCCTTGTTTACATTTTTTATGTTAACATAAATAAAAGTCACTCTGTTTTTTATTTTTAGAACTTAATCGAAAATAATTTGAAGGTATTTTTATTTTTTTTACAATAATAAAATATTCTTTCTATCAACGTTATTTTACCTATTGCATTGGGCATGCATGTGCATGTCTAGTTTTATCCACAAACATGTTTACAGCCATACCGTAGGCAGGTACTGTAATTTTGTGCGTGCGTATCAACTGATTGCTAGCTTGTGCGGTCATAATAATCAGGCTTTTAAAACATTGTCTATTTAAATCCTAATTTATATTTATGAGAAATATTTTTAAGCCATTTTAACCTGTGTTAAATAGAAAACTTTACACTTGAAGGCAACTACAAAAATATGTGGATAAATCTGAAAATTGCAAGCATCTTTAAACATGTTAAAACATTTTAATTAGTACAATCTTTCTTTAAAAAGAATTTACCTTTTATAGAAAGAATAATCGAAAACTTACCATCCCACTACATCCAATTAACATAATCTGCAAAATACACTTAGAACTAAAAAGCTGATTTAAAAAGTACTTTTGCTTTTGAACATAATACCTTTTCATTAAGTGTCACTTGAAAAAGTACATTTAAACAAATTTATAGTTTATTTTAAAAAGGTACTATTTGAAAATAACTTTATAACGAAGTCCTTTTAATAAAGTACTATTATCTGAGTGCAGTTTAAAATAGTTTTTTTTTTGATTAGAGCATCTTTTAAAAAATTAACTTTTAAAAAGTTCCTTTCAATGAAGTGTTTTTAAAAGTATCTTTTAAAAAAGTAAAGTGTATTTTTGTGTAGATCCCAAAAAAGTAGTTACTGCCTGCGTCTTTGGACGGAACACAAGACTGTCCCTGTCCATGGGCAAATAACTCACAGTGTTGCCGTCAGCTTAGATAAGAATCTAAAAGTAGCGCATGCCACCGCTTTCTAGGATAGTCAACTTGCTAAGAAATTGTTGTTTCATGGGAACTTCGAACCAGACTTGTTTTGGAGTTTCTTAAAATTGATGGCATTAATTTTTTAGCGGCTACGTCACTGATAAGAAGTGAGGATCTGTAGATTTTTGGAACGGATTTCCGTCATCCCTTGTCAAGTTTGGTATGGAGACAAACTTTGTGCCACCTTCAGTTTAATTTTGCGAAAGAAAGCCGAAAGTCTTAAGCGTCTTTCACAGTATTCGAATAAAACGACTTGTAAAAATTCAAGTAAAATGAGAAAGTATTGTATTGTGAAAGCAATTGATAATCTGATTTTCAAAATTACGAATGGAAATTTGACAGTCGTATGGGTCTTATTGTTTTAAGAAAAATTCTCAGACTTCATATCTTCTCAGGGTGGCTTTTTTTACAGAAGCCAACGAAAGTCCACTGATTCGCCGCCGACAGCGCCTATCGCAGACATTTTTTCTACAGCTTGCTTATCGGTTACAAGTAAATTGTTGTCACTCTAGTTCTAAAGAATATATATTTTTTAACACTTAAATTTTCTACTTTCTTTCAATACTTGAGCCGCCAAAAATTTTCAAGACCCAAGTAGAGGCGGCCTACTCACCCGAAATTGCGCAGCCATCACCGCCGAGAGTATCGTTGCGGCTTCTTTCTCGCTACTTGTTCGATGCAAACAAAAATTCCTCTTTTATTTTATTTCAAGCGTGATAGTATAGCAGTGCCGAACAGTAGATCGGATTGAAGCCTCTCAAATATTAAACGGTGATTTTTAGAACATATACAATCGTATGCGTTGCAATCAGTGCTGGCTGGATTTATTAGAGGCAGTTTTTGGTGATACTTTCCTTTTGGTCATACGTTTCCAAATATTTTTCAGATATTGGACCTCCTAACTGGAGGGAATCGCAGCAAGCCGCTGTTATAATATCTCTTCTTTTAAACAAGTACTTTTTAGTACAAATTAAACAGAGAAACATTGACAGCAAAAAGTACCCTCAGATAAATAACTTTTACGTATTCGAACTCCTACAACTCCTACTGAAGTAAAGAAAAAAATCATAAACATCTTAGTGCAATTAAAGTAAAACAAGAGAACAACTTTTTCAACCTTAACCTCTTTAACAACAAAATGAAAACGATAATCATAACCAACGTTTTTTAACCTCAAAAAAGTGGTACTATTGCTCATGACTTGGCACTTGATAGTAATTTGCTTGTAATAAACTTATGGAGATTAGATCGGACTACACCAGTAGAGAAATCCCTACAACAGATTACAAAATATAGAAAGAAGAGCAAAAAATTAAATCACATAACTATTTATAGTTAAAAGTACGAATATTAAAAACTATTTGTTGGAGCAAAGAAAACGTACTAAATCGCACTTAAGCTAAAACTACTTCTTTCTTCTTATTAATTTGATTTTTCTTACTACGAAAAACCATAACGGATGCTATTAATCACAAGAAAGATTTTGCTGTTGCTGCTGCTGCTGTTACCATTATTTTTATTGTAGTGCAGATAGATGGATATGACTGTGGATAGAGATACTAAAGCGTAAAGCAATCAGTCAGTCAGACAGTCAGTCAGACATTAATATGTAGAAACATACTACAAACTTTGATACCAAGTCTAATGAGCATAATCTTGTTCAACGGAAGACTGAGCAATGTTACAATAGACGACTGGCTGCCTGTGTTTTCCAAGAGTGGTAAGTAGTGCTACTGAACCACTTGAGAATTGCTGCACTCACTCTCGACTGTGTTCGAAAATGAAAATGGTATAAGTGAATTTAATGAAAATATAATATGATCTTGACTAATACAATAATGAAAACATGTTTAGATTAAATTTAGCCCACGAGTTCTGATGGCATCGTAAATATTTTTGAGATTTCACATGTTTAATTTTTATAGTTTAAAGGTTCTTCTTCTTTAATTCGTAGTCCATATTTTCGGTAAAATTTCCTGAGATTGTTTTTTGATTGTTAGATAAGTTAAAATATTTCTATTTGTTTTCAATATAGTTCGCTAAATATGCCACCATACTGCTCCCAAGTAATCTAAGCTGTAGTTAGTAAATATTTCTATGCTTTCAGATGCAAATCGTAAAGATTATTAGGCCCAGCATTGTAAACAGCTATTCATACATAGAATATTTAGAAAAACTTTCATTTGCTTTCGGTCCGATACTGTTTTATAATTCTGATTGCCCTATACCGCCGAGGAACCTGCTAAGACGCCAGCTAATACTCTAACAGTATGTCTAGCATTACGAGATAGTAGCTTAGGTTGACAGACCGACTGCGAAGAAATCATTACGTGGGTCCGCTGATCCGGTCCCTTTGTGTTATCTAAGTAAGGGGGAGATTAAAGGAAGAAAATAAAACGTAGCGGAAAGTTAAGTACAGTCGTGAAACTGCAGAGTGAAGATTGCAAGATGTGTAGATTAGTATATAGAAGAATTGAGTGGTCACTATAACCCTTAACCATTTGTAATATATTTCCCTTGTTCACACCTTCGATAGTTAGGATAGGCTGATGAAGAACTTCCGCACGAAGTGAATCTGACGTTTGTCCTCTAGGGCAGGACAGATGCACAGAAGACGAAAAGATGTCTCTCTTCTCATTATGCCAATTTCACGATGGACCTTAATTGTGTTTTCTAAAATCCCAGCCGATGGTTTGAACACTATATAAACTTGGCCTGATTAGACTAGTGTTCCTGCATGTGGGTTCTTTCTACAATCTGGCCTGAGCTGTATTTGCTTTTTACTAGCCGAAAAGGGAATGTCATAGAATTGATGTGCGGGCCCTATAGCTTTGCTGCCATCTTTGCCAGATTATCGTTCATACAGTTGCCCATGTTGGTTCCATATTTCTGCGTGTTAAAGTGATTTTTGTATGTCTCCTCAACCGGTTTAAGTATATCATGCCGGATTAAGTATATATAGAATCCTAACACAGACCTAACTGCAGGGCCATCAATTATCCTGTTGTACCACCGGTAGTTTGCTCTCTTTCTGAACTTTTAATCTACAAAGCTTTAAATTGCCATCAAATGTGTGCCCTTGAATACGTCGAGATAATTTACCATTGGAAAATTTTGTAAGACTCTGTAAAATGTTCATTAATTTTTGTAATTTTATTATTTTCTTCGTTACTTTTCCACTTTACTCTATAGAATTTATGTTCTTGAAAAACATTTATCGGTCAAAAAAATTGTTTACTTCATTCTATGAACGCTCAATTTCGATATCTACAAGTATATACACTGGTATTTTGTTTTTATTATTTCCCTTTTTAATTTCCGCAAATAAATGACTTAGTCGGTGTTTGTGCCAAGTGAAACAAATTCAGTTCTACAGAATGACTAGTGAAAACACTTAATAAGCAAAACAAAGTTAATTAATAAATAGCAATAACAAGTACTTTTTCAGTTATTAATTTACATGAGAGAAGGAAATAATAAACAAATTTGTTGATGCTTTTATATATTTTTCTCTTAAAATTAATGATTTTAGAAAATCATTAAAAATATCAGAAAAATATAAACTGACATTGAAAAGGATTTTTATAGTAAAAAGAGAAGGGCTTGTTCAGAACTATTCGTATGGACGTTGCTCGATTGGAATTCTATGGCTGAAGGCCTTTGTGGCTATACACGGAAAAAAATATGCAGGAGGATAGCAGAATATAAAAATTTTGGTTTAATATCACACCAACTGGATCACTTTCATTGCTCGTAGCATTTAATGTTAAAAAACTGCAATACAATTATGGGAAAGTCCATGTTTTTCGGTTTCGTGTTCTTATATTGAATTTTTTATGCGGTCCGATAAACCAAACACCTTTCATTAGGGTCATGTCGGTCACAAACTAGAACGATCAATTGAAAGATTATTTCTGAAACAACTACAAAATCAAAACACAATTCATTTTGGTGTGTCATATATTAGAATGAAAAATTGCTTGTTGTTTTTGAAATTGTTGTTAAGGGTAGTCCAAACAAAACGCACGATGTTAGTTGAAAATAAAAAGTTTTCAAAGAATTATCTTAATATTTTTTATTATGATAGAAGGTTCCATGACAATTATGTGTGAAACAAAATATCAACCTCTATCCGATGGTCGAGATTTTCAATGACTCTGAGACATAATTGATGTTCAATGTCGTTAATGTTCCGAATTATTTCAAGCTTTAGGTCTTGAATTGTTCTTAGAAGTCCAAGAAGGTGATCGCGACGGCCATTTAACATATTCACAACGTGAAATAACTGGGCCATTGAATTTCTTGCGCAAGAGCCATTGTTTCGTTGGCTGTGTGGCAAGTGGCCCCATCCTTTTGGAACCACATATCGTCCAAGTCCATATCCTCAATTTATGGCCGCAAGAACTCTGTTATCATCTCGCGGATGTGACTCACAACTAACATCGTACATTGTGTTTGCATCACCCTATAAAGTTGCTACCATCATTCCGAAATAATCTCTGAATTAAACGAACTAGTTTGTGCCTGACACAACTCTACCCTTTATACCTGCCTGAGTCTTTTCTGCCTCTTTAAATGAAGGAAAATTCAGAGATCAATAATCTCAATATTGACAGCATTGAATTCAAATATTCATGGTGCTAACGCCAGTGTGGGCACCTAGTGGGAACAAAAGGTACCGAATAATAAAAGTTGCTAGAACCTTATGGGCGATCGGTGAAAGCTAAAAATTTGTCATAGCTTAATGTCGGTACCTGTCTTGCGACCTCACCGACGGACAATACAATTCATCATCGATCAAGCTCGACAATCACAGTCAGGGACTTTAGGTCTGGGCTGGTTACAAGTTCCTGTGCTACCAGTTGTTTGGTTTCTGGTTTCAGATCCCTGATAAGCCTCAGGGATTGGTTGATAGCAATACATTAAAGCGGCAGCATCATCAAGAAGATATGCCACCGAGGACCCTACTATGAGAAAGACTGTCAAAATACCAGCAAAAGTGCTTCTTATGCATAAAAATACTAGCCCCATGTTTCAAAAGTTCAAAAGTAGCATTTTCTAAAAAACGCGTAGTTCTGGACAAGGATTGTTCTGCTTACTGGTATTTCCAACGAATTCAACTTGACCAACATAAAGCTTACCGTTGGCTGAAACGGTAGGAACAAAGAGATAGAGAATATTTTCTTTGAACTGAAACATCGTTCTGAACTTCCGCATGAGCTGAATCTGACGTTTGTCCTCTAGGGCAGGACAGATGTAAAGCTGGCTCGTCTTTCTCCTCAGTATGCCAATTTCACGACGGACCTTAATTGTGTTTTCTGAAATCCCAGCCGATAGTTCGAACACTATATGAATATGGGACATTCCGGCCCATTGCAATTTTGAATTGTTTAATTATGTATCACAAAAAATTAACCGATCTAAATTGTGGTTTCAATCCAATAATTCGTGTTTGGTGCTAAGTCGAGTGGATATAAATATTCAATATATCTGTGGCAATAAGAAAAAAGTGCTTAACTCGACTTAAGCTAAAACAAGTTAATAGCGCCATTAAGATTGCCCAATTCAAAAGTACACCTCAGCAACATTTCACTTATTAAGTTCAACTTTCCGGGGAGTTATACTGTAATGAACTTCTGCTTATCTTTTTCATTGTAATATCTTAAAACGACAGAAGCCGTTATTTAAAACCAATTTTTCCCCTAAACGTTTATAGCAATCTGTACTAACAAGCAAGCATGTTTTTAAAAATCACCCTTAAAATGTAATATTGCTCTCCCATAAAATGACAGTCACACTTAAGCAGTTTTTCCTTATTGACCAGATATACATATATTGAACGAACAGAAATAATTCTATTAAACAAATTCTAAAAGTGACTCTTAACAATTCCGCTTTTTAGTTCCTTTCCTCTTCAATGCGTCCTGTATAAACATATTAATCGATTTTAGAAGGGGACAACAAGAAGTTATTACTGTTGCCATTCTAATATTCAGGTTGATACAGCATTGCTAAAATACCGTTACAACGCTAAGCCAGTATTAAACGCCAGTGTGATTTAAGATGAACCTTCATATCGAAACAAAACGTGAGTTATGACATTTGAGCATTAATATCTGTCAGCAGGAGTAAATTGTTGACATTTTCTCTAATAAATAAAATAAATTAACTTTTTTTACAATTTTTGTCATCTATTGAATATTTTCAGCATCTAATAGACTGGACGTAGCCAAAGAGACAGAGAAAGAAATGGGAAATTAATTTCTCTTGAACACATTTGCCATAAATTAAAATGGTTAAATAAATCAGCAATTTTATTGTAACTTTAACTGATAAAGAAAACTCAATATTTGTATCCATTAAGACAAAAGTAGTGAAAAAGAAAAAAGCGAAGAAAACTCTACAAGAACTTTCGTCCGCATTTTTATTATTTTCCACGATAACTCCCTGGAAACTTTTTCTTTTTTTTTTAAAGGAAATTCTACTTTTACATGTTCAAAGAAAAATAAGAATAAATAAAAATCTTAAGAATATTGAAGATGTATTTCATGCACGCCTGCGTTTAAAAGACATTTAGCAGTAAAAGAATTGACTTGACTGACTGAATGACTGAACGAACGCTGGCACAGTCTGTCTATTCATAGAGAAGCAGGAAAGATTCTTTCATTGTCTTATCGTACGAGTAAATTCTTAATTTTTGCTCATGATTTGTTGCAAGTACCAAACGAGTTGAATAAAATCAAATGATATCCATGTTATGACATGTTGTGTATTTCTTTCTTTCTTTTTGGAACCGGTAATTCGCGGAGACCTGATAAAAATGTTAAATATTTTGTTAAAGGATGTATGGAAGTATTTTTTATGCCAGCAATAGTTTCATTCAATTGTTTTAATTCAAATGTGCTTTTCTTGTGTTTCAACGTTAATGTACTCGTACTTACAATTGTGATAAATGTTCAGTTACCTGTAACGAAAAAAATACGGAAAATATTCAAAATTAGTGAAAAGAAATAGAGAGAAATTTGTTTTAATCTTCGTAAAATACATACAATAAATTTAAGTGCTTAAATAAAAAGTACAACTCAAATACGAAAAGAAACTACAATCTTTAATTCGCTACATAACTCCTAAATGCTAAATATCTCATTGCCGTCCTGAATCTAAAGATTACAAAATGAAAGTTAAAAACCTTTAAGGCTACAATCACATATTTTTTCCTTCCCGAGAAGTGCTTTTACTTCAGTTTAACATTTTTATGGCAACCAGCTCTATTATACTATGTTCCGACATGCAAATTAAATTTTAAATTGAGTTATCGACTTTCGTGTTCACACACATATTCAATTTAGCTTAATCAATTAGCATTTGACAACTGAAAACGTCTTCATTTTGTTCGTGAAAACCTTTGTTTGTGAATTTGGAAAAACGAAACAAGAGTTACGCTAATTCTCAATTTCACACGTAAATAATCTCACTCATTGTAGAAACAATTAAGTCTCGTTTGAGCACTCCTGTTAGCTTTTTTTACTTGTGTACACTGTATGAAACATGAAAAATTAAAACAAAAATTGGATTCAGTTCACGAAGATGTGTGTGTTTGCCTAACTCTGCCTTAAAAGAAATTTTGCTATTCGTAATTGTTTTCTTAAAAGACAATTATTTATTTGGAACAGATGTGAGTTAAAAATTTGATTAAATTGTCAATCTTACTTCACAATTCATTTTACTTCTTCTCCATTTCATGCCATTTAATTTGGTCATTATACAGAATTTACTCTTCTCATTGAACAGATTTCACGTGCGTTGCAATTGGTGCAATTAGTTACAAAAATGTTCAATTTATTAATTGCATTCTTGTATGTTGAATTATGCTCAATTAAGTTATTAATTGCGTAAATCTCCTAATTGCGCAATTAAGGCACATGAGTTCACACACAATAATTTCCGATATTAGTAAAGGTGAGTTTATGAGAGAGATCCCCACCATGTCTAGTGCGGAATAGAATTATTTTTATAAAAGAGTAGAAAATCTATAGGAAAGAGCTTTAATATTGTTTATTTACATTTGTAGTGAGCAAAAATGTTTTAAAGAAAAATTGAGAATTATTCCTTCTGCAAATAAAATAATTACATCAAAAATATTTTACTTTCTCAGAACGTTTTCAAAAGATCAATTTTTTTTTTGTTTTTTTGCATTTCAAAAATTACTTATCTTAAACCTTTTGTTCTCTAATTTTTTATTAAAGTTAAAAAGCCTTAACTAAAGAATAATATTTTATTAAATGAAGTAAACAAATGGATATAAATTAATAACTCAGGCTTAAACAGAGTTAAGATTTTAAATTTATAGAAGTACAATATACAATACTTAGAGCTTACACCTACAAAATTGTTCACCTTCTGCTTCCCAGGACTCGCTTAAATACTAATTTCAATATATTTTATTAGACATTTTAGCAATTCAATTTCATCACAACCAAATTATAAACCCATAATGCAACTTCCCCATAATATAAAAATAACTTTATCTGTTATGTTACAAATGTTATTGTACTATAAAACCTTTCAACATGTCCGTTGTGAATGTTGTTGTAGCATAAAAGCTTCAACATGTCCGTTTTGTTTTGTTTTTTTTTTTGAGGTTTTACAAAACACTACAAATGTGGGTGGCTTGTTTGGTACAAATTGAAGCAAAACAAAAACAACAAAATGAATGTTGCAAACATTTTGAGTGCAATAGCAATAGATAAAATTACAACAACTGCAATTGCAACAACCGACCGACCAACAACCACTCGTAGGTGAAATTGAGGTTAATCTGCAACATTTGTTATTGACAGCAATTGTGCATTAATTATGGCATTAGACCAAAACAAACCATTTATTGCATTCGCTTATTCTCTCTGTCCATAATTTTAACATCAATATATCATGATAATGTTTTTAAAAAAAAGTGGCAAAACAATTATATTTTTTTAGTTTATAAACACATCTGTGTTAGTGAAATGGTCATTATATATAAATTTGTAAATATAATTGCGCACAGTGAAATGAGTGAACAAAATTTTGGGCAAAGATTTCAAATATTATACAGACACCCTGGAAATCGTTTTACTGAAAAAATTCTTTATTGCCTGTTTCTGGGCTTTAAATATTTGGTCGTCAATAAATTTGCGATGTAGACTTGTGGCTTGACTTTCAAATTTGTTATGCTAAAAGCCAATATTTGGCAAGAAGACAATATTTGCCAGGATATTACCGATGCACCACCCACCTAAAGTACTGAGTGGCCTACATTTACAAAAATAGATTTTAAATAATGCTCGTAACATCATCTGTGTTTTAATTTATTTAAAAGTTTTATAGATGTAAATGCACCCATAATAATAATTTAAAAATAAAATCTATAAGCTGAGAATATAAGCAGAAGCTAAATTCAGAAACAACGTGAAGGCCGAAAAATCAGAAAAACGCATTTATTTTAAATTATGGTCCCTTCTATGCTAACTGGTGGCGATAAAATTTGATCATTTGGGATTTTTATACATCCGAGATCGGCAGGTTACTAAAATATTTGGAAGTTCGAACAACTGAATTTATTCTTCTAATATCGCAGTATGATAGATGATGTGCTACTCCACTCCTAGATCAGCTATCCTACATGATCAAAGAGCTAGTCAGTGGCAGAGTAAAAAATCTTTCGATACTTCCTCCTTATTCTCATTATGATAACTTCTGCCAAATTCATAACATTAATAAACATCTAATTCCTTTGCGTGAACACCCATTTTTAATGTCCTATCAGCACAGGCAACAATGCATGTGTTTGATCTCGATTGGTGCCCCAGTAATGTAAGTATGAAGGTTGTCTAACCCGCAACATTTTCAGCTGTGCATTTGCTTTATAGTCGAATCATGTCCTCGAGCACATCTGCGGGAAATCATAGTTGCCAGTTAAAAACTTTCGATAATCATAAAAATCGTCGAAAAGTATTATTCCAATCTTCCATAAATCGTCAACGGAAGATCATTATCATTTAAATTGTCTACAATAAGCACGGGTAGATATTGAAATGAAACAAGCTGTGTAAGAGATAATAAAATATTTTTATTTTTAATCTGAAGGACAAGATTGAAATGTGAATTTCCAAATCAGGCAACAGTGTAGCTGCTTAGCTGGACACAGGAATGTTTAATAACTTCCGTCATTCTCGAGCCCACTTGGATTCCATCGCTGTCTAACTGTCTGTATATAAACGCATAATCTCTGATATTTCAGCCATTTTATTGTAGATAATAATACAAATAATAACGGTTCTTTTAGAACAATAGCCAAACAAACAATTAATATTGATGATCGGCAACGGTAGAGATACAAACACAGGCGACTAAAGCCATCGAATGCTCGCTAACCATTTCAGCCACGGCACCCTCATAACTGGATTAAAATCCGAGAGGACTTTTGCATATTGTGTCTTATAATAACACTTAATGTGAAGATTTTTATATGGTAAAGATAATTTTAGTAACAATAGTAATGTTGAACTCAAGCATGTTGCAGTTATTATGAATGCAAACCATTAGTAAACAGCAAGTTGTTTATCGCAACTAAAGTAATGTTTAAAATGTTTTCAAATAACCTTTATATTTTTACCCCAAAAATATATTGTTATAGAGAACACAATAGGGTTGTCGGGATAATGCCACCACCTTGTTTTTTCTATGGATCTTAATTGTGAAGCCTCATTACCATCTGGCATCGAGGGTTTCGTATACTTTGTTTGCTGGACATAAGAACTGAGCTGAGTGAGTATCGGTCAATGTTTTCAAAAATTTTTGTTCTACAGCCGCACTAATGAAAGCTGTTATTCTGGGCAGCATAACAAGAGTAAAGCTTATGTAAAATATTAGTTAAAAAAGACCCTTAAATAGTTTAAGACCAACAAATTTTATTACCCGCGTACTTGCAGTATTAGCAGAAATCAAAATTATTCCACTGTGCACTTTAAAAAGCGTTCACACATGATTTTTAATGTAAAATATTTTATAATGTGACAATTAAATAATTTCTATTTATGATTTAGTATAAAGAGTGTTTCTTGCGATAACAACAAGTTAATCATCGTAAACAAATATGGTGAAAAGAAAACTTTTAGGAAAAATTAAAAATAAAAGAAAACTTGACTTTGCCAGTCCCATCAGTAAAGAAAAACAAATGATTACACACAATGACAATGAAAGGTTGAAATCTAAACATGCACAAATGCATTTTCCATTTTTGCAGCCACACAAAATAGCGAAAAACAACAGACTCTTCTCCCGTTTAGACCGCAAATGTTTTTCGAGGTGCAAATGAACAAATAAACACTTGAAAAAGTACACGAGTGTTAGGAGCAAATAAAATAAAACAAACAATAATCAACGATCAGTAGCAATGATGACGATGTTGGTGATGATGGTGTGGCATTAGTATGTTTGCAGTTGTTACATTTTTAAAGTGCAAATAATATTTGTTGGCAACAAATCTCCATATTGCCACAATTAAAGAAACATTAATACGATAATATTTCACAAATTGTTTGAGGAGTTTCTCCGCTGCCACTAGTTGATTGTTAGTTAGTGTGAATTTATTACTTCACAATGTAATACAAAGTTAGGATGGAATTTCAGTAGGGCCTTAAAGAACGATAGGACGAAGGAAAACTTGGGCTACTTCGCTCGCGAAGTTTAGTTAAAAGATGGAGCAAACCAAGGTAGAATAACTGCTTACCCGCTATTACCGTCTTCGTTATTTCTGGGTGATCGATATTTTGCACACTCTACGTGACATTGAGTTTCGTGAATATCTGCGTTAATTGTTGTCTTGTAGCTTTGGCGTTCATCTTATCGGCTGCCGTTAATTGAGTGTGCGGTTACGGTTGTCCATCTGTCCGTTTACTTTGAGGTATGTGGATATGTTTTGTGACACCTTTGGTCCACTAGTTCCGGAATATTTCACGCTTTAATCGGTGGTGGTTTCAGCTACTACGTCTCAACGGAATTAATTTTTGTACCTCGTGATTTATGGGGACTTGTATCCCGTTTTCAGCCCGATTTTATTCCGTTATTTCGAGAACCTTCGCGGAAGTTATAGTATAGATTCGAATCGCGGCAAAAATGTAAGTATGATTGCATTAAAACCGGGTGATATTTTCCAAAAAAATTTGGTAGTAGTTTTACGAAAGCGCCGCACCACATCATGTCTAAATTCAGGGTTGCAAATTGGTTGTCGCATGTGGTCTTGTAAGTCGAACTTCGAATCCCATCTTTTGTATTTGCACATCTGCGATGTTCAATAGTGCAAGGTTGCAAGTGGTAATTGTCTTTATCTGTTATCCATACTGCTTCTAAAAATAATATTAAAAAGAATATAACTTACTTTGTGTAAGTGCGCTATTTCTATTGCATTTCTTTATGTTATCGTTACTGTTCTCAACTGTATTCGACTGACATTAGGGATATGGTTGCTCTTTACTTTGCCCGCTATCCTCCTTCTCTCTTTCGTGACCCGGCAACAAAAATCGTTAAAACTGAATGTAAATAAGTATATTTTCTCTTTTTATAATAAAAACTTTTTGTTTTTAATAGAAGCAACAATAACTCTTAACACTTTATCTATCACCCAGAACTCATTACAAAGATCAACATCACATCATCATTGTATCCGTAGTCATATGCGTATTTCATTGTAAAAGAAACTAAAAAAAACACATAAAGATAATTAAAGCCACCTATTGGATTCGGAATGACTTTCACGTCCAAATATTCAGTTTTAATTACCGTTTCGACTTTTTCTCTTTCTATTTACGAAAAAAAAACTTTAACGCTTTTTTGCTGGCATAAGAAAAAAAATAATTTATTATAGTCTTTCATTTAAAAGCGTCATTCTGGCGACTGGTTAATGTTCAATCTCGATGTTTGACAATCAAATTTAGCAAAATATTTGTCTCAGGTATGGCACCTGCAATATTTGTCTTTAAAAGGCGCGATTACAACTGGTGTCATTACACCATGCTAATCATATTTTATGGTGCTGCTTGCAGCTTTCCCAAAATTAAAGAAACATATTTTTATGAACTTGTGTAATTATATTTCCTCCCAGATATTATAAATTAAACAACATAGAGACAGAGAGAGCTTCTGTTTTGTTACGAAAAATTAGTCAACGTAATATAGTTTTTGTAGCTGTATCTGAGTATTTTAGGTGACGTATTTTGGCAAACCAATTTTTCTTAAGTTGACTCTATCGACTGGGTGGATTATTTAAAAATTTTTGTTATGAGTACAAGAGGATGGAACTACTGAATAAGCTCCCATAATGAATCATCTTGTCGAATCAACGCCAGAATTATCTACGACTGCAAACTTTTTTCAGCTTGTGCGAACTTCAGGAGATCGAATTGCACGGGAATATATTCCCTCATTAGAGCCAGCAACTGGGTCATTCCTCTGCGTTGTCGTTTTTCCAAGATTCTTTACTTATTTTTCCGTCACGTAACTCAAAAGGACGAAGCATACGGACCCAAGCAGCCCTGTGTGCTGTAGGCAGCCTATAAACCTTACACAGCATATTGGACTTTCAATCGATATAGTGACCCCTATATAGCTCTACCCCTAATCGCGAAATTATCGTAATTGACATATTTTTGGAAATTATAACCTCCAACACGTTGTCTGGTAAAATACAAACACAAGCCTTTAAATTTCAACGTAAACGAAATCACCAAAGAATTGGCAAAATAAACAAATAAATTGTTTTTAAAAGGCCGTAACTATTAACTATTGTTTTCTGCTCACACGCATGTACGCTCACGTGTATATAAAGAAGACTTAAAA
The DNA here is from genome assembly GCA_963932375.1 of Phania funesta. Taxonomy (NCBI): domain Eukaryota; kingdom Metazoa; phylum Arthropoda; class Insecta; order Diptera; family Tachinidae; genus Phania; species Phania funesta. Next base: position 69,681,862 of record OZ010656.1, on the reverse strand, counting down.
ACGATCACCAAAACTCATTGGCAGGAGATAATCACGGCAAAAAATTCAATTAACGAAATCAAATTTATATTTTTACTATCAAAACTTCTCGAAATATTTCATACAAACATATAAATGCAAATGAAATTTAAATAAAAAACCCTTAAAAATGTTACCCTGCACACTTCCGCCTATTCTACCCATGAAGCGAAAAATTTCTCACGACCAAACGTGATCCCTTGCCCATCTCAACTTCGATCTTTTTTGGAATTATAATTGCTTTTTTTAATAACTTTCATTTCTAAATTTATGTCGAATATTGAATGAATAAGGTAATTTGTAGGCTCCAATTAAATGTTTGCTTATGTGGGTTATGTTAATATACCGCTAATAGGAACCGATGCATCTAATTAAAGTTTAGCAAGCTGTTCCTGAAACTCATGAAATTCAGCCGGCTTCGAATATATACATATATGTATATATTTTATATACAGATCTTATGGATTTCCTTTTCGAATATTCAGGACTCCTTCCTTCTGGGTGATTGGCATTGGCTTGACCCTGCGGTGAGAAAATCTTGCAGACACTTGTCGGTATTCACACACCCACTAGTCAGGCCATCGCTAATAGTAAAATTGTTTCTCAATATTATATTCAAATACCCATCTCTGAGATCAGCATGAACAGGGATTGAATGGGAGCAACCGTGACACCTCGCTAGGCCACACAATTCGATTTTCCCATTTGCTTAAGAACTTGAATGTATATTATTGGAACAATTGAATAAGTATTATTTAAAGTTGGCAATGATACGTGATCTTAATTACACTGCAGTGACTATTTCTAGCATTCGGTGAGGCATTCAAGATGTCTTTACATATTGATCTCTAATGTCTCATTATAAATGTCAGTATATTTTAGCCCAAACCTGTTGTCTACCCCAATTGTTGCCTTGTAAACACCTTTTTTGAATGTATTTTCATTGCGATTAACCAAGTTAGTCGTCTAAATTCGTAGGCTTAGCACTAAGAAGCTTTCAATAGGACATTAACCGCCTGTTAAAATATAAATTTTTTTTTCATATTTCCTCAGAGTAAAAGCTGCAATTGCAGTGGGCTATTTTTCGCCAATATATAGCATAGCGGTTATATTTCAAGGAGGCTTTTGTGATTTTAGGTAGCGTCTCTTTGAGATTTTATTGTATTGGTTAGACTGTAAGCACAATACATATGCTTCTATTTCACAATTCTTATAAAGAACAAAATACTTGTCCTCCTCCTCTGCAAGGATATGAAAATGTTTCGGAGCCCATTAAATAAAACATTCGTCTATGGCCGACGCAAAGGTAACTGTAACTAAGTACACTATCAGAAGTTTTAACTTTTTAACAGGTTGTGTCACTGCAAGAAGTCGGGCTAAGTAAGTCGAGCGGAGTGAAGGTAACACTCTTTTTTAAAAATCCTTAGTCCACGGCGGAGAAGCATACGCCAATGATCCGTGACCAAGAGGGTGCGTGGTCTCTAGTAAACGACCTCTAGATACCAGTCAGTTTCCACTTTTAATACAGACTTACTCGTGCATATGGAGCTCTGTATGGGTGAACATATTTTTTGCCATTAGTCGTGAGAATAATATAAAATATCTGAAGGAACTCCGGATGAGATGGACAAGAAAACCAAGCAAGGGGTAAACGCGTCAGTCTCCAAAGATAGTCCTGATAAACAGGCTGAGACAGTAGCGAATACTGTGTGTGATTGTCTAGGCTAGGCGGATCAAAATTCTAGCAATTACAAGCGACTCCGTGATGAGGTAAAAAGAAGGCCGACGATTACTTGTCTACAGTCTGAAATCAATCACTACAGTGAATTGTAGAGGCCAGTGTTAGTGTTAGCTTGAGGCGCAATGAAAGTAAGGTAGTCGTAAATTACAAATCAGTGCGATCATAAAGTAAGTGGTCTGCTTCGACATCCCCTCTAACATTAATAACTTAATTTTATTACCAAAACCCTTTCATTAAAACAACACTCACTAGCGAAAAGTTAATAGCAGCATGATTTTTCATATAAAATGACTGCAAAACATTAGAAATTATTTTGTCATTTTAATAAAGCCAAAGGCACTATTTTTTACACATTTCAAGTGAGTGACTGCATTAAACAATAAATTGCTGGTTATTGTTCAACAAAACCAAAACATGCACAACAATTTAAATAAAAAAAAAAAAAAAACTTTATTAAAATAAAAGCACTTACACTCATTTTTAAAATAGTTGCGCAGAGAAAAAAAGTGCATATCCGCTGGTTTTATATTCAAATACAATCAACAGGAAAATATTACGAAATATTTATGATCATAATGGAGACAAAAACGAAACGAAATGAAATAAAACAATGTAAAACTAAACCGCATTTTCGCATACTCGCACATGAATAAATAAATAATAATAACAATTAAATGTTTTAAAACCAAAAATAAATTATAAAAAATTTATTCTATAACTTTTTTTGCCACTAAAAGTTTGAGTGTTTGAGTCATTATACGACGACGCCTCAGTCTTATTGTTACAGAAATACGAAATAACACTATTTTTACACAATCAAAATCAGAAATTAACCAAAATTGTTGTCATTTATTTTTTATTTATTTAGTTAATTTATTTAAATTGTTAGGAGTGCAGTATTTTATTTTGTAGATTTTTTTTATCTACCACCAACAACTGCACTTTCGTGGAAATCCTTTTCGTATCTTTTACGGTGAAAATTTAAAAAATAAAATCAGTGTTTTTTTTTAACTACGAACGAGTGAGTGAGTAAGTGAATGCGTGAATGAATGTATGAGTGTTTTTTGTTTTTGAGGGCACTTGAAGATGTTAAAAGCTGTATGTTATAAATGAATGAATTTATGTGTAGAGTGTCTATGAAAAAACCAATGCAACATAATATATTTTTATATATAAGTAAATGGTACTATAGTCAGAAGTGATTCTTATGTAACTCGTCGTCGTATTTGTCATAAAAAAAAATTTAAAAAAATATTCTCATATAAAATTTACTTTCCCTTTTTTACTCGGAATGCGCATAAAATATTTAGTATGCCAGAAAGCCAACTACGCACGTGTTGTGGGTCTCAGAAGTTTCAAAAGTGTCAGGAAAAGTCAACTGTGGACTTAAGTAAACTTTAGCTTATTCCTTTCAGAAAAATATGTTAGGGTATGTCGAGAGTAAGCTTAACCTACAAGAATCAAATGGATGATAAAATGTGCGACTATCTTGAGGGGGGAAAGTTTAGCTATATAAGCGGCACAAGTGCAGCACGTGACAGATACAAAATTAAAGTCTTGGATGTTTTCACACATGCATCCAGTAAGATTTTTAAGAGGTTGATTGCAGAAAAAGAAAATCAGTTTCTTGCCTCGACTTCAATAATTTTTCGATCCAAAGCCGATTGTTAATGCATTATTGAAAAGAATGTAGTCAGAAATATTATATGACTTTTGTATAAATTTAAGAAATTTAAATGCAGTCAATCAATAAAAAAAAGCCATGGTTATGTTAGAAAAAAAATGTAAACATACTATTAACATTTGAAATAAGACCAGCAAGACCAGATTGTAACATATAACACACTTGTTATAGACGTAACCTCTCACTACGAATAAAACTCTTGTGTCATCACTTACAGCGTGTTTCTTTCTAAAAAAATGTTATATTCGTATACATAGCTTGCCATTTCTGCATGCTTGTGTTTCTGGCAAAAAAGTGCAACATTTACCAAAAAACGGCCGCTTTTCATTCTAAATATGTTGAAAGTAAAAACTGGCGAATATGTAGCATTTTTTGTACTCAATCTCTAAAGCTCAAGATGAAATTTTACTCGAAGGAAAGTCTACTTACCTTGAAAGGCGGATAGGAGTCATTTCACCTAATTCATTTTAAATTCATTTAGTAACGAAAAATTCGAATTTAGAAATTATTTATAAATGGTAAAAATGTCATAAAAAGATAATTTTAGATTATGGAGTCTTAATTTAAATAAAAAAAAAGCTGTTCCAGATATGCATATTCTATTTATCTATCTTCCTTATGTCTAATAGACCTTTCTGCACGGATTTCAAAACGGATATATTTTGTAGTTTTTTGGAACGAATTTCGTTCTCAGAACGAAAAATGTTACTGAAGATGGCACATAGCCGAAACCGGTTTGTCTCCAAATCAAACTTGACAAGGGATGACGGAAATTTGTTCCAAAAATCTACATCAAAACACCCTGTCGGAATATCTAATGAAGAATCGGGTATATTTTATTATTTCTGTGATTCCGTTTCAAGTCTTGGTTTTTGAAAAGAATATAATTAATTAACCCATGTTTTGCCACATAAATCTTTTACAGACATATTTTTGCATCCACAAGTACCTCTTACGTATATAACAGAGCTGCATTCTTCTGGCTCTTGCCAAGTTGTTTAACGTCGTTGTCTACAGCAGCCTTCAGATTCAATATTTTTTTATGGCCATTTTGCATGCTGTTATAAAATATTTCGTACTGTTAAGAAGCAACACACACGGCAAAAGATAAGTTTGACGATAAAAAACGAAAAGAAAATTTTCAAAGAATAGAATTTATTATTAATGAAAACAACCTTGAACACAACTTGACATGCTATTTGCATGCATGTTGTTATTTGTTGCTTTTTAAACAATAAAGTGTTTTCGTAAATCGACCATGGTCATGCTAAAATTTTCTACATCATCAAATTTCGTTTTCCTTTCCCTGATCTCTTTTTTTTAATTTATTGGTACTTTTTGAACATTTTGTTGTAAAAAAAACCTTTTATAATATTTTTTGTTATAGACAAGTGCACTTTTGCTGACTTTTACATTGTTGGAGCACAAAAAGCGTTAAATTTGTATATTTTTATAAACTCGTTACAGTTTCTTTGTAAATATTCCATGTAGGTATGTATGTGTGAGTGTGTGTAATTGTCTGTGAGAGAGTATGAGTGTTTTTTTGCATTTCTTTAATTTAAGGTTTTTTTTATATGTCATTAACAATCGAATGTTTGTTATTGTTGCTGCTGTGTTATATGAATTTTTTTAACATTATAATCATTTGTTTGTATGAAATCGCTGTGTTTCTATACAGCCAAAAAACATTAATACACACATGCATAGAATCCCAACAAGCATTTTGTGTTAAAAATGTTTGTAAGGATCATAGAGCAATATTTGAATAATATTACTTTAAAGAAAAAATCATAATAAGACTGGGTAACAATTTTTGCTTTAATTATTTTATTATTAATTTGACACTTTTGCGTCTTCTTTCTTCGATTCTTATCTAAAGAAATCCATCACTGGCTTTAAGTAATTTAGGTTGAGTTACCTCATACTAGTGGCAACTATTTTCAAACATTGACGCATGCCTCACTATCAAAAATTAAAAGGGTTCCCCACCTCTACAAAATTAATCACAGACAATGCAAGCTGTGTTCGAGTTATTCAAACGTGTTATAAAAATTAATTTTTGGGAAAATTCCCATTGTGCTTATTCTGAGTCCACAATTCGAAATTTAGTAGAGAAGTTCGACTAAATTGGGCCAGTATGAAACATAAAAATACCTCATCATGCTCGGCCAGGCCGTACGGACAGATTTTGTGAAAGCGTGGCTGACGAATCAGACCCATCCACTCGTCGTCAATCACAACAAGTAGAGCTTTCTTATTCTACTATGCAGCGAATCGTGATAAAGGAAAATGATTTGCAGTTGGACGCATAGAATATCGAAATTATTTAGGATTTAAAACCGAGAGTCCTTCATTTGCATCGTGTGTTAGTCAAATGGATACGTGAAAAAGAAATCGGTTTTTCAAAGATAATTTTGTTTAATAATGACGGATTTGTGAACAAGCAAACTTTCCGAATTTTGAAAATCAAAAATCCATGAGAGGGTTGCCAAAAGCAAATGCATGTGATCTGCACTTTACAAAAATGTTTCGAAAATTAAGACAATCATATTACCTACTGCCACATGAGTCGCGTGGCCGATACAATTTGCTAAGAACAAATAAGGAAAATATCTGAGAGAGAAACAAAAATGGTTCCAATAGCAGTTGTGCGTAGATCGACTTGATCGCACTCGCTTCTCACGGACCAAAGAAGCTATACTGCTTCACTAAAAACAAACACAGTCGAGTTTAATTCTTCAAATTGAAGTTAGCTGGTTGTAGTATGCAGCTTAAACTTAACCTGATATAGACTTCGAAAATGATGAGGGAACTAAGGTTAACTAAATGTTTGTTGGGTTATTGTATATTAGGTGGAATGTCAGAGTGTGTGTTTGGCCATACACTACACATACATATATAAATGACTTTTTTTTTGTTTTGTGTTTTTAATAATTTTTTATTGTTCCCGTTTTAAGTTTTGAATTTAAACTGCGTGCATTTTTTTAGGAGTGTAATTTTTGATTTTACTTGTTTTTTAACAATTTATATCAGTTTTATGCAAGTTTTTTTTTTTAATTCATTTTCGACTTTTGTTTTAATTTACGTACTGTTTGTTAAAAGTCGACAGTAAAATTACATTTTATAGCAATAATAATGATGGTTGTTGTTTTCGAATACAGAAAAAAACCAACTACAACAACTATGTGCAACACGCACACATTCATATAATGGCAACAACAATGTCCACATTTGAAAAAAAATTAAAAGATTTCTGCTTTCTGTTACAAATAAATTCCGATTTGTTTGCTCTACAAAAAATGTTAACAAGATTTTTAATTTATAAAATTAAATTTATTTATCACAAAGAAGCAGTGGTAGTAAATGGAGGAGTTTAAAAAACATTTGTTAACTTTATTTAATTTAATTTTATTTAAAATAATTGTGGGTTTTAGGTAAATAAAGCTTAAAACGCCAATTACAACAAATTGCAGGGGAAATGTTTTATAAATGAGCTTTTAATTTAAATCTAATTTCAGAAAGTTAATTAAATGTTTTAAATATTTAAATTTTAAGGGTCGGTATTTTGAGCAAATGGTTTTAAGGTTCAGCATTGTGATCATAACATTTAAAATTAAAAAAAACAATTTACCTTCTTTAGCCTAGATTTTATTTTGATACCAGCCAAATTTTCATGTATCGAAAAGAGAGATTTTAACAGTCGCATTATATCAGAGTGTTATTTATGAGCAAAAACCACTGCCTTTAGGAAAAAGATAAAAAGCGACTGTTCGCGAAAAAAAAAATAATTTTTTTATTGTTCAAAACTATTCTTTGGGTACTCGAGACAATAGTTTTCATATTTGGCCTATATACTTATATACAGTTACTGGCGAAAATCGCCAATAAGTTTCCCCAAACCTCAAAATATAACTTTACAATGTTCCAAATTTTTCTTAAGAAAGAGTTATTTTTTATTTTATTTGAACACACAACCACGCGAAATTTCATATAATGGAAAATTTTCAAGATTTTCTAATAAGTATTTGATTGTGCGCATCTTGCGGCGACCTTTTGAAAAAACTGACTTTGTAGCAATTGACGAGATAATTCTAAAACCTTTCCGGAAATGGTTATTGGTTGAGAATAATTCATTGATTATTGCCGGCTGAGTTTTCTATAAATATTTAAGAGTAAAAAAATGCAATAAAAAATGCCATAAGACTTTATATCTGCAATTCTGTTAATCTGCTCTACGATTTAATGCTTGGTTTTCGAGTTGAAGAAAAATTGTAACAAAAGCGGCAATTATGGCTTTTTCCTTACCTTTTTAAGTATTCCCCATTTGTCACCAAACGAAACCATCTTTCGTCATGTCGAATATCAGAATTGTAGGTAGGCTTTTACTGCACAGTACAACGCTTTAGTTCTATTTTAAGACCGAACCGGTGTCTATAACAAATCCAAAAAAAAGAATTAAATAGGGGAACTCACTCTTGGTTGTAAACAACCCTTGAAAACCTTGCAAATGTAGCAAGTCTAGCAAATATGCTACATTTTGCAAAACCATAACAACAAAATATATGAAACTAAAATTTGCTACACTTGAGCAAATATGCTATGGCAACAATCATTGCAGATTGATAATTTGCAATGCTAAAACAGCTGTGTATATCATTTTATTTTTAAACCTAAAGCAATTAGACACCTGTGTTTACAAAATTTCACGGCGGTAGAACCGTCTCAACAACTGCCTGTGAAGACTTTAAATTGATGCTAAGACTGTTAAAATGTTTTTGCTAAAATAGTAAAAATTAAAATAGCAAACAAAACTCCATTAATTGATAAAAGTTTTTAGAAAGTTTATGCACACACCAAATACTTTCTTTGCGTAAACATTATAGAGGCGGCGTTAGCGATTATACTACTGGCTGCGGCTTAGCCTATTGCATACGGCAAAGTAACTTTATGCAACTCTGTAATAAATTTGCTAAGCGCTTAAAAAAGACACTCACGCTTTGTGGCAAAAAATCATACGAAGTGTGCAAAAATTGCAAATATGCAACGAAGAGTGATTTCCCTTAATGCATTTTATTGTAGCTTTCTTATAAAGAGATTGACGAAGGACAGTAAGAGAGAGAGAGAGAGAGAGAGAGATCCTTTTTCCTTTATATTTTAGAGCACGAAATTATTACCACTAAAAATTCGAGTTATACCTTTTTGAGTCACAGTAGGACCAAAATATTAAGATTTAATATTTACCAGTAAAAGCACCAAAATAAATAATAGAAAATTATATTAAGATTTTTTAAGGAAGGCAAAGTAACACCAGAAAATTTAATGTATAAGAGAGCATTAATTGTGTTACTTTCTTTTAAATGGGATAGAGCAGGAAGTCATACATACAATTGTTGCCTACGAATTAGAACGGAGCTGTAATATATACATATGCTAATATGAATAAAAGTTAATAACAACATCAGAAAAACGTGTGTTATGACAGCTACTGAGATACGCGAACCCAGGCGACTATGACTACAACCATCGTCGAGTGCTTAGTACTTCACACGCTAACTACTTGAGTCACTGCCTTCAAGTGTAATTGATGTAAGAAATAACACTAGTATCACTACTCTCTTGCAATACTCACTTGAAATTATTACTTTGCCAATTTTGTAATTGTAACAGCTAGAGAGAGATTTATTTCTTTCCAGGTGTTGCTTGTAAACCCAACAGCAAAGCTCTTGAGAGGGACATAACTTTGTTTTTGGAGTTTTTCCGAACTTTTGAAAACAGATTTTAATTCCCGGTTAAGTATTGTTTTTGAACTAAAGAAATAAAATTATTGTATTCTTAAACCACAAGTGCAATTACCCATAAAAAAGTGAATATTATCAACTATTAAACAAATTACTGCGCAGAACTTGAATTCGGTTAATAAAACGTACAATGGAAAAACGACCGGTATTTTACACGCCGGCCACTCTATATTACACTTGAGGTAGGACATACAAATGTCAAACTTCATACATTAAAACTGAGCAATTACATATTTTTATTTACGAATTTCGACACTATGGGAGAAAAAAATAATCTCTTGATCTGATGACTCTTCCATGTTGAGTATGTATTGGGTCTAATGCTAAGATTGCCATACAATTTTAAAGCCAAACTTCACCTACTGGATTTACAGATTAAATTTATTCCAAATGCCTATATGAAGATGTTTGGCTTCCAAAAACTTAATATTTTATATCAATATATATTCGGCTATCCACTTCGAATATCCTGCTACAGCCTATCAGCCGGCACTTTTTCAGTCTTTAGACAATTTTTTTGGAGTCTTAGAATCGAAATTCACTGTCAGCTTTAGATTTGAAATTAAAGGTTTTTAAAATATTGTTTTAAGCAAAAAGTAAACAATTTTATTCATTAAAAAGTTCATTTAATAAAAGTACTTTCCTGTTTCAAAAAGTACATTTATAAATTTTTGCTATTAATACTCTTTAAAAATGTACCTCTGAAAAAAATAAATATTTTTTTAAGGGATAAAAATGTACTTGTTAAAAAAGTGGCTTTTAAAAGTGGCAAATTTTAAAGCTGGACTTTTTAAGAAAGTATCTGTTAGAAAGTATCTAGAAAAGATAAATCTTTTGTATAGGCATTTTAAAAATAGTTTAACAAAGGCGCTTTTCAAAAAGTATATTTGGAAAATATATCTTTTAAATGGGCCTTTTCGAAATAGAGTTTTTCTCAATAAAAACAGTAGCTTAAAAGGGAGGCTAAAAGAGTAATTTTAATAAAGTTTAATTTAAAAGAGTACCATGAAAAGCGTTATAAAAAGGGATTTATAAAAAAAGTACATTTTGAAAACTATTTTTAAAAATATATATTTCAAAATAAGTTTTATAAAAAGCGACAACATTCTTTTAAAAAAGTACTATTTTTGAGTACTATTTATAAAAGTACTTTTTTAAAGTAGAAAATTTTCAGAAAGAATAAAAGCTAAATTTAAAAAAAATTTATAAATTCTAAAACATTCTTTTTCAAGAAGTCAGGAATATAATTTGAAATAAGTACTATTTAGTACATTTTTACTTTCTTAAACGTATAATTTAAAAAAATAATTAAAATGTTTATTTACATTTTTTTATTGCTACCGTACATTTTTTAATACATAAGTAACCATAAGTAACCCAACATGTTTTCGGCTACAGGTAAAAAAGGCTGCACTTTAATTTACAATTTAATAAGTTACTTGCCCTTTTGAAGTTCCATTTGTTACTTAAACGCTCACACGCCAACTTCAATCAATGACTATGATTTTTAAAGTTAATTTTACAAATTATAAATTCACTTTCTTAAAGTATTTTCAGGAACCAAAACTCCACTCTAAGGTTTTTCTACATTTTCCTTTTAACACTTAAACGTATAAAGTTGTTATTATTGCGGCTGGTGATAATTTTATTGTTTTCTTGTTGTGTTGGCTATTTGCAAAAAAATTTATATAAAATAATACAAATATGTGGATGTGCTCCAAAAGATTTCAAAAATCTCGTTTGTTCCGCTTGGTTGCTCAAGTACTACGAAGACGTTTTTGAAAAAAAAGGTTGCTTCACTTATTGTTTTCTTCTTATTTTAGTTAAATGTTGTTTGTGTTGTTGTTGTTGATATTTGAAGCCCTAAGATTATATTTATTGTTTTTTGTTGTTGTTGTTTGTTGGTTTGTTTGTATATAAAAAGTTAGTATTTGTTATAAAGTAGTAAATTGTATGTAAAATCAGCTTACTGTTGTATTTGTGTGGCTTTTAACTTTACGGCTGCCTGTCGACATACAACAGACAGACTACTGGCTAATTCCAATACAAATAAATAAAATGAACTACCAGCAGTTTTATGTATAAAAATAAATACAACAACAATAAATTAGTACAGATTTTAGTAGAGTTGAGCAAATGCTTGAGAATGATGCGGCCAATTGAAACAGGGTAGAGAAACCTACACATTCTAATGCAGACTTTAGTTTTTTCTCTTTTAAAATTGTAAAAACATTTTAGTTTCTAAGAAAAAGAGAACTTACAGGTATTTACCCGAATTTATTAATTAATATACTTTTAAATGCTTCTAGTAATGACTTGCTTATTATCTGATATATAAAGTCTTCAATAGCTAAGAAGAAATTCAATGTAATACTCCAACTTAATATTGATGTTTTCCTATGTCGGGTTTTCGAAGAATGCCTGACCAACTTCATAAAGCCTTGCGATTGTGGTTTTTACTGAATGATTTTCTAAGTCAATGCCGAGTTTTAGTAATGCCTTAAAGTGCAAATGTGGGAGGCTTTCCAATAAGGACGGTTGCAATGATGCTTGCATTAAAAATACACCAGCAATAGCTACAGTTCATATATGACAGTAAACACTGCGCAGTTCTATGCTGCAATCATTTTTAGCAGCAGGCTTAGTAGAGCTGCAAAACTATCGATATTCGGACCATTCGATAGAAGAGATAGTGTGTGGTAAAACTGTCTATAGTAGAGAATTTCTAGAAAACTACTACAGCTCAAAGTATGAAATGTATATTTCCTTTATGGCTGCCTCATTTATGTCTGCATCAAAAAATTAAGCTAGTTTTCTAAAACAAATTTCCTCTAATGCTCCTTCGTGTGTAGCTAGCATATTTTACCGGCGATGTATTAATAGAGAGTGGTGATAATGGGCTGGCTGACCGTCACACTTTAGCTTCTGTAAAAAATTTGTAACTACTGGAGCCGAGGAATAAATCGCCAAAATAAGTCACTACTATTTGTGTAAACTTATTTTATTTACTTTGAGAGAAAGAAATCAGAAATCGGCTTTGTTAATAACTTTCTTGTCCTATGGTATGTATATTACCATCGCTAGGTTTGCGGCTCTAATGATTAAAGCAAAGTAGGAAATATAATAATTTATTTATAAACAGCAGCAGCAAAAGCAAAATATTTACTATAGTGCTTTTGCCGTTGAAAAAGAATACAGCATAGCAATATCAAATGTTTGTTGCCACATTTATTTCACTTACTTCAAAACAAATGCGATGTTGTTGTACCATTTTAAATGCTGTCAATGTGATTGCTGACATATTTGTGCTGGTGCTGTTTTCATTACTATCATATTTTCAACTGTATGATTATAGAATAAATAAATTTGTTTTGTGGCAGCATATGTTTTTGATTTTTGCTATTGCTAAAAACTTGTGGACGCTATAGCATGCTAGAGTATTTCTTCTGTGATATTGCTATTTCGCGGCTGTGCACGAAGTATTAACGATATGGCATTATGAAATATACTTAAGTTCAATTGTCTACCCCACAGGGTAGCACTAATAAAACTGTTAAAATTTTTAATGACTCTGAATTTGTATGATGGCCTGGGTTATGTCGATTCTGAGAGGATGGGTATCGGCAGCTGGCCTATATTTTCTTTTCAGCAATTCTATGTTTTTCAATACAAAAATCTTAAACAAAAATCAAATAAAAAGTTTGATTAGTTTGGTTGGTCATCTCTGCAAACGAAGAATATATTCGTTTATATTTTAAGAATGTTGTAAGTATTTGGCATTCGTATGAACATCATCAGACGGTTACAAAGTGTGACTGATGTTTATTATTTATGGTTGTTGCTGTATTTACAGCAGTTGTTGCCACAGATAAGGTTATTTACATCATTTGTTTTGAAGGCAAAAAAAACCAACCGTGTTACACACAAAATCAGATACCAACTTAATGTAAAGCTGAAAATTTGAAAGTAATATTTTTATATCTTTTAAAGGTTGTAATTTGATGAAAGAAGGCTAAAAAACAAACGTACCACAAAGTAACAAAAACGAGTGTAACAAAAAAACGAATTTTTAACTTTTTTTCAATTTTTATAACTAAAAAGTCACTGCACTTGTTTAATAAATTTTTGACTTTTGAAATTTAAAAACACAAAAAAATTTTATATCTGACATTAAGAGTTTGTGAATAAAAAAAGAGCTTGCAAATAAAATGTCCAAAATGATTTGATAACTGGTTTAAAAGCTGTTAAAAGCTTTTTAATATTTTATGTTCTGCTAATTAAAAAAAGAATGACAATTTTATTGGCCTTAAATTCATTTTAGCTAAAAACAAGTAAATGATTTTAATATTTTGTTAACTAGACGAATTAAATGGTGTTTCAAAAACATTTGTAAATTATTAAATCATTTAAAGTGAACATCACTTTTATAATTATGAACTAGTTCGCTCGAAATAATTTCAGGAATGTGGTAGCAATCATACTCAATGCTACCACCTTTCTGAAATAATTTTTCACTGGAACTAGTTCGTGACTGACACAACTCTAGTATAAAGTTGCAATATCCACAAAAAAAACCGCTTAGACTTTTAAAGATACAAGTTTGAGCAATTCTGTCCCTTAAAATACCCATTAAACCAAAAATAAACTTTATCGCTGAAGTATCTGGAAATTTTACCAACGAAATGGAAACGGAAATTTTTCGGGTAGCCAAATAGTATTAAATCACCTATCATTTTCAGTTAATTTATGCACTATTATAGCGACCATGATAGACGGTTGGTGAAACCCACATGTAGTATCACTAAATTAACCTGGCCAAGTATGGATAGAGCTTGAACCAGAGCTCTGCTAAGTTTTCAAAGGACACAATTAAGGGACATCGCTGCAAATGACTTCTGTAGAAGTTGTCAAAATGAAGAGAAAACCTTCTGTGCCTCTGTCCTGCCACGGAGGACAGGCACCTGCCTCATCTCGGGCGGAGGTCCTTCGGCAGCCTTTCCGAAATATCGAAGGTGGGACTCCGGGGAACCAATTCCTTCGTAGGAAGCAGTCACTGGTTTAGCAGTGACTCCATATCTGCACAGGCTTTATGACCTTTCATAAATTTCCTTAACTTTCTACACCATGTTATCAATCTCTTCTCTTCTACTCTTCTACTCAGTTATCTCTTTTCAGGTAACACAAAGGGACCGAATTTGCAGACCCAAAGCGCCGAATTTGCGAACCCATCTGGGAATGCAGGCGGCCTGATTACCTAACCCAACCTATAGCGACCATAAAACGCCTGAAATGCCAAGAAAGAATTCTCAAAAAACCAGCTGAAATAAGAAGTCTAACTAAGCGCGTTTCACTTTTAGCACATTTCACGACAAATCACAAACTTAAGAAATCACCCTTTAAAAATATTTCTATTTAATATGATTTCTTCATGGCTACAACAAATGATTGTATTTCATAATGCAAAAGAAGGAAAATTGATAAAGTAGAAAATCAATTTAAAATCTTAATCTTACCTTTATTTACAGCTGTCTGTTTTCTCTACTAATTCTCGTATACTCGTACTTTTCCTAAAAAGAAAAAACAGAGAAAAATGAAGTTTTAACATCAAAAGAAGCATTCAGTTTTACAGTTGTTTTTTAATTATAAAGTTCAACAAGCAGTTTAAAGCACAACAAATGGGTTAATTTACTATTTACTGTTTGCACTAATTTTTAATCATCATACGAGCATAAGGGCTCATTTTACTTTCGTGCACTTCAAGTGTTTTGATAACAAAAATCGTATTTCTTTTCATCTTCAATACGAAATTTCATATCAAAAAGAAAAACTATTCGCTTATACTGTAAAACACTGAGAGAAAATAAAAATATTGGTTCTCTAAAAATTTTAATTTCTTTAACATGCCGTCTTGACTGGCCATAAATCCGTTCAGCCCTCGTACATTTTGCTGATAGCACAGGGGTTTGGCTCGTGAAGACAGACGCTGTTCATGGTATGTCCGTGTTCAAACAAAGTTGTCCAAACAGTTGTTCGCACAACCTCTGTTCTCCCATCACGCAAACAAAATACACCCAGGCAAAATAAAATATGTGTGTATTTGTGAACAGGAACATCTATACGTATACTCCATACAGAAGACCACGAACATATTTTTCCCGGTTATTATGCCGCAGCTCTCGTCATGTGCGAACAAATTTGTGACTAGTGAAGACATAGGATAAAGTACGATTAGAATACAAAGAGTAAAGTTACAATGGGGCAGCTTTCGTTCTTACAAGATTTTACAAAGTGCTAGAATATAATTGTTATTACGGTTACTATAAACCGTGTCTTAAAAACACAACAGCAAAGCAACAGGTCAAATATGACAGCAAACACTGCCCTGTTCAATGCCGTAATATTTTTTAACAGCATGCTAAAGCAATAGCAAAGGCAAAATATTTACGATATTGATTTTGCTATTTTTGTACTTTTTAAAAAGGAAACAGCATAGCAATAGCAATATTTTGCTCTCATATATCTTGCTTATGCTGTTTGTTCACTCTGTCTTGTTATTAATTCGCATAAGGTGAGAGTTTATTTCTTTACCCACTTATTTATTAGAAAGTAAAGCTAAAGCATTAACAAAAATTACAATTGAATTTGCTGCAGTTAAAAACTAATAAATCAAATTAGTTGTATTTAAAAATGCGCTACTAGTAGAAAGCACAGATGGTATATAGTTACACAATGCTTTCAATGCGATTGCTATCGTATACATATCGTTACTGTCATATTTTAAACAGTACGATCATCGTAATAGCATAAATAAAATAACGAGAATGAAGTGCTGTGTTGTGACAGCATATGTTATTGACTTTTGCTATTGTTGGATTGTATTCATTTCAAAGACCACAATAATTGCAAAATCATTGTTATAATATTAAAAATATAAGAAAGCTTCATAATCAATTTTCACAAATAGGTACCTGGTGAGGTTCAGAATACTGAATGACTGAGACGGGCGCGGTTTTAAGACCAGTAACACATTTAGCAACGTTAATCTGGATCATCATCATGTGCTGTTTTTGCTACAAATCTACATTTGTTCCAGATAAGGCCAAAGCTATGCTATAAAAGACGTAAAATTCAGATGCCACAAAAAGACTACCGACAACAAAATTGCGTTTATAAACTTCGCGGTAATAAGAATACTATGGAAAAATATATATTTATTTTACGACCAGGTGACAAAGATGATCGGGGACTGAACACACTCTTACAATATGATGTTTTTATCCTTGTTACCAACTTCAACTTTGAGTGTTACATTGCGGGAGCAAAGATTTATTCCCGATTTAGTGTAACAAGAAATGTACGTCCAGATGCGTAAAGATTGCTAAGCAACGCGAGGCTGGGTGCACAAAAAACTGTCACCGCTTAAGTTACACAAATCCTAAGGGCAACCACTCTCTCTTTTACTCTTGGAAAATAATCAGAAAGCTACCAAAAATCACAGCGTATTAGTTACACAAGTAAAATCAGTGGAAGAAATATAGGAAAACGCATTTTTGTACCCTAAGAAGACACAACAAAATGAGTGATTTAGGGATAATTTTGGTGAACATGAGATGAAATGACGTGCAATATCAGGCAGAAGGCTTTAGTGTAATTAATTTCAAATGTAAAAATTAATACGAAAATAATGTAATCCATATGTTTTTTAAAGTGATATTAATAAAAAAAAGGGGATCTTTAAACGAAATATTAACGAAAGAATTATGCATTTAGTATTCATCCAAGAAGATGGTTCAAGCCCAACGGATGCCGACAGAGTGGTTTAAGACTACAGAAGGTGAGAAGACACATACAACAACTTGTTAGCGGAAAATAAATTAGAACCAGATATGTGAAAATATTCTTGTGTTGGAATGTGAAATCGTTAGCAGCTTCGCTATACAGCCCCTCTTAAAGCCTAAAAAATGATAAAACACCGTGAATGACGGTCTATACCCCAGCTAGTCACGATGCTAAGTTTAAAATTCAAACACTGTATTATTAAAAACTGCAATTTATTTCAAAATTAATTCCAAAACAAAATTTCTGTAATTAAATAATTATTTCTCAGCGTGTAAATATGATGAAATTTTCGCGATTGTTATGAGTTTTTTTTTGTAGCTGATATATGTTTTTTTTTTACCGTAACGAATATTTAATTGCAAGTACATAGAAAAATAGATAATCAGCTCTTATTTTCAGTCTATTTTGCATCCATCCCTCCAACGTTTGTCTGCCTTTCAAAGTGAAACATAAAGTCATTTTGGTTTCACTTAATTTGCATAGAAACGTTTAAACATGATGATGATCGTGATGACAACGTCAACGATATAGAGAAGTGATATGAGTGGCAACAACCTTTTTCCTCATTTTACATCATAATTTTTTCTTTTTTTGCTAGCTTTAGTTTTTTTTCGACAAAAAGACTTTTTAGGAAAAGAAGAAGAAAAGGAAGCTGTCATAAATTTACAACGAATCTGTGAGTTTGCCATGTTGCCGAGGAAGAGGGCAAAACAGCAGAAATTGCGATTTAATTTAAATTTAATTAATACTTTTTGTTACGTTTGTGACTGGGGTGAAATCGTTGTTTAATTATACGCTGTTTTTTTTTTGACCAAGTGATTAAATTAACCAAAGAAAAAAAAAAGCGAACAAGTTCAGAAAAACGGGGGAAATAAATTAAATGTTAAATCTTTTACGTCATTTTAATTAACGTATGCACACAGACACTCGGAAACACTTTTACTTGTGCACTCTCTTACCCTTGAAGTTCATTAAACTGCCATGATGAAGTTCAAAATGATTCGTTAACGTTGTATAAACGTCAGTTTTGAATGAAATTTGTTGGCATTCTTTTATAAAGTGTTTAAATTAACATTTTTTTATGTTTGTTTAAAGCAAATTTTTATTCAATACAAAATTTTAATACAAGGACTCTCCAACACATCAAACGTTAGTGTGGTACATAATAAGTTCTCTTTCGTATTGATTTATCAATAACTGAATGCTGAACTCAGGCTTAATTGAAAATAATTTAAAATTGGTAGGGTAATCAATTGGATTACATCTCAACCAGCACTTAACAGGTACTTTTTGAAAGGTACTTTTTTTAATAGGTACCTTTTTTAAATTCATGTTTTTAAAGGAGTTTATTGAAAAGTTTAATTTTTAGAAAGTTCCTTTTTGTAAAGTACTTTTTTTAAAACGGACTCTTTAAAGGGTATTTTTTAAAAGGTACTTTTCTGCATGATACTTTTTACTTATTTGAACAAATTTTTACACACTGAGCGTAAAATTTTTTGAAAGGTTGTCTTTTTAAATGCCAAATTTTAAACAATCTGTTACTTACGAAAAGTACTTTTTAAGCGAAACTTTTTTTAAGATTAGTTTAAATAGGCATTTTTTAAAAGAACTATTTCCTTAAAAAGCGATTTTTATAGAGCCTGTTGTAAAGTAGGTTTTTAAATTATGAACTTTTCAAAAGGTATGTTTTGAAAAAAGTACTTCTTTAACTTTTCTTAATTAAGTATTTTGAAAAAATACTTTCTAAATGATGTTTTTTTAATGAACACATTAAGTTGCTTTTCTTAAAGTTATTTTAAAATGAAATGATTAGTTTTTATACGCCGCTATTTTCAAAGTACTTTTTGGAAATGTACTTTTCTTAAAAGAATACTTTTTAAACATATTTTTTTAAGAAGTACTTTTATTCAAAAATATTTTTAACCAATTTTAATTAAGAAGGTTTTAAAAAGCTGCACTGTTTTACAAGTTATCTTTTTTTAAAGGTAAATATTTAAAATGAACACTTTGAAAAGGTACTTAAATATTTTAATTTCTGCAAGATTCTTTTTTAACATTTTTTTGTTTTAAAGGTATTTTCTTAAGGAAATTTTTCAAAAATGATCTTTTTGAAACGGTATTTTCCAAAGGTACTTTACGTAAAGGATCTTTTCTTAACAGCAGCCTTCTACAAGATACTATATTGCAAAGGATATTTTTAAAATTATTGTTTGCAAAAAATACATTTTTTACAAGAACATTGTTTTGATTTTATTTTGAAAAAGGTCCTTCGTTAGAAACAATTATTTTATTGTGTAAAACTAGACTTTTGAAAAGGTTAGAAAGCTTTCTTAAGGTATTATTTCCATAAAGGGCATTTAAAATTTAATTTTCCGAATAGCTCTTTTTCTCCAAGGTATTTTTTTAAACTCTTTTCCCTTAGGAATATTTCTATTCTTGGTGGGTCAATGTGGGAAGCATTTTCCTACCACTTAAATCTATTGTATATTTAGAGTCGGTAATCGTTTAACATCATGCGAGAAAAAATGCTTGAATTTGTTTTGAATTTTGGAAGAATATAATTTGTCGGATAATTTCTGAGGGACTAAAGTTGTGTCGATTAAAAATTAGTTCATTTAATTGAGAGATTATTTGCGAAAGATTATTACAAAAACAACACACATGTTTCTTTGGTGCGTCTGGTGTGCGGTTGTAAAGCTGCTACCACCTTTCTGAAATTATCTTGCAACAGAACGAACTAGTCCGTAACTGACACAACTCTACCAGGGACACAAATTTAAAATAAAATTTATTCTGATTTAAACATCTTATTTTTTGCTCTTCTTGCAAGATTTTATACCGATCTAGTATTTGAATAATAAAGTTGCATTTCAAGCATATCGTGTTGTACCATTTTCTTTGTTGAAAACAAAAAAATGCCGCATATTTGAAATATAATAACTGCCAGTTTTAAGAAACAAGGTTGCCTCATCGACCATCATCTGTAGCATCGTGCAAAGCAACTGCAGTAGTAACAACTAACTTTAAGTACACATGTACACTACTCAAATGGCAAAAGCAACATTTATTAGATCTTAGAATAGCACGACAATACAATGGCCACATTAAAACAATGGAACATTAGAAGCACAAACAAACAACACGACAGAGAAACAACAAAAGATGTGAGACAACTCAAATTGAGAACTTTGAAAAACGAAACAAAAAGCAGATATTTAATGCAATTGGATAAAATTGCACTTAATACTCGCATCCTTGGAAGCATTTTTAATGCAAACTGTATTAAGAGCATTGAAGTGAATGTTGTGCATCAAACTTTACACCTTTTTTTGCTTTTCTTAGTTTTTTTTTTGTTTTTTGTTAAATAAAAACACTAAAAATCTAACAAACGAAACGTATTGTTTACATTAATTTACAAGAAAAAAAGTACAAATTTATAAAATGTAAAAAGTGTAGGTTTTTCTTGTTTTAAACTCACTAACAACACAAACAAACATTAGATAATGTTGCTGCAGTAACATGATCTGAATTTTATATTTATTTTAATTCAAGTTGCTTTATCATTCCTTTTTTTGTTTGTTGCTATTGTTGTCTTTTTACTTTTGTTTTTTTTCTATTTTTCCACATTATTTTTATATATTTTTTTTTTTTTGTTTAAAACACAAGTTTAGTAACCTTAAGTAATAAACAATTTGCTAAAGAAACAGAGTAACAGCAACAACAAAATTAAATACTTGTACTTTTATGTAAAAATACAATACAACCCAACCCAACCAACACTGATTAAGAAGAAAACTTTAATAAATAAATAGAAAAAGATATAGAAGAGAAAAATATAAAAGAGAAAACTTTGCATCTTTGAATTGTGGTAAGAAATTGTGTTTTTTGTTTTGCTAGAAGTTCTAAAGTACTAAATTGTATGTAAAGGGGGTTTTAATAGGGACGAGCAGACTTATACTGATTACGGTAGTTATAAGTATTTTTTTTTTTATTTTCCAGTCCATAGTCGGATCTTTAAGGCAAAGCAGCATGGCAAATGACAACATTGAGTTAGACGTTCAAAGAACAAAACAATAGTTTCCAAAGAGTTGTTTTCTTGTTTCAATGCTCCCCACAATGTGTCCGGCGGTCGCCCTTTCCAAAAGCAAGTCGACAAGGAGTTAATATCCGTAAATCTGTGAAATTCTAAATTTGCTGAAAACAATTCCGCTGTCCATGAGATGCCGTCAAAATTACACGCTTTTGCAAACTTCGGAATTTGGAATTATATCCCTACAAAATTAAACCCACTAATTAATTATTTATTCAGGCTTAAGTTTGTTTATTTTCTTTCAATTAAGAAAGATTTTTTTTTTAATAGAATACTGAAAAAGTTAAGTTTCGAATACTAGCAGAATGGTTTTTCTGTGCGGCTACACACGCCTTCAGCATTCTCTGTGTCTTTCGACTGATTAGTGTCTATTGCAAACATCGCCTATTAAACCCACATAATGATGAAAAATTTAATATCTTTCAATAATTTTTCTGTTGGGTTAGATATAACTAGATCTGCTTGAGCACCTGCCAACGTTGGCTTAATCTCGCGGTGGTCCAACCACGGGTGTGACATTAAGCGGCCAAACCAGCGCCCCTATGCGATCGCATAAGCACCACCGGAATAGCACCTATGCACATCCCATAGGTTGCAAATTTGAACAGAGGTTTCCAGTCTCCTGCTGTCAACGAATGACATTGACAGCTTGCGTTGCAATGGAACGCTACATCGGTCCTGCAGTGAACCTCCCCGCTTTGGGTATAAACCACAGCCACCACGTGAACCTTTGAAGGGGCCTCACCAACAACCAGTCTGGAACAGTAGTTCCAGGGGCTACTGGTTCCCGTGGTACCAGCTTACACTCTCGCTACTGGTCGAACATAGAAGTCATACCTTCTTCCAGTTTCAGGCTCCTGACCAGTCCCAGGAACTGGTGCTCGTCTGTTGCCCCAGTGACAATCTATCAAGGTGGCAGGTTTCACCAATATGATATATGCCCCCGGGGGGGTCTTTTGGCTTAGAATGAAACTTGCGCCACTGTAAGTCTCATTGTATTCTTTATCGTACTCTTCTTTTTATATATTTGTTTTTAATTTTTCTTTAGCCAGCCCTCAGCTAGTATTGAAAGTAAAATATTCATTATTAGATGACTTATGTATTTTTTTAGCTAATTATAGCCCAACTTCTTTTATGACAAAAATTCCATTTATTTTTTGGGGTCGCCATACACATTTCGCTGATTGCCCGACATTTTTCAGTTAATAATATTTTAAAAATAAGATTTTAATAACTATTGTAATTTTCTTTTAGAAAATTTTAATAATATAAATTTAAAGTTTAAAAAAAATATAAATAAAAAATAAAAAAATATATGCCTACAATTATTCAAACCAATTGAGAAAGCTTAAAGATCTTTAAAACAAAAACCTTAAATTTTTAACAAAAAACCCTCTCAACAAATAAGATGATTATAGTTACTGACGCGTTTTTACTTATTGGCCTTTGGAGCAGTTAGGAGCCGGTCTAGATTGAAAAAGTCGTCCTTAATCATGAGGTACATACATTTTTGGATGAACGAATAGATCAACAAGAAACACCAGGCTTGCCAAATGCCAAAGTGTTCATTGAAAATTAATTTTTGGATTAAGATCCTGCGGCTTTCTTTGCTAAATATACCATCAACGATTCATTTTAGTCTAAAAGGCTTGGTATAAATCTGAAAGACATATTTGTAGATCCCCTAAGGCTTCCTCGTGCCTTCAGGTACCCTTAGAAGTCAACATAACCCATCTGATCTCTCAAATTTAGGCTTACCTCTACAACAGAATCAATGAAGTTTCACATTTAAGATGGACTTGCATTGACAATGTAACGGCAGCTAATTAAAGAATCTTAACAAGCTAGTTTTATGCAAATTCAGCAACTACCAGCCAATAATTGAACAACCTTATACAAACAATAATCAGCATTAATAGAAACAACAACAATAGTTACGTATGAAATTAAAAAATGTTTCAAAGGTTGTTAGGGAAGGAAACCGACATGAAAATCAAAGAAATATAATATAACAGCAGTATAAGACTGTCACTTTTTTTTATTTTTTATAAACCGTGATTCAAAAATCCGTTTAATAAACTCTAAACCCGGGTTTAAACAATTCTTATGGGATACGTGTATTTTAACGAATATCTATTAACCGATGAGATTAATTTTTAGTATATAAACTGCGAACTGTGATACAACGAGCAACTGGCGGGTAGGATTTTATTTCCCTGTGTTGTACTAACATCTTCTGACATTCGCATTTTATTCCTACAAGTTAACAACTCTCAGTAAGTTTACAACTTGCTATTACTAAATTAGACGGCTTAAACTAGCTAAGAATTTATGTCTGACTGACTATTTTGGCGTACCAACTTTGACTAAAAGTTTGCGACACACTCGCTTTGGGCTGATTGTTACAATCCCTCCTCCCCCGGGAGGATTGTCTATGGCCTGAAACGGGACGAATAGAACATTCAAGCTTCAGCTAGTACGTAAACCACTGGTACTAGGCAACTAGTAGCCACCGGAACAACAAGTACCGGTCGGATTACTGTTGAGGTCCATTTGAGAGAGTAATGTGGGGGCTTGATACAAACCAAAATCGGGAAGGTGGCTTGCTTTAAAGCCAAATAACAAGAAGATTGTAATGTATGATCAGTGTGGTGTTACATGGAAATGCAAGCCATCAAAGTTACGGTAAGAATATGGGTTTGTGGTCGCATTGTTTTCTAAATTTTGTCGGAATACAAGTGCCGATTTTAAACACTAAAACGTTCCTTCTGTACACCAGCATAAAATGATGGATTTACCACAGCGGCTTAGGTTATATCTTTGACTAGTCCATCTTCCCGCCACCGTACTGTACTGCTAGCATGAACTATTGTATTTATTGCCCGACCATTGACTAACACAAAGGATACCAGTGAACCAGTAGCGCTAGAATATCTAAACACCTGATAGTTTTTCATGGAAATATGCTTTTAGACATAACAGGCACAAATGAGCAATTAAGTAATTTAGAAAAATTCTAAAATTAATATACTATTTCTCTTGGAAATCCTTCTCCGAAATAAAAACAAATTATAAAACCAAGATGCACTACTTAAGTAGTATTGTTGTGCAAGGAATATAAAACAAAAACTATTTTCGCATAGATTCCAACTCGGAGTATGTAAACATGTACCACCAGCCAGTTACGAAAACCAAACAATGAAGTAAGAGTAGCCCTGCTGTGGCCATTACTACCATGTTAATTCCGTTTTCTCTTGTTGCCAAAAATGAAACACAAAAACAACATACAATTATTATTTCTAAGCAGGAATACAAACAGAAAGTTTTTTTCTCGTAATTAAAAGATGTTAGTGCCACGAGTGGTGCAGTAAAGAGCGGCACTAAGAATTGGCCAGAACTATTACTGATATAACTGCCAACTAAAAAACAACTAGAATTACTATGGCCTAAACTTGTCTTTTTTTAATTCTACCATACCTGGAGGAAACCGAACTGGCACAGAACTTGTCACGTAACTAAAGCTCTGGGGATTGGAATCGGTTGGAGTTCTAATACTTCGCATGAAAGGGGCCTGCCGCTTTAATATGTAGTTGTCATAGGACGAAAAAAATTTTATATATTTTAGACATGGTGTGGCAGGTCTCAGAATACACGTAAGGTTACGGGACGTTAATTTTTGTACTACACTCTTTTTCACAAGTAACGGAGCAAGTGCGTCAACACCAATTGACATAAGTTTCTCGCAGGCTTTTAACAGTCCTAGAAAATAAATTTTGGTCCCCTTGATGGAGCGACCATACCAACATTCGTAGCATTTAAGTGCCCCAAGTGATTTTTCGCTTTCCGGGTAAACTTGATGATTTGTAGTATCGGGTGCAGTTCATCGGTCTAAACTCAAAGAAAAAAGGTTTTTTTTTTAAAAACTCCTCTACAATGCCAAAAACAAAGCAAACATGTGGCTCGACCTAAACTGGTCAAATTTCAGCTATACAGCTTTTCTATAGGGTGTTTTTTTTATTAGCATAGAACTTTAAATTGAAATAAAACACAGATTTTGGCTTTCGTCGAGAGATAATTCTTGGCCATTTTTATTTCAATATGATTTCCGGCATATGGAAATGACTCGGGGGAAGTATAATGACTCAGTCAGCAATTACGATTGTCAGTTCCTTTTTGCAGCAATGAAGGCTGTATACTAGTGACAACATGGCGAATGTCAAAGTCTCAATCGTCTGTTTATTACTGTTTATTAAATTACTCGTTCATCCCACCTTTCCTTTGGTAAATTAATTGTGGCACGCACAGTATGTTTAAACCACAGTTCCTCAGCATTAAGTTCATTCGATTGTGCTGGAAAATAATCAGTGATAGCGGTGCTATTGCGTTCACAATTACCTGTAGCAGTCTGGGCACAGTTTTACAGCTGTCAAGCTGTCAGTATACTGACGATGAAAAGACAGACCCACCTGAATACAAAATAAGTCAAAATTGGGCATACACGCACACATATCGAGCAGTATTGCCAACGTGAAGTCAGAACTCTAAAACACATGCGATAGTTAAATAGATCATGGGTAACTAAGAAAGGTACAAATACTTCAATATAACCTGCTTCAAAAAAGTGTGAGCAATGTTTTCTATGTTTGCCAAACTTTACAACTTGTCATATTTTTCAATAATTTTGCCACTTTTTAAAAACGTATTAGTTTACATCAATATATGATAAGCTTAAATAATTAATTGAACCGCATTATTAAAACAAATTCATGCGCAAACATATAACTGTGTCGACTTTGTGTCCAAAAATTCAAATTGTTGCTTAAACCAGATTCGAGTTGCTTAAAAATTAATACGCTATCCTACAAAACTGTTTCCATTTAAGGGATTGACTACACGAAAGACAAATTCAGTTGGTAAGTTTAACTATATCAGGATTTTGCCAATGCATTCGTCAAGCTTCCATTTAAAGCAAAAAGAGTTTTCTTGTCACTGTCTTATTTTAAAATAAAATTACACTTTATGCAAATTATTGAAACTAACGTCCACAAACCAGTCATTTAAAGTAGCAACAAAAGATGGTAAAAACTTGAAATAAAAATAATATAAAACTGGCAGATAACTATTCACGTGTGTATGTGCATGAAAATGTATATGAATTCGTCTCACTTGAAATTGATCTCTGTTCTAAAATTGAACACTCGAAATGTGAGAACAACAAGAGACTATAATACAACATTTTTCATTGAAACCTTTTAAAAGGCTGCCAGATAATTCAAAACGTCCCTCCTCAAATTTAACAAACGAATTTCTCAACCAGACCCCACTTACGAAAAAATCATTTTAATAAAAAAAAAAATGTGAGTTGTAGCAAAAAATTGAAAATAAAAAAATTTATTAAAATTTCTTCCGCCGCTTTATATCCTCGTCAGAGTATTTATTTTAAACTCAGAATTACGGTTATTCCAGAAGTGATATATAGTTATCCAAAGCTGCCAGATAATATTTTTGTTATTCTTACATTTCACAAAGTTCTTTTAAAATTCAAGTGCTTCAAATAGTTTTGTGATGCCAATATCTCAATTGGTGTTTTATAATAAATTCAGTTAAAAGAATTTGTTTGAGAATATTTAAACTATTCTTTATGCGTATTTGACGTCTTGCTAAGCCACCCAATCCTAAACACAGTACTTTTGGACGACTTCGAGATCGAATCCTTACAACCTCTTCCCGCAATTATTCGCTAAGCCAGAGCTATCAATTTACACGGAATACCAAACACTAGGCTTTTATTTATGGTACTGGTCATCTCGGGTACTGAAGGTCGTCGACCGCTTGATTTCAGCACTGGAAGGAAGTTGAAAGCCTTCTTCTTATAATTTCAGGCCCAAAAAAAGGTCAGCGCAGGATTATCTCTTATATAGAAATACATCCAATTGTACAGTGCATATGGTGAATACACCTTATTTAAGCAAATAAGGAGGCACGGTAAATTTGTATTTACTGCTAACCGCTGTCGACTTCTGGTAGCACTGACATTTGTATTGCGAAGATGATATGCAGCGGAATATTCTACATTAGTTCGAGAATTGTATACAACCTTCGAGAAAGTCGTTGTCCTGTAAAGAAGTGGCCTCGTTTTCAAGTAGTTAGCTTTAATAGTGGTCTGAGAGTTATATCGTCATCATCAGTTATAGAACACACAGGTGTGTACCAGACTGACGTTAAACAAATAAATGAAAAATAAAATTGAGTTGACGTTCTTGCGTCCGTTCAAATGGTGTCCTAAAACGGATTTAAGATGTAAAATTAAAAAAAGGCAAAAATGTAAAAGTTGATGAATACGTAAACTTGTAGCACCAAATCTGACAGGCTTGATATTCAGTGACAAATGCTAACATACTCATAATCAACTGTAGTTTAATATTTAAGTGTTTTTGTGCACACATACATGTGGACATACATATACAATTACTATTGCACCATATTGAGTTAAAAACCACGAATGTTGTTAATTAAATAATTCCCAGGCAAACAGTAACGATATGAACACAAAAGCAAAAAAAGAAAAATAAATAAATTGTGGAGCAGTACACTAACACACACCCACACAAACAAGTACTTACACACATTGAATTTGAATCACCTACAGACACACACAGTCATACTCTTGTTTCAGTAAAATTGTTTATGTGTAACAGGATGTTTTTATATCGAAAGAGGGGGAAAAGAATAAATAAAATGGTTGGGAAAACAAATACAACGACCATTTGTTATAAATAAATGAAAAATAATAAAAATACAGACCATAAATTCAAGAAATATTAAATATAGTTTTGTTCATTTCTTCTGAAATTTATCTGCGTGTGGTTGGTTACACGGCTTGAAAGGACAGAATCTGTGGTAGTAAAACAATTGAGTAACAAAGAAAGAAAAATAAAAAATAAATAAAATGTAAAACGAAAAATATTTTTTAATAATTTTTCAACTAAAAGTTTTTCGTTTTTATAAAATTTTTTTATCGACTTTTGTTTATATATATATTTATTAATTACAACAATGCTTAAAAAAACTTGATAAGATTTTTAAACGTTTTTCTTTCTTTTTGTAATTTTTCAACAAAAGTACTTGCTAGTCTTTATTGTCGTGTGCTTGGCTTCATAAATACTAACTCTCACTTGGTTTATAATATTTTACATATAAGATCTTCCAATAGCCTTTCTGAAGTCGTGGAAGGACAATTTAAAAGACGATTATTTAAAAGTTGTGTATAGAATAACCAGCAAAGCCTATTGGAAGATCGCCCATAGAAAAGTGTTGTCTGCTGCATTATGACTGGGAATGAAAATGTATTTTACAAAAGATCAAAAAGAGCGGATGCTGCAAGCATGAGTTTTGAAATATATCAGAGTAATACAGTCGAGTTTTAGCAACGATTTGAAATTAAAGTTAAAACGAGGGTGCATTAATTTGAACCTACGATAAAGGAATTAAAGAGATGAGGATTCAGGAAATGGCTGGCCATGCTAAAGATATGATTATCAATGGGTAATATTGCAATGCATCAATTTATATATCCGCTATTGCAATGAGTAAAATCTATCATTCAAAGTTTGTGAGCACTAAATTGAAAATCGATACCACACGGGTCTTCAAATTCAGGTCAACTTTTATACTGGAGCAACAGCAAGTTGTTTCTTATATTATTTGGAGTGTTGTATTCAAATTTGTACTCAGCTTCTTCAAATTGTTTTTAGTTTTCGCGACATACTAGTGATGTCAAAAGTAAAGCAGTTACACGACAAATATTAATATAAGTAGAGAACGTATTACCCAATTCAATTAAGTTAAAAATACGAAATTTTACAACAACATTATACTTACATCGGGTTTTAATCTACTTAGTTACAATAAGTTAGTTAATGGTATGTTTGTGCATACACCTTAATTAATCAATTAGGAAATTTACTCAATTAAGGTCATAACTGAGGTCAATTTGCCATACAAGAACGCAATTAATAAATTGCGCGTTTAGAACGTAATTGTACCATTAATTATGTCAATCTCGTAATGCAACTCGGGTGAAACGTGCTTAGTAAGTATAAAAAACTGTGTTCATTGCCAAATTCAAAGCACATTCAACATTCAAAATTTTAGCAGTGAAATGCTAACTGAGTAAGCTAAATTGCATAAGTGTGAACAGAAACTTCTATAACTCATTTTTATTGTCTTAATTAAGGTGCATGTTTGATCATGGTATTAACAGAAACATTAATAATATCAAAACTTGTGCACCGATTTTAATAATATATGGCTTGTGTTGCTTGAAACTAATAAAGCTATAGACTTAAAAAAAAAAAAGTTTTAAAAACATTTTTTTGCACACTTTGCTTGATATCTCTGAAACTACCGAGACAATGTCATCACAATTTAAAAGTAATTTTATTATAGATATTTGAATTTTTTACTCAACTAAATAGAACGAACGGATCTTAAGATAACGATATATCGCGAAAATCAGAAGCAATTAAAAACATGGAGTGCAGATTTGAAGTCAGAATCCTCAATTACATAAGAAACAGCTGTCAGTTGCTCCATTCTAAAACTTTGTAGACTTGTGCAATTAATCGTAAACTGGTTTACACCCTTTAATTTCCATTCTTCAATATTCGTTAAAGTCTTTCTATTTTTACAAAACTTCATTCAAGTTTACAAACACAATACATAATGCGTAATAACAAATAAAATGTTACAACTTACCACACACAACCAACCGCACGTAATGCAACAATGGTTTACTTAATGGCTTGGACTAGACTTTGACCAATATCCCTTTTATTTTGTAGGAATAAATGAAGCTGAAAGTCGAACATTTTAACCAATGAGATACATACATACGCATCTTACCAGATTGAGTGTTTGTTACGTTTTGTGGTCACTACTGAGTTCAAACGTAAAACCAACTCACGCATTTGTTAAAAACTTTTTTATTATTGGTTCATTTATTGCACACAGGCGCTACAAAATTATGTACCTCTATTTAACAACAATTAATCCAACAAAAACAGCATCATGGTCACAAACCATGGAAATCCCTCAATAACTCCACCGGTGACCGGTTATTTGATTATTTTTATTATTTCTTTTTTATTATTAAAGTTCATTTTGGTTGTTTGTGGGCATTTGGCTGGTTTATTACTTAAGTGTTTTATAATTTTTTTAGTCATATTTTCAAAAAGTTTTAAATATTTTTAACCACATTTCACAGCACATGTGTTGTAGCAATTTTTCGAAACATTTCAGCTTTAGTTACGGTGCATTTTCTAATAAATTTGTTGTTGCTTTAGTCACGAAATTTTATTTTAATATTAAACAATTCATGAACATTAAAATTTTAAAAGAAATTATTTTTAGGTTTGTTTTAAAGTGAAGTGTGGTTGTGGTATTAAAGAACTTCATCGGTCTTAAAGACAATCTCTTTGATTAATGACTTTAAGGGCCATTATTACACCTTGCCAGTAGTTAAAGTTAGGATGTTATCGGACGGATAAATCATATTTCGTTATTATGAGTGTACATTAAGCTAAAACTGACCGATCAGCTAAAGGTAAGGTTTTTTATCGTAAGGTTCATTAATTGTTGTTTTGTTTTGAAGAAAAAAAAAAACAATTAACTAGTTAATTCGTTCAGCAATTTTTGGCACCAAATTAATAAACCATCACAAAATATCTCCAAAAATTCTTTTTTTGCGGGTAAACAAATAATCAAAATTACGTCTTCTCGCTATGTATTATTAAGGACTAATTTTAATAGTGAAAAATAGTTGGTTTTTGCTCTGGTGCTGCCATATTTTTCGAAAGAATAATTTTATTAACGAATAATAGTTAAGGGGTACTTTATTCATCACTTTAGCTAAAGGTACATTTTATCAAGGGGAACTTTAAAGGCAAGTTGTAATAATGATTTACATTACAACAATTAATTTTTAGTATTAATGCTTAAAAGTCCCCTTTACACTATTGTACAAGTGCTTAGAGTTTCGTTGGAATTTTCCAAAGAGAAATCTAATGATAATCGTTGTGAGTGTCAAAAAATCTAAAATAAAAAGAATATTGTCACATTGAATGTCCACGCTATCACACTAGAATTAAAAAATACTTCGAGCAAGTAGCAGATAAGGAAGCCGAAACGATACTTCTGGCGGCGGTGACTGAGCAATTTCGGATGGGTCATGTCGGCGGTTGCTCTTGAGGATTTTCCGCGGCTCAAATTTTTGTTCGATTTTTTTTTTATTGTAAAAAAGTAACAAAATGAAGTGGTAAAAAAGTGTAAACATTTCAAGCTCTAGAGTTACCAAAATTCATTTGTATTCGATCTGCACAGTGGGCGTTTTTGAGCCGGTGCAAGCTGAAAAAACATAGCTGCGACAACTACCTTTGGTATGATACTTGATTTGATATTCCGACCGGGTGATTTGATGTATATCTTTGGAACGAATTTCTGTCATGCCTTCTTTGTCATGTGATCTCGGGTAATTTTATGGTGGTTATTTTATTTCGGATGGTAGGTACACATTAGAAACAGAGTATATTTTTTTTGGGTTGGACGAAGTCAGTAATTATTGGATTATGAATTTGTTTATAATTGTGGTATGGTGCTTTAATTGTTCTATTGCTGTGTATCTTCTCCGTTATTTTTGTTGTGCATTTTATAGACAATTTTAGCGGTTGGAATATAACATCTGAATTGTAGTTTGTTTGTTTGCTTATGATGCATCCGTCAAATGTTGTTGGTTTGTATTTTCCCATGTGTTCTAGGATGCTTAGTCGTCGGCATTTTTGTGCTGTGTGTTTAGTGGACTTAATATTTTTTCTAATATGCGTTTGATAACATTTGTGGTTTGTGAAGTTAGATTCTGGTGTCGAGCCGGTATTTTGCAGTTTCTTGTTATAGTCTTTTATACGTTCGAGAAATCCTGTTTTTACTTTAGATATTTTCTTCGATTACTTCTGTAAAAGTGGATAAAATGAAAAGTCTATGCGTTTCAGAATTTTTCTAAAGATAATGAGAGCCATACGAATGTCCAATTTCCATCCGTTTTTTTAAAGGGCGTCACAACATATTGCTTTCTTCATTTTTCTCATTTTACTTAAATTTTTGACTTGTCGTTTCACTCGATCTAATGGTATTAAATGCGCTTAAATTAAAATTACAGAAATAATTTCTGTTAAATTTATATGTTGACACAATTTTAATTCCATTGTTGCTTGATCACTGGCGAGGGCGCCAAAATTAAGCGATCTTAATTAAAAAACGGAAGCAATTTCGCAAAGCCTTTCTCCATTTCCAAACACAGATTTTTTTTTTTTTGGCTCGAAACTCAAGCTTCTTCGTCAAGGCATTTATCGCGAATTCCCGTATCTTGTTTCTTTGTGAGATCCGACGACACGCGTTTTGGGAGAATCAATTACAAATAAATATACTTGATATTGGCGAGCAGTAATATACTGATTTTATCACTAAAAGCTTTGTTATGAATTCGCTTGACCTTTTTCTTCAATAGACACCTGTCAAAATACTGACAGACAAACCTACATGCCGTCGCAACTAACTTAGCCCTCTTACGAATCACAAAATGTTCTGAAATTGCATTAGGGCTAAAGTTTATTTTCACTTTCCTTAAAAAACGTCAACTACCGTTCGATTAAAAACAAACAATACTTTCACCGCAATCCTCGTGCAAATTTAACAGCAACAATAAACTGTGCAACATTTCCCACCGCTAAAGGTTCAGCTAACGATATGGATTTTTAACAAAAAAATTTGATTCTTCATTTTCTCACAGCAAAATATTGATAGTGAGAAAAACTTATTATTTGCTTTTAATATTAAAATCACGAAAATGGGCAAAAAACACTAAAAGATATAAATTGTATTAAATAAAATATGTTATGGTCATTGCAAAAAAGCAACAACAAAGGCTTGCATACGCTGGAATGACATGACATAGAAGCACGTCACGTTTGTGGGAAACAATTAACCACTAAAAAACTAATGCAGTAACCTCTAATGCACAGTCGTTTGTCTAATAAAATCGAAGAAATTTTGTTTTTATAAACTACAAAAACGTACATTATTCGGAAGCAATTTTTATAATAGCAATATTCTGTGTTTGCTGCAAATGGTCTAGCAAAAGAGCAAACGCAAAATGTCATAGCTTTCTGTTCAATTTCTTTGAAATCTCATTAAAAAAAACCACGATGTTTCACTTTTGCAAGGTCCTTTATATCAATTACAGAATAACGCTAATGACTTGATACAAAAGGTTATTTTATTATATAGATAGAAATACATTTATAGGAACTAATTCAGAGCAGGCGGAAATGCAAGACTCCGTTCGAACCTTTAAAATATAAACATAAAGCTAATTAACCATTTCCAATACTAAAGCATGCCAAAGACTTTGAGACGTTGGTACAACTAAAGGAGCTTGTGCAAACGATTTCAACGCCTCAGTTGTACGAAAAAGAAAAATTTGGAGTTTTGTCAAGTTGTACAACCCGGTCGCAAAGTTAATGAGGGTGTTGTAGAACCTCATTCTATTTCATGGTTTTTCATGTAGTGATCAAATATCAGTGATGGAGAATAAAGGTCTTTAAATGGAACTGAACTAAATTTATGATAACTTTGAATACAGTAAGAGTTCAAATTTTATTAGACAACTAGCAGAATGGAATTACATGTTAACTTTTACTGTATTTAAAGTTATCATATCAAACAATATTTCTTTCTTTATAGAAAGAATAAAGAAAACGAGCTTAAGCCTAAAAATTAAATTACTTTATATTAATAATTGTACGAGTAGTTCAACAAAGTTACATCAAACAATAAAAAAAAAATTAACTTAAAAGTAGTTTTTCCACATCAAAAGTACTATTTAAAAAAATTAAAGAGACAACTGGTCATGTTTGTATAAAATGCTTTTGGAGTTTTCCTACGAAATAGAAAAATTTTTAAATATAATAATTTTACCATTATTTTATGCAGTACAAGACTATTTTTTAATGTATTTTTAGACTAAAAAAAAAGCGATTAAATGTTGTAGGGGTACTACGGTAATTCAAAAATCCAAAAGTACTGCAAAAAGTACAATAGCACCGAATTGTCCATCACTGCCATATAGCAAAAAAAAAACCTGTTGTGTATTTTATTTGGCATCTTTACTTATTGGTTGTAGAACGAAGTTGTATCGTTTGTGAGCAAACTACCCAGCTTGATTACTAAACGAGTTGCACGCAATGTCTATGTCTTGCATAAGAGGACCGACTTAAAATATTAATCGAAGCAATATCACTTCGGATTTATATAATATAAAGTCTAGATAACATAAATTTTATTTACTTATTTATTAAACGTTACAATACAATTACAAACTATGTTCTAACTTAAACCACTGAACATGATAATAAATATACTTTCACTGATTGTCTTTATTATTATAAAATTTTTTATTATGTGAAATACATTTTTGAAAATTTATTAAGAATTAAGAAATTAAAGGGGTAATATTCCTTTACGGTTTTCTAAAAAGTTGGGTAAATATTTCCTGCCTAAAGCAACCAGCAGAATGCACATAGAGGCTAGCTTAATCCCCCAACAAGTAAATTGCATTTTTATAATAAATTGGATTGCGATATAATTAGCCAGATAATTTTTAAAATAATATGAATAAGATTCAAAGAATTTTAAAACCCAAAGTTCTTTTTTTTTTGAAACCAAAATATAAAACTTACAAAAAAATAACTGGAGATTATTTTTAAGCAAAAAACAAAACTTTAAAAATAACTTTTAGAATTCATTAAAAAAAATTCGACCAAATGCAAATTAATATAGGCGAAGAAGTCTGTGTAATAAGGATTTTATAGGTCCACTTCTTAATCTTGGAGCATGTTTCCTTCATTATGGGTTTTGGGGTTGAAATTTGAAAAATAATCATTATATAGGGTCCCTAGTTTTATCCTCTTTTAGCAAAGATCTTCAGAAGAAGTTTAAAAATGTCCAAAATTACTTCAAAACATTTTACAATATTTTATTTTCATCTAATCTTGAAGTATAAAATTTTGCAGCAAATAAAGATTTAAAATTAATAAAAGTTTTCATATATAATTTTCCCCATCCTTCAAAATGCCTTTCTAGCCACATTCATACTTAAAAGTTTAACTTTCCTATTCTTTTATGTTCTAACAAAACACTGTGCAATAGTAGCTTCACTTTTTTTATAATAAAAAGTATCAATGCAAATAAAAACCAGCCATAACCTTAAATAAAACAACAACAACGTTTTCCAACAACAGCAAAAACGAACAAACAGCAACAGCTTTATATAAAGCCAAAAAAAAAGAACGAAATCAAAAGGTGTTATACAAAAAACATGCATATGGACGGATGTATGTATGTATGTGTAGTTACCGAATAAAATATCAAAGCCACCGAACGAACGATTGAACAACGAGTATTGAATATTGTTCGTACGGAAAAAGAGTTTGGTTGGAAATAAACAAAAACATATTTTGTTGGTATTGTATCCAATAATAAATTCACGGTATACGCAGATGTATGTATGTTTGTGCATGTGCACATGTTTAATCGAACAACTATACAAGAAATTAAAAGCATGAAAATGTGCATGTGTGTATGTTTGAAAAATTATGATTGAATGCCATGCAATCAATATAGTTTTTATGAAAAACGGAAAGGGATCACGCTAAGCTTGATGAAATATTTGTCAAACTAAAATTAATTGATCAATTCGCAACCAATTTTCGGATGCTGTTGGTAATTTATACATACATAAGTACATATGTATGTATATATCACAACAGCTGATTCATTTACCAGCAGTTATAGGTGATATGAGCAGTTTGTTCTAAGCAAAATGTTTAAAAATTGCATATCAAATTAATAAAAATGGAAAGTAAGTAAGAAAGTAGACTAGGGCGGGTCGTTTTGTATGACACAATAAAAACAACAAAATCCTAAAGCAGAACAGTAATCTAAGGAAAATTCTAAGAAATGTTCGCAAAGAAAGAGTAAGCCGGAAATGAACTCCTAGCCGACATGAACAGCCAGGCCCACGATGTCGCGCCTTAACGTTCGCTTAATTTCTTTTAGCACATAAACAGCCTTGCGTCCTTCGAATAGTCCTCTTTATAAATTTATTTTATTCATTTACGGACTAAATTAACAAATAAATTCATAAAACAGTTCACTAGAAGGATGCAAATCAGTTATTTTTCTATAAGAATTCAATCAAACGTTAACTTTCGACTTCGTCGGCCTGGCAGAAAGGGTTGAAGAAATTTCCTTTCAGCAAGCCCAACACCAATGATACACATTGGGGTTTTTACTTGATATGTAAAACTTCAAGTCGATTTGTGGCGGTTAGGAACTAATTTCCGGCATATGGTTTCTTGGCGGAAATTTATTCAAATTATCCGTAGATTACGTTTCTTCTATACGATTTTGTAGTTTTGTTTCGATTCAGCCTAGTGCAATTTTTTACGTACTTACTTTCCATTATTATTAATTTTCTACGCAATTTTTAAACGTTTTACTTTCAACAAACGTTTCCGCTACACGAAGATGAATACTCTGAGAATTAAGCGATTTAGTGCAGCAAGATAAAGTTCAAGAAAATTTTGCGATAAACATGATTTGTTTAGGCAAACCCTTCAAAAACCCCGAATGGCAACACTGTATTCCAATTGAGCGTGCTGTCACTAAACAGTCTCATTACAATGAACCCCAAAACAGCAGCGCGAAAAATGGTCATAAGAGCTTCAAATTAATGCGTGTGTGTAACATATTTTTGCCAGGTCTCTTCGTTTTACTAATGTTTTTACAAAATTTCATAAAATGATAATTTCCATGCGATCATGGATGCATTTTTTGGATCAGCTGCTAAGAATAATAACAATGTAATACTTAAATATTGATGATTAGGTTTTTCATACTTTGAAATATGAATTTTCACTTTTATTTAATACAAGTTTTAATTTAACAAAAAGCATTTATCGGAAAATCATACTTTTCGAGTACATTACAAAAAACATATGTTGTTACATCTGCTTGTGTATGATAGTGTGGCACTACCACTTAGTAGGATGGAATTTCATTTAATGTTCTTGTGAATGAATCCTACGATTGTGTAGGTAAGTTATGGCCTCAAGAAAATACCACAATTAATTAGTAGGGTGTTTGTTTTTTGCCAAACTCACTTTGAGAAAAGTTGACATATGTCACAACGTTCCAACGAGTTGTATCAAAAAAGTGCTTTTACATATAGAATGATTTATTAGTAAAGTGCATTTCCTTTTGTCGTAGTATATGGTGGGACTATCCACAATAACATAATTTGTAGATTCTTATAGTAAATCCGCAAGAAATAAGATATTTCTCACACTATTTTATCTCTGTTATTTTATTAAACGATTACATCACGTCTTACACTACGAGATAACGTGAGGAGTTTCTAAACATGGAAAGATCTTAACTATATTTTTCTCCATTGATTGTATTCTTATTCTAACTTAATTTTATTATTTAATGACCTTCATTTCTGTGTTCTGTGTGCATTTACTTGCTAAGAAATATTTTAATAAAAATTATTAAAACTTATAATTTGTTTCATTTTTATTTCATGTTTAATTTTGTCATTTAAAATCAAATTGCGGCTTAAAAACAACTGCTTCAATTTGTAGTCTTATCTGTACAACATTCACTTTTAACCCACAGACATTTTGTTATATGTGTTTTCTAAGTATGTTAGTGTGAGTTTGCGTTTTGCAAAACAGTAACAGTAACTCCCCGGAAATTCTGTGGTTCTTTCTAAATTAAAATTAGTTCAAGTCTCGACATCAAGTTCTCCACTTAAAAAAATATCCACAAGTTTTATGTTTAATATTTATTTTTCTTTTTTCTATTTTGTTAGATTTAATTGCAGGCGAATAATAATAATACATGCATACATATGTGTGTAAATAATTAATAAAAAAATGCAAATAATATTCTAGTTCTTGCAATATTGTGTTACATTTTATTGCTGTGCTATTAAGTTTGTTGAATACAAAAGCAAAACCGTTATCGATGGCGTTAACTACAAAGCAATTTACTTATAAATCGTATGTACAAAGCGATATATGCGAGGGTAGTACAAATAAATTTTGCATATGAATTAAATATTAAGTTTAATTTTTTGGCAGAATTTTTTATTAGGTCGAATATTTTCTTATACTGAAAGCTGAAGAAAAATTTATAAAACATAATTTTTCATGTTTAACTCGTAGCACTGTAAATAAAATTTTTGACCAACTTCCCATTGTACCCTCGTAATTAAGATATTCAAACTCCAAACAATTAGATAGACATTTTTATATAAAACCAGACTACGACTGGTTGCTGGCAACTGCCAACTAAGAACAGCTTGATTCTTTAAACTGCTAAATAAAATAATTATTAAAATGTCAAGTGCATTTGCAGAAACTAAAATGCATTGAGAAAATTATTCAAAGCCACTTTGCAAGAAGTTGGAAAGACAAAGAACCAAAAACACCTAAATTAATAGCAAAAATAAAAGGTCACATTAAACAAAATTAAAAAAAAAAATATTTATATATATATATATATATATATATATATATTTATTTACAGTTATGGCGCCTGATCTATAACAGAAAATAGTTATTTCTTCTAAAATAATTTAAATTAATTCAATCGTAACCCTACCAATTTTTCTACCAACATAGACAGAATAACTTCTAGCTGAACATGGTTGGAAAGCGTATTTTAATTGTCGAAGAAAAAGAAGAAAATTAAAACAAAAATATGCAGCAAATTTTTAAATATGATTAAAATTGCAAAATAGGCCGACTTCGACGGCTATAAGGCTTCCAAGGACGTGGCTTGAAGGTTTTCTTTTCTAAAAAAAATGCTGCCCTTTAATTGGATAATTTCACTGGTTACCCAATCCCTCATGTGATTTAAAGAGTACTAAAAGAGTGCTTAATATGTTAGTTGCGAAATAGCAATAGTACGGTATAGATACTGTAACTGAAATTAAAAATATTTGCTGTTAAAAAACAGCACTTTTTGCACGTTGTTACACGGTACAGCAATTGTGCTTTGCTTTAATAGGAAATTTTAAAATATATCTTTTAGTTTTCTTGTCTAAGTATTTAAGTAGAGAAATAAAACCAATCTTAACTTATTAGAATTTATGACAAGAGAAAATGCACAAACAACAAGAGCAAGAAATTTGACTGCAAACTTTTGCTATTGCTGTGCTACGTTTTGGTTAACAGCAAAAACGATATCGTATATATTATTTTGATTTTCCGCTGCTTTTTTAAAATAAATGTTCGCTTTTTTTAAATTCGTTTTTTTTTTGGACCGCTGTTATTGTTAGTACTGTTGAATTTTTAATACAAGCTTCATGGCAACAGTTATAGCAATTGGTACCTGGAAATTTTTTTAACCCCTGCACATCATTTTTTTTGCTGTTTTTGCGAGTGTTGACATTTGCCGTTAATGCACCATTGGCGTTTAAAATATGATATTGAATTCTTCATTAATTAGCGCTGTTTAAGTGAATTTTATCATATAACTATGTGGTGGTCAACGACATGTTGCCCTTACTGATCAATTATAACAATGATCGTATGTAGTATAGCCACTTAATTCGTTCCTTTACTCCGCCGACGATTTGGTACTGTCAAGGGATTCAAAGGAGGACCCTGCGATATCTTAAAGTAGTATGAATAGCAGCTACTACATTTCAAAAAAAAAAATTTATTACTTATAGGCAGCGACTGGGATAAGGTCTTAGGTGACTATAGCAATCAAATCCTTAAAAATCAACGCGCTAATTGCAAAAGCCACAGCACCCTCTAATAAATTACCGGTGTAAAAGAGGTAGTATACTTATCATTAGGTAAAATCGAAAGATCGTGCTGTTTTGTAGCAGTCTCATATTTTAAATTTTGTTAACAGTTTAAAATACTTCAGCTGAAATATGTTACTTCTTAAAAATAGTACTTTTGAAAAATTAAAGATATTTTTTAACAGTTTTAAAAACTTATTTTCAGGAAAATATTTAAAAAAGTACATTCAATGAAAGAATATATTTATTTAAAAAGATACCTTTCATCGCAAAGAAATGTTAACAGATATTTTTGCATATAAAAACACTAGCCTTTTACTAAAAAAATACATATAAAAATCGTATTTTTATGAAAAAGTAACGTTTTCTTATATAGCTATTTTGTGCTAAAAGATAATTTTTACAAATCAAAAACTTCTTCAGAAAAAACTACTTTTTAAAAGAAATTCATTCGGAGTGAAAATGTAATTTTAATTAAAAGCGTTCTTTTTATTAAAAAGGCAACAAAATCTTATAATAATCGGCTTATAATAGTTAATATGATACTTTTTATCAAAAAGGTACTTTTAAGTAAAAGGTTCTTTAAAAAAATCTTCTTCTAAGTAAAAAGGTACTTTTTCTTAAACAAAATTATGTTATGTGAATACTTTTTACTAAATAATTACTTTTTATTAAATAAGTATTTTCATGAAAAATATACCTTTCATTAAAATAATTATTTTTGAAATAATTTTTTAAAATTCGGTAATTTTTAATTTTCAGGCTTAAGTTGATTTTTTATTATTTTTGTTAATTTTTTATTTCATTTTTTACGCACGTTAACAAGATTCTGTTTGTCTTTCTACTAAGTTAGTGTGCGTTGTAAATATAAGTTATTTAACCCAATAAATAAAATGGAATATGAGAAATTTAAAAGAACTTTGACAATAAACATTCTTAAAAAATGTAATTTATGTACAATTAAAAATTTATGTTAAAAAATACCTCATTTTAAAGGAGTCTTCAAATATTGAAGGTACTTTGTTGAGAAATTGTTGCACAAACAACTTACCATTTGAAGTCGGAAAGGAGATTCTGCAAAGAAATGTAGAAAATTGAAATGTTAATATTAGACAGCTAATAATTTAAATTATAAATAGTTGAGATATTTAGTTTAGTTTCTCTTAATATGAGAATAAACAGTTTTTCTTTCGTTAACATTTCGAGGCGCTGCTACATTGTTAAGCGTTATTTAATCCCCCAAAAATAAATTTACGAGGTCTTTTTTAATTTTAAAATTCTTTTGCAAGCTGTAAAAATAAAAATCATTAAGACATCATAAATATCATTAAAACATGACACAGCAGAGCCCTCCAGACGTCGCCACGTAGCACTAAAAATGTTAAACTCTGTTTTCCTTATTCCTATTGCAAAATTAGCGAAATTAGCAAAATGACTTGAAGTTAATAGAAAAAAAAACATTTCACAATTTTTATATTTTGTGCTTTTTTTGCCTTAATCGCCATTTAAAATCTTTATTTCAATAACAACTTTCGTAATCATCGTGATCGTCTCGTATGCGTCGGTCTTCTCACCCCTTCCACGTATCACGCAGCATGTTAATCATGATTATTGAAAAACATTTGAATTTAATTTACGTTCAAGTGTTAATTTAAAGGTTACTGTTTGTTTTATTGCAGTTTTTTTTTTAATTTTTGGATTAACAACAAATTTCAGTACAACTTTTTGTTTCTTCAATGTTTTTTTTTCTTTTTTAATTTCAAATTAATTGTATTTGTGTGTTGATATTTGAAACAACTTGTATTGGTTTTTACGAGTTCAATTTGTGTTTTTGATTTTAACTTTCGGAGGAGATTTTAAGCTGAAACTAATTGAAACCGGATTTAATTTATGCAATGAACCAGTTTGTATTTTTTAACTTTTTTTCATTTGTGTCCAAAAACGCCTAAAAACACATTTTATCTTTCCCCTTTTCTAATTTGAGTTTTTTATAAAGAAAATGTAAATGGAAAATAAAAGTAACAAAATAT
Organism: Phania funesta; assembly: GCA_963932375.1. NCBI lineage: Eukaryota > Metazoa > Arthropoda > Insecta > Diptera > Tachinidae > Phania > Phania funesta. The sequence goes on along the minus strand of OZ010656.1, from coordinate 69,639,728 downwards.
TGATTTATTACTAGGAGAGTTGATGGCCATTAATTAATTTGTAAAGGGCCAGCAGGTGAAGTAGAGGAAAGAAAGGCGTAATTTTTAACAACTCTGCAACTGTGTTGCGGCGCCTCTGGTGCTCAGTAGGCACATTTATTTAAAGCGCTTTAAATAAAAATATATTCTTTCAATATTCCACTTAGCCGACAAATTCAACCCATAATAACGTAACTCACACAATGGGGTTGATCGCAATATTAACATCTAAACTACTGATCTGATTTTTGGTAAAGATGAATCATCATTAAAGGAGAAGTTAACTATACAAGCTGCGCAGCTCAGACCGTCTGTTCCGCTGTTCCGTCTTTTAAAAAGATTTAAAAAATCTTTAATTATGCTGTAGATGTCAAAGATAAATAACACTTTTACTGCTGTTATGCTTTAAGAGAAATTTGAATTAAAAACTTTTATTTTGTGATTTGTACCTTGACCGTTGTAGATTTCACCTTGAACCGTGCAGCTATAAAAGCACACACAAGTAATTTCAAGCTGTTGTCACCCTTAAAATGATCAAATGTGTTCAAAAATAATAATGTGTTTTAGTCTGGTTTTATGCAAAAATTATTTTTCGTTAGTGCTGAAAGCTATTCGAATAAATTTAAATTTAAATTATTTTGTGGTGGAAAAATTAATTTGTTCAATACTTGTTCAAGAAATTTTAGGTTCATGTAAAGGGCAATTAAAATGAAAGAATAGCTGATCCAAATAATAGCACAAGCAGGGTTTTTAATGAAAATCTAAATAAGCGAATGCTTCAATATTGATTTGCTAATAGCAAACGTAAGATGTTGCAGTAGACACATTCTCATATTACGCAGCATTTAATGAGGGGCAACAGGTACTTGCGTAAAGCTGGACTATCTTAAATATTTTAATTAATATACATATTTATAAGTACAATTTAGTTTGAATATCACAAAATATTTTTTGTATCAACAAACTTATAACAAATAATTTTAAAAAATAATATTTCATTTGCTGAACACAAGCTGGTCCCGAAGAGAAATCGAAACCTTGATGTGTTTAAAACGAAGTTTACTTTGGGATTAACTTTCAAGATTTTTTTGGAAATTTTAGTGGTTAAATGCTGCCATTATCAAAGCAAAACAGGGCTCGAATACGTATCTGTGTTTGAAAACTAGTAGGCTTTTCTGACGTTCCTTTTATATTTCAGTTGATCAATTAAAGCTATATCAAATGGACGCCGCCCTTTATTTGTAGAGTACTCAATCACGCCAGCTCTTCGTTGATCGATTGTAAAACATGTATAAAACTATATCCATTACTGTAATAAATTGCAATTTTAAAAAACATAAACAATGAATTCAATTAATTATTCTTAATTGATTTCCTTATTCAGATCGTACTTTCAACTTTGTTACCTACGAATAATAATATAGTGGAAACATGGCGTAACAAAAAAACCAAAAATCACCACGACACAGTGTAAATAATATCCGCATAAAAACATAAATGTGAAAATAGGACCATGTTCCTATTCAAAAATTTCGGACGTAAAAAGTACTGAGATCAAACTGAGGACCAAGTTCTTCATTGTACGATATCATCCCATTTCTAGGCAACTTACAAGCTGTGTGCTTTAAGCCTGAAATTGTCCTGGCGCACTACTGTGCGCCTTAATATTTTAAATTGATAATAAATGAAGACAAATTCGTATTTAACTAGCAGTGACATGAACCATACTTTTTATATGCCTTGTTTTAGAGCAAACAGAACATTATTAAGTAGCTAACAGCCTAATGGCGTTTTCGTTTCTTACTTATTTGAAATTTTGTACAGATCATAGGGGCAATAAATGCCTTTCGGCATTAGTAAAGGTAAATCCAAAAAAAAACCACCATTTGTGAACGTGAACATATTTCTAGTACAACAAAAGGGCAGAAAATGTTACATTTTTTAAGTATGAATTCTAAAACGTGTTTAAAAATTTGCATACGGTTTGTTAAGCCAGTCGTCTATCAACTTCTTTAATGACCAATCATCTTTTTAAGAAATTTTCAAAAATAACTTTTCTCATTCTGGATCACCAGTTTTATATAAGCTTGTTAAACCAACCCATTGCAATTTCTCATAACGGCCATCAGTAAAATGTTGCATTCTAAATATATATGGTTTGTGTCTCTGCTATTTAAATTTGAATTTACCAATTAATAGACTGGCGGACTATCTCAAGATTTTCGTGGAAGAAAGCTATTAACATGGTATTAAAATGAGTTCTAATCAACATTTTATTTAAAATTAATGAAATATTGAACCACAAGTTCATAATTGCCAGATTAAACGATTGAAAATATTTTAAAGTTTTTAATTGTTGGAACACAACGCGGTGAATAGGAATGTTTCTATTTAAACCTTCTTTAAAACTACTTTTCCTCTCATAATCTCAATATTTAAGTCATTTTTTAAATTTTTGTAGTTTTTGTGGACAAAACTTCTTTTACCTTCAGCTTAATTTATTAATTTATTTTAATTGTTTTTAAAGTTTTCTGACGTTGTTTATTTTATGTTCTTTTCTTATAAAAATTTTTGTCATCAAGTTGTTTTAAAAAGTAGACTTTAGTTGGTTGAATGTTTTTTGTCATTCTATAAATTAAATTAAAGATAAAAATGTTTTTGTAGATGAAAAATTATTGTTTTGCTTTTAAGCAAGACTTTTTTTTTGGCAAATTTCAAAACATGCGAAAATAATTTTACGTGTCTATTTAACAAAGTATTCAAAACAAACATTAAAAATGTTTAAGTTTATTTTGAAAATAATCTTAAAAAATTTAACACAAGATTGGGATGTTAATTACTTAGTAAATTAAACGCTTGAGTTTCAATAATATAATTCTTTATTAGGGCCTGTTTCTGTAACGAGCGAATTGACCACAAAATTTATATGAAAGCCGTAATTTTTGATGTTGATTTCTGTAAGAACTATCTCAACTTAAAGAAACAGGAAATAAAAATGCCAATTTAAGAAATCGAATTTTCCGGCTATTTATAATAACTTTCTGAACAATGAGCGACGTATATGACTTTAACATCGCATCTGGTTAATATAACTTTTGTAACATAATAATCCATTCGCACAAAAACATAATTGTGAAAATAAGGCCGAGTTCCTAACCAAAAATGTCGGTCGTTAAAACTGCTGAGACCCAAATGCGGACCGAGTTCTTCATATTCCCATTTCAATACTACCCCATTTCTAGTCAACCTTCTAGTATATCTTTTTAGTCAGACATTACAAGTACGTTACAGGAACACAAGTACAACCTAAAGCATCACTGCTGTCTGCAATAGTGTACAGGAAACCCGAACCAGGCGATGTCTGGCCGTGCACAAGCATTCAAGCTGTTGTAGAATACACCTTATGGTAAGGTTTTAAACCTGCATTTGTGCAACGGGCAGCTGACTTAGAAAATCAAAGTTAATGACAAAACACAACGCCGTTATTTCACTGAATTGTTTCGAAACATTTGTAAGGTGAATTAAAATTTAGCCAAAATTATCTTTACCGGCGGGGCATAAATATTTCGAATGAATTGCTTTGTTAACTACATCGTATATATTTAGCGCCAGTGGCCCTAACAACCTATGTCAGTAATTCTTTATGGCGAGGCCATCACCGTACACAGTACGAATCAATGATAGTTAATTTTTTGTTGGCCCGAATTATATGTAATGGATGTGGATGATGTTTCGGGATTTCAGCAGGATGGCTTAAGAAAAACACTCTATATCTTGCTGTTGTTCCAACAGCTTATTGTTGTTACTTCTTAGCCACTTTTACATCACTATTATTGTTGTTTGTGGTTTATTTACGTCCTAAATTTTCTCAGAATCTGGTTCGATTTTAGGAGGATGATTTTTACATCATTGATTTATATGCAAATGTGAGAATTTAAACTTTGGTTTGATTTCCTCAATACAACAACTACAATAAGGCTGCAGTAGTTTCTTTACATTGAGGCAGAATATTGTTGGGTCTTGTTTGTCATTGTTTAGCAGTTTTCATTTTTATTTCACTTTAACTTCACGTGGAGCTACTTTTTGTAGAGCTATGCAATAGTGGTAACTTTTAAACAATTTCGAAATTGAGTTCGAATTTTCGAACATAGTCGAAGTTTAACGATTTGCAATTATTTGTGTCTTAAAATTTATGTTCTTAAATGTTTTTGTAAGATTTCGGTAAAGCTTATTGATTTTCTACTTATTTTAAAACATTTTAAATTAAATTCGAAATTTCTACCATCGCTCACGATTAAATATTAAAAGAAGAGATAACAAAATGTCATTAGAAAAAGAAATTCCATAAATAATTTAAAGTTTTATTTTACCACAAATTAATAAAACAAATACCATAGCCCAAGATATGACGACGCTAAGTAAACAGTTCAAAAATATATGAAATGAAGTTGTATTAAAATATGACTCTTTTATATAAAACATACCAACTATAAAAATACAATATTGTATTAAAATACAATAGTACAGTCGATACAACAGTGCAGTAGTTGTGAATTCAACTGTTATTTTATAGTCCAGATACATGCAACAAATTGCATACATTGGATTACCTAAATCATTTTTCAAGAATTAAATTTGTTTACCAAATGACTCTACTTACCACCTTAATTGTTTTATGATTTAAATGAAAGGCAATTTATTTTAATATCCTTAGCGATTGTTTAGGTAACGAAAGTGTGCCATTTTTATGTCAGACACCTTGTTTTTAGTTTTGCAAACAAATAGTTTTTTCCAAGAAAGGCACAAACTGGATGAAAATAAATATGCAACACATTGAATGAGCGTTTTAAATACAGGTAACCAAGCAATCACGAGCTATTTTTGCTATGAAAGTTCTAGAAAAACCCGTACACAATCGCCTAAAGCATGGATTAAGGCAACAATGTTAATCCCTTCATTTTGTTAAGTACCTGGCCGCAGTCGATTATACGGCTATTGACTAAAATTAGGAGATTAAGGATGTGAGGAAGGCTGATAACCTTGGAAGTCACGCGCACAAGAAATTAAACCGGCGTGCCGGTAATTTAAAGTCACATACATAGATTGATATTGTTTTGCAGTAGAAAAGAAATGATCGTTTTCAATTCGATTTTTAGAAGTGGCTTTGAATATTTTTTGGAAAGTGGAAATGTTCAACTCTATAGATTTCGCTATAGTTACATGGCACTTTGATCTATAGAATATACTTATTTACACTTAAATCACCAGCCACAGGTAAAACTATTTTTATTTTCAATTTAGTGAATGCATTTGCTTTTTTAGGAAAAACCTTTTATTCTCAGCCAATAGTCGACATGCCCTAACAAGTTCTTTGAAATACAAAAATATTTTCCGACAGGTAAAATTTGTCACATCTGTTTATTATCCCCGTGTTTTTTCAAGACATATTAACGGCATTTTTGCCATGTAATCACTGGCCATCCCAAAAGGTAGCAAAATTTTATGACAGCCTCTTGAAGTACAAGGTCAGGCAGCAGTCTTTGTAAAAACCCAAGCATACGCAAATTTAAGGACATGATATTGCAAACACTTGAGAAAGAGACGGCAAGTAACAATCAAGCAGCGGCTACTCATGCTGCGATTTAGTATAAATAGTAACTAATTTGCAGAATATAGCTTCATTCTAACCTGAGCTAGCTGACCAGTTAAATACTCCTACGTATTTTTGTGCTCGCAAAACTTCAGAGAAATGGACACTACAGCTTCGTTTACCTATTTACTGTTTTTATATCAACAAGAACTACGGCGTTCGCAAATGCGTTATCAACGTTTAAATAAAACCAAGGTACAGCTTACCGATGGCTTGATATTGAAGAGTTTTTGTAATCTTAAACATTGCTCCGATGAAGACCTAAGAGCGATAACCAGGGAGATCTTATTTAAAAGAAAATTGATGGACGAATTGGAACGTATCCAGCATTTGGAGAAAATGGGTGTAAAAAATATCAAGCCCAAGGCTGTCAGTATGGAGTGGTGATGGTTTCAAATTGAGGTTTATTAATTTATTTACTTCAATGATTGGTTGCCAAATCGGGGAGGTAGGAGAAGGACGAGTAAAATGTGTAATTTCATGATCTTGTGAAAAAAAAGTAAAGTGATTGTGATTTTAATTGTATTATATATTTAAAAAAAAAAATTGATGTAAGATTTTCATTTAAAATTTCAATAAATTAGTTTAAGTATTTTTAATAAAATGGATTAAAATCAAAGAAAATATACTATAACGTGTTTTGTGTGTTAGTTAGAGTAGAAGTTATACAATGTTCCAATTCTCAGGGAATCTAAACTGGAGGCATATGTTCAAGGAGACATAATTCGAACGCAAAAATACTACAAAAATATTTAACAATGTATAAGGAACCTATAATGCAATGGTGTTCATTAAGGCATTTCCAGTGAAGCTACTGCAGCTATAATTGTAATAAAAATTTTAGATTAGTTTTAAAATGGCATCAATTTCCGAAGGCATATTTTTATATATTATTGCAAGGCGAGGTACCACTGTGCGGAGAGATATAAAATACAATAACTTCTATTTACACCATTTTTAATAAAACTAATGCTTTTCTAAAACACATTCATATTACCAAGACGATGCATATTCTAATGCGTCATTACTTGTCTTGATCTGAGTCCGCTAAGTTTATATATTTCATATGAAAAGCGTGTTATTTAAATAGAGGGTGCGTTTCTAAAAGCAGCAAATTTCTACAACTATGCTGCTAGGCCCGAATCGAGGTACGGTAGAAAAAGGGAAATCTCTCTCTCCTGAATTTTCTAATACAAAAAATTTAAGAAATGTTTCTATTTCCCCTCCAAAATCTTAAGGTTATACGCGCCCGTACGCGGCTGTTTTGCCAAGTTCTGTTTCTTGCGCATGATCAGTTCCTGCACATGCTTTGCAAATGTCCAACATCTGCTTATTCTTCTATTTTGCCATCCGCACTCGCAAATTTTAAAAACCTACAAATTTTGGTCTGCTCAGAAACATTTTGCACCCTGGTTAAATAAATTGCATTATTTGACAAATTTTTTCATACAGAGGAGTTACTTTGTAATTCGATTCGAATGAAAAAATGACTCGAAAAGTTGAATCGTGCACGGTTGTATTTAAGGAAGAAGTGAGAAAAATTATGAAAACTTGGTAGCACTGCAACTAAAATGCCAAAAGGGTCAAATAAATTCCAAAATTAAACAACATTCAAAGAAAAGAGAAGATTAAAAATTATACTTTATATTAAAAACTTTTTATTAGTCTTTTTTTATCATTATTTAAAAATAACGGATTATGTTTCTCTGCGAATTGAAAATGATGGTTCAATTAAAGAAGGTGTTTTGAATTTTACTAATTTGATTTATCAGACAAACATTATATTTTGAAATAGTTTTTAGGATTTGCATGTTTTCCTTTTATCATATTTTAATTAGAAGGTTTCTTCCAGAGAAGATGCCAGGGAGGAAAGATTTAAGTAGACTTAAATTTTTCGTTAAGAAACATTACCATAAGTATACAGAAATACAATTTTAATTCACTTGAATTTTAGATATATGTAAATGAAATTTCACCCCAAAAATTGTGCTCGACTCAATGGCGATATCTCTGCCTTTAATAAGCAGTGAATACTAACAATTTATTAATATGTATTTACTTCAATTAAATATAATTGTAAATATGTACTGTGCAGAATTTTATGCGCTCTTTTTCGTTTCGTCCTTTGGGGCCACCTTTCGCAGAGCCCCCAAAACAGATAAATATGGCGTAGGTTGCGTTAATTTCGGCAAACTTTTCAAAAAGCAAACTAGCAAACGTTTGTCTTTGGCTTTATTCTTGAACTTTATAAGCGTGAAAATAAAGATCTTTACGCGAAATGTTGCGCAAGGTGCCTTAGGTCATGTTGAATTTTTGCCACCATTGACGCATTAATATTTCAGGCACATTACCAGCACTTAGCTGTGTGTCCTTCCATGATTAAAATTTCTGAAGTTTGTACTAAATAAATGTCAAAGCCTGACTGACAATTTACTTCATAAACTAAAATTGTCCCACCATGTATAAAAAGAACGAATAGAAGTGAAAGAAATACGAAGTTTTTACATGGAAATTTAATTTAATAATTACATAAATAAAAAATGCTTATTTTCAAAACTACATAGTGAATAAACAATACTAGATACTAGTTTTCCCGTGGTCTTATTGCGTAAAGCGATTCAAAAAAAGATCAAAAAATGTTAATCCCCAGACATAAAATGTTATTTTAGTTTTGTGCATAAAAATTTTGGTGTTCTTGGCGTCACATCGCCCAACTAGAGGGGCTTTATTCTTTGATAGCTTAAGTTGAACTGACTGAAGATGTTGGGAAAAGAATTAAAGCTGCAAAATGTACCGTAACAGACTAAAGAATAATAAAAATTGTCGTTACCTTTACCTTACGTTGTATCGAAGGAAATTAAACATTTAATTGGATTAGAAATGTATTAGCAGCAGCATTTTTATACGCATCAGTAAATTCTGTCGACAGCGTATCATCTCTATTTTGTGTGAGATAAAATCTTAAGATGAAATCATCAAAGGTTTACTTGTTTATTTGCATAAATAAATAAAATAATAAAGAAAATTTTAAGTTATCTCTCTAACAAGTCAAATGCAGTATAGCAGGAGATCATCTGTTGGCTGGTTGGTACTTAACTGTCAACATTTTATATTAAAAATTATATCAACTTTTTGTTTAGATATGCGTTGGAAAAGTATTAAAAATATAAATAATGATAGAAAGGCAGTCTTTAACCAAATATGTTAGAATCTCTTCCCCAAAATGAATAATTTTAAAACTTTTCCTATACAAGAATCAAAAGTTTTTCATTTTCTTTAAAATTTGGTTGCGTCAAAGTAGTGAGTTGAACTGTAATACATGGTTGTGGCATAATCACGACAATAATATTTGGTTTTCTAAAACAATATTGTTTTGTGGCAAACACATTATGGTTATTGGAAACTATTTCAAACATTAGTTTGGTCGCGATAAAAAAACCTTCTTATTCACATTGAATCACTAATTGGGTTTAATCCATAAAAATTGCAACATGGTTGGATTGTACAATATTCTTCTAGCTAAAATTCGAACCACAACCACATTATTTTCATTATACCAAAATAATGTAATAGCTCTTCAAATTGTTTCGGTTTTTTATCTGATGATGCTCTGGCTTAAGTGGCTATTATTATGAATTTGAAAGCTTTCGTCGCCTGTGTTCTTACCTCAGTCGCTGCCAATCAGTAACATAACATTTTTGCTTTTCTATCGTCCTAGGGTTACTATAATATTATTTAATACCATACTAATATGATTTGTATTACAATTATGTATTTTATATTCCGAGAAAATATTTATGTATGTCCCCCGACTGCGTTTAAAAAAATTTAGAAAACATGTGACATCTGGTAATTTTTCGGGGCGATAAAGCCCTGTGCCAGGTTTTCTCTCTCCGTGTTTTCAATATTCATTCACTATTTTAAACAATGAATTTCACATCAGGAAAATGTATGTATGTGATGAAAATCGTTTTCGAATGTAAATCGAAGCACAATCGAGTAAAGTTGTGATATCAGCCTGTCCGTTTATTTTTTCTTCCTTTTCAAACAAATTGAGTTCGATTTTCAGTGATATTAAAACGATTATAACAAAAAATTCAACAGGGAATATTAAAACGCACAAAAAGTGTTAACATTAAGAATTAAAGATATGCGAAATATATTGAACATAGTTTTGTTAACTTGTGATCACTTGCTTGAAAGACGACAACGAAAGATTTACGCAACGAATTGTACTTGGATATGGAAAAGGAGTAATTTTGATAGTCCCAACCCCAATAAGTTATGGACAAAACCAGTCAATGCATCCACGCCGACCTAATGTTTACAGTTAATGGTGTGTGTTAAGAGAATCAGCCCTGGTTTCGAATCGTCAAATAGGTGAACATACAACTCTGCACGTAAAAACATCTTATTCAGATTGCTACATCTGTAATCGTAACACTGAACATAATAACTTTAAGAGCTGCCATCAGTGAACAAATGATTTCTCAAATTATAGTGAAAATGTATGGTTATTGAAATTGTTCTGAATCACAATGGATTTTATAAATGGCTACTAAAACGTCCCTACGTCTTTCAAGAAACCATTGCTTGCACTCACACGACTCATTTGGCACAATTTTGATATGTTTTGCTCAGAATTTCATTCACATGTCAGTACTGTGTCTTCGCACACTCGAAGAAAGCACTAACTTCCAGTTGAGTGTTGGGCACCACCCGTTGCCAAAATATACTGTATTACTGCCGATTGTTACATTGGAGGAACATCTTTGACATCCGAGGGCCTCAAATTTAGTTCCTCTAGGAAATACATACGTATATTTCTTTCTAGTCAAGGGAAACGGCTTTACAAAACTGCAAAAACATCGTGTTACTTTTTTATCATTCTCGGTATCACTTCAACTTAGGTAGTAAAATTCAATTATTTTTAAACTATTTTGACAAATTCACATCTAATGTGAATTAAGAATAAAATTCAAAATATTGTGAATTAGAAAAAAAATTATGTTTCGTTTGAAAACGCTTATCATGAGGCCACTCAGCTCACACGATTGATGTATTACGTAATTTTTGTTCGTACTATTGGCGATACGTGCGCGGAATTAACGATTCGAGCCCTGCTTAGCTTACTACAAAAAGAATCGCAGGCAGGTTATGCATAAGAGGCGAATATCGCTAATCTTATAGGTGACTCTGCAATGTGTTTCTGCAGACATGCAGTGTCGGACTACTTGCTGTAAAATTGATGAAGATATACTTGGAAGTATTACCTTTCACAACTTCCCTCTATTGGCTACAAATTGTTTCTATGTATTTCACAAGTTGAAAAATAATAATTTGGATCATAAAAAGATAAATAATTTCTTATTTTAAAGGTTCGAATTTCAGGGAGTACAAATTGTGGAGAAAGGGTTTTTTAGTTACAAACATAAATATCAGTTCGAACAACATTTTAAAATAGGGTTTCTATATAAACTGACAAGCTTTAAACTCTCCTCTACCAAGAAACCTTTATGTAATAACTGTTGAAATCACTTTACAAAATATAATATTTTGTAAAAAATTTCAATTATTAAATAATGTTGCGAAAATATTGCCTACAGAACTTTAAAATGGCTAAACCACTTTTATTCACAAACCAAAAAAAAAAACGGCTTAAAACCATTTGCGAAACATGTTTGTGCACGAGTATTTTTGCCGTTTGTTCATAATTTAGCGTTAAACACAAAGAAACGACAAAAAAAGTTAATATTGAATTTAAAATGTCAAATTACAAACCGCATTTGTGTTGGCCTTTGCAAAAAAAAAAAAAAACAAAAATTGGAAGGTAAAATAAGTATAAATTAAAAAATTACTTTCAAAATAATAAACAGAAACCCAAACGACAACCACTTAAAACGTTTGAACGCTACTTTTGAAATGTAGGAGTGGATATTCCTGTTCTTCGAAAAGATTATTTTCAAATGCCTTTAGACTTGAACCAAAAAACACAAACACAATTACAGCTTTTCCATTCACACACACACACACAGACAAACACACACACACAAAGGCAACTATAGACCGGGCAAGCAAACCATGATGCCAGTCAATCCACCAGTCAACAACAAACACCAACAACTAGGCGAAAATTTATAACGCTTACAGTAAGGCCTACTTGCAAATTAAAATTTAAAAAAAAAAAAAATAACCCAAGAACGACTTAAAATAAAAAAAACCACAACTTACCTTTACTCAGCTCGATGTTGTCTTTGTTGCTGTTGTTGTGACTGCAAAACAAAAACTTTTTTAAGCCAAGATTTTTCTCTTAAGACAAACGGCAAAAACAAATCCACAGCACATGAATAGCAAATGGCTAGAAGAAAAAAGACAATAACAAAAAAATATATAAAATAAACTTTAACAAACAAAAAATAAGCGCTAATGCTACAAAAAAGTTTTAAATGTTAAATGAAATTGTATGAGTATGAAACCACAAGTAGTTACTACACCATTTCCGAAAGGAAATAAAAAAAAATCATTCACTAAGCTAAAATGCTTCCAAATAAGAGTATTTCGTAACAACTCTCAGATGGTTTATCTTTAAGCAGGGCGAATTATTAAAGTTGAGTATTATTGCGTGCTTGGAAATATAAGCTAGTGATCTGTTTGAAGTGACTGTAAAAGGCAAAGATGTTATGAAATTTCGTGTTTTCGTTTCTAAAAAAATGCAATATTTTTTGCCCTTTTGTTATGCTCGAAATATGTTTACACCAACAAAAAGTGGTGTCTTTTTTAGATTTGAACCATCATAATGCCGAAAGGTATTGCTCGTTATGATTTGTATTAAATCCCACATAATAAAGATGTGTTACACAGGTACGCCTTAACGGGGCAATATTTTATTTATGAAAGGAAAGCGCCATTACAAAGGTACTTTAAGTATAATAAGACAAATTAAAATAAAAATGTAGCTTAAAATAACATTAGCCGGTATTCAATGCAAATGATTTTACAAAATTGCAAGGATATCGTAGGTTTTTATGAAATTCAACATAAATTATGTGTATTTTGTTGTTGGAGTTCATAAAAAATCTAAACTGAAAAAGCTAAACTGAAATTTTAACAATTAATACAAAGTAAAGTAAATCAATTCGTGCGGCTAATAGAAAATTCAATTTTTGCATTATTGAAACAAAACCCCAACTTGGATTAGAACATTGCCCATATTTTTTTCAGTGACATCAGTTGACTTGTCAGAGATTGACTTGATTGGTTTTTTAGTGACTCCGGCTGTCTGTTCTCTCGGTGGCATCTGCTGGCCGTTTTGATTTGAGCTGCGAAGTAGCAATAGCACACAAAAACTACTGTACTATGCTATATAAGGTTTATTAACATTGATTTGGTTGTTAAAAAAAAATAACATCCAGCAAAATAAATGCAAAACATTTTGTCTTACAATAAGCAGTTCGTTCTACCCAATTTATTTATGTTATTGCTCTTACTGTTAAAAGTAACACATTAACGAAAATAGGACCAACACAAAAATGATATCATTCACATTGACAGCATTTGTGAGGTGCTACAGCCACCGCGCTTAGTGCTAATAGAGAATTTTAAAATACACATAATTTGTGCAAGTATTCCAGTAGGTTAAATAATCAACTTAATCTTTTAAGAATTTATGACAGTATGAAATGCACAAATAGCAAGAGCAAGAAATGTGACAGATAACATTTGCTATTACTGTGCTATTTACTTGTTCAACAAAACAAAAACAGCAAAAGCAATGACGTAAATATCATGCGTTTGCTGCTTAGAAATAATTTTTTACTTTGCCTTTAACTTGCTGTTATAAAAATTGCAGCAGTATTTTCTGTCATATTTTTGCTGTTGCTAATACCATTGTTCTTGTATTTTAAGTGCATTACAATAGCAAAAGCAATTATAACCTATCATTATCTTAAGCCCTGGTTTTCGCAAACTAAGATAAGATTATAGTATTATGAGGAGTTCTGTACGTATTCGAATTTTTTTAATTTTTGAGTTAACTAGAATTCATGTTATCTTAGCCATTCATATTAAATATTGTAACATAAAGTGTGTTCGTAACATAAAGTGTTTTCACTTCATATTTAAATCAAGGTTGTATTATATTTAAGTGCTTTTAAAGTTTTTTTGTTTATTAAAATTATTTTAGTGACATAAGCTATTTTTCAATAATATTTAATAGCCCAGTTTGCAATTTTACAACACTTAAAATTAGCACATTTTTTCGCAAATATAGTTATAATCTTTTTAAATTTGTAAAGTAAGTAAAACTTTTATAATGCAGTACATTATTACTTGAGTAACATTATATTTACACAAGTAGAAATAAAATACATATAACATATTATTGTCACGACAACTATTTATTGTTCTCAGCAGCAATGAATATGCTAAACATAATATAGTTGTTGAGATGCACAGTAGTGCACCAGGCCAAGTTTAGGCCTAATGTACTCTGTGTGTATATTACACGCAATTATACGTGCTGTTTTTGACTTCGTCATAACTTCCCTTAATTTATTTATAAAATAATGAAACTTGGACATAAGGAGTCTACATATAGCTAATTTTATAGGTCGACTTTGAAAGTATTACGATAAAAGTTTCTAGAGATATGAAGGTGTAAAAAGTGTATATTTTGGTACCTGACTTACTCCTCATCATCTAAAAATCACCTTATTTAAATGGGACACTTCCGCTACAGCTAGAGCGTTGAAATTTGGCATTTAGGTAGGGCTTGAGGAACAAGTAATCACAACTTAGCCCTATTTTTGTTCTCAGTACCTTTAATGGCTGAAATTTTTGGATAGGAAATTGCGCAAATTCTTTTATTTAATTCAATATGTATCTACCCTTGCACATTCGAAAATCATACATTGAAATATTTTTTTTTAAATTGAAAAATCATACCCAAAACGATACAAGCGTATTTCGGAAGTAGCTTCTCTTTGGCTGAGGGTGATGTGATTAAAAAATTTAAAACTTAAATTTTTCTCATACAAACACCAATCATCGAAACTGCGATCACAGCAGACTATGATAATGTATGTACAAGATATTCTATGTTAAGTAGTTGCGATAACTATTTTTTTCATACTCGTATACACACATCTTGTGATCTGACATACAAAATGTTTTTAAATCTACAAAATTATAACGAACTTTTTTCCATACACCATTCGCTTAGAAATAAATTTAAACATATTTGCATAAGATTGTCCATGATGAAACACATCTATATTATCGACTAAAATATTGTGAGAAAGTGCAAATTTTAGTCTGACTTTCAATGGCGCAAATTTATTAACCCCCTTTGAATAATTGAGCTGTTAGAAATTTTTAATTTGTTTGATGGTACAGATGGACCTTCGTTTAGCGCGACAAAATCTTCTTGATTCTTGCTATTGTTGTGACAAATATATAATTGTTATTTAAACACAACTTAAGCATTACCCTAGTTGCGATAAAAAAAGGTATTGTTTACATTTAATTTAATTAATGTATTCATTCAATGTTTTCATCCATAAAAATTGCAACATGTTTGAGTGGAACCACAAACAAAGTAGTTTAACTATACAAAAATAATACAATAACTCTAATCATAACATGTTCTTAATAGCCATAATATGGTGTGGTCAGCGCCCTAATACTTTAATTAAAATTCAGAAGAATGTTACGGTCAGCGTGTTGACTATTAATCATTCGATGGCTACCTGTGCTTTTACCGCAGCCACTGCACAGTCAGTAAAATAAATTGTTTGCTTTTCTATCATTCTGAGAAGACCATATTGTTATTATCTATAAAAAAAAGGTATATTCGCTTACAACCATATAAGTCAATCATGTCTTGCACTTAGATTGCACTTAGATTATGGTTACCTCCACTATGCTTTGCAATAGGCATTCGAGTTAATAGAAATCATAACTGAATGTAAAGATCATATTTTATAATAAAAATAAATTAGCAGATGCGAAAATAAATTTTTTTACAAATACTTTTTTTTACGATACCGAACATAAGCCAGCCTACTGGGACTCTTGTAACACGACTTCAATTAGCACAGCAACTGCCATAAACACAGCCCTCGTATTAAGGAAGGACTACGTGTATTGGTTTCTGTTTAATTAAGCATTAGGTACTCGCATGTGGGAAACAGTAGGTTCACCCCTGCAACAGCATCTTTTACAGTTGCTACTATCACTTTGGGAAGTCATGATGTCGCGCACAATGGTTACCAACGTCAACTATGTTTTTACGCGAATTACCAATTGCTGAAGAGATTGTAGCCAGCTACGACCTTACTTCCCCAAAGGTTTCTCACCACCAATCAGTCCGGAAGATTTCGTTTTCGCGGCCCAGTCGATTCGTTCGAAAGTATTTATCTTGCAGGTTCAGGGGTACAACCACCCCATATATCTTGACCTTCAACACTTTAAGATGAGAAGATTACCATGAAGACTAAAATTAAATTAAGATAAGCTAAGTATATAAACGTGTCATGTACCCAACATTGGTTAATATTAGTAGCAGACCAAACGTGTATTAAGCTATTAAAATATTTTAGCCGTTTTTGTTTTAATTTAAGAAAATTTTATAATATTAAAGATAAAGTAAAGAAGGGTAGGTAAAATGCTAGCTGCAACTTAGCACAGAAAAATACTGTCGTATGCTATATTTCTCAAAAGTTTCATTACCAACAATTTTACCGTTCGTGTGCTGTAGAAATGCAGTCAAGCAACAGCAAAATGCAAAAAAAATCTGCTATTGTTATGCTTGTAATTTTGAAAATATGATAGTAACAAAAATAGCACCAGCACAACTATGACAGCAATTATATTGACAGCATTGTTTAATGAAGCAGCATTAATAGGAAATTTTTAGAAACACACCGGTTCTACCATTGTAATTTATGTTTAGCCTTTAGCTTTCTTGCGTAAATATTTTGACTTTGCTGCTGCTTTGAAATAAATTGTTACTTTTTAAAGTACCTTTTGCATGCTTAAAAATAAGAATGCTTCATAGAACAGCGTAATGTTTGCTGTGGTTAGCTGTTCAATACAAACTTCATAGCAACAGTCATAGCAATTTTAATCTAACATATTTCTAAACCTCGAAATAAAACTAGCAGTTTGTTATCTTGGAAGAATCCAACTCAAACATGTCATACATGCAACCAAACATTGTTTGACAAGCCAACAAATACATTAATATTTGTACGTTGATCAACTCGAAAATGTTATAAAAGTAAAAGTAGATTTTTATATTCTTGTTATCTTAAAACATAATCTGTAATTTATCTTTGAGTTCTGCTTAAAACTGTTAACATTTCAAACATAAAATTTAAGACAAATTTCAGTGGAAAATGTATTAAAAAGTTGTTCGTTTTAGGTACAAGTAATTTAGAGAGTAAAAATTCAGCTATAAGAAAATATGTTGTGTAAATAAAATATACTTGTTGTTTAAGTCAAATATTTGTGTTTGAAATAACTCTGCTGTGAGGAGATTAAGAAGAAAATAAATATTTTTTGGTTAAACAATTTTTATATGTTTTCCAGCTCCAATATTATGTTCCTGCATAAATTCCACTTTGCTACGTGGTTTTATACTCTGACATATTTTTCTGTTCTTTGAGGAGAAATAAATAAAATAAATAGTTGATATGTGATTTGCTCTCAAAAGCATTTGTCAACAATAATGCGTTCACTACACTTTCGAAGTATAACTTTGAAAAGTGAAAGATTAAAATTGTTAACAAATGTAGTCGGTATTAATGTTTGTAGGCTGATATCAATTTCGTGACTTGAATCGAACAACAAACTGTTGATGATTTTGTGTGGTAGAGTAGTAGAATTAAATGGTTTAATACTCGTAGTTTGAAACTGGTTTCTCAAAACAGTAATTTTCTAAATAGAATATTTTATTTACTTTTTTTTTTCTTTTTATTTTAAAACATGAAATTTTTGGGAGACAATTTTTTTTCGAAAAAACTGCTTTAAGTAATAAGCTCAGAAGCAAAAAACTAATTCCGAAGTAAGTTCCGGAATAGACGTATATATACAGCCAGTTCTCAATCTGACGTATCTTTCAAATCAATGGTTTTTGTTAAACAACTGCAGCAAAGGTTCTGTGAGCGTTATAAAGTCAGGGTGTTGAATCCAGCTAGTTTTAGGAATTAGTTCGTAAATCTATAATTTTTATTTAGATTGTTTTTTTTTTTTAATCCTTTCTATTTAAAGTTGCCGCTTTTTAAACCATTCCCGAAAGAATACCTACAGCCGTCGAAACAAATTTTGGAAAATATTTCGCTAAATACTACATTGCACAAAATTCTTCTGGGTATTCCTTAAAGGTTTTGTCGATCTAAAGATATTGAAATTTTTATTTGAAATGAATTTTACAGCAGTCTTAAAAGTTTTTTTTAATAAACTACAACGATATTTCTATATTTATTCCAATAGTATTCAGCAATAACGAAGTATATCGACAAATAGTTAGTTGTTGTTGAACTACACAACATTACAAATTCAGGTCAACTTTTGGACTTGAGCCATGGAAAGTTAATTTTTTAGAGATTTAGGTTTAATTCGAATCGGAACTCAGTTTCTTGAAAATGATTCTAGTTTTTTGAGATATATCGTTTTGTTCAAAAGCAAGCAGTTATACGACAAATATTACCATAACTTGCGAAGGGTTTCCGTTAAGTGAAAAAAAATACGAAATTGGACAGCAATATTGTCTTTAAGCCGTACCAACATTGTTCTTTCTTTTCCTTAGTAACTTGTGACAAAGAAAACTTTTTTCTATAAAAATTTTAATTTTTAAAATATAAGAAAATATGTTTAAAAAACGAGCTATAATTCGTTAAGATTGATGCCAAACTTTTGATTTTATTATACACATTTTCGGCAAAAGTTGCCAGTGTCGAGCTGTAGTAAGCAGATGGCAGCTTTATTCAAACACCTTCACTTAATTTTGCGCGAAATAAAAAATTGTGCATAGACTTTAATAACGTCTGGTTCATTTTGATTAAAAGTTATAAAGATATATGTCTGCAGAAAACAGTGAAATTTTTTTCATTTATGATTTATGCATAAAAAATTTTGTTTGTTTGCGCCACAACTATCATGATATCTCTGAAACTATCAAGCAGATTCAAGGATAATGTTAAAGGTTGTTTAAATGCGTATTTTCACATTTTTTACAAGGCTATACTTATATACATACGTTGTGCCACATATGGCTGCATATGAAATATAACGGTACAACTTGGGCACCAGAATTAAGAAAAAACTTGAGCTTAAATTTAAATTTAGCAGCCCATAAGTTACTCTTATTTTTTATATTTTATGATATTATGACTGTAATGATTTTCATCCTACCAGTTGCCTTACTTTGATTTTATCTTTCTAACCGGAGTGTTTTCATAAAACATACACATTTGCAGGAAGTAGTTTTTAAAACTTTTCATTAAAAAATAATGTGACATAAAAGATATTTAAAGGCAAGGATATTTCCCTAATTCCATTTAGCAGCGTTGCTTGGTATGTGCAAATTCGGTGTTCAGTTAGGGATTGCTACGCAGTGTCTTACTGCAATATTCTGTTCTGCGATGAATATAATTTTTGGGCTTAGTGAGCGTGTCAGCAAGCAAAATTGCCGCATTTGGAGTGAGGAAAATTCAAAAGAAATTCTCTAGGCACGTCAACAAAATATCACTGCTTGGTGCGATTTATGGACCGATGGACTGCATTCTTTCAAAACCCATTCCGATCAGAAAGTTGTAGTTAATAGAGACTACAATTGAATGCTCTTAGTGTAGAGAAGCTGTGGTTTCAATAAGACGGTGCAATATGCCACACAACTCGTTCACCAATTGTTTTATTGTGAGAAGTGTTCGGAGAGCGGATAATTTTTGTAATTGAACCGTAAGTTGATTAGTTGCAGACAATTGACGCCTTGGAAAATAACCTTCGTTATATTTCACATGCTGCCTCCGATTGGACCTCCTTCGAGCCAGCCGAGATGACCACATTTCGGATCTCATATTCAAATGAAAATTGCAAGGACTTATGTTTCGAATAAAGCCAAATTAATGGAAGTTAACACCAGCTTTGTGTTTCATTCCAATGTGAATTCTATACTACTAAAAGACAGCCGTTGGGATAATAGGAAATTTTCTGTTTTTTATTGAGGCTTTAACCCATTATTGATTATGATCATAATTATAAGTAAATATCACATGTCGCTAAGAAGTAAAAATGTCGCTTTTCTAAAAACTAAAATCGACGGCAAATAACAAGCGTAAAAATTACTGGTATAATAAACTCTAGAAAACCGTTTCTAGGTACTTGGCAACATTACAGGGACATTTATTTGAAGTAAGTGATAATGTAGTGGCTCGCTCCAACCTTCTTCAAACTTGTTCGTGCAACACTACATAAATAGTGCCAAATCTTAAAGTAGGTGTTTCGTTAATATTCAATGGACGAGTTTGACATATGACAAGGGAAACATGTGACCAAATGATGTGTGAAAAGAGATATAGGAACAAGGAAAGGAAAATGCTAAAAAAATTTTGTAAGCAATAGTACGAGCTCCATAGGGATTTTAAAAAAGCCGCACAGTGCTTTGTCCCATAGACAAAGATATAAATTTGTTCCAAAAATCTTCATCAAAAATATAAAACATGAGATCTTTTATCTTAATAAAATTAATACCATTCAATAGTTATTAACTTGAATTAAATGGACTTTAAGCACTTTTTTGAGTTTATCGCTTTTTGACGCCACTAGTGGTCGCCACAGTCAGAGAATCTTTAATGAAAATATTTAAGCAACAACTTGAATCTTAAAGGCTTGGCTTCAAGAATAGAATTCTTAAAAAGACATTCTTTGGACTAGAAAACTGAAATTTTGGCATAAAATCCTTGTTGGGATTACATTAAAAATTGATACGCTAGTTGCTGCTTTTTTGCGTCCTACATGCTTTTCATAACTTCGCCTTTACAAATGTCGCAAAAATAACATTTTTATGAGAGATTGGCGTGTCCATTGACAGATTTTTGCAAAACTCATTATTTTTCCTAACAGCATATATATTGCCAATGCACCAAACTCCAAAAATCTATGAGAAGTCTCTCTACTGTGCCATAGTTATATGGGATGAAATCATTTTGCGCAGCTCTTTTAAATATATTGAAATTACTATGTCTCCTACATCGAATCATGACGAATTTTCCCATCATGTGATAAAAAATCGTGAAATAATTTTACTTGAATCTGCTGGTTCATCACTTTTCACGTCGGAAATAGTGTAACTCTTTTAGTATATTATTAAAGTGGTGCTACAAGAAGTCAAAATGCCAATTTTTTTCATTTGTTTGTTTCTATATCTTGTCTTTACTTTTTGTTGCATGGACGGACGCCTTTGTGCTGGTGTTTGTGTAGTGACTCTATCTATTTCTGCAATGTTGTGGCAGTTCTGGCAGTATTGAGTACATCAAGGAAATAATTCCCACGAAACGTGATTTGCGGCAAGATGTTGCTGCAGCTACTTTAATATTTGCTGCTGCATCATCTTTTGCTGCTGCTGATGCGTTATTGTTGCTGAATGTAATATTTTTCGTTCCTTTAGTTCTCAACACATAAAACTCTAAAGATTTTCAAAGAATTTTTGTTAAAAATTTTTTCATTTTATTTATGTTATTGTAACTTTATCTATTTTACTTAAAGTAATTTGTGGTGGTTGGCAAGGTTTTATGGTTTTTTTTTAATTATTTTAGTTATTATGTTTCGGTTTTTTTTTTCAATATTTGCTGGCAAACTTGTTTAGCAGATAAACCACATGTCAATATTAAAATTTTAATTATGATTAAAAAACTTTTAATACGAGTTAACAATATTTAATCTACTCTACGTTATATCATAACAACTAAAGATGAATATTTAAAACATGTTGTATAATATTTTTATTTATTTTTTTTAATTAAACACTTTTTTTGAAGTTTTGTTTTTAATCGAAATTTTTTTTTTGAAATTTAACATTTTATTTTTACCTTTATATTTTAATTTTTTTTTAATTCCCTTTTTGTTATTATAATTTTTAAATTCGAATTTATTTAAAACTTTAAATTTTTATATCACTGCAGAATTATTCGTTTTTTTATATATATTTCGAAATAAATTGATTTATTTTATAATTCGTTTAGAAAACCACACATTTTATTAAAATTCCCCACATGCTAAGAATTTTTCTTTCTAAAACATCTTTTCAATAGTTTTATTTATAAAAAAAATAATTTTTTATATCTTAATTTAATTCGTTCGCTACACAGCAATAACAACATAAATGCAGTAACAAATAGTAAGAAAAAAAAACACTTTAAAACCGCAAAACCGTTAAGTACGATTAAACACGTTCGACCGTCTCGACAGTAAAGTAACGAATGCTAACATTTTTAGCTCAATCTCCAAGTCTTACCATACTCGTTTCGTTAAGCTGGTGTGTTACATACTGTAAAGCTTGCTGGCCAAAAAAAAAAAATTAATATCAATAACTAAAGCAACAAACAACAACAGCAACAGCTTAAAACAAGTTCGGTTTAAAAAACTCTGTCTGGGGACTCTAAAAGAAGCGACCATAACAAGAAGGAATTAAATGAGAGTAAAAATATCATGAACAGAATGTTGAGAGCACAATTTCTCTGCTTGTTTCTCAAGTCTTTGCTCCACAAAAATATCCCCAAGAGTATGCGAGAGAGCCAGTGAGCACAAAAGAGCCGGAGCAAATTATGTATTACATTTAAATTTTTTAACAGACAATGCTTGTAGAAACATGTTTATTTATAATAAATACAACAACAATTTAAAAACAGTTATATTTAATGAAAGCAACAACGACAGAGAGCATTATAGAATATATTTAGTTTTGAAATAATCTAAGCAAACAGAAATCAATAAAAAGCAATATTTATTTTCCAAAACATGTTCTCGCCATATTAAATTGTTTTTAAAGCATCGCTTTTTTAACTGTATTTTTTTTGTAGGTATTTTAATACTGAAAATACCTAAGGAGAAAATTCTTTGGGCCCTTTTATGAATGGACATTTATTTGATGTGAACTTGTACTAAAATATTTATTTTTCGTAAGAAAACTTCTAGGCTGATCATAATAGGCAACCCTTTTTAAAACACTAAAATTAATTAGACATTTATAAAAAATGTCAAACTTAAAAATGAACAATCAAATCTACATAAATTGATTCTTTATTTAATTTTAATCGGTTTTATGGAATAATTCTTTCACTACCAGATTTATTCGTTAGATCTGGCAATAATCGTATGTGTGTTCAGTTCAAGAAGGGTGTTAGTGAAGATTAAAAATGTATGTGTGTGACAGAATTTTTGAATTGTCTGTCTGATTAGCTGTTTTGCAAATGTAGATTTTAGTGATTTTTAAATTTCTTGCTTTCAGTTTTCTGTTGAAGTTTCGAATTCTTTCTGGCAAAATATCTAATTTTATTGTAATTTGGAAATTTTTTCATAAAATTTTAATTTTTAGCCAAAATTTCGAAGAGCAGTACTTGAAATTTTTGTGCAATTCTTGCATTCATAATTTTGGTGAATTTTAGATATTATGGTGAGTTTTCAATTTGTGGTGAAATTTTGAAAAATATATCCAAAAATATCGAATTATGTAAAATTTTGTTAATAAACTGTGATTTTTTCTTGAAATTATTACTTTTTAGTTGAAAAGTGTATTTTTGGTAAAATTTAAAAGCTTAGTGAATTTAGATTGGATTATTTTTGTGAAATATCCATTTGTTTTGATTTTTTTTTAATTTAAATTTTTTAGAGTTTATTTGAATTCACAAGTTTTAGTGAAATTTCCATATTTTATGGTTTTTCAGTTAAATTTATGAGTTTAAAAATTTTTGGGTAATTAAAATTATAGCTGTTCTTGACCCTTTTTAAATTTAATTTATTAAAATTGTCCAAGCTTGAAGGTCTTTTTTAAAAATATTTATTTATAAATATAAAAATATTTATATATAAAAATATTTATTTATAAAAAAATATATTTATAGCATCATCAGGAAATAAAAATACACGAACAAATTATATGTTTATTTTTATTTCCTGATGATGCTACACAATGGAGTAGCGAAATATCGAAAAATAAAAATATAATTTTTAAAAAAGACCTTCAAGCTTGGACAATTTTAATCAATTAAATTTTTGGGTAATTTTTTTTTAAATTCTGGTGAAGATCTGATTTGTGCTGAATTTTGATTATTTTCTTTTTTTTTTTTTTTTTTTGTTATATAGGGTGGTCCAATAATACGAACGAAGTTGATTGTAACTATGGCAAAAAGTTTTCAGAGAATTATCTTAATATTTTTTTATATTGATAGAAGGAACTAAAAATATCGGAAAAGTACTCGCCACGGCTTCGGTGGCATAGCTCGTTGGTTGATTTCTTCAATGAATCTGAGACATAATTCGTTAGTGCGCCGAATTATCTCATCCTTTAGCTCTTGAATTGTCCTTGGCTTATTGACGTACACTTTTTCTTTTAAATATTCCCAAAGAAAGAAGTGCAACGATATCAAATCACTTGATCGTGACGGCCAATTAACATCGCCACGACGTAAGACAACACGGCTATTGAATTTGTCGCGCAAAAGAGACATTGTTTCGTTGACCGTCTGGCAAGTAGCACCATCCTGTTATGGTTCGACCACCCTATATTTGTATAACATCCAGCTTTGTTAAAATTTTAACGTTTTTCCTAAACGTTTTATTTTCAGTGAAATTTATGATAAAATATTTTTATTATTTTTTTTTTATTTGGGTAATTTAAAATTATTTAACTTTAGTTTAGTTTTGCGGTAAATTTTTAAATTTCGGTGAATTCCCAAATTGTGGTAAAATTTTGATAAATTTTTCTAGGGGATTTTTCAGTTTTAGTAAAATTTATGTAGATTACGATTTTATTTTTTTATTTTTATTGAATTCTCGACTTCTAGCAAATTTTGATGTTTTTAAGTTTCGAATTTTTTCATAAAATATTTTTTATTTTTCCCAGAGTTTTTGAAGAAATTTGAATTTAAGTGGTAAAATTTTAATATACATATATATAATTTGGGAAAACTTCAGTTTCTTATTAAATATGTATCTTTTGACAATTAACTAACTGTTTTTTTCAATACAGTTTTTAGGTTTTATGGTAAATTTAAAATTTTAGCAAAATTGTCAGATTTTTCTAAATTTTTTTGTGAACTTTCAATTTTATACAATTCATTCTTTAATATGAGCAGGCAAAGAATTTTAGTTTTTCTATCGCTTGTGAATTTGTACACATTTGTTTGTCACCTTAGATTTTTTGGTAAACATGTTTATGTGGACTTTGCCATTTTGCAACATTATTTTACTAGGCTCACATGCGGGCTTTTCGACTCATTACGAAACGTTAGTAAGAACGTTACTTTGAAAAGTTAAGGAAAATGGGTTGGGTCTGTGAAAAGCACGTTGGAAAATGATAGATTGGAAAATATATAGTACCCTTTTTAAAAAACCTCCAACTTCAGTTGAAAACTACAACGAGAAAATTTTAAGAAATAGTTTTGATACGGAAAACACTTCAATTGTTTGATTTTAACTTTAGATTTTTTTTTTAATTTTTTGTTGAAAACTCAAAAGGAAATACAAAAATCAATTTAAAATCTGACAGTAATAAAAAACAATGACAATATTTATTTATTAACCACAATAAGATGCAAATATTTCTTTTCGTATTCTTTTTTCTATTTAAAGTAAAAGTAGGCCAAAAATGCTATAGAAATTATTTCCTTAACGTTAGACGCGAATGAGCAGACAAATACAATAAATACAATTTTTTTCCTGTGATAAATATAAATAAATAAATAAATAACAAATGCTACAAATACAAAAAAGTCTTCATAATTATCGGTTGTTAAAGTAACAGCAATAACAACAACAAGAACAACAACGACAATATACAAAAAAAATTCAAATGCATATCAGACATTATTCTTTTCAAACAAAATTGTCAATTGTTCAAAATGGTAATAAATATTTAAACAACAAATCAGATCAAATCAAACCAAGCCAAACAACAAACAACCAGCTGTTGTTGCTCTCGCTATTTGTTGTTGTAGTTATTGGAATAGTAGTAATAGATTTTTTGTTATTGTTGCTTAGCGGTTCCAGCCATACAAATGCCGGCTCTCAAGTTATAAAAATACTTATTTAACCAAACTACTTGTAAACTAAACCAAAGTATAGAGTCGTACGTATCGATGGATGGCATTAACTTACCATGCCAACCATGCTAAAAGGCAAAAGTACCAAATAACAAAAATAGAAAAGTCAGAAGTTAAAGGAATGTATTCAAGGGTTATTTGAGGCCACTTATTTAATGAAAGCCAACATAAAAAGCAGGAATTGTTTCTTTGTTTGTTTAAATCTAATTTCGAGAGACTGTAATAAGTGACTGAAATGTGAATAAAATCTTATTGGAATTTGTTCTTATTTTCTTGTCTTTTGTGTTAGTATGATCGCTAATTTATAATCATGGTTTGCCAAAAAACTCAAACTTAAAGAGTGCTAAAATGGTCCTAACGTTAAAAAAAATCAGAAAAAAAATTAAAACAACCAAAGCTGGTCTGTTTGTGTTTTAGCTGTTTTGAATTCCACATTCGAATAATTTCTTTTGTATTTTTTAGTACAAAAAAGATTGGTGGAATGAAGTAGAAGCAGGATTTTTTTTATTTAAACTTTACATAAATGTTAAAGTGACAATTTGATATTAAAATTATTAAGGGTTTCTTTAAATTTTTACGTCTAAACAGACTCAACACTTGGTTATTTTTTAAATTAACGACAGTGTCTAATAATTTTGAAAAATGGAAAAATACTTGGAATGCAGAGCAGCTGATTTCCAAATTATTAAATTCCCAGTGTTAATTCAATTACACACGTTCTTATTCCACTCGGAATACGAAACAGAGAGTAATATTTGAAATTAAAAACGAAATAAAAAATGGTAAAATTCAAAAATTCTAATAAAGTGTCAATTACAATTAAAATAAACAATATTTATAAGTTGATTAACACTCATAAAAAATGACAGTAAAAGTTAAAATTTTATTAAATAACTAGCACAATGAAATACATTTTCTATGCCGCTACATATGTTTTAAAAATTTTTCGTGTCTTTTCTACCAATTTTGTGTCAACTGTAAACATCATCATATGTTAACATTGAATTCAATAACAAAAAAGTCAGAGTGAAAATTGAACTATTCATTCTCGTATTCTATTTGTCTTTAGTGTTGGGTTAAATGGATGATGTTTACAGTTGACACAAAATTAGTAGAAAAGGCAAGAAGAATGTTGAAAACGCGTTTAGCGACATAGAACATGCCTTCCATTCTGCTATTTGTCTAATTAAATTTTAACTTTTACTGCATTCAAAGTTATCATATCAAATAAATTTTCTTACTAACTAGAAAGAATAAATAAAATAAACTTATGACCAAAAATGTCTTAATATTAATTATTATTAGTATTTCGACAAAGTTACGTTAAAACAATTAATTTAAAACAAACATTTTATTAAATATGAAAATTAGCCAGCAACTTTGTGTTTTATAGAAATCGGTCCTTCACAACTCTGTGCATTTGTATACCACAAAACAAATTTAGGTTGAATGGCTTCGCAGTTTTTCACAGTCGTCATATTCTTCTACTTCGTTGCGAGGCATAGAAGTACAACAAACACAAGCACAAACAACTAAATAACGATGATATTTAGTACAACAATTGTAACTACACAACACTCTTAGCCACACAGTGACTACGTTTGTGCCTCTGTATTGTTATAATGATCGAATACAAAAATTTGTAAGAGCAGCAAGTATAACAAA
Organism: Phania funesta; assembly: GCA_963932375.1. Classification (NCBI taxonomy): domain Eukaryota; kingdom Metazoa; phylum Arthropoda; class Insecta; order Diptera; family Tachinidae; genus Phania; species Phania funesta. The sequence continues at coordinate 69,612,077 of OZ010656.1, read as the reverse complement.
CTGAAAAAAAATAGAGGTAGATGAACATGCTGATGGCAACAAAAAGCCCTAAAACAGTTGCATAAAACTAAATTAATGTTAAGTTAAATGACAGCCACAAAAAGGCATTCAACATCATCACTAGGTAAGCTAATCGACAACAAAAATAAAAACAACAACAACAGCAACAATAACTTTACGATCACCAGCAGCGTCAAGAAGAAAACCACAGAAAACTTCACACAACGTAAGCGATATATTTAGTTGTTGGGAATATTTTTTCAAACCAAATTGTTGACAGATGGAGTTGCCAGACGTGAAATTGCAAAACTTTCAAATTTTGTTAGGTGTATCTCTCGTGAAATACATCGATTCAATCTGATTGCACAAATTGATAAAACAAAGAGTAGCTTCCGGCCATCCTTCCACATTATAATAGCCCCTGGTCCAAGGTCATAGCATTTTATTTGGTGGGATCTGCTCGGCGTAATTTAATATAAGCTGTTGAGCCCAAATACGGATAGTCAAGGAGATTGCTGATAAGGTAAATTGATTTAAAAGTCATATCTGAAAACATTCAAACGTTATACCGGCTACACACGAGGGCACATTAGGTTTCATGTTTCATCGTCTGTAGCGATGTTGCATGTTAAAATTTTGTTCCTTTTTTGGTTCCCGAAATATAAAAAAATTGTTGATATTTTATGTTTTGATTGCTTAGTTCATTGAAAGCAGCCGTGCTGTGATGATCATTGACGGCTGACTAACATCATTTGCTTTTATTTTGCGTGTAGTGTCTGTGATATATACACAGAACTGATGTTTCTTTTTAGGTTTCCTCTGTGGTTGCGTCATCTTTATCAAAAAAATCGAACTAGGTTTCTAAAATATTTTTTCTCTAATGTTCCCCCGTGTTCATCTATGATTACTTTCCAGGCCACTCGTCGTACTCTTTTCTCTACCCTTCTCCTTTTAGCTATCTATGATTATAAAGTATTTCCATCAAAGGCCAGTTTGTCAAACGTGGCTAACAATAGACAGTAGTTGAAAATATAAGTGTCATATTGTAGGAAAGAGGAAAAATTTGTTCACACACATTAAAAAGTTTGCAAATTAATTTTTATGACTTCTTTAGTGGCGTTATCTGAAGTCTCAACATATGCTAATATGCGGCTATCGACCGATTTATATATTAATTTAGCCCTCGAAGCAGACCGCTTACATTATGGGTTCCTTCTCGACCTCATTCGTTTCTAGAATTGATTTCAGGCAACCGAATTGCAACTCACGACTTGTATATTACTTTCAGTGAGGCTCGTGCTAACACCAGATCTATTCTGGTCTGATGATTTCAGACTTCGACTGCTAACAGTCGACCCTCTTCCTCATCACGGATTGTTTTACAATTGCTAGCATTTGTCGAAGGGCTAGATTTCTCATGGCATCCACATTTAACAAGTTTCCTAAACGTCTTCCAGGTACAGTCTGCAAGTATCTCTTCATCATCTTGACGATGACCTGTCACTAACGCAGAAATCGAACGTTCGGTATCCCTATTATATCTAAACATCTTACTGGCCACCATCCGAGGGGCCCTTTAAGCACCATTCGAGCCTGTCTACATATAGCAACCACAGTTCATCTTTTCTCGTTTAATGCGTCTACTCATTGTAGGAGCTTTGCTCGCATTATGACAATACCTAGTATAACTCTGGATTCTGTTCCACAGTGACTTGCTGTGGAGCAGAATCCAGGCACGACCCTGTTTGCTAGTTCATCTGCTACTGCATTCCCGGCTGTGTCTATGTATCCTTTAACCCACTTCAACGTTGCCTTATTTACCCAGGTACATCTGTTTAGTTTTAGAACACATTCCAGCTCTAGTTCTAGTACAAGCTCACTTGCCTCATGTGCTTTATAATCGACTGGTTGTCAAGCGCAATGAGGACCCTTCTTCTATGCACCCGACTATAGTGTAGATAATCCAACGCATGCAGCAACCCATGCAATTCCGCCTGGGAAACGGACATATACTGACCTAGACGAAGACTACAGGACAATTTCAGCTCTACTGCAAATACACCTGCTTCTGCCCTGCCTTTCATAAGAGAACCATCAATAAAAATGCTGATGTCGTTCCCCATACACTCATTGTGTATAAGGCCTTCCGCAATTAGTGTGTTGTGCTGCGTTTCAACCACTAGTTTTCTACTAATGCTTGCCTTTGAGATCTGTGACTCTCTAAGCTCTTTTTTAACTGGGTGCAGAATACCCTTATGCCGGATGTTCGGCTCAAAGCTACGCCATATGCCATTGTACTACATATCAAACAAGATGTTTATACCGCACTGTAATAAGTCAGGTAAAATTCCATAAATTCCTACCGCTCTAAATGGTGCAAAATAGTGTGTTGCGGTTTTTAAATTATGTAACAACCCAATCGCTCAAAATTGGATCTTTTACATACCTACCAACGTCAAAGCGGAAAATTTGAACCAAGTCGTGTTCCACCAATAACGGCAGCCTGTTCTATTTCATAATAACCTCGGCATATAAATATTATAAATTTACACAAAACTCAAAATCAAATCCCCAATTTTTAGCAAAATAGAACAACTTTGCCCTCTATCTGGCCACACAACACTCCAAAATAAACGAAAAGTGTTATTTTTATTGTATTGAAAGCCACTAAAATTTATGCATGAGAGAACTTTAACATCATGATCTCTCAAATTCATACTTGAACGTACAGAAATCCTCATCTGCTATTGCCGGTTCACAATAAAAACTCTGTAGCACAAATAAGTTTTAACACGAAACTTAAAAGCTGAAACATAAAAATACGATAGAAGACTTCATCCACCACTAAATATTGGCCAAATCACTAACAAATGATGGCAGCTGCCGTTGTTGCATGCAATTGCTGTGTATAATATTCGTATGCTAATAAATTAACTAGTAAGCGATTGTATTAGCCAACGAACGATGGACCGTAGAATCGATGGATGGCCGCGACGGACGGGTTGCAGTACTGGATGTCTAAGTGGATGGATGACTAAACGGTTTAACTTAAAGTCAAAGAAGTAAAGAAAAAGTGTTAAGTACTCATTTATTAGGCAGAACTTGGAGGGTATAAAATTGTTTAAGTGTTGTGAAGAGATAGAAGGGAAGATTTATAACCGACTCATTCAGAAAAAAAAATTTGTATTTTTGAGCATATTAGGGAAGGAAGAGAGTCATTCATAATTTTAATACAAAACACTTATTATGGAAGGCAATTTTACTTGAAATGGAAAATTTTCAAAAAGTTACGAAAATCTGTAAAACGATCTTTAAAATGTCTATTATTTTTACTGAAAATTTAAAATTTTACTACAAAAAGAAATAATATCTTTTTTTTTTTGTATGAAAAACAACAACAAGGAGACTGAAAAATGACACTGAATATGGCAGATAGCCGAAACCGGTTTGTCGCCTAACCAAACTTGGCAAGGGATGATTGGAATTCGTTCCAAAAATCAACCAAATCTACATCACAACATCCAAATCAAGAATCAGACTGAAAAATATCAACAAAAAAATTAAAATTAAATATTTTATAGGTCGATTTTGTAAATACCGTTTTGAGTGCTAAAACTGTTAGCTGCACAATAGCAATAGCACAGAAAGAATACTGTCCTATGCTATTATTTCCCAAAAATTGCAAATTAATTCAATTTTGCTATAGTTATGTTCGTACTGTTGCTGTAGTACTTTGCGCTAAGAGGGGATTTTAAAATACACATAATTTCATTTCAAGCATTCAAGTGGGTAAAAACAATCCTTACCTTATAAAAATTTATGACGTGACAAAATGCACATGTAGGTATACTGCCTTCGTTTAAAACTACTCATTATAGCCTTTAAAAGTAAATAAATATCCAGGGCTATATATATATATATATATATATATATATATATATATATATATCTATAGGTGCTTCTCTAACTCCCTCTGGAGCATAGGGCGTCAAAAAGAGCTAGAAATATGAGAGCAAATATTTGGTATTTATGTGTAAAGCATTTGCTTCATGTGTTTAATGTTACAGACTAATATCAGCGAAAGAGAGTGTTACTTTATCTCTTTCGCTAAGAAGTATACAGCCTTAAATGCAATTTATAATTGCAAATGAAATAAATTTTTGTTATATTCTATAAGAGCTACCTACAGTAACAAAATAAGCATCTGGTAATACGCGCCATCTGAAAATGTACGTCCATTGTAGCTCTTGCATTTTTGATCTTCATATCAAAACGCCAAAAAGTTTTATAAACGGTGTCTCAATAAAACTATATTATTTGTAGATTTTTGGTTCGAATTTCCGTCATCCCCTGTCGAGTTTGATTTGGAAACAATACGGTTTCTGCTATGTGCCATCTTTAGTGTAATTTTTCGTTCTGAATATCGAATAAATTCCTTATTTCATACAAAAAAAGGCGACGTATTTTTGGAGCGAGTTGTAATAGTTTTATTGCAATGTAATTTAGACATTGCCTGGTTATATTAATATAATCAGGGAACTGATTTGTAATTAACGACTCACTATGTCTCGTGCCGACACAACCTTTTACTCTGATTTCAGACTGTCGACTATTAAGTGTAGACCTTCTACCTTATCACGGAGTCCCTTGTAATTGCTAGAGTTTGTCTAAAGCTTAGATCCCCCATGGCATTCATATTTAACATGTGTCTGCCTGTGGTCCTAAGCCTTATGCTAGCCAGTGCTGGACATTCACACAAAATTGTGGCTACCTTCACAGTCTTTTCCTTAGGAATATCTTTCGAGACTGACCCGCATGCCGCTTGAAAGGTTCTCTTGGCCATTTCTTCTGAATTCCTGCTTTGGACAATAAACACCAGAGTTCGTACAGAGATTAAACTCTCAACCAATTCCAAGGCTCCATTGTCCATCCCTACAGCGCTTTCAGAGTGCCTTTGGAGATTAAAGCACTCAGTTACGGCAAGCCATAGCTGCCAGCTGACTGTCTATGTTTTGTTTAAGCATGAAAAAGAATATCCGGCAGTTAGCCACCACAGCTCTAATGACAGGCCATCGCTCTTTTTAGGGATTTTCGATGAGCTTTTGACAAATATGTGGCTGTATCGCGTAATTGACGAGTTAGATCTCGTTTTCGAACTTTGAAATTGCTTCTGGTTTCTTTGCCAAAATCGAAAATTTCGCAAAAATCAAAAAAATATATAATAAATAAATAAATCGATTGGAATTAAATCGCTTGACTTTAGGGGCTAGTTGTCATCAGAATTCCGTGGGATTGTGATAGCGATCTTGCCACAATAAATCGGTTGCGTTATATCAGGTGTGCAAATGTTGCCGTCCTGCCGAGTCCTCGCCATCCAGTTGGAGACTCAAGCGGTCACAACGTAACATTGTAATGGGTTCCACCATTGTTAACGCATTCTTCTTTTGTGTAGCGCTCCATTTTGAATAATTGGAACACTCATAACTGACAGCTGTAAAATATCAGAGTTGCCACTTGCACAAAACTTAATTAAGTTTTTCAGAAGACAAATGTTGCAAATTGTTTTGTATTTAAGACGTACTTGTGGATCATAAAAATGTTTTAAAATTGTCTTGAAAATGTACCATAAAACTAGAATCCTTGTGAAAGAAAAAAGAGCAAGTTTTACGCCCGCAAAAGTGTCTGCAGATCAATCAGTCCAATACAGACAACGAGGACGCTTCTGTGTACACAGGCACAAGTCAGTATAATTTCTAATATAGTAAACTGAGAAGCAAAATATAATTTTCAAATCAGTATGTCCCGTGAGTGTTTGTACACCGACATAATTTGTTAAAAAGCAAACGTGTGTTGACATATGTATATACTTCGTTAGTGCTGAGAACAATTTGATTAAATGTGGTAGTTAGGTTGTTTCAAACAAATTAGTTTTATAGCATATTTAAAATAAAGCAAATTGATAATAACAACATAATTGGAGTTTAGTCCTTTGAAATCAAAACATGGGTTTATAAGTTATTCTTTAGCTGCCGATATTAACTTGCCTTATAACTTATAAAATCTTTAAAAGGATATAAACAATTTATTAAAAAATGTTGAAAAAAATATAAACATAAGCAAAGAATTGTGAATATAACTTGACTAATTTTAAAAAGAAATTAAAACAAAAAATTTTACAAAAAGTAACTGCTTAAGAAAAATCGAACTCTTATTTCCTAATTTCTAAACTAACTGGTTAAAATTTATTTAAAAAAAAATCATTTATAAACTTGGCATGATAAAACCACCATAAAAATTCAACAAAAATACAATTTCTTACCATGCCTTAACGTATGCAACTCTTTTTAATAATAAACATAAAGCTTTAACAGTGATGACAACTTCAAATTAATATATTATACACCTAAAGGCAAAAAAAATGTTGAATTTTGTTAAATTACTAAATTTAAAGAAATGTTTAGAATGGACAGACAAATCTTTTATTTTAAGTATTTTTACACTAATTTAAGAACATAAATAAATATGTATGAAAATAAATTTTCGAACATGGCATTCAATGAAAATATTTAACAATTAGCCAGTAACCCATAACAACCACAATTGGATTTGTGGATTGGTAACAACTTTCAGCTGTTACACTTAAATACAAAAACCCTACAACAACAGCGACAACAAACTAAAGCAAAAAATATTTTTCTGTTTTAGAGAGGCAACCATAAGCAGCTATCGAAAAATGTATTTGATGTGGAAAACTAATTATTGAATTGTCAAATTCGTACAGTATTTGTGATATTCGCCGCCATTTATTGGTGCAAAAGTGCTTGTACAGAAGAGAGATAGAGGAGATAGAGAATATCAATGAACCAGGCTACCAACCAACCAAACACCACCCCTACTCGAACAGTCAAATGAAACAGAACAGACCTCATAATATTGATATCGGTATTGATTGCGTAGAGTGTTTTGAAAGGAGATGTTATTTACAAAAATACTTAATTATTTAAAAAAAAAATTAATCAGCCAGGAGATCTTAATTACACTGCGAATTATTATAAATAAATATCATTCTTCTCATTACATGACCGGTGTTCTTAAAATAATAACAAAAACTGTACAGTTCTTGCAATCATTGGCAATATATAAACACAGCATCAACACAACCACCAACCTCATCATTAGCATAAAATTTGTGAAGTTTTAATTAGGATTTCATTGCAATTTATAGACACAACTGACATCATATGCACATGCAGATAGATAGACTGACATTGGCTCAAATTTGCAACTACCCTGCAGTCTTGAAGGTACCAATGCTCAACTATTTCACAAAAGTGTCAGTTCAAAGGCTTGGGTTTTACACTGTGGTTCAAGAGATGTGTGGCTTGTTAAAATTGATTTGCGAACAACAATTATAAATTTTTTAACTTTGTATAATGTGAAATTTTCGTTGCTGTATTGACTTTAAGGTGGAGTTAAAATTTATGATTGCAGAAAATATCACAGTTTTTATCTGACAATCGTCCGTGGGCGACAAGGATAATTTTTGTTGTAATAAAAAATGTTGGTTAAATAAGCCCTACATATCATCAAGCAAGATAGACATTTTTAAGTAATCTGGCGCCTTCATCGATCTTTTAAGATCTCTAAGGCCAATGGCGGGCGTACCGATATCATTATTTTTTATATTGTTATTTTTTTCGTATTGAGAATCTAATAAAAATTTGAGACGCTGCGGGAATTCCCCTAACAGTTTCCTTACGCGATTTTTGCGAATGATAATTGTAAAAAGATTAACTCACTCCCTAATGGGAAAGAATAATTTTTAAAGATTTGTATTTGTTACAGATTTTTATAAACATTTAAAAGACAATGTGTTGGTTGCCGAAACTGCAGGGTATTTTCTCACATACAAGTTCCCATCATACATGTGCAAATTAAGCGAATGTGCCAAATGACATAAAGTTGAAAATATGTTTCTATAGTTGGCTAAAAAATATTATAAAATTGTGTCATAAATAAAAACATATTTATACTATATGTGTGTGGGTGTGTGTGTGCAAGTTAAGCTTTTAATAATAAGCAAGATTGTTTTTTCAAATTACTTGAAGCACTAAGAATGAACAACAACAATTTTTTTCATTTAAGAAAAAATCCTATATGCTCAGCCTTTATTGATATTTTGAAAATGTGTTATAATTATCAATCGATACGAAAGTCGTTTTAAACCAATTGCAAAGAATTTACATATAAAACTATCGAAAATTAATGAAAACTTTAGTCTTGTGATCGAGAGATATTCACCACACATCAGACTAAATAAAACTTAAAAATAGAATTTCGTTATTCGAATATTTTATTTAATTTAACGGACAGAAATTTGATAGTGTATGTCTCTCAAAATTGTAGAAAACATCCGAATGTCTGAACACTGAGATTTTCCATCTTATCAGGTTTCCGTTTTTACAGAAGCAAAAGAAAAATAATATAAGCAGCTGTTCAACAAAGAAACGATCAGGCTGGATGCCAGCCGGAGTTTGAACTGTTTTCAGCACTTTTTTTCTACATTTTTAAAGGAAGTCTTTATCAAAAACCTTCAGCTGTCGAAATTACCTAAGCAAAACGTTTTGGCCTCGACCTGTTTCTCTGCTCTTTAATAACACAAGTTTGCATGTGCAGGTAATACCCCCACAATATTAAAAAGTACTTTTTTCCAATTTGAAACTTTAAATTAATAGTAGAATAAAAAACTTAAAACTAGAATCATATACATTTACCACAACCGAGACATACAAGGAACCCATAAACGCTGCAATCCCATGCTTAACCTCCTCGCATCTATGGATTGTTTCATGTTTTTGAGGTACTGAATTCCAATTGTCACCTCTAAATTATACAAATTTTCACGATGTAAATGGAGTTTTTTAAAGTTTTAACTTATGTTTTGTTGTTCTTTATGAGTTTTACTTATTCAAAAAATACATAAAAAACTGTGTGCCACTTTTTTCCAAAAACGACTCTTCTGTGTTTTATTCAAAACCCCTTTTGTGCAGTAACCCTGTTGAGGCAAGCCTGTTTCCGTTATAGCGATAGAGCGTACAATCTAATGGTTTTCAGCTACAGGTATATTTTATTACACAATTTATATCAAATGGTTTTCGGTCGTCGTACAATTTTGCAACAAGGCAACCCAGTCATATTGTATTATTTTTTATTTATGGAGGCCAATTAAAAATTCTACATCCTGCTCACCATTTTATATTTTTACAGCCCTGGCAGCACTGTGGTGTTGGTAAGCCCACAGTATAGGCCCAAAAAATTATTTTAATTGTTATATTCTTATATTCTTTTTGTACGATGCTTCAGTAAATTTTTCCGTTTCAAATACCAAGTCGATAGTGTCATCGTAGGATGTGGTACCCCACACCATAATCCCTTCTCTGCTGTGTCGTCGTTGCAAAAATATTTATTAAAATTTTCTTCTTATTTTTCAGGCTCTAGGTCAAATTTTCAATTGTCACTGAAGTTTTCGACGAATTATGAATAGACACGATGAGCTGTGCAAACACTTGCTTCAATCCCGATTTCTTGCCGAATTTTCGCCCCGAACATGAATGAATTTGAATCAAGTTTTCAAATTGTTTGCCCTTCTCTACACGTTGTTGCCATTTTGGGGCGCCCTTTCATATATTATGGCAAAAAACTTCAATGTTGTTCAAGTTATTGTATATAATTGTATTTTATTTTTATTTTGTCAGTCCACTGAATTTAAAAATTTAAATTTTTATTCTTTTCGGAAGAGCTTTGGCGGATGCCTTTTATTTAAAATAAAAATATTTAGTCTTTATGACATTACAAAAATTTTTCTCTCAAAGAAAACCAAATTCTTTTACAATTTTCTAATCCTCCAATATCTGGTTTACAATATATACTCGTCCAAGGATGATGAAATAAAATTCCTTGTTTAAGTGTTTCGCAATATAAAAAAAATCAATGTCAATTACATATGTAAATATGTGCATTAGATTCAGGAAAAACATTGCTTGTCAGTCAATAATATTAGGGGAACTCACTCTTGGTTGCAAACAGCCCTTGCAAACCTTGCAAATGTAGCAGGTCTAGCAAATATGCCTCATTTTGCAAGACCATAATAGCAAAATGTATGGAACTTAGATTTGCAAAAATCGTTGCAGATTGATAATTTGCAATGCTAAACCTAAAGCAAATAGACACTTGTGCTTACAAAGTTTCACGGCGGTAGAACCGTCTCAACAACTGCCTGTGAAGACTTAAAATTGAAGCTAAGACTATTAAAATTTGTTTGCTAAAATATCAAATTGATAAAAGTTTTTAGGAAGTTTATGCACACACTAAATACTTTCTTTGTGTAAACATTTTAGAGCCGTTAGCGTTTATATATTGGCTGCGGCTTAGATTATTACATGCGGCAAAGTTACTTTATGCAACTCTGTAATAAATTTGCTAAACGCTTAAAAAAGACACTCACGTTTTATGGCAGAAAATCATACTAAGTGTGCAAAAATTGCAGATATGCAACGAAGAGTGATTTCCGCTATTTGGTTTTTTGTATATTTGGTATTTATATTATTTGTTTTTTGTATATCAGATATCATGATGTCCTCATCACTCTAAGTATCGTAATATCCATTTGCATATATGTGTATTACGCGAGTCCGAAAATTTTGTGACATCGCCAGTTACTTCAAAATGGAATGCATTGCAAAGAATCAAGCATTTTAGTACCGGTACGATTTCTTTCTTTTCTTTTAATAATTTCCATCGTCGTCTATGACTTTGATTATAGTCATAAGTCTGACAATCGCAGCATTTGTTAACCCTAAAATATCAGCCTGCTCTAAGGCTTTAAAAAGTCTTTAGGAATTTTATATAAACAAAACAATTAGTTTAAAATTAATAAAATTTAACTTTTAAGAAAGTTAAAGTGAAAATAAAAAAAACGTATAAAAAAGCCACGAAGCTAAAAGAAAATTTACGATGCCAAAAGTCAAAAAGCTGCTGTCAAGCTGTAACAGCAATTTATTATTATTATTATCTTCAATAATAATATCATTTGTTTACAACCATATAATGTTGCTCTTAATGTTTACCTCGACCATGTTTTTTCTCTGCGTGTACCTATGAAAATCATCAACTGCTGATATGACTTCATAGGCAGGGGTGTTTGTGAGCGAGATATGAAAGGATTGAAAATTTAATCGTTCACAAACTATAAATTAATGGTTTACACAATACTGAAGGCATCTTTAAATAAATTGAAATATTAAAATTAAAGGCTCCTTGGCAACTAGTTGAACAACATTTATGTTAATTTTTTTTGTTGCGAATATTGCTGTTTTTGTTGTTGTTGTTGTATTTAAATAAGGCAAGGTCATTTAGCATGCATTTCAAATCAACTCATTAAAGCCTTAATGTTGAAAATTATACGGTTGCGTTAATTAAACGCTAAAGATTTTCGTTGCAATCACAAGTTAACACAGGCATGCATTAAATCGCAAAATCATAGAACCGACTACAAGCTGATACGAGTTGAAAATACAGGGTGTCCACCGGGAAGGTATACTACTTTGTTTTGCCGCCATTTTGTTAAACATTAGTCTTGATAGTTCAAATTTGGCAGTCGTGAAGTAGAGACGTGTCAAATTTATTTGGAAAAAATATTCGGTAAGCCAACGTATTTTAATCGGTAAAACATTTTATCAAAATCAACCATCGATTACTGTGATGATGAGCAAGTTACGTGAAATTGTTGGGAGAAACAACGTGCCAACAATACGCACTATTTATCGTGTAGTGAATGATTTCGAAGAAAGAGGGACTGTAGCTGATAGGCCCAAGCATGGACCACAACGTACTGCAAGATAAGCTGAAAACATTACTGCTGTTCAAGAAAGTGCTGAAAACAATACATCAACCTCAATTCGACATCGTTGCTCAAAGAACAACTTTTGCACAAAGATTTGCATTTGTTTCCATTTAAGATTCAGTTGACACACGAGCTTCTTCCAGACGACCATTTACGTCGCCGTATATACGAGTATGCCAATAGCATGCCCATGGCAACCACGATTTTCATGAAAAAAATCATGATGAATGACGAGGCACATTTTCATTTGAATGGATATGTGAATAAACAGCATAACCAGAATAGTAGTGGAAAACCCTCAAATTATTCATCAGTCACATTTGCATCCATTAAAATTGATAGTCTCGTGTGCAATTTCGTCAGGAGGATTCATTGGACCGTACTTCTTTGGAACTGAAAACGGCGTAACGGTAACTGTCTATGGGGATCGATATCGTGATATGATTAAAAACTTTTAAACGCCACAACTGCATGCTTTGGCCTTGACTAGCATGTGGTTTCAACAAGACGGTGCCACATCGCATAGATCCAGGATTACAATGGAATTACTTCGAGACCTCTACCCACAACAAGTTATTTCAAGGAATGGTGATGTTGATTGGCCTCCATGGTCGCCTGATTTGACTGCACCGGACTTCTTTTTGTGGGGATACAAGCCAGAAACGCTGGAGCAACTCAAAGAAAATATTCGTGATGAAATTAATGAAATACGGCGCGAAATGTGTGAGAATGTAATGAAAAATGTGTTCAAAATGGCTCGCATTTGTGAGGCTAACAGAGGCGGACATTTATCTGATATTGTATTCCATACATAATTGCCGATATTATATAAAACATTTATCAATATACGATCCATTCCCTTTCATTTCATCAAAAATTATAAACAAACAAAGCAGTATACCTTCCCGGCGGACACCCTGTACTTACACAGATTTACTATTTCTATGCATGCGAAAAAAAAGTTCAAAGAAAAACTATTTGCACTAGTTTGCAATTAAATTGAGGTGCTACAAATCTATAGCAGTATATTATCAGGTGGTAACAAATCGTTTTATTTGGAAATGTGTGAAAGCTAAATCGAAACTTAAATTTGAATATGAAAACTTGAACTGGAAAAGTGTTTAAGGGAGGAGACGTCAACAAATATAGAATCTAAAGGATTCTTACAAAAGGTACGGGTAATTGTCACGCTAAACAACATTTGTAATCTTCGTCGAGCCCCTTCAAATGCGACAAGTGCCTCAATCTTTTTGCATGAAACTATAATTAGCGAAAACAAGCCTTAGTTAACTTTGACCAACTATTTCGATTTCCATTAAGGCATATGCCCCAGGGATCTGAGTCTCTACTCGGGTGATCCATTAATCGATATTTCGTAAAAATCGTTTTCCGAATAGTTCATCATATTTTTTTTTGTGTGTTGCAAACTGAAAAAATATGAGCACAAGACTGAAGGAGATCGCTTAAGAAATGGGTCACTTAAAATGACTTGTGAGCTGATGGGAATGAAAAGCATACTGTCTTTCTATTTTTGATGGTCCGAAGGCACGTCCTTTGTCTGTGTTAAGCGGAGACCGTCTCATGAGACACAATGATTTCAGCCATTATTGTGAAAATAATACTAGTAGGAGAGTGACGAACAATTCCTAGATCTGACCTGTGTAGCATATTACGCATTGAATTGAAGCTCCTTATGAGCTTTGCATTGTGTCGGATCCCTAATGAATTCCCTTTAAAATGGTGTCTCTGGTTATTGTATATTAAGAAGTGTAAGAAAATGACAAGCCTTACTACTCTTTTACAATTTAAGTCACCTCTATTTAAAAAATAAAAATAAACATAAGTAAACAAATTATAAAATTTTTTTTAAATTCGTATGAAATTTGTTCGTAAACTTAATCCAAATAGAGAAAAGATAAACAGAAACTCAATCTAATATGGCCGCAGAGAAGATAATGCCAACCCACATGAAGTACCTAATTGGTGGTGCTTCCGGCATGACAAGTTTACTGTTTGTACAACCCATGGATTTGGTAAAAACTCGTATGCAAATGGCTGGTGTAGGAGGCAAGCAAAAGGAATATAAAAACTCGTTGGATTGTTTAATGAAGGTGATAAGGAATGAGGGTATATTAAAGTGTTGGCATGGTCTGGGTGCAGGTGAATTAAGACAGGCTACTTACACTACCACCAGAATGGGTATCTATCAAAGTTTAATAGATGTCTACAGGGCTCGAACAAGCCACGCGCCTACTTTAGCCGCCAGCCTGGGTATGGGCGCAATAGCGGGTGCCGGTGGCGCTTTTGTGGGCACCCCTGCCGATGTAGCCCTAATACGTATGGTCACCGATGGCAAATTGCCACCAGCTGAAAAAAGAAATTACAAAAACATTGTCGATGCCTTAATACGCATCCTCAAAGAAGAAGGTTTGTCTGGTTTATGGAAGGGCTGTCTACCAACAGTGGGCCGAGCTATAGTTGTTAACATGTGCCAGTTGGGTTCATATAGTCAAACTAAAAATTATTTGCGCAGAGATCCTATACAAATGAAAGAAGGTCTTGGTCTTCATGTTGGTGCTAGTTTAATTTCTGGTCTTATAACTTCAATAGCCTCACTGCCAGTCGATATTGCAAAGACTCGCATACAGAATATGAAAACATCACCTGGCGCCAAGCCGCAATATTCGGGAGCAATTGATGTTTTAATACAAATTTGCCGAAAAGAGGGACCATTAGCATTGTGGAAGGGTTTCACACCATATTTTGCCCGTCTAGCTCCTCTAACAGTGTTAACTTTTGTGTTCTTCGAGCAATATAATAAGCTTTATTACAGATATGTACTTGGCACTGAGGGACGTTCAAATTTGTAAATTTTCTCCGATCTAGGATGAACATTAAATCAACAATTAAAATTAAAATGAATAAAATCGTAAAAACCGTAACTTTACCAAAATTCGGGAATGAATATAAATTCTTAAATTCACCAAAATATCTAAATATGCCAAAACAAATTTCGAAAAGAGCGAAATTTTTCAGAATAAACAGCAAAAATCGAATTTCACTGAAAACAGAAATGAAAACGCAACTGGCACCAAAATATTTCAGTTTTAGCCAAAAATTAACATTTTTCATTATATTTTATAAGAAAGCCGCTGTAATTCGGAAATTCACCAGAAAATTTAGAACTAACGAAAAAATTCCAAAATCACTAAAACCTAAAAATTTCACCATAATTCGAAATTAAAGCGAAAAAAAAAACGAATTTAATTTCACGAAAAATCTAATGTTTACCAAAGCTCAAAAATCGAAATCTCAAAATCCAGAAACCCAATATTCATAAACAAGTAACCAAAAACAAACTTTATCGTGTTTTAATTTAACGAAAATTTTTACCTAAAGGCTGATTTTTAATGAGATGTTTTTCTAAATTTCGGCTGTTTTAATTTGCTTTTCTTTTCTTTGAATGCTTATAAATTGTTGATGAATTCTCGATTTTTTTGGTGAACTGTAGATAACAGCGGAATAGGAGTTTTAGTAAAATTTTGAATATTTCCTAAAATTGTAAAATTCCAAAATATGGTGAAGTTTTCTTAGTTCCTTATTTGTGACAATTAGGATTTGGGCCTTACAAAACATCGAAGTTGTTAAAATTGCTGCGTTTTTCATAAGTTGTACAATTATTTTGTTTTATTCCAGTTATTTTTTATAGTCTGAATTTTGGCCAAAACTTAAAACTTTAAATTTTGGCAATTTTTGTATTTTTGTTGAATAAAAAATGTTTGAGTTATATTTTGGCTTTGTGTTGAATTTTCGAATTTTAGTGAATTCCCAAATTTTGGTAAATTTTCGTTTTTGTTAGATTAATTTAAATTTTTGCTAAAATTTATAATTTTTATGGTCTTGAAATTTTTTGGTGAATTCTTGCACTGTTTTTGTAAATTTTGGAATTTTTTGGTGGATTTTTATATATTTTTTTGCATTTATTTCAATTTGGTAAAATAATGATTCTGTTGTGAGTTTTCGACTTATAAGTAAGAATAAAAATAAATTACACTGAAGATGGCGAATAGCCGAATCCGGTTCGTCACCAAACTAAACTTGGCAAGGGAAGACGGGAATTCACTTCAAACGATTTCCATCAAAAATAAAAAGTTCGGTAAAATTTCAATATTTCGTGAATTTAAATTTTTTTTATTTATTGATTCTTTAGCAATTCAATTAATTTTATTCCAGTTTTTCGATGTTATGGTGAGTTTTCAAATTTGTAGTAAATTTTCAATTATGGCCGAATTTTAAATTTTTGAGCAATTTCGTTTGTTGTGGAATATTATGTCTCTTTGTATTTTAACATTTTAGAACTATAACAAGGTTTTGTGGTGAATTTTAAATTTTGGTGAATTCCCAAATTATGATAAAAACTTGGTTTTTGTTTTTATTTTTTAAATTAATTCAGATTTTTGGTAATTTTAAATGTTATGGTGAATTCTTTAATGGCACATTCTTGGTAAAATTTGTCTTTTTTATTTGTATTTGTTTAACAACAATTTTGTTGAAATTTAGACGTTTTTTCATAAAACGTTTATTTGTTGTGACTTTTCAGCTGTTTAGTCAACTTATTTTGGTGAAATTTAAATTTTTGTAGTGAAATTAGTTTTTTTTTTATAAAATTTGGGGTTTTTGTTGAATTTTGATTTGTTGACAACAAACAATTTTTTATTCGAGTTTTTCGATTTTGTGGTGATTTTTAGAATTTGTGGTGAATTTAAAATTTTGGCAACATTGCGAATTTCTTGCAATTTTTTCTTACGGAATTTCATTTTTTGGGAATTCGGATTTCTTTGTAAGTTTCTGAAAGCTATTAACCGGGTCTGGGGATGATAATTCTTAAAGGCGGCTTTAAAGAAAATTTGATAAGAATTAAGACTTTGCAAATTTTATGGGCTTTTATATAAGCGATTCGCCATAGGAGTGCAAATACCATATCTCGGGAATTTATGGTCAGATATTGCTGATTCCAAATAGTGAAAACACTGATCAAATGTTTAAAGTTTCAAGATCCTAGATTTTCTAATGCCTTCAGAAAGTTGTTTCAAGATCGGGCAAATGGACACAAGGACATTGTTATTTAAAAGTCCCTACCCATAAGGAAAATGAATATTGTATAAATTAAAAACGGAATGACAAACCTATAGATACCTTTTCATTTTTGTGAAGGGTGTAACAAAAAAAATCCTTGTCAGTGGGGAAACCTCTAGTACATTTTCAGTATTTCATACTTTTGTGAAGGGTATAAAATAGTCGGCACAGCTGAATATAGCTCTCTAACTAGTTTTAATTAAATAGTTTAAAGCCAGATGTTCGTCTTGTATCTTTAACTAATGACTTGTTTAATTCACAAGTATTGTAGACCTGTATACCTTTTAACTTAACGTCAGTTTTCGAATTATATTTGCCTACCGAAAAAAAATGAAATTTTCATTGTTTCAATTTTAGAAAGCATAAACCTAGAAAACATCTGGCGCCATCTAGTGATAATTTCAGCAACTTTAAAAAATACACCCATAATATTGATTTGTAGGCAGTATTGTTCCAACTACAAAATTGGTTTTTCCGAAATCCTCACAAAAAACGACTCGAATATGAAATGTCCCCTTCATAATTCTTGTATTTTCGAAGCCAGCTAGCCATTGTATGTGAAAAAAAACAGGATTCGTAAGTATTTTCTTTGCAATGAAAACACACACGTGTTTTCTTATTTTTGAATTAAAGTTTTCATATTGTTTTTCGGCAATTTATTTTCGAAATTTTCCAGCTTATTTTTTCCTCAAAATTCTATGAAATTTTAAGTTTCCTCATCATGGTGGAGCAACAGAAGATGCCATATTATATGAAATTCGTTATTGGTGGTTTGGCAGGCATGACATCGACTTTTTTCGTACAACCCATGGACTTGATTAAGTTTCGCATGCAAATGGCTGGTGTAGGCAGTAGGACGAAAGAATATAAGAACTCTTTAGATTGTCTCTTGAAAGTGATAAAATATGAGGGAATATTAAAGTGCTGGCATGGTTTAGGGGCAGGTCTCTTACGACAGGCCACCTATACAACAACAAGAATGGGTGTATATGAAATACTAATTGATCAGTACAAGATTAGTGCAAGTTCTAAACCTGGTGTGGGAGCCAGTATGTTAATGGGTGTTATGGCAGGCGCAGCAGGAGGCTTTGTGGGCGATCCAGCTGAAGTGGCCTTAGTACGCATGGTATCGGATGGTAAATTGCCACCGGCGGAAAGAAGAAATTATAAAAATATTATTCATGCTATAAGACGCATAGTTAAGGAAGAGCGTATATTCGGTCTATGGAAAAACTGTATACCCACTGTCGAAAGGGCCATGGTTGTTAATATGTGCCAATTGGCCTCTTATAGTCAAGTTAAAATGTATTTATCTGCAGAACCTTTTAAAATGAATCCAGGCTTATGTTTGTGTATTGTAGCGAGTTTTTGCTCAGGCTTTTCCACTTCAGTAACTTCACTACCAATGGACGTTGTTAAGACTCGTCTACAAAATATGAAAACAATTCCGGGAGTCAAGCCCAAATACTCGGGCAGCCTAAGTGCGTTATTAGATGTTTGCAGAAACGAAGGTGTGCTTGCTTTATGGAAAGGTTTTACGCCATATTTTGCTCGTCAAATTCCGCATACATTATTAACATTTGCTTTTGTCGAGTTATACAATGAACTGTATTTTAAGTATGTCCTGGGTACAACGGGTTATTCGAATTTGTAAATTTAGTTTTCAATTAAGCAAAATATTTTTGCAAGGCACATTCAATCAAGCACTGAGGGAGAGAGACATAGCTGGCATTGAATTTGTCTTGCATTTTTTGTTTAAGTGTTTGCTGATAGTAAAAAAAAAGCTCTATTATTTTCTAAACAACACACACCTAAGACACAATAGTTTCAAAAAAGTTATTGTAAACATTATTTTATTTCTGACCAATTTTACGTGGACATAACTGTGGCTCTTGAGTCCCTAAAAAATATTCTTTCATATTTTTTTGGAACTCATTAGAACAGAGTTATTAATGTCACGATTTTTTTTTTTTAAATACAAAAATAAATTGCAAACTTAAAAAATTATATAGATGAATTTATTTTTTACTCTTGTGTTAATGAATTCCGGAATTGTTTTGCTCTACCACTGATGTTCCATACGTTTAATAAAAAAAATTTAAGCTTGATTGCCGAGTAGCACAATTTTTATTATTTGTTTTTTCACAATATTGGAAATATTCAAAAAAAAATCTAAAATTTAATAATTGACTTTTTGCCAAATTCGACCATAGTGCAAAGGTGTAAAGGATATATTTTGTTTGTCTTTATACATTCCGATTTATTGCAGACAGAGGAGTTGGGTAAAAGATATCCGTCCGCTTATCTCTTTAATGTTAAATCAACGTTTGGAAAACCTCAGCTAACTTATGAACCTAATCACTGGAATGCTCAGTAAAATGGGTGCATAAATGGCCGAGCAGTGAGCCTAAAGGGATTCTTGTATTTCGTTTTTTAACATCCTTCAACACAAGTGAAAGATTGAAATCCATTTTGTTAATTTCGTGATCGGAAGATTGAATTATGCATGTAGCCGCAAAGAGATTAATTGAAAATTTCAATAAATTGGATCAATTGTAGCTACCAAACATACTGCTCGTTCAATAGCGAGCCATATAAATGTTAATAACGAATCATTGCGTGAGAGTGTTTGGGAGCACAATTCCCTCATACCATGTAAACGTATCGATTAAATGATATGATGATGATAGAGATTAAAACGCATTTGGAGAAATTGAAAAGTATATACCGAGAGAAATCTTTGATATTAAAGACGAAAAGGCAATTAAGGACGATGATACAAGTAATGCGCAACAATATTCTGTGGGCAGAAGTATACAGAAGTATATCATACGTGCAAATTTCCATAATTTTGCGTTCACATATCGTTACCTTAATATAAAAAGGCCCCAACTCATCAAAAACACTTTTTACAGGAGAAGGAAAAAACTTAATAAAAGCTGAAATAATATAGCTACACAAACATTGTCAAAAAAACGTATTTATTAGAATTATAAACGAGGAATTCAGATTGAAATACATATGTATATATTTGTAAAATAACAACAATTCTAGAAATGCAATGCCTACTTTGTACGTTTCTGCAGAAATGTATGAGTCAGTGCTTTTTTCTTTCGTGTTCTGCTTATAACTTCTTTTGTGTTCTGCTTATAACTTCTTTATTTTTTATCTAATTAACTTGAAATTTTAATAGAATGTGTATTAGCAACCATTCTACTGGAATCAATCAAAAAACGAATTTCGCAAAAAATAATGAGTTGGGGCCTTTTTATATTAAGGTAACGATATGTAGCTAAAGTACCATTTTGAGTATATGTATGTGCATATTCTAAAACCACATCACACTGGCTGTCAGATTTCCTAGGAAAATGTTCCACCGGAGGATCCCAAATAACTTACGAAACTAAGTATTGGACGGAATTAAAAATTCATTTAAAATATTAACAAAAAATCAATATTCCTACCAAAACCGAACCGAAATTCCCCAAAAAATTAAAAAGAAGACGAAATGTTTCATAAGATTTAAATCTGTATAAAAGATTTGAAATTGCCCAAAAATCTAAGTTAAATAAAAATCCAAACCAAATTTTGAAGTTTCTCCAAAAACTGGAAACTTTAAAAAAAATAATAATAATAATAAAAATAAAGATTTCATGAATTACTTTGAAAATTGAGCGAAAGTTAACAAATTCACCAAAGATCTAAGATTACTTAAAAATTTTTAATTCATTTAAAACCGAACTTAAACCGAAAATTTAAAAAAAAAGTTAATATTCACCATAATTTGGAAATTCCTCAAAATAAAAAATTCAACACACAACCAGAAAATTGTAAAAAAAATATAATTCACTAAAATTGGAAATTTCACCAAATAGTCGAAATTAAAAAAAAAACTCGAATCTTTGCCGAATAACCTAAATTTTTCGAAAAAAAAATTTTATCATCAAAAATCGAAAATTTACTATAAAAACACTAAAAAATATAATATCATTGAAAACTATAAATTTTACCATAAATCGAAATCAAATCGGAAAACCGTCAAAAGGTTGAAATTTCATCAAAATCAGGATTTTCAGAAATTTATATCGGTCCAAAAAAATTGCAAGTATCCAAAAACAGAAATTTCCCTGAAAATAAAATTATTAAAACTAAAAAAATTAAAATAATCTCACAAAATAGTGAATTAATTATGCGCAATTTCAACGCAAAATGGACATCTCTGCAAAAATTATATTGAATCCTTATATGTCAATTAAAATCACATAAAGTAAGATTTCACTACAGCTTGAAAAGTTCGAAACTTCAACGTAACATATTAATTTTATAAAATATATGCTATCATTTGATATTCCACCAAGAAGTACAGGGTCTAAGCACAAACTAAACCCAAACTTGTTAAAACGTATGACGACTCAAAAAATTCACGAACAAAATTTAAAATCACGAATAAAAATTTCTTCAAAAAAAAAAAAATTTCAACAAGAATCAAAAATTTATCAAGAAATTTAAAATCACTATGACCTAAAAATATAAACTTTACAAATTATTAAGCGAATAATTCGATCAGTCTCAATTCATTAAATTAAAAATAATAATCGAAAATATGACAAACCCTCGTATTCAATTTTTCATCATTAGGTGGTTTAAATAGTTGATGGTTACAATAGGCACTACTCAGTAGAAAGACATACAGATTGCGCCAGGCCAATTTCAGGCGTAATTGCACACAGTGTGTATATTACATAAAACCATTCGCGCTGGTTTTATTCACATCACAACTTTGCTTCCTTTAATCATAAAATAATGAATCTTGAAACATAAGGACTCTACATACAGGCAACCATACAGGTAACCCCATAGACCAAGTTTTACCATAAAAACTCGCTGAGATATAGGGATGTAAAAAATGCATATATTAATACCTATTCACTGTATCACTCATCAATATTATGGGGCACTCCCACGATAGCTAGAGAGCTGAAATTTGGTCTTGGGGAAAAAATAATCGGAAAAATTTGAAAATGAGTACTTTTAATCAAATGGGACTAAGATGCCTCCTTACTTGTATGAGGCATTTCCACCATAGGTGGAGAGATGAAATTCGACGTAACCCAACCATTTGTAAGCTTATACGCATAGACTACTAACTAGACGCGACAACTCACAACAACATTACCTCGATTATATAAGAGAGATAAAAAACCTTAATGTTTCTAATTAAGCTATCTCTTTCATGTAATCGGGGTAATTTAAAATTTTGTACGTAAAAACGCATGACACCTGATAACACGTTTTTCAAACGTAAATGCGAAAATAATACCTGTTCCTATTCAAAATTTTCGGCCGATAAAAGTACTGAGATCAAAAGAAGAGCCAAGTTCTCGCTAGCTTTTTCTAACTCTGTACTATGAAAAGATTTATAGAAAAAATGTTATCAAATTAGCAAATCGCCTAGAAATGGAATAGTATCGAATATTATCAAAAACTTTGTTCTCAGTAATTTTAACGACCGAAATAGTTGTCTACGAACTTCCCCTTTTTTTCACATTTTTGTTTTTGTGCGGATTATATTTACATGCCACGACCGTCTCTCATTTTAAACAATACTAACATCTCATTACCACTTAGCGCCATCTAGTGATACATTTTACAACGTTGAAAATACAACCTTGAAATTGATTTGCAGTATTGTTTGAATTTCCTCACCATCCATCGATGTCAATTCAAAGTACAAATTCGGCTTTTTCCAAATTAAAAAACCTCACATAAATTGACCCGAGCTATGGCAAAAATTCTACTATCAAATATCTTGGGTTTCCGAAGAGTACAACCATTACATGTAAAAAAAAAAAACAATGACTCGTAAGTATTTTATTTGCGATGAAAACACGTGTTGTTTGTTATTTTTCAATTAAAGCTTTCATATTTTTCGGTAAATTTTTCGAAATTCTTCTGTTTAGTTTTTCCTCAAAATTCTATGAAATTTAAAGTTTCCTTATCATGATGGAGCAAAAAAAGATGCCATATTATATGAAATTCGTTATGGGTGGCTTGGCAGGCATGACATCAACTTGTTTTTTACAACCCATAGACTTGGTTAAGATTCGCATGCAAATGGCTGGTGTAGGCGGTAAGAAGAGAGAATACAAACACTCTTTGGATTGTTTCTTGAAAGTGATAAAAAATGAGGGAATATTAAAGTGCTGGCAAGGCCTAGGGGCAGGACTCTTACGACAGGCCACCTATACAACAACAAGAATGGGTGTATATGAAGTACTAATTGATCAGTACAAGATTAATGCAAATTCTAATCCCACTGTGGCAGCCAGTATGATAATGGGTGTTATGGCAGGCGCAGCAGGAGGCTTTGTTTGCGATCCAGCTGAAGTGGCCTTAGTACGCATGGTAACTGATGGTACATTGCCAACGGCAGAAAGGAGAAATTATAAAGGTAGTGTTGATGCTTTAAAACGCATAATCAGGGAAGAGCGTTGGTTCGGTATATGCAAAAATTGCCTACCCACTGTGGGAAGAGCTATGGTTGTTAATATGTGTCAATTGGCTTCTTATAGTCAGGTTAAAATGTATTTATCTGGAGAACCTTTTAAAATTCAACCAGGATTTGGTTTATGTGCTTTGGCGAGTTGTTGTTCGGGTGCCTTTACTTCAGTAACATCGATACCATTCGACGTTGCCAAGACTCGTATACAAAACATGAAAACACCTCCGGGAGCCACGCCAGAATATACGGGCATCACAGATGCCTTGACGAAAATCTATAGAAACGAAGGTGTGAGTGCTTTATGGAAAGGATTTACGCTATACTTTATTCGTCTTATTCCACATACACTAATGACATTTGCCTTTCTCGAACTTTACAGTGAACTGTATTGTAAATATGTACTCGGTACAACGGGTGGTTCCAATATCTAATTTTACTTTCCAATGAAGTAGAATATTTCTGCAAGGCACATTCATTTACGCTCTAAGAGAGGAAGAGATGTCGAGAGACAGAGCTGTCATTGAATGTGTCTTGCATTTTTGTGTCACTGTTTGATATTTGCAGAAAAAAGAGATCCATTATTCTATAACTGATACGTAAAACATAATTGTTTCAAAAAATTTACTGTAAAAAATTTTTCTGGCCAATTTTACATTGAAATAACTGCGGTTATTGAGTCCCTAAAAAATACTGTTAATTATTTTCTTTAGGGACTCATTACGGCTTTTATAGCAGGGTATTATTGTCACCACTTATTAGAAACACAATAAAAAAAATTGCAAACTTCAAATAATGACGTTATTTATTATTAATTAGATGAATTAATTTGTCTACTCAAATGTAAATGAACTCCAGAATGATTGTATTCATTTCATGATGATCTTTTTGCTGTTACACTTTTTGCTAATTATAATTAATTTGAATTAAAATAATGTAATAAATTAAAAAAAAACAATACCATAAAATTATGGCTGCCGCTCGCCGTCAACGAGCCAGAAAAAATAAACAATTCAGTATGCAGGGCTGTATGATTAATTGTAAAAATTGTTGTGCAACTAAGTTGAAGTAGAACACACAGAACAAGAGGTAATTATATCCGAATGATAATGATATTTGTTTTCAATATGCGTGGGTAGTCTGAGAATAATTCGAGTAGGCATTGAAATCATAATTGGGAAATGGTTTACCATTTTACATTGTACTCCATTTTCAGCATCTTCAAACGATTCCACCCAAAACACTATAGCCGAAAAACGCCACATCGCAATGAGCTAGCTTCCCTAATTTAGTACACAAAAAGCGAATTTCACTAAAAGTTAAAATTGCACCAAACATTCGAAATTTATAAAAAAAATTAATAATTGTACCGAAAATAATGCAAAAATTTTAAGCTCCACATAGTTTCTCCAGAAGCAGGAAATATATAAAAATCTGGAATATAAAAAATAGGGACCTAAACTTCACAGATTGTACCATAAATTGAAATTTTAGCCAAATTATAATTTTTGAAATAAAAGTCAAAGCTATACCAAAATTCGGTATACTGCCAAAAGGTCGCCACAATTGGGAAGTTCAACAGAAAAAATCGCTGTAAATTTCGGCAAAATACAAAATAAATCCAAAAAGCCAAATTCTCCAAGAAATAGAAAATACAACAAAACTACAATAATCTGTCAAAAAATCCAGAATGTCGCAACAAAGCTTATAAATTTTACCAAAAAATCGAAATGGACAATTCTGCAAGCAATCAAAAACAGAAATTTCACGCAAAAATAATCAAACAATAAAATACCAAAAAAAATTTTAATTTTATCAAAAGGCCGAAATTTCGTCAAAAACTTTAAATTTTATCAAAAATTCGACATTTTAGAGAAAAAAAAAACATCTCATTTATTAATCGATTGGAAATGCTTACAATAAAACGAAGGGAGGGTTTAAATATAAAATGGAACGCGGACCAAAATTGAAGCTCGGCAATAGTCCTTTGCATCGGGAAAAATCCGTAGTGATCCAACATTTTTCACTCGGCTGAAGGGTATATAATATTGTTTTTTTTATTTGCTTTAGTTCTTCAAAATCTTTGAAATCGAAAACAAAAAACAAAATTTGTAAAATTCTAAAATTTAATCATGTAATTTTTGCCATGAACTTTTTAAAGTTGTCCACAGATTAGATAGCTACGTAACGCTCAGCCTGAATTGGGGCTACAAAGTTTAGGCAGAAGTGCTACTGAAATTATAGAGTCGTCTGTGGTCGCATAATTCTTACCCAATGCTAAGATTGTACCAACAATTGGAGGTGATGTTAATCAAGACATATAACCCAGAATCATTGACTGGAAACTCTTTGAGGAAGGGTCCTTTAACTCATTGTTCATAATTGCGAGCGAATAACAAGCCTAACCATGGGATTAAGTGCATGTCCACGAGCATGAAACTATTGAATTGCCTCCTCTTCCCCAACTAAGCTAACATTCCATTTGGAATGCGTTCTATGTCTGCTAGAAGAAAGAAAAGTGGCCCACACATCTCAATTGTTGGACCTCTATGATATTTATTTTCACAGTTAGTTTTTAATTTGACCATTGTAAACGAAGCTGCAGTCGTTCTCATTATGAATTGACATTTATATAATTGACAAATACTTTATATTTATAAATATCCTTAGCATCGCCTTCAAACTATTTTATTGTATTCTATTGTATTGTAAGTTCGGTTAATTATGTGACTACCCTCGCTTATATGTTTAATTTCATTTAAAGTTAATACTTTATTACAGTTATTAAGTTAATCGAACGACAGCTTTCATGAAAATTATTTAAGTCTTTTAATTGATGGTTGAAAAATGATTAAAATAAAACTTGAACGCCGGCCGGTGCATTAAGGGGCAAAACTTATGCGTACGTAATATTTGATTAATTTTATTATTGTAGTCTTTTATGAATAATTTTGTTACAAAAAAAAATTCTTTGTTATGCTCCATGTGTTACACTAAGTGAACTTTCTGTGACTATTGTGACGTATCACGAAAACAGTGCGAGTCCATTTAATCAGATCCACGAAACACAGAAGAATTTCTTCTCTATCATACGCACGCACACACACCCGTGCTAATTAGGGAGAGTATAACATGATGACAGGGTTAAGTTTGAAGAGTCGAGCATCCCATATCCATTAAAATTATTTGTATGCACCCTAAGCAAGCCATATGTAACCGTAAGTTTGTGTGAATAATATTACAGCCTACGTACTTGTACTTGTCTATACTAGAAAATTTAGTTTGCTTTCTCATTCGTAATTTATATAGAAGCATAAAGTTTATAGAAATTGATGAAATTAATTAATGTGTGCGAATGGAAACGCAAGTTCCGACAAGTTAAAATATGTTTCCAGAAACAAAATAATGTTAATTGTGAACAAATTATTTTAATTTAAATATAATTAAAAAAACGTGCAACAACTGATTTGTATTTCAAATACAATTACATATAAAGTGTAATTGTAATTTTGAATAACAATTAAAAAGTAATTGTAATGGAAATGAGCACAGAACTAAGTTAGGTTTTGTTCAATTCCAAGTAATTGACTTTGTAATTAGGCAATAAATATTTAACTCTAATAATCCACAAAATTCAGCTAGAATTTGAAGAATCTAATTTATAATTATTTATACATACAATAAAGTAATTGTAACTAAAATGTTGATTTACAAATCACAAGTAATTGTAATCGTAATTCGGCAATTAACAATGGTTTGAAATGAACAAGTAATTGAAATAAAGCACAAATAGTGTCGTACAATACAATTCGTTGTACACACATAAAAGTAATTGTACTTAAAATGTTCAATTACAACATATGAATGTTTTAATAATTTTAAAGTAATTGATCAAATTTAGAATGTAATTAAATATTAAAAACGTGAATATTATTTATTTAATTTATAATTACTTAATAAAAGCATTATTTTTTTAAATTACATATAACTGTAATTCAAAATAGCACATTACTTGGTTAAAATTTAAGGTTATTTCAATTGAAATTTCTTCTACAATTCGTTGTAGATACATGAAAAGTAATTGCATATGTAAAGTTTAAATTACAAGTAGTTGAAGTTATAATTGGACACTAAATCATGACTTTTATAGTATTTTTTATAGTAAATCATAAAACTCGGTAGCAATTGTAGGAATCACAGTTATAATTATAAAAGTAATAGCAGTTGTAATTAGGAATTAAACAATTATTTGAAATTGAACAAGTAAATGTAATTGAAATAAAGCACAGAACTCAGTTAAAATTTAAAAAGTTTCAATTACAATTAGTTGCAAATACATGAAAAATAATTGTAGTTAAAATGTTCAATTAAAAGTTACAAGTAATCAAAGTCCTTATTGGGCAGTAAGAATTCATTCGTAATTGAATATAATCTAATTACATATATAAAACAATATAGATTGATTGTGTTTATACTTCAAAATATTAATCCTTTAATAGTTTGAAAGTAACTAATTAAATTGGGATTGTCACTTTAAAATAAATACATGTATATTATTTAATTGTTTTATAATTTTTTAAATTAACACATTCTTTTTTTTTAATTACACGTAATTACATTGAATTTTTTAATTACAGTTAATAAATTTTAATTAAAATTATGTGTAATATGTAATTGAAATATTCCTAATTGATTTTTTCTTAAGTTTTAATTTCAATAGCATGTGTTTGGAATTGAAAAATTTGAATTCCGATTACACGTAATTGTGCAGTTGCGTATTTAATTAATTTCAAAATATAATTAAGACCCCCGAGGTCTGCTAAATCATTTCAAACGCAGTCGCCGCGAAAGAAACTTATTCGATTTTTACACATAACTAATTTGAGCGTTTTATGCTCTTCTTCCCTTAAAATTTAAAGATCATATGTAGTTTGGAAATTGCATGTACAAATAAATATCACTTCCATCTGTTGATTAGAGACCGCGGCTAAGCAGCTGGACTTTTGGTTTAGTAAAACGAAAGATTGCAAACTTTTATCAGTTGTATTTTTGCAGTTCGATCGTGCGGTATAATCTTCCTCCTGTTAAAGAAAATTAAAGTGAAAAAGTAAATTTTCTCTCGTTAAATTCGGCTCGTTTAATTTAATTCAACTACTTAAATAAGAATCAACAGCAACAACAAAGGAATCAAATACAATCATTATTCATAATCAAGTGTCATTTAACTTGTGTAATTTGAACCCATTAAATGTAATAAAAACGATCGTTATCTCTCACTCTCTCTCTCTAACTCTGTCTCTCGGTAGTTTTTTGAAGCTCAGAGATTTTGTATTTTTTTTTTTTTTTTTTTATTTCTATAATTATTCTGTCTGGCTACTGACAGTTGTGGTTGTTGACTTTTTTTCAAAATAGTTTAAAATTTGGAGTGAGGTGCATGTTTGTATTGCGGTATAACTTAATAATAAATTTAAATACACATTTTTTTGTATATCTTTTTTGTGTTAAAGTTAATAGTTAAAGATATATAAATTGAAATATTTTAATAAATAATATGTTAATAAAAACAAAATTTATATTTTTTGAAGTCTAGTGTTAAATATTAAAGCAAATAATAATAGTCGCTGTGAAAAGTTAGAAAAAAATGAATGAATTTAAATTAAGAAGAAAAAAGAATATGAATATTAATTGGTTTTGTGTGATTTTAATGAAATAAATTGTGTTGAGAAACACAAACACCTGGTTGACAAACACCTCAATACCACCTGCGAAAAAAAATATATAAAAAAATGTGCAAGTATTGGAATTCAAAGAATTTCGTAAAATTATCGCTCTTTGCATCGGTCACCATTTTCTGGGGCTTTTGCCCCTTTCACTCTTGAGAGAAACCGCTTATACGCAGGCCCATAAAATTCGCGTATTCTTACAGAGCTAAAAGTTGGACTAAATTCAAAAATTTTTCAAAATACCTAAAACTTTAAAAATAACCAAAGTAATTCGGAATTTAGGTAAAATTTTTAATTCACCACAATTTCGAAAATTCAATAAAATACCCAAAAAAGAAATCAGACAAATTTTAAATTGCACCAAGCAAATTTTACTGTTATTAAAATTTTATATTTTAACCAAAAAGCTGAAATATTAAGAAAAAAAATCAATATTTTATGAAAAACGCTAGAATTTTAACAAAATCGATGTAAAACAAATATAAAAAATAAAAATCACAAATTTCACCACAAATGGTGAATTCACAAAAAATTATAAAATTCACCAAAAATTTAAAATCGTAAACATTATAAATTTTACAAAAGCTCTCAATTAATCTGAAAACAGAATAAAAAGAAATTTCACCATAATTTGGGAATTCACAAAACTTTGAAAATTCAACAATAAGCCAAACGTCAAAAATTTTAACAAATAAAAATTACATTTTTCGAACTTCGAAATTTAAAAAAATCTAAATTGCGCCAAATGCCTTTTATTACTTTCTCACATTTTAACTGTTTTTAAGTGGTGTTTGTAGTAGAAGGACTACCGGCTACTTATTCTCTTTTATTTTTGAAATTGTCGGGTACGCTTTTCCGTTCACAATACTGTTTTAGAAGCAATAAATTCAAGGCGAAATCTGCGCATAGAATATGAAAATTCACGCATTACGGCAAACAGCGCCTTGTGTATAAAGCTAGCAAGCAGAAGCTCCCGTAGCAAAACTAAAATACACGCAAAGAAAAAACAATGTTGTGGCATGGTCACGACAACCAATACAAATACAATATTTTGTTGTGGCAAATACATAATGGTTATTTCAAAACATTTTAAACATTACTTTAATTGCGATAACAAAGTTATTGTTTCATTTAACCTTTACTTAAATTTGCAAAATGTGTGAAAAATAGTAACCCCAATCAAGGTATTTTAACTGTACAAAAACAATACAATAATTCTAACCAAAAAATGGGCTTAAGAGACATTATATTTAAAATTAAAGCCCATTGGTTTTTGATTAAATATGGGGGCTGGGTGGTTAGAGCGCAGACAATTGAGCGTTCGATTGTCAATCGGTAACATCAATTTTGCGTTTTTCCATCGTTCTAAGTGGACCATATTATTATATCTACAAGAATAATATGATTTTGTTACAACCATATAATTATGTCATAATATGGTGCTCTTAGTAATTATGTTTACCTCAACCATGTTTTTTCTCTGCGCGTACCAACCCCCAACAAATATATTTCGATAATATTTCAAGAGCAATTTGTTTGAATGGGAAAGCCCAGATACTATTTCATCCAAAGGTATTTCAGGGTTACAATTTTTTTTCTAAAACCAATGTTGCCATTTTTTACATAATTGTAGCCGATTTTTTGCCAGTTTTGGGAACCCAAGAATTCGTTAAAAATTTTGTAAAAATTTTAAATTACATATTAGTTAAAAATTAATTGTGCAGTCCTGCAAAAGCTAACTCACAGCAAATCTACTCCAGCTCCCTGGCTGTTTTATATCTAACGAATTGAAAATGTTTTGAATTCCTTCAATTATGTTTTTAATGCTGCTGCACATTTTTAATATTATACTTTCAAATAAAGTACAAATACATTTAGTCGTTGTTCCTCCTTTTTCAAACACGTTTCACTTTATTTGATGCCATTATTTTTTGTGAGGTCAAGTATTTATTTTCGAATTCACACACAATTCTTTAGCATTTCTTAAACGCCTCAAATACTACTCAACCTCAAAAAATACGTTTCCTTTTCTCTTTCTCTCTCTCTCTCACTCGATTTTAACAAAAGATGTTTGATTAAGATTAAATCAATTGCACTGCATTGAAATATAATGCAGCAAAAGTATCCCCCCCCAAATAAACTCCACTACAAAAAAAATCAGTGACAATCGCATTTAAATTCAATTTAAAATAATTTTCTTTCTGATTAAGAAAATAAAAATGTATGAAGCAAAAAGTCTGTGGTAGTAAATTTGAAAAAATAAGAAAATAAATCTCTCAAATAACAAGAGAATAATAATTGAAAAAATTAAAGAAAAAAACTATATATTGCGGAAGTGTTAATTAAATCTTCAAAATGATTTTTGCCTGCATAAATGTTCGAGAAAATAAAATAAATAGCGCTAAAGTACTAAAGTTGTGAAAAGTATAGTTTACAGTGAAGAAAATTTTATTAGAGTTTGGGTGCCAAAGCCGAACTAAATTTCAGTTTTTTGTTGTTGCAGGTGTTTATAAACAGTATGGAAAATGAAAAAAGTAACAGATATGTAATTATTGAGTACATGTCATATATTTTATTGTAATAAACCTGGAACCAGCTTTCAGAAAAATTAGCCCCATTTAAGTTGAAATGATGGCACTTTGTGCCGACAGATAGGTGAGAGAAGCAATCGTGTTGGACACACATAACTGCCAGTGTAATGTTTTGATTTCTACATGATCGCACTAGTAGTAGAAACTGTATCTTACCATGTCGCACCACAAAATGGTTGCTCGCATTACCACCCACACTAGAAGGGTCCCAAACACACATAATTATTTATAATTTATTTTCTCAAAAGTCCATATTAAAAATTCGTACATTTTTAAAGGATTTGAAAATTAATTTCAATTATTTTTTTTCGAATAAAATAAACGTGTGTCTTTACTAATATATTATTTGTCCATTTATTTGTTACGTCGCAAAAGGAAAGAACTGAATTTCTGCCTCTCAAAACCTATTAAACCGATTTTACTGAAATTTAAAACATAGATAGATCCCTGTTCTAATGTCTATGTATTTTTTCTAAAATAGGATCATAAAGAAGCAGGGTGTAGGGGATTGAAGTGGCTGGTGAAGCCGCAGATAAAAGCTAGTATAAAATAAAGTTCATTAAACAAATTTTTGGAAACCAGTAATTTTCCGATTTTTGCACATTTTTGCAGTTTTGTTGTTGGGAATTCATCCACTTCCTCTGGTATTATAATATTTTCTTCCCTATGTTGGCTGCACTGTTTAAGTTAAATTAGAAATCAGGAAAAAATCTCCAAGACAATGGGTGTGGATAGGGTGTTTTTAAGCCCTAGTGAATTTTAAATTGTAAAAAATAAATACTAATCAATACAATTTTTGTATACAAAAGATCAATACATGGCATTAATATTTGGAAATGTTTTCGGCCATTTGGCCACCGCGAATCAAGAATACTTGATGAAACACATTCTGCACGCCTAATTTTTGGCAACACGAATACCACGAACAATGTAGGCCTCTTCTGTTCATTTTTGCTGGCTTATCACGTGGCCTCACAGGATATAATCCAGAAGTATCGAATCGCACGCTACTTTTGAGGCCAATTGACAATTCCTTTTTTCCAAATTAACTTCTTGTAAAATTTTGATTTTATTACGTCGACAGTTGCAATCACCATTTGGCACAATATTTTCAAACGAGAAATCATTGATTATGTTACATACGGTAACAATCTCCATTGACTGTAAGGCGAACTGCGGTTTAAATGTTGAAGAACCACCAGCGTGTAAACCGCCGTTAACCCTTTAAAACATCGGATCAATTGATAACTAATTTTCAAAGAAAATCTGTGTATACTTTAGAAGCGGTGTTCAAGCCTTAATCTATTCCTGATGATTTTTCAGAGTATACTGATCATAAATGTCAAAAAGTGAGCACAGTATTACAGTTCGTTTGCAAGCTAACCCTTTCGCATCAGGAAACATTGGTTCGCAAACCACAATATACTTATGAAATCAAATGTAAAAGGGATTGTTTGTTTTGTTTACTCAGTTTTTTTTTTCAACAAAACCCTGAATTAATACTTGTCCCACCCATCCCAAGTTGCTATCCGTCCTCAGCTACAAGACGAGTTTTTTTAAAGCATTTTGCAAACTTTACCATTATGGATTTAAGTAACAAAAAACTGCAATTTCGGAAATATTACATAAAAGGATTATCACGATTTTTGAATTATACCTATTAGCTCAGACAAGTACCTCCCACCCCACCGGTCTTTCTTTTAAATGTAGATAATTATAATCACACAAATTATATTTTATTAAATCTTTCGATGACAAAGTTAAAATAAACATTTTTCTATGCGATATAATAATATTAAATACGGATACTTCAGCAGTTAAAAATAGGTCAGATGTTCCACCCGTACTAATGGAATTGTCTTTTTTTTCAAAAAGTTATAAAAATTGCTTAACTAGACAAAAGTAACTAAAAATGCAACACTCTCTTCGAAAAGGCTTATAAATATTACCAAAAGCCTTTATGATCGGGAATTTGGATTTGAAATAATAGCTGAAACTGAAACTGAAACATTCAGCTTAAATTGAAAAATGCATCTATAATTTTACTAAGAACGATAAAATAAAAAATTAAAAGTGGCTAAATAAAATAAGCAAAAAAAATCAGAAATATTAAAAAAAAGTTTTTCTCCATTTCTACATTTTTTTTTTTTTATAAGAAAACAATAAATTAAGCCACCACTAATAGTTAATTGCTCAAAAAATATCATTCTTCAGTTTACTTTTGTGGACCAAATTTGTGTCTCAGCAGAAAATTAAAAAAATATATATATGAATTGATCACAGCTGTCCCAACTACAAGTGAAAAAATACCCCACGTGAAGTGTAATTAAACATAAAAAAATACAAAATATCACTGAGCTCTTCTTCATAAAAACTTTTCCTATATGATATTTTTTTCTCTTTCGTTTAAATTTTTCAATGTATAAGTAATTTTTCTTCACACGTACTCACGCACACACAAGCAAATATCCACACAAAACATACGCCTGCCTGCATGTTGATTTAAATCTCAGAGTGGAAATGATGCTTTTTATTGTATAATCAACAGAAAATTAAGTTAAATTTATAAAGAAATAAAAAAAAGCAGAAATATAAAACGAATAAATATCATTAAAAGCAAATGTGAATAAAAGAAAAAGAACAGAAAAAGAAAATTAAGAAAATAATCACAGTAAAAGTCGTAATAAAGTAAAAAGGTCACCATACAGCTGTCCTATAAAAGTCACAACAACTTGCGTCCTTTAAACAGAGAAAATATAATTGATGGATTAATTTAAAAAAAAAAAAACGCTGTGAAAGGATCAGAAAAAGCCAATAAAAAGGATTATATTTACGCGTAAGTAGGTGTTGAAAAATTTTATTTTCATTTACTGATTTATCTGCTTAATTTTCAATAACACCAGCTATAGATATGAAAAATCAGAGTAATATTTTACAGTGACTTGATGAAATAAAGTAAAAATCATTAATTGTTAGAGGCACATTTTTAGCACATCTTCCATTTTCTTTCTTATTCTGAACATGATTTAATATTTATGCCACAACCAAAGTCAACATTACTAAAAATTCTGTTAAAATTACGTTTTACTTACATACTCTACATAATAAAAATAACATGATTGCGTCATGGTCACGACAACCATGTTATGTTCTCTACAATATTATATTGTTGTGGCAATGAAAATTATATGCAGCTCTCGTATTCAATTATTCATCATTAGAGAGGTTAAATAGATGATGTTTGCAGTAGACTTTAATGAGTAAAAATACACAGAGAATGTTGATGACATGTATGGTGGCATAGAAAATACATTTATTCTAATCTGCTAGTATTCAAAACTTAATAAAATAAAATTTTTTCTTTCTTAATTGAACTTATGCATGAATAAAATTATTTATATTAATTATTTCATTTTCAGCTCGATAAAAGAGTAAACAAATAATTATTATTAATATCTACAAAAATAATATGATTTATTTTCAACAATATTGGTTATCTTAACCATGTTTTTCATTTGCGTGTAGATAGACGCTCGTAGAAGTCCTTTAACAAAATATTTTATATTCAAAAATCTCATAAATAAAATGAGAGTTACTAATGAAACCGAACACAAGAAATCATGGCTGCCACTTTAAGGTGCGGTCTGAAGAGTTCAATAGATGTCAGGAGATTTTGGGTAAATAAAAAGATAAACAATAGTTACAAATCTGATATTAAGATTTACTAAGACTACTTCCGGGTTGCTTGATCATCATGGTACTATAAAGATTTGAAGCCCAAAAAGTACGATGCATTTTATACGCATGAATAGTTTATTTATTTAGAAAACAAGGCTTTCTTATAACCTTGACACAGAAAATACGATTAATTTAAATAATAAATAGAAACAGTATTAAAACACTAGAAGAGGTCCAAGATATTGTAATTAAAGAAACAAAAGTTACGCAATAGTCGATAGTGTGAGGTTTGAAAAATGCTAAGAAAACTACTAAAGCAAACAGCGGAAACTTTAAAGTCGCAACTGTTCAAACATTTAAAGGTAGTTGTCTTGAGCATTAGTGAGGAGATACTTAGTGTAGATCATTTCGAAGGGGCAAACTTAAAAGTATGTACTTAAAGGGCTGTTTTTCGAAGTGATTCCAGCGGCTAAAAATCACATAGAAATTAACTCTAACTCAAGACACTAAACTAAAATTGCTGTCGCCTATTCGCGATCATTTTGATCTTAGTTTTCAACAT
The DNA here is from genome assembly GCA_963932375.1 of Phania funesta. NCBI lineage: Eukaryota > Metazoa > Arthropoda > Insecta > Diptera > Tachinidae > Phania > Phania funesta. Next base: position 69,575,986 of record OZ010656.1, on the reverse strand, counting down.
GTTTCCAGAAACTTATTTACGAAATTCTCCTTTCGCCCCACCTCTTTTAAATTGGAAATCCATAAACAGAACGAATAAATATTCGAACGAATAAATATTTCATGTTATGCCCAAACACAAAACAAGAATTTAGGGGCTTAGTTCAAGCCAGGTTTAGGTTTTAAAATTCCTTAATAGTTAGAAAGTTTTCAAATTCAGGTAAAATCTTGGACTGTAGAAAAGATAACTTATTTCTTATGTCATTTGGGATGCTGAGTTGGAATCTGTCCTTGGTTTCTTTCGATTGTTTCTCGTTTCCGAGATATACTGTTATGTCAAAAAGTTGCAAAAGGTGCGGTTGCACGACAATTATTAACATAACTAGAAAAGGTTTATCCTGTTTAATTAATAAAAAAGTGGACCAATTTAAAAAAAAAAATAAGTGAAGATTTAATCTAACGCTCCAAATTACATAAGAAATAACTTTTAGTTGCTCCAGTCCACAACCTTGCATACTTGGGTTATATTTGACAATTCCTCGTTATAGATTTAGGAAAAAGCTTAAAAAAATATTAATTTATTCTAAGAATTATAATGCAAAACTTAGATATGCTGCGCACATATGATTAATATCATAAAAAAAACTACAGCGTTGTGTTAATTGTGTTTCCCTATTTTTTTAACGGCCAAATTGATACAAATTAATACACAAAACAACATGTATCTTTTTTCATTCAGTCGGCTTGTTTGAGAACAAATGCGAGTATTATTCACTTCCCTCTAGAAAAGCGACACTATCAACGGCAGCAAATAAGTAAACGAATTAAAACTTCTATTATTAAAAAATTAAGCAAGCAAGTGGCAGAAAAAACAAACACAGTTGATCTCGCAGAAACTGCTCTTATTCAGTGTTGCCATATACTTTTTACAAACTAATAATTTTTTACTAAGAATTTCAAAACCATGGCACACGTTTTTCCTTAGCTGTGACGTATAATGCAGGGCACTTGTAACGGGTTATGTGAATTACGGAGAGGAGAGTATTTGCTTGCAGTTTTAATATATAGAGTTTGATAGTCCCTGGAAGCTACTTAAGCCCTCACACTGTCGAACTCCATGCAAAAGAAACCACACATTGTTAAGTGGGCCCTGATTTGACAGATAGGTTGTGCATTTGGCCATTTTTAAACTACTGGTCTGCTTGATGAATCTTACAGATGCATAGCAGAAGAGGGTGTTTAAAAAAGAACCAAGGCTTAAACAAATTGGAAATAAGATTTTCCGATAATGCTACTCGCTAGCTGTAAGAGGTAACTACAACATACATAATTTTTGGCGGTCCTAAAGGCCAAACAAAAAAACAACAAAAAAGTGGCAAGCGTTTAAACATTTTAATAGTCCTACACTTAATAACTTAATAACAGTTCATAACACTGCTGAGAAAAGGCTTCAAGCCTAAACTGGTACACTCGACTACAATGGACACAATTTCCGAAATACTTTAATTCTCTCCTACTGTGCGTTAGATATCAAAGTAGAAGTTGAATTACAAAAAATATAAAAAAAACGCTCTGCTTAAAAAAATTACACATCTGCATGTGTGGCCACACTGCTCTTACCTCACACATGCATGTGCATGTATTGAAAATTGTTGCAAGTCTACCTAGGCGTGAAATAACGTAATTGTGCTTGCTCTTTGTCGTTTTTATTTAATTGTTTTTTCTCTTACCACTAATTAAAAGTTGGTATAAAAACAAAAGTTCTATATTTGTATTTTTATTGTAATTGTTGTAGTTGTTGTTGACATTATTTGCATTTGCAGTGTTAACTATTTAAACTTTTTCAAAGCACCACCTGAAAAACTACGTCACGTGTTGAAATTAGTTTGAGAATTTTTATACCCTTCACTACAGCTGGCAAAAATATAAAAAAGTATTTTACAACTATTGTAATTTTTACAATATGAAATTACTACCCTGATAAGTTTAAGTGTACCTATGTATATAAATATGTATGTATTATAGAGGCGATGCCCGTCAAATTGATATCTCGAACACCATATCTGATGAATTTTTAGAATGTCAGTATCATTTGTTATGTTTGGACACATTTTACGAATCTTTTTGTTGAACATAGTTTCGTTATGCTGTTCTTTTCTCCTAATACTTTCTCCTAGTACTTTGTGGTAAGACAGTCACAGAGTACTTGTTACCTGGATGCATTTATATCTGCAGGATATTAGACACCAGTCACCAAATTCTTTCTAGAATATTAAATAAGAGGAACGCACCTTTGAACTCCAAAGAAACTACTTCAACTAAATCAAGTAACCTCAGGGTTGTAAAGACCCCGTCTAATTGTTGTTTAAATTTTAAAAATGTTATAAAAAATTAAGACATTCGGGTTCTTCTTGAAATTAAAATTAATTTGATAAACTAATTAAAAATACAACTGTGACGACCAAAAGTCCTTCCACTCGTTTTTGGGTCACATGTAAGAGTTTTACTGAACTTAATTAAGCTAGTCTCTCGCGCCACCCACTGTGTAAAACTGTTGTCGTGTCAGGCCAGAATTTCATTCGACCTGACAAGAGAAGCCAGTGAGTAAGGTCACGCTATTCCACTTGGGCCAGAATCTTCTTCACCCCAATTGGTATAGGCGAGTAGTGTCTAGACACCCCTCCGGTGGTAATCGGTTGAGCCAGAAGTTTTTTCGTCACAACCGAGTGCGGTCGGAGCTGAGTGAGCAAAGGAGACACCTCTTAGCTTCGGAGCAGAATTTTATTCGCTCCGATAAGAGAGTCAATCCTTTTCCCTTCATCTAGAGCAGCAGCCAGACGAAGAGAGTCCCATCTGAGAGAGAGGCATAGAGCTTATGGTATTGTCAAGTAAGGCCAGAATTTTATTCGCCCTGACAAGAGCAGCCAGAGCAAGAAGTGGCCCTATACCATTAGGCCAGCATTTTATTCGCCCTAATTGGTTTAGGCGCACCGTGAGTAAACGAGCTCTCCGACGGCCTATGGTTGAGATAGAATTTTATTCGCGTTAATCGAGAGAGAAGATCTCTCTTACCTTCACACCAGGATTTTATCCTCACCAAAGAGAGAATCGGCTCATGTGCAGTCGCAACGAATAGTGGCGACATCTTCTGTAAGCGTCGGATGGTATGAAAAGCTGATGAGTGTATCAGCGAATATGTCAATGGCCACCGAAGGCCTAACGTAAATTTCCTGCCGTGCTGTATTTAGTTATTTAAGTTAAACAATAAAGATTTTAACGGATATTGAAAACAATTATATAAAAGTCTCCCTCGCTCTCTTGGAAAACAAATAAATCTTTTCTTGTAAAGGAACTCCGGAATCCGGGAGCTCTACTCCAGCTAACTATGAAAACACTGCGTTACACAACATTATACTTTCATCTAGAGCAAATTTGTGGTAAATTTGTTTATATTAATAAAGAAAAATCATTAAATAAATTTACGAATATTTTTTAAAATACGAAAAATAAAAATGTTCCCAAATAACGTAAAAAATCGCATTAATAAAAAAATAAAATATTTTTTTTTATAAACATAAATCGAAAATAAAAAAAAGCACCTATAATTGTTAAAGGGTAAAAATATTTTGGATTTATACAAACACCTCTAAACAATTTGTTTATAAAATCATCGATGATCTATAATGATACAAAATGTCACAGAGAAGTTTTCTAATCTGAATAAAAAAACTCAAATTAGGTGAATTACCTTCTTTCAACATCTGTTTAAATGTAACTTTTATTTGCGTATGGCTCTCACACCACGAATACTTTACCCTTAATTCCACTTATAATAATATTTGCATAATTAAATTACGCATTTTTTTTTTATCAAGCTCTAAAGCTGTACAATTATTTTAATATTGAAACACACAACTCGTACCTCCTGTCGGCGCTAAAGAATATTAAATTAATTAATTGTTTGCAAAAATTGCCGCCCCCATTTGCATGCTCGAACGGGAAGTATAAAAATCTCAACACTAATTCAGGTAATTTTATACGTTTATAAACAATTTGTTATTTTATTGCTTTAATCACATGATGCAGACGTTTGTAAATAAAGAAAAGAAAAAACACGAAAATAATTTAACGACTATTTAATTTGCACAGTGGTCTTAAAGTTATCTATTGTTGCAATGCTTTGAAATATTGATAGAAACCGGATTTTGAAATCGCTCTTAACACTATTTGTTGGAAAGAAAAGTTCCAGGTACTTTTTCAATGGAAGCAATTTTTTTTAATAAACAAATAGTTTACGGATGAAGAAAATGTTTGATAATAATGTGAATAGGAAAATAAATGAACAGGAAAATAAGTCTATGTCCACACAAAAACATATATTGAAAATAAGTACATGTTCCTATCCACAAATGTCGTTCGCTAAAAGTACTGAGATCAAAATGAGGTCCAAGTTCTTGATGTGTACAATACGATCTGATGTCTAGCTAACCTGATAGTTTGGTAACATTTATCCCATAAATCCTCTCTATGTTCAAAAGTTAAAAAAATAATGCACTACCGTGCGCCTTAATACCAAGAACTTGGTACCCACTTGGCTTTCTTTCATTTTTAATTTGCAAGTTTTCGTGCCCTATACACATAAAGTGGCGCCCTAGTACTCCTAGATAAAAAGTAACCATTTTCAAAATTGTATGAGTACTTATTACCCAAGACAAATTTCAGCTCTCCAGAGTGAATCAGTGAATAGGTACTAAAATATTTCTCGCTCGAAAAACCTATGAGGTAACCTATATGTAGAGTCCTTTTATATCAAGTTTCACTATTTTATGATGCAATAAAGCAAAAATATGAGAGGTGGTAAGAACTGCGCGAATGGTTTCGTGTAATATACACACTGTGTACATTAAGCCTGAACGTGGCCTGCCGCACTACTGTGCACCTTAATAGTGTTCAAAATGCTAGCTGCAAAATAGAAATAACACAGTAAAAATACTGTTCTATGCTATAAACTAACAATTTATAATTATACGATTACTGTGCTATTGAAAATAAGTACGACCAGCAATAGTAAATGCGAAAATCATAAACTTTTGCTGTCACAAAACAGCACTACTTTCCTGTTAATGCTATGCTAATACTATTAATAATACAACAGCAAAGAAAATGATGCCAGCATAAACACGACAGCAATAGTGTTGACATCATTGTTATATGGCACAGCGACCATGCTTTCAACCTTTCAAAATGCTATTACTGCAGCTAATGTAATATTAGCACAAGATTTATAGCCTTTTTTTTAAACTTTGGTTTGGTAGAGGCAAAATTTACAAATTAAATTGAGATATCTAACCAACTATTAAGGAATCATGTAGCTTATAGTGAATATAGAAAGAAATAAATATAATAATTACTTCCTAAGTTATTTAGATCACAAAAAGTACTTTATATGTAAGAAGGGTACTATGGTATTTTCTTTATAGTTTAAAGTATTTAACACCACTTTACTAGGTCTTCTTCTGCAGTCTTAAGAGGCTAACAAAATTACCTCTTTTGCCCATCTTAGACTATTTATTCACTATTACCTTCCATAGTTTGACTACAAATCCCTAAGCTATGCGTACACCAGTTAGGTTACATCATAATTTCTACATTTTAATCTTTAGAAACCACTGTGTTATGTAAAATATTAAAACAAATTGATGCAGTTTTGAACACATGCAAAGTTTACATTTATTAGGATTTATTAAAAGATTTATTGTGAATTTATTATCAAAAAATATTTAGTACCAATTAACACTCTGTAACAATCAATTACTTGTACTACGACATGCCAAGCATTTTGTCATCAAATAAATTCGTATTGATTTTAGAAGATTTATATTTAAATAAATATTTCATGAATAAATTGGCATGTGAATTAGGTAACCCAGCATAATATTTGACTCCCAAAAAATGAAAATAAAATGTATTTCCCATTCGTTCGTGCAAAGGTAAGGAAATAACAATTCTTACGGAAAGTTATTTGTAAAATTCCAAGTCAGTTGTTGTACTTAAACTAATTATTGGTACAAATAATTGCTGCCGATTTAATGCTCATTCTGAAAATCCTTATAAATGTAAGTAACCGTCTTGTTTGCTGACTGATTTTATAAGATTTGTTATTTAAATATTTATTTTTATAATTAATTCTCTGTCGGCAATAAAGACTTATTCAAGTTCTGTGGATTTATTGAGTCATTAATTCAAATTTGAAAAATAATTTGTTACAAATATTTAACTTTAATTTTAATAATAGAAATATGCCACAAGATATGGATCTTTACGATATGAGGAAATAAATTCATTCACTACACTTCAATACTGTATTACGCGTTTGTGGTGGCATTTGTAACACATTAAAATAGTGACCACTGATTTGTAAAATTGTAGGCGATATTGTTTTCTCGTTGGTAACGGTGCAAGGCGTGATGTTTTGATTACAACAGGAAGAAAAGGTGGCTTCAGCAGGAAGTGCTGAATATCGAAGTCACATATTAAAATTGTTTTTTTTTTGTAGTCGCTATTTCATTTAATTTTCATTGCTGTTGGTAAATACAACAAATCCGAAATACTGCAAAAACCAACTTCATGAAAAAGTTTAGAAAAAATCCAAATTTCTCCTCAAATTAAAAAAAAAATAATTTATTTGAAAAAATTCTATATTTTCTGAAAATTCCTACAATTTAATTTCCCTTAAATTTAATAAGTTTTGTGATTTCACCAAAAATTTAAAATTTCACCAAAATGTCAAAATTTTAACAAAATATGATTTCACCAAAATATCATAAAAACATTAAAATTTCTCCACAAATCAGGAATTCACCAAAAATTTTAAATTATTAGAAACTATACATTTCAGCAATAACAGAAATTTCATAAAAAAAAACCGGCGACTCACCAAAATCGAGTTTTTTCCCTAAAATATCAAAATAAAAACTGAATTTTGAAAATTTATGTTAAATATTTGGCCACCCCACCCCACCCATTTTTACGCTACTAAAAACTTTAATATACCCCCGCAAATTCTTCTTTACCCCTCAAGGATTTTTTCTGTTTTTAATCTACGGGAGTGATTCTGTAATTACTTTCTTTGCAATGAAATAGATAATTCATCCGTTTCCTCTTTTATGTTGAGAAAGAATTTTCTGGAACAAGCTTTCTAAATATTTTATCTATTTTCCGTTTTACAAAAAAAAAAATTATCGGGAAAAGAATTACGCTCTACACTAATTTCTTTGGCTGTGTAGGATATCATACGCTATGACTTTTTCAAACTATTTTAAAAACAACATATAGTTGATAGGTATTATTCGTTCGTATGAACTTACAACGAACTCGACGCGTTCAGAAATGAAATGATAAGCACCGACTTTAATTGAAGACGATATTGTTAAGAACGTTTAAAATTGAAACTGAGTTTTAATGTACGACTACTACCCACGTGCTGGTCAGTTAAGTTTATGATTCAACTGCAACATAGTTTGTTAAGTCATATTGATGATTATTATAGTGTAGTAATTTACTGGCAGCAATTTTATTATCTCAGGCAATTTGTTGAAACTACTTTGAAGAATATTTTTGGCTTACTTATGATAATCTTAACTTTATGTAACAAATAAACAATGTTAAATAAAAGTTGAGGTTTATTTTGTTTAGACTACTTGCATGACCTTTAAGGTTGCTAATCTAAAAATATCAAGCCTAATAAATATAATTAATAGGATTTATATTCATGCGCACTTATATTTCTTTGCCAACCACTGATGCACGTTACGGTTGTTCTAGGTTTCAAATGTGAAAGAAGATTAGCTACGGATCAATTTGTCTGCCGTAGGTGGCTCTAAGAAGGGGTATCGAAGGGTTATCAGTGTATCTTTGCAAAAACATATATTTTATTTATTATATTACTAACACTTACATATACATACAGTGGCTTTTCCATATCGCTCGTTTTCTCAAACAACGTCATAACCCCAAAAAATGCATTTTAAGAGTTAATGATGCAAAATTGCAATATTGGGTATAAATTTCATCTCTATATCTTTTCTACTCTTCACAATAAAGATATCTTTTTGACATGGCAACATGAGTTGGGTAGAAAATCATCACTTCTGGTAGGATAGCGTCAAGTTTACTTTTTGCGTTTGTGTAAAAGCTTTTTTAAGCATTTCAGTTGTTAATTTTGTTATATGTTACATGCACATAGTAAACAGAATCACTATGACAAACGATTTGTTGGCGGGTAGCTCAATTGCATTTACTAAATAAATTCGGCGTATAGAACTGAATGTGAGTTTAATATAATACAAGGTGAATTAATTATAAAGTTGGGAAAAAACCTAATTCTGTATTTTGCGAATTCGACCCAATGCCAAAATTTTTCCGTCTTTCGTTAACTCTTTTATAGAATAATGACAAAAAAACTAAAGCAAACAAACATTTTTTTTAATTCATAAATATATTTAAATTAAAATTATAGCTGTTCTTGACTTTTTTTAATTGACTTTATTAAAATTGAAAAAAGACCTTCAAGCTTGGACAATTTTAATAAATTATATTTAAATTATTTTTAGAATCATAAACTTTATTTGAAATTTATATATACCAGGGTAGACTAAACAGGTAAACTCACCAGCGCAGCTGAGTATTTTTGCGAACTTATTGGAAATCGAATTTCATGTAAAGAAATGTTTGGCCATTTCCGGTATATTTTATATATATGAAGCTTGACATCCGAAATGAAGCCGGGAATACGTTGAATTCGCTCGTGAGCTTACCTGTTAGGCCGATGCCACGCAATGAGCGGTGAGCGGCCAGAAATTAAAACATGTAATACTACTGAAGTGGCCACGCAATGACCGGCATTTCGGAGCGGCTATGCTGCGCCGCTCAGGAATAGAACTTGTTCTAATTTTTAGTTGATTTCTGAGAGGCGAAGTATAAACATGACAAAAGTGAATGCGGAGCTTATAATTTCATCTGTACAAAGCCAATCAAATCTTCTTTTTTTTAACGCATTAAATTCTTGTAAATATGAATACGATTTTCGCGTAAAAACATTAAACATTGACAATGATATTTTAACAACTAACCGCATTAACGCCCAGAAATGACGCTCAGTAATAAGTCAGTTGCCGCTTAAAGTCACCGCTTTGCCGTTCATTGCGTGGCCTCGGCCTTATCACGAAAATCAAAAAAATGGGAGACATTAAAAAATGTATATTTTTGAGTGACCTAATTTGACAACCAATAACTTCTGAAAGTTTGAAGAAGTTCATCATTAAAACTTAGATTTGAGTGCGTCTGTATTATTCTACCCCAGTGTGCAGTATAACAGCATGAAAAATTTAACGCAAAGAATATGAGATTCGACAACTCTTTGCTTTGCTGTATGCTATAGTGTGATTATAATAGAGTTTCGAAAATAACTTGCAACGTATTTGTGTCTAAGTGGTCGCCAATATAATTATTTACTACTCCCATAAATTAACCGCATATTGTTGAATAAACACTCAATTAGAATCAAGTCATAATTGTTCTCATAATCGTTATCAGATATTTAATGTCATACAAGCAAAATAAAATACACACAGACATGTTTTAGCATGTTAATTGCTGTAGGTTGGTGCGAGTTATATTTCTAATTGTAGGAGTTGCAGAAGTCAAGTTTGTGCGACTATTTAGCCATTCTTAAGGGTACAAAACCTCGTGTTCATTTTTACATTGGCATTTATGTCTACAATGTCAATTTGTAAAGCTAAATATTGTGTTTCTACGTCACGGATTTCACAATTTCACAGAAGATGAAAAAGAAGCAAATGAAAAAGAAATTCGGTTTGTTCACTGCAACTTGCAAGCACAGATTGCGATAGTTTTATATAAAAACTGATTAAGAACTTATAGGGGTCTCGAAAATGTCATACTTTTTGACAGAAAGTTGTTAGCTTTAGTAAAACTACATATCACCATATTAGGCTTATTTTCGCAACACCTTCCCGACAACTAGAAGACATATTGAATTTATTATCTATTTTTTATTTTTAATTCAAATTACGCACACCTTGTGACAGTGAAATGAGTTTGTATCAACTCATTATTTGAGATAGATTTCGACCTTAATCCGTGAAAATAAATTTTTTGATAACTTCTAAGGTAGATCCGAAATTTTGTGTTTTTTTAAAGTTGACTATCTTCTAACATTTGAAAGGTTAACCATTTATGTAACAATGTTTTTTCAGATATCAACTAGATGAATCCTTCTGTTGTACAATTCCTTAGATCGGATCACGCAATACTATTGTTTAGAGGATTTGTGGCGGTGCTGTCTTCAACAACGTAACATCCAATTTTTCAAGGGATGACGGAAATTCGTTCCAAAAATCTACGTCCAATTTAAAGACTTTAAACTGCAGAATTTTACTTTACAAAATCTCCCACTGTGCAACTACAGTATTGTCGCAATTTGTCTCCTTGTCCTTTTGTAACTTGCTGGTGTCACTCCTTGTGACCCTGGAGGGGGCTGATAATTGTGTGTGAGTTTATTTTTTCCCCTTGACCATTCATATTGATGTATATTTTTTGTTGTGGCTAGCCACCAGTACTGGGTCATTTTGGCGCCCAACAGGAAGTAGCTTTGGCTACAAAGTCTGACTGGAGACTTAATTCTGGTAACACGGGTGTCAGGAGCCCATGTGACCTCGATTCCACCTATGGTGAAGTCCTTTGAGGAGGTTCGTGGTGATTATGGCTTAAGCCCATATCGCTAGTTGAGCGTAAGCTTAATCTGTAGTTGCATTGCGCTCGGCTGCCGTGATCCATAGATAGGTAGGAGTTTTAGATGGATTCCGTTCCTCACCACGGTTTAAATTGATACTCATGCTTAGCAAATTGTTGCACATGGCGGTTGGGCCTTAGAGACTGGAATCTATTCATGGTGAAACTAAGTTTAACAACAGTCATTACTGCCAACTCGGCAGTTAAACAAATTAATTTAATGTACAACTTATTATTCAACACTTGTTTACAACCTACTGTTTAAAATTTGTTTAAAATTACTGTGCGTTTACACATCATGAATAGTGTAAGCAGCTCTAATAGCCCTAATTCCATCGGCGTCATTCTGATTCACTAGTCTAGTTGTAGAATTATTAATTTTTGAACAATTTCAACAGATACTTTTTCTGTGATACATATATCAAATAATAAACTTATTGTACTAGACTTGTTGAAAACTTTCTTAATACTCAAACGTATTAGTTTGCTTTATTTTTATTTTATATTCCTTCTGATTTAATCTGCCAAATAATAGTTTGTTCTTACTTAATTCAATAAAGCACACAACAATAAATTGAACAAATAAACACACAAAAATATGCAATGGTAAAGACTTAAGTTGGAATAAGCACAATGATTATTGTTATTCATTCATCATCAACATTATCATCACCATCATCGTCAGCATGACCGACCGGCATATGTATAATTTACCAATTGACGCTTGTAATTGCCTGTAATTTATTGTTGTATTTAGCAGTGACCCATAGTCCAGACAGTAACAAACAACTACAACAACAATAACAATAACGATATTATTTACAAAGTGTTCGTAGCAAAAACAATAATGATAAACAATCAAACGAAGTAATGAAAAAATTTGAATCCAAACAAAGTTTAGTAATTTTCTAGTTGAAGCTAAAACACACATGGTAAATGTTAAACGCTAAAACTAAAACAAATATAATACACTCAGAAAAATAATAATGTTTGTAAGATTTTAGCGTACGATAAACCCGGTTTGGCGCGCTGAGATAATTTTCCTTTTCTCCTAGTTGCTATAACGAACGTTCGAATGAGTAATGTGTAAAATCAATAATTGTTTTAGTAGTTAAAAACTCACTTCTTCAACTAAATCTGATTTTCACTAGAGATGGGCTGGTCACGAACTAGTTCGCTCAAGAACTATTTGATTTCAGATTTTTTGAAAGGTAATAGCTACTTTACAACAATAACAGAAACCACAAGCAGTGTTCAATACTTGTATACGACACATCAAAATAAATTGTGTATTGTGTTTCTAATTGTTATAAAATTTCTACCACCTTTCTGAAATATTCTCTTAAATTTACGAACTAGTTCGCGAACGACACAACTTTCTCAACTGACTTCTTTCTGTAAATGTAAGAAAAAAGCTTACAAGTTTCCTAAATATTAATCCGACAGTTAATCAAAACCTTTGAATACATACGTACATACTTATATGACACACTTATGCACGAATGAGTAACAACAACTTTGTTTTGCTAAAGGCATGTGGAACACAATTTTTCTTATACACAGACAGAAAGTAAATTATACACTCCAAGGCAGAACGACGTAATCAAATATGGCAGCGAGTATTTTAAACTAAAATAAAAATTTAAATATCTTTATTTTACGTAGGTATTAGTGGTTGCTTAGCATGATATTTATTCCTAATATGAGGACAGTGTAACAAGTCGTTAAAAAGTAATTCCACTGTAAAATTTTTTTTTAAAAAAAACTGATTTTAAAAGAAATGCTTTTCCCGGAAAGCTGTTGCTAAAAAGTACTTTTCGGTAAAGACAATTTTTCAAAAGTTTAACAACGTTTCTGTAATGGCTTTAAGCACCTTTTTAAAACATACTATTTTAAAGTTATTTTTAAAAAAATTTTTCTTTGAGAGCAAGGTTTTTATCCATAACGTTTTATGCATTTTTTAAAGGTAACTTATTTGAAAATATAAATTTCATTAAGGAACTTTTTAAAAGATCCTATGCAAAAAGAAATTGTTTTAAACAATACGGGTTAAAGGCTATATATATGTCAAGGTGTTTTGTAAGAGAAGCTCTTTTTAGAAAAGTGTTTCTATAATATTTTTTTTAATTATTTTTTATAATGGTACCATTATTGGATGTGAATTAAGTAATCTGTATTTTCTAACAAGAACTTTTTTGGAAATTTATTTTTCAAATGTGAATTTTTAAGAGAATTTTGTAACGGTACATTTGTTTAAAAGTACATATTTAATTAAAGGTACTTTTGTAAAATTTAATTCTTTTAAGTTGTTTTTTGGGGAGGTATATTCATATAACTTAAATTTTTATAACAGGTACTGCTTTTAAGATTTGTTGTTGAATAAAAAGTACTTTTTATAACAGGTACTATTTCAACAGGTACCTTTTTAAAAGGTAGATTTTTAAAAGGCTTTTTAGAGCTACATTTGCATAAGTTATTTTTCAAAGGTACTTTTTAAAGTTGCTTTAATATTTATATACACACTCACATATAAAAAAATGAATTAATTTATAGAGAAGTTTAAATTCAAATGGGTTCAACCAGAACATTCTGCATGTCAAACTCCTTGAAACCCTAATGAAATTATGCTTTCCCAAAGATCTCCATTTTGTCTTAAGTTCTAAGCACAAACAATGCTTTGCTCCTTACTCTGAAATCATACACATGTAACCAATAGACTCTACAAATACACTCAACGAAACGGCTTAACAATAATTACAATAGTGTATGAAAATGACAGAGTATGTGTACGTAATGTACACTATACAGAGTGTGTGCGTGTATTTTACTTGTATGTGTGTGGACATTGTTTTTATTATTTTTCTAATTCTAACAAACAACAAGCGGTTGTTAGTCACAATTTTATACGATTTAGTCTAGCGATAGAGGTCAAACGGTATGGAAAATTGAAATTAAGCAAAAACAAAGAAAAAGCGAATAGCGAAAAATCGGTGTCAAACATATTCAAATAAATCTAACACAAAAAGGCTTGAATAAAAATTCAAAATAAATTTAATACATTTTTGGCAAAAGCAAATAATTTTTAATAATAAAAAAATAATTACAATAAATTTATATTTAATTCGTTTTTAATGCAAATTTCCTAATAAAGAATAAAAAAAATATTAATAAAAAAATTTAACTTCAGCTGATGTACGATTTTTCCAACATGACTCACTGTAGTACTGCGAGAATATCATAATGAGTCCTATAAGTGGGACAAACATGTGTCCGACAATTTAAACTGAATTCAACAGTATAAATATTTAGATTTGACCAAAGTCAACTTGGGAATGTTTATTTATAATTAGAGCAAATGATCAGACAATGATAAAAATGAATAAAATTATGGGAACATTTTTCACGATCGAACAAATGTCTGGAGATTTACCAAAATATGAAGTGAATGCTTTCGGTTAAATGTTTTGCTCTCGGTCAGTTTTTGCATTTCAAGCAATCAATTAATTTTTATACGCCTAGAGAGCAAATTCTTGTTAAAAATTGCTTAAATAATAGCGACCAATAAAAAAATTTAACAAATGTGGTCAGTATATGGTCATTTGGTATTATATTATTATCTTCTGGATATATTATATATTAAGTTTTAATCATATAATGATCGCAAGGAATTATATTCTGATCAGGTATTAAAATATTATGGTAATACATACATACTATCTGTTTATTCCAGGTCTTGTACGGGATCTAAAGCCCTTCATCTTTGTATAAAACTAACTACTTTTATACATGAATTATTTTAAGTTTATCATGTTTAGGATGTACGAATTTTATTTATTCGAAACACTTGGGATACACAAACATTCTTGTTTTTCGTACCGGTGAATATACAGGGTGTCTGGTAGCAGATTTATATTTTCAAAATTTAAAAACAAACGTAATAATTGACATAAAATTTTATTAAAAGCATTGAACGATAGAATGGAAATGCGGATTTTATGTTTTAAAGAGTATGTCATTCAGATGTCTTCCGTCGAGTTGAACATACTGTTCAAAACGGAGCCTTTTGTTCCGCGCCACACAGTGCAGTAGACTTGGTTCAATTGAGCTGATTTCTCGACGAATATTTTCCTTTAAACCCTCTATTTGAGGCAGCCCCATAAAAAAATCCATGGAAGTTAGATCGGGCGACCTCGGTGGCAATGAGATGTCCCCAAAGCGACTGAACAGTTTTTGGGGGAAAATTTCCCGAAGCAAATTCATTGAAGCTCTGGATGTGTGTGCAGTCGTACCATCCTGTTGAAACCACGTGTGTGAAGAAGAGTACGATGGATGAGCTCGCAAATTTGGCATAAAGAATTTCGTAATCATGCATCGATAATTTTCACCGTTGACATTCGTCGCCTGGCCTCGACAATGGTCCAATTATCTCATGCGTGGATAAAGCACACCAAACACTTACCGTGGGGCAATGCAATGGGTTTTCAGGTTTCAATCGCGGGTTGCGGATTCTTGGAGACCAGTAACGGCAGTGTTGTTTGTTGACGTGGCCGTTTAAGTGAAAATGAGCGTCGTCGCTCCAAAAAATGGGATTTACAGTGCGAAAATGCTCCAACATCCTTTCACAAAAATTTTTGCGTAAATCAAAGTCATTTTCTTTCAGTTCTTGATCGATTTGAATTTTAAAATTGTCGCGTGAATTTAAAATTTGTCTAGCTATTAGTAACAGCTTAATCAGTTTCCATGACTGTACCAACAGTCTTATATATTTTGCTCCCTGGAAGGTCGTTTTGAATATCGATATTTATGGATGTTATGCTTTGTTACTTGGGTACCAAATTTTTCCGTTCATAAAGTCACAGTGGGTTTTTAAAATTTGAAAAATGTTTACCATATCTGGCCAGAAAGAAGCCAAATTACAAAAGTTTTCTGGTAAGGACATTAGACCAGTAGCCGCATCCCCACTGAACTTTCCATTTTTCGACCGCAGAAGTTGGTTGGAAAATTACCGCGCTGTTATTTTTCTTTCCAAATTTTATTAATGAGAGCGTATATTTAAGAAAAAGTCTGCGTGACCGATGAAATAGTATAGCAATCTTACCTGAGTTATTAGAATCATGTGCAGTAAAATCGAGCAAGAGCCGTTACAAAATAAGTTTCAGAGAAAGTTTCAGCGAACAACAATTCATACAAATATTATATGGGTGCCATAATAATATAATGTTGCAGAGAACACAATTATAGTTGTCGTGACCATGACACAATAATGTGTTTTTCTTTGCGGGTATAGATTGTTTAATTGTTCGGTTGTCTTCTGACCCATATGGTTTTTGCACATCCGTAATTTTGAAACCTTAATACACTTACATATATGTATGTATATGTGTCCGTCATTTTACTGCTTCTATAGGAATTTCTATCTTAGCTTCAATCTGTTCTGCAGAGTGTCTATGAAAAATTATTTCCGACCGATTAGTAATGACCTCACGGATATCAAAATGCATTCTAAATTGGCAAACAATTTTAGCACATAAGTTTACATTACTTTTGTTTTCAGTTCCACTGTAAATCGCAATCTTGATTATAACATTTTTATAGGCATTAAACAATTTTTCATGGAATCTTCTTAATAACGTCGATGTTTGTTTTTGACTATTTTTTTTTTTTTAATTTAACTAAATCACTTTAATATTAATAAGTTTTATCGATTTTTGCCCTCTTATTTTTTTGTTTTTTTTTTTTTTTTGGTTGCGCCAACAAACCATTAAATGTAACAGTTTCATTTGCGTGTTTGAACGCAGCAAAAACACACACAAGAAGAAAAACGTAAAATAATGAAGAAAACTTTTCACTCTTCGCTGCCGTTAATAGTTCAAGGATACTACAACGATAAATATTTCATTTTATTTAAAACATTTACTGTTGAGGAGGTCAATTTAAATGAAAACAGAAAGAGAAAGGAAAGGAAGAAAAAAAAAACAACATTTCATTTTTTTGTTTCACTGTTGGTTGCACAGAGAAGAAAAAAAAATACATTAAATTTATATTTATTTAAAAAATTACAAAAATGAAATTAAAATGGAAAATGTAGCCATTATGATTGTAAGTACTTTTTGGAGAATAGTGTTTTGTGGAACCTCTTGGAGTACATTTTTTATCATATTGAATGATTTTTGTGCGTTTTTGTGACCTTCCAACTCGAACCACTCCATGTGAAGACCTTGGTATGTTTGATTTCTTTGCATCCAAGTACATACAGTGAAAAAAATGTATAAAATGTTAAACAAGAGACATAAACATATATAATTTTCAACGATTTCTAACTTCAAATACACTTTTATAAAATTTCAAGTTACATTCGGCATACAAAAAAAGGGAAGTTTCATGTTTGGTACTTTTTCGAAAGTCCTCAGGATAACAATAATTTAGTATATTAAAATTGCTAAATCACAATAAAAAAAATGTAAGTCAAATAATTGTATGTATTTGTTATACTGTCGCACAGTGTTTTGCGTCCATATAATAGCGGTACAAAAAAGAAGATTTAAGCTTACCTAACAATTTTAACATGCCATTTAAAATTGAGATAGTAAGGGAAAGTGAAATAAAACACCGATAGGTGGTGTTAATTATCATGAATTTAGTCAGCCACCTGGGCTGACTGGGTGGAAGTCCATTCGGGAAGTGCTATTTTCGATCACTTTTCACAGCCGTATGTCGGTGATAACTTTGTGAGTGTTGCGTCCCAAGGCGTCAATCGCTTGTGGCTCTTCGATATCACAGAGCCCAACACCAGATAATCCAGTGATGTTTAAAGATTATTTTTTTAAGTAGTACGGATTAAGTACAAAATAACAAAACCTAACTAGAAATAAATGTGTGTTTATACACCGAAGTTATGAGTTTAAAAATATAATTATATTCTTTTTAATTGCATCCAGAGGGTCCGAATTAGCATAATTGGATCTAAAAAAAACTGAACTGATGATGAAGCAAAATAACGACATGGCCGTCCAGGATCATCGAACGTCATGTAATTGATTAACAATCCAGAAGAAATGTCCCCAGTAATTAACTTGTAAAGAAACGTTAGATTTAAGACAGTTCTATGGATTTTTGAAATTGGGAGCTTGAAAGAGAAACCTTAGCAGAATACGACGGTGAGCTCAATAGATTTAATATTTAACCTACAAAAACAGTAGAGCAGGAGCGCTTTCGCAAATTACATAATATTGGAGGCAAATTTACTGTTACTTTCTCCCTGGCAACGATTTTGAAGAACTATTGACCAATGCTTTTACCGGCCCATAAATCACACCGTACAGTGATTTTTATGAATGTAGTAGTGCCTGAAGAAACTCTCTGTGAATTTCCTTATATCCAATTATGACACTTTTGACATTCTCATTTAGACGGAAATGAACCTAATCTCTGAACACAATAGTCCGAAATGAACAACGATCATCATTTAGGTGTCCGTAAAGTTACTTTTGTTATTATTTTCTTCATTTTTAGTCGGTTCTATCTACAAAATTAGACCACTGTATTACAAAATTTTCAGTTCATGATTTTTTCTATTCAGTTAATTTACATAAAAAAGTATACATTTCTCACTAAACCAAAAACTTTGATTTTTAATAGGATGTAAAGAAAAATAGGTTTCTAAAAACTGCATCTTAATATCTGGGTGCTTAGGCAATATCTAGTGACTCAGAAACAAAATTATGAAGACCATCACAGATATAAATAACGCGGAGATTTCTTACATTTTCAAAAAGTGGAATCTACATTTAGGCGGTAGTAAGCCTGACCAAATACTGAATTTCGATTGCTACAGTTTTTGGAAGCTTGTGAATTTAACGGAAATTTACCCACAACAAGTTCTAAAAATAGCAAATAGCGTGGTTGTTCTGCAATTTTTGTCCCAAAGTGCCGAAGAGAAATTCAAAAAAACTTATAATATTAAATATTCAAAAATTTTTGATTCGCCTGAATTAGGTGTTACAGAAATGATATCTATCATTTTTGAAAACCCTCCTTATAACGATTAATATAATATCCTTAAACTAAAACTTATACATTTTTACAAGGAATCTAAGATAAATCGTTTACTTGATGAACATATCCTGGGAGATAAAAAACTCAGTTTTACTGTGATACCTAAATTTAGCCAGGCTATTCAAACAAGAATAGCAACATTTTATTTATTTCATTACACAGTTTTGCATATTTCCCTTTTAATGAATGAGGGGACATTGAAGTTTAATTTTACATCCAAACATAACTTTGTGCAATTATATTTTCAGCATAAATTTATTGCGAATATTTTAAATCAACCTTCTGTGTATCTTTAAATGCGTGGCGTGATGAAAATAAGAGAATCAATAAAATAATTAAATTAAAATTGTCTATAGTTGTACTTAATTGACCAACAATCAACAGCAATATCATCCCCCAAATACTCAATACACCGTGAAATATTTACACAATTTTCTCTCTCACAGAAAAATATTAATCATGAAAATATAAAAATGGCAAATTAAATTATAATTAATTTAATGGAAAATGATATAATTATAATTAACAGAAAGAAAAATGTACCACCGTAATAAAAAAAAAATCGAAATAAAAGGCGAGTAATAATAACAATGAGCATAATGGATATAATTGGATAAAATGTAAAGTAAAAACGATATACTTATGTACGCACTCTCTCTGTCTCTCTCCCTCTCTCTCTCGTTCACGCACGCATACATTGCTACATGCCAATAACCAGTTTACACGACTGTCACAAGTTACACAGAAGAATATTCAGCCACAGTAAGATAAACCAAAAAATAAAACAATCAAACAAATGTCACAGACACCAATTTAACAATCAAACACTTTTAACTCATTAAGTACAAACATACGAGTACAAGAGTAAAAACAGATTCATATTTTGTAATATGTATGAACATGAATATACTCAAACAACAATGTACATTATGTACAAACAATTGCATACAGACCTGTGTATGGTACATCATGAGTTTATAAATATCTCACATGAGGAGTTGCAGATGATGTGACCAACTGTCACTAATTTAAGTTGCAAAGAGAATAATTTTGGAACTTTAAACGAAATTTTAAGCCAATGCCACGATACAGTCTCAAGGTCAGCCCTTATGCAACTCTTCCTTTGATTTCCATTTTTAAAACGGATGATACAAAAGAGCTACTTGTGTCCTACAAATTCAATTTAGATCAAACAACCTCGCGCTTTTTACTACGAGTAAAGCCCAAAGTTTTTAATAAAAGAATATTTTATAATCTACAATTAGGATTACATTACCAATTACAAACACAATTACATTTAGAATTATATTTACAATTAAAATTACAATTAAAACTACAATTTAAAATTAAAATTAAGTTTACAATTATAATTACAATTAGCATTATAATTTCAATTAAAATTATAATTGAAAATTACAATTACAAATTCAGTTACAATTACGATTACAATTGTGTGCTGTGTGTAATTGCATTTTTAATTTATAATTGACAAATTTTACAATTACAATTGTAAATAATTGTTACTTCCGTTTTAGTACTAACAGCATGTAGTAGTAATTGAAAAATTTCAATTACAATCACATATAGTTAATTACAAAGTATAATATGAACTAACAAAGTTTTCCGGAAATCATAAGACCTGAAATGGTTGGCAATTTTATTTTCGCATTATTTATTTGATAGTGGGGAAACGTGAAGACAGCTTAGTTATATAGTTTTACTATATCTTGAGTCGGTCGCGTTAACTCTTTATACAATCACAATCTACATGCAACATATCTTGTCGTACTGCTAAAAATTTGTTATAAACATCCAAGAACTTGGATTGCCTCTACCAAGTGTAATGAATTGAAATGACTTGATTGCTTGAAATTGAATGCCATCAGCGAAAAGAAAGAAAGAAAAAATAGTAACAATAACGTATGTTAGTGTGTGTGTGTGTGTAAACGAAAAGTATAACATTCTGAAATTTTAGACTGAATTGAAGCCATTGCTCACACACTACCAGACACACTTGTGCAAGTAAGAGTAAATTTGTGCAAGTTTTATATTGTTTACATGCCTGCATACAATAAGGCGCTTATACACACACATACCAACATACAACAAACTTTTATAGCAATAGTGACTTTTCACGTACAATTTGCATTAAATTTATGCGTTGAAATTTTTCTTAAAATTTGTCTTTCTTGTTTCTGATAAGTAACATTGTTGACTGTAATAGTAGTAGTGAAGTGAAACACATATGTAAGTACACTTGAACACAAATGAAAACACATGCACTTGTATGTGCTTGCGAGTGTGTAAGTTAAATCAGCCAGTCAACTGGGATTGTGAGAAAATAGCTGGCACAATTCCCCAGTATTCGCCAGAACGAGGATAATTTATAAAGTTATTTAAAAAAACATTTTTCTGTTTATATATTTTAAATATTTTAAGGGTTTAGTTTTCAAATTAAGAAGAACACACACATAAGAGTTTATCTAACGCGCTAAAAACATATTTGCCACTTACATTTTAAAAATATTTTCGTGTAAACTTCGACCTATGCGAGTGGCAATTTTAATCACTTTTTTAGGATACTGTCTCAGGTGTTTTGTGAGTGTTTTCATAAGCATTAATTGATGACGTGAACAAGACGCGTTTTATTCCCCTACCAAGATATGGAAGTCCAACCCGCTGCTCTTTAGTGTGAGACAAAAAATTTTGATTTTTAGTAATTCTAATTGTATGGCCGCCTACATTCAGAAATCGAACAGGCAATGAAAAATGAGGAGAACTTTTAGAGAAAGCCGACCGATTACTTCACTGGTCTGTACAGCTTGACATATGGCGTGGTTATAAACGTCAACAAATACGACTGTCTTGCCTATTAATCTAAATATTTTAACGCCAACGAACGTTTTCGCGGAATCGAATTTTATGTTACAAACAACACTGACATTTTTTGAGCCAATTTACCGATATAGTTTCTGGAGCTAACCAAATGTCAGTTCTTAAACAAGTTGTCTTAAAAATTTTCTTACACAAATATCCAACAACTGCCAAGGCCGAGAAATGATTCATTTCTGCCGAGAAATGAATCAATATTTCCGAAGGCACGCAAAGATTAATCGCTTTGAAGTTTTTGAATTTGTAAGGCTCCGGCATTCAATTGGTTTAACAATCAAATAGTTTTCAAAACTATATATTTTTTTTAATTTAAAGTGAACGAAATAATAATTATTTTCTTCAGTGTGTTGTAAACATAAATGTTTGTTCTTACGCAAATAGAATTTCTTAACATAAATCAAAAATAAATTCCCAATGATTGCTTTCTGTATTATAGAATGAACTTTTCAGGCTGCCTTCGTACATTCTCATAAGTTATATGCATGTTACAAAGTAAAAAATCACAAAGTCAAGTTTTTCTTTCTTGTGTAACAGTGTGTGTATGTGTGTGTGCTTGTGTGTGTTTGTACAATAAAAGGTTTCAAGTGTAAAAACAACACGTTGCAGTCTAATACATCAAAGTGAATTTAACAATAAATTAAAAAATACCTTCTTCGTTTATTCTAACGCAAACACACATGCACACGCATGTTACATACATGCATGCCCAAATATTTTCAAAAAGAAAACTATTAAACTTACTCTCCCTCTCTCTCTCTCTCTCTCTCTCGCACACTCAGTCACAATGCAAGTGCTTTGCTGTTGTTCAAGCTTTAAAAACATTGTTTGGGATGAACTTTATTCAACGTGAACAACAAACAAGCAGAAGATTTGTGATGCGTTATTTAGCACCAAAAAAAAAACGAATTAAATTAAATTATTTCCTTAACGCTTTTAAGTTTTCGCTCAGCATAGTCTTTGTATTTTGTTCGAAATAAACAATTTTGCTTAATGCAATACACCCAAGTTGAAGAGAGATTTATTTAAATTAAAATTGCTTTGACAAATTTTCAGGACGCTAAAAGCTAAGAAAATTGGTTACATTCTGAAGTTGGCCTTTGTGCTTGGTCCTGTGTATCTATACTCTAGAGGTATTGCTTTTTTAGTTGTTCTTTTCCAAACAGTTGGGACTGCATTTCTTACATTACTTCAATTTATTTAACCTTCCTGCAAAAGATTAATATAAATTGATTTTATACTACATAGTAAAGTTGACCTCCTACCAATAGAAACGCTCAACAGATGTTAAGAAAAATGGTCCAATGACAACAAAAAAACAGAAAGGAATTGAAAACAAAAATTAAAGAAAAAAAATGAAATGTTTCATAACAATTGAAATTGAAATTTCATCTTAAGAGAAAAAACATAAAATATACAGTCAATTAGTTGGTGTGTTGTGATAAGCTCGAAATTATCATTATTTAAAACTTATAAAAATTATTTTTCAAAAACACTGCAAGCGCTTACAGAAAATATTTATGACACAGTGACTGCGGTATGGTTGCAAAACTGTTCTGAACCTAATTGGAATATTTTTTTTAAAAAAACTAATACCATGTTCAAACATGCGCCTTTATTGCGTAATTAAGAAATTTACTCAATTAGTGTCTTAATTAAGCTCAATTTTCCATACAAGAATTCAATTAAAAATTATGTAATTAGTAGCTCATTGCACTAATAATTGAGTTAAATTCCCAATGCAACCCTGGTAAAGTGTATTCAGTGAGCCAAAAAACGGTGTTAAACGACAACATCGAGGCACATCAACAAGGCTACTACATCACTAATACAACTACATGATGTTCTTCATGGCATTCTCTATATATAAAAAGAAATAAAAAAATTCACATGCACAAGCTTCCGCGAACAAAATTAACACAATACCAGCTGTGAAATGCTAATTGAGCGAGCTAAATTGCATATGTGTGAACACCAAAGTCTATAACTCAATTTAATTGCCTCAATTAAGAGGCGTGTGTGAATGTAGTACAACACTCAAGCAACGAATGCCTACCAATTAATTGTATTAATTGTGTTTCTTTAGAAAGGGATTGGTCTAAAAGAGACAGGTGGTGAAGTGGAAAGAGAAGCTTGCGTTCAACAACTCTGCTATTGAGTGCTATGTTTGTTTTTAGAACAGCGTTGCAGCATCTCTGACATTTTGTAGGCGCATTAACTGAAGTTAATATACCCATTTTATCATTGACTTCTAGCATGAATAGAAGCTAGTACATACCAGAAAAATTTATTGTATTGATTGGTATCAGCTGAATTCAAAACCCTATGAAAACGTTCCTCTTGTTTTGTCCCATAGTTGTATATGATCAAAGCACTCAGCTGTGAAGAGACCAAAGTTCGTTTAACACTTACGGCAGGGTTCTGACATGTGACCTAAGGACCTTGTGACACCAAGTCAGTAGCCCAAATAAAACGCATTAAACCATGATTTCTTTGTACTGAATATAACACGACCGACACCTTAGGAACGATTTCCTTGATCTTTGAAGCCAATGGTACGACGGTATTACATGTTGGGATGGCCGAGTCCTAAGGACTGTAAAGAACGTGCAAGAAAAAATGGTATTAATTATATTAGAGGAGCTCAGTGTTGGTGCAAATGGTCTTGCAAAGGGGCAAATGCAAAATACCGTAGCTTTTCTTTTGCGCTTTCGAAAGACCATTTGCATCAAATACTCAATTTAAAACTTAAGAATCCACAATTTTTGAAATTAAAGTTATAAGTTCGTTATAAGTTTTATTCCCATAAGCTTTCCATATCGAAAATTCACGTACTTCACTAATCTGAACACAATTCTGCTATATTTTGAATCAATTGTTTAATCAAAGAAACTGAAAACTCTTTTTGATTTAAAACAAAAGCAAGTAAGAGAGCTATATGCGGCCGTGGCGAATCTTTTATATCCTTCAGAATAGTATGAACTGCTAAAAATGTACTACAGATTTGATGAGGATTTTGCCTATCCATATAAATAGTTACGCTATATACTCTGCTGGTAATACCTAACTTTTTACTTGCGAAATTTTCGATCAAAGTGTTCATTTACTTTTGTTTCACACTCTCGTAGCAAACGAATGCACCTTATGTTTGTGAACAATTCATAGCCTGATCTACGATGTCGAATATTCACGTTCGCTTGAATTCTTATTGAAAAAAATTTATTTGAATCTCAGTAATGAACTGTTTAATGAATTTATTTTTTTTTTGTATTCAGCGCGTAAGTAAATAAATAAATTTCTAAAGAGGGCTGTTAGAAGCGCGCAATTCAGTTTTTTTTGCTATAAGCTTTTAAGCGAATGTTAACGTGCCAGACCGTGGACGGCCGGCAGTAAATGAAAATTCTATAAACTATCAAATATTTTAAACAAAAACGCAAAAAACACAAAAAATATAAGATATTGACCAATCGAGTTTGAATTTTGATCAAAATATATAAAGTGGGAGTGATTTAAGTAACTCGTATAAAAATCCTGCAGCAATAAATATTAAGATGGTCATAACTAGACACGTATAAACATTTTCATATTTTACACTGCCACCTAACTTGTAGCGATTATCAACTCCATTTGTTTGACAAATGTAGCAATCTTCCGTTTTATTGGACTTGAAAAGGTCAATATGCTTGTGGCCAGTCTTTAGGTTTCCGTTCCTTAAGTTTTAAAAGAGCAACAGCTACAAATGTATTCAGGATCTCACCACCTATTAACGCAGTATGAGCGGCAAAATAACGGTCAAAATCCTGGTTTTCAATTTAAGAATAAATTATTGAAGTAACTCCCATTTAAAGGATCAATTTAATCGCTCACGTACATGCAGTGAATTTTAATTTTAAATTAACATATTATAATAAAGTATTTGTAATCTTAGAACCATTCAACACACACAAGTTTTTTATAAAAATATTAATATATATATATATATATATATATATATATTTATATATATATATATCTTCCGAAAAAAATTTTCAATTTTAACAACTCTAATCTTAACTCTTATAAAAAAAATTTTAATGATTATTTTTCAAGTTTTATTTTTTGCCTAGAATATATTCGGCCTTCGAGATAATATTGACCGTAAATCACTTATAGGGTAGAAAGATTCTCATCTGTCTAAAGTAACTTTTTATATGAAACAAAATTTAATAAAACAAAATTTTATTTATTTCCCAAACAAACTATAAAACTCAAATAAATATAATTTTTAAAGCCAAAAGTAAAACCTTAACAATAATATTTTGTTTTTTTGTTTGTTATTAAACCAAATTATTATCTATAATTCATCTGCAAGTTTCTGTGTCAAAAACAGATTATAGTTGTGAGTGATTTCTTGTGGACAAATAGATAAATATTTGCTAATCTTAAGTGACTTCTTTTCTTTTGCTAATCTATGTTTACCTAAGAGATCACATGCTTAATTGTTACCTTGTTACCACATTTGTTTGAAACAAATAGACGAACCACAAATATGCACCACAGTGAAAGGATTAATATTATTTATAGGATTAACTTCAACAAACATTTATCTTTCCGTGCACAGTGTTCTGCGCTGTAAAACCACCTGTTAATTAATTTCCACCGATTAAGGATGAAGCACAAATTAACGCTATAGTAAAATATACACAAATTTCTACCTGGCCGCGCGAATATCCTTAACGTAAAAAAATTGGACTTTGTTTTTTAATACAGGTAGGGGCTGTTGTAAATATTTCCACCACTCTTAATAGAGTTAAATAAATCACGGATAAATTTGTTTATCTGATAAACTGCAATTATGATTATCTCAAAGGTGTTCATCCGCTGTAAGAGTATCAGAACAATTGTTAGAAGGGAGGTAAGCTTAAGATTTTCTAGCGCACAGTCTTATCAGAAAATATTTTTTTTACTTAACTGTATTTTAGAAAACATTTAATCGTCCAAAATAAAACGCAAGAAAAGTGAAATAAATTATATTATATAAATTAATTGTTGATAGTGGAGTTAAGACCAATTATTTTATTTAGGCAGTCGATTTCTGCACGTAAACCTTAGTGACTTTATACACACAAGATGGCGAAATGTGTGAAAATCCCAGTAACATCACCGGTCGACTCATACTCATGCACTCAAGTTTGCTGTTGAGCGCACTAACTAAATATATTTAGACTAAAGATATCTTACCTGAGCTTTTTCCTCTTCATCTTTCTAAACACAATATTTCAAGTAGGTATTTCTAAGCTGCAATACCACTTGCCACAGATCAAAAACAAAAATTGTTTATACCTCCGCACCGTTTACAAGTTAGAACAAATACTTAAGCCGTGGATTACACGTTGCACGTAAACATGTTTACGATCCCTGAGGTCATAAGTTTAGGTACCTGTGCGCTTGTACTACAGCCAGTACAAAATGTGTATATAAACTCGAAAAATTTTAGATGGCCGCATCACTGTTCTAACAAACATTAAACAGAGCAAAACAAACTATTCCAAGCAATGGACTTAAACAGTGTCAGCTATACATTGTTCCTCTATCGCGAGGAATTGCGCCGTTCCAAGCCAAGATTTTTACGCCTAACTCACACCAAAATCTCCCTGACGGATAAATTAATTTCAAAAGGTGTGAGAAATTTAAAGAAATGCTCAGATGAAGACTTAAAAGCCATTACTCGAGAACTGTTGTACAAGCGCAAACTTAATAATCAAATTCAAAAATGCAAGAAATCGAAAAAAACTGAGCTTAAGAATTGTACATCCAAATAATCAAAGCAGCTGGGAAAATTCGAAGATGACGAAAACTCAATAGAATTGGATAGACTGTTTAAGGTTGCTGCAATCACAAGGTCGGCCAAAGATGACGAGCTCTACGACAGAGTTTAAAACGATCCAAGACTTTCTGTATATGAATTATTTTAAGGCTGAAATAAAGATTTAATTCACGAAATTATGTTCCAGCAAAATGAAATTAGAAAATTGGTTAAAGTTTCATATTTTATTTTTATTTAAGTAAAATGTACATAATTATTTATTTATTTAAATTTATTCCAAAAAAAATTTAATAAAATAATTTTGTTTTTAAATTTAATTTAAAAAAAAATACTTCTCTTCATTTCTAAGCGAATTCAAAGGATATTCATAGTGGGTTGTAGGTATTTCGAGATTTTACATTGTGTTCTATAATACGGCGAGAACAATTATGCATTTCACAAATTCAAACCGAGTCCAAGGTATCTGGAAATAATAATTATTGCTGAATTTTCAAGGAAAGAAAAAATTATCAAACAAAAAATTATCGTAAACCATTTTCATTATTTTATACTTATAATTTTATAAAATTATATGGTTTTAAGATGATTGGTTTGGAATTTTTCCAGAATTAATTAATATTTTCTAATTAAAAATTCGAAGCTTGAAACAAAATCGACAACTCATCCGGCAAAAAAAAAATAAAATCAAAAAATAAAAGTTATTTCTACAAAAAAAAAAGAAAAAATTAAGAAATAACGACCATATTTCATTACGGTCCCTGGTTGTATAATAATTTTATACGAAAACTACCCATAAGGAAACTTCCATATTGTATTATAATTGAAGCGATTTAGCAATAGAAAGCGCTTGTGGATTAAACAATTCCTTTGCTCAATTTCCTCCATGGCTGCTTTATTTGCTGATATTATATTATTGACTTCCTCTTTATATTCAATGAGTAAGCTCCACCACAATCAGACATGCAAGTTATCTGAGACTCAACCAAATATATTGGCCATTATATTCCGTTAGAATAGTTCGATGATATTTAGATAGTTTTGTAATCTGAAATAATTTTGTGTGCATTTCGAAACCCCGCTTTGCCGAACAATTTTTTATTACTTCAAGGGTTATTTTGTTACACTGTTCTTTAATGAACTGTATAGTTTTTGAAAAAAGTTGTTGCAGAAACACTAGTATAAATATTTGGTCAATCAAAGTCTTTCATCTTTTATCGCCGATTCAGTTAATGTTTATTGTAGCCTTTGCAAAAAGTAAAAGGTCATGAATCTTGGACCGGTTGATCATCGCATTTTTTTCACTATTTGCAATCCGCAATATCGATCCACATGAAATAAACTTCATCCTTATCGAATTTGCTATAAAGACCCCCTACAGAAATTATCGACACGAAGACCGCAGTAAATTAAATTTAAAATTCAGATTTTGTCAAAGTCTAGTAGGGAAGTAGATTTTGTTTTGTATGGAACATCTGGTAAAAAGCAACTCGATTTTGTTCGAAATCCCGTAAGTAAGAGATTTCCGTGTAATGTAAATCCTCTATTATATTTGTGAAAAATAAAATGAAAATTTGGTAACTTATAAAAAGCGTTACCAAATACTTTTCAGAAGCAAGACGCAAAAGGACCGAAAATTCGAAAAACAAAGAACAAAACTATTGATCAATTTGTGATCAAAATTAAATAAAATTAAAGTGATTCCAGAGTTTTATATGAAAATTCCGCAGCTACCAAAAAACGTGTATAATGGCGGTTTGGTTCAAACTGTTCCACTTCCAATGAAAGCTGGGATGCTGCATACAAATTTTAAATAAATATTATTTCAGAAAAATAATTCAAGAAACATATGAAGTGCTGTTTTTCGAATCCTTTTATATTTGTATACATACATACGTACGTATGTACATATGTACTCGTATATACATTTATTCAACAGACATTTTGCATTGGCATTACAATCAGATTGTCTATATTATTCTATAAAGAAGTTTTATTTTTAACCTTTTTTGGCCAGGCTACATTTTTCGAATGCTATTGTGGATTGCGACCATGTCGGATTTTTAATAAATGTGTATGGCGTGTAGCCTGTTGGTTGAAGTTTGACCACAATTTAAAAAAAAGAGCTAGTGGGTTGACAAGCAGAGAAGAAAACTGTACTGAATTGTTTTACTCGATTATTAGGATAAAAATCTCCAATCCTCTTGTCGATGCTTGTACTTGAGACACGCAAATAATTAAATTAAATATGCACCCTATACGAGGTAGTTATCATCTTCATGTGCTTTTAAAACCTATTCAAATAACACGAGGTTGTCATCTCCATCAAATGTAACTTTAAAATCGTTCTGCACTATAATCTATTGCATCAACCCGAGAGTTTAATACACGGTTTGCTTGTATGACAATTGGAACAAAGGAATCATCAATATCCTTAGAATTAAAACTCTCATAACTAGGCACGGGTAGGTCCTCCAAATTAACTTACCGTCAAAACATTTGCATATTGTATACGGTCACGTCATTTGTTGTGATTACCAGCGACATTTGTTTAACAAATTTAACAGTTTTCCTTTTTGATGGACTTGAAACTGTTTAAATTTAAACAGCGACTTCTACAAATATATTCAGGGTCATACCAATGGTTCAAAGCCACTGCTCGCTTTTTTGCTAAAGAAGAATCTAAAGACGTTACAAAACTGATTTCGACTAATAGACGTTTTATTCTGAAAGGCAATCATTACAGGGATTATGCATTAGTCCGCCCAATAGCGACTAGTAATAAAGAGTCTTACTAAAAGTAATATTTGCACTTCAAAGTATTTGTGATCTTACAATAACTCAACATTGTAGAGTTGCATATCTTATTATTAGAAATTTATCATCTTAGCAAATAAATATATTCTTGGATTAAAATTCCGACAGGGTGTTTTGATGTAGATTTTTGAAACGAATTTCTGTCATCCCTTGTCAAGTTTGGTTTGGAGACAAATCGGTTTCGGATATGAGCCCTATTCAGTGTTCTTTCTCAAAAAATG
Source organism: Phania funesta (assembly GCA_963932375.1). Classification (NCBI taxonomy): domain Eukaryota; kingdom Metazoa; phylum Arthropoda; class Insecta; order Diptera; family Tachinidae; genus Phania; species Phania funesta. The sequence goes on along the minus strand of OZ010656.1, from coordinate 69,545,411 downwards.
AAACAAAAATATATCTCCAGAAGCACTTCTTTTGATTTTAACAAATCTGGTATTTCAGTATTAGTTAAACGCGCAGTAAGTAGCCATAACTTCTCATCTTTGTAGCACTGTTTAAAATTTTAAACTCGGGGCAAAAATGTGTATTCGAATTTCCTGACGATTGTTAAAGACCTCAAGCTTGCGAGTTAATTAATTAAACAAGATTAAAACGTAAAAAACTATTTTTTGTCTCTGCTTTTGTTGATATTTGTTTCATCAATTCGTGTTTAAATTAGTTGAACGTTTTGTTTATAACTACAAGTTACATATGCCATGTCTTTTGAAATGTTACAAAATATTTATCATCATTTCTTTGCACTCGATAGATAAAAAACGAAAAAAATTAGATTAGAAAAACAATATCATTTGAAAGAGGACACTTTTTTGTTAAATACTTTTTTTTAGTACTTCTAGCTGGATAACTGGCTGAACTTAATCCAAGTTTCACATATTACAGGTTACTATTTTATAAAATTGTCGCACTTTTTATATTTAATCAATATCTCCAAAAGCAACATAAGACTTTATAGCAACTTTAGTGTCATTTAGATTATTTTCTGGACAACACATTGTCTTGAAAAATGCAAACATATCATCCACACGATATTGCCGCCCAATTACTGTAGAATATGCAAGGGAAACTCTTGAGATTCTTGATTTGATATTTCGACAGGATGTTTTGATTTAGATTTTTATTCAGAACGAAAAATGACACTGATGATGGCACATAGCCGAAACCGGTTTGTCTTCAAACCAAACTTGACAAGGGATGACGGAAATTCGTTCCGAAACTCTTGAGATTGGTAATGAAAAAAAAAAAACGATATTGACTATCAAATTAAAGAGTTGAAAGCTTCAATTTTTGAAAATGATAGATGGAACGGTTTGTAGCAATATAACTGGTACAAAATCTATGATCGTGTCTTTCTTGTTATAGTTCAAGTCAACTGCATAACTTAGCAGAATTAAAACCTTTGTCAGTTAAAAACCTGGAATATGGAGTTTCAAATTTACATGCATGGGTCAAATCTCTTAAGAGTATGCTGCAAAGACAAAGATATGCAATTAAATAATAAAAACATTATACAAGAAAAGTTCAGAAGTATGTCGGCAATAATTTTCTATTAACCAAAGAAATTTCGATATTTTAAATCAGCATATCGGTCGGAGATATGGGCAAACATAAACATTTTACAGAATTTGTTGGCGCATTTGCAAAGATATAAATTTGTTATAAAGTCCCCCTACAGAAATGATCAACCCGAGGCCACCAGATAACTTACAGACCTAAATCTTGGACCAAATTTTAAATTTTCTAAAAAGCCCTAAATATTTTATAAATTAATTAAGGAAAATAAACTCCTTTGAAAACAGAAAATAAAAAAAATAATTGCAAAAAATTTGGAATTTTGCCAAAATTTTAAATTCACCATAAAATCGAAAAACTAGAATAAAAAAATAAGTGCAAAAAAATCAACATTTAATAAATTTTTTAATTTTACCAAAAACACACAAAATCATTATGGTAGGAAAAGCATCACAATTTTTAAAAAATCAATGTTAAACAAAGAAAAAATTCACCGAAATATTTAAAAATTATAAGAATTAAAACATTGTATCAAGACTCTCTATTAACCTGGCAACTAACCAAAAAAAAAATTCCCAATAATTTGACAATTAATAAAAAATACGAGCCTGCAACCAAAAGATTTCAAAAAAAAAAACTCGAAATTTTACTAAAAAAACAAACAAATTTACCAAATTTTTAAATTTCACCACAAAAATTTAAATTCCACTAAGTTTTTTAATTTAATCAAAATATTTCTTTATGAAAAACGTTGGAATTTAAGCAAAATTAATACTACACAAGGTCCAATAGACCCACATCCTGCAAAATATCTTAATTTTCGGGCACAAGTAATCAAAAACATTTTGAAAATTAGCAAAAAAAAAAATTTAACCAGCCAGAAATTGCGCCAAAATCTCTTAATGTGATAAAATATTCGGAATTTTACTAAAAATCCAATACCGCTGTTATCTGCTATTCACAAAAAAGTCGAAAATTTATAAAAAATCAATAAGCATTCAGAAAAAAGAAAAACAAGCCGATCGCAAATCCTTATATTAAAAAAAAGGAGAGTTTATATATAAATTTTTTCGTTCTCAGAACGAAAAATGAGGATGGCACATGGCCGAAACTGGTTTGTCACCAAACCAAACTTGACAAGGGATGAGGGAAATTTGTTTCAAAAATCTACATCAAAACACCCTGTCGGATATCAAATCAAGAGAGTTTAAGTGTAAAATAAGACGCCTAAAACCGGAGGCCAAAATTAAATATCGCAAACAATAATTTGCACCGAAAATAACCGGTGGTAAATTTTTTGTGGTTAATATTTTTGTGAAGAATTTTTGAAAACCAGATGAAGAATATTAGTAGTAGTACACTGTTTAAAAGTTTGAAGTTTTTTGTTAAATTATATCCATCGTATAAAATGACACCACGCCCCAAAGTTTTGAGAGTATCAAAGCTACCAATTGGAATGTTATTGCAAAAAACTCAAGACGCTATGAACAAAATGTTTAAAAAGGAAAGAATATATAATGCACGAAGATGCGGAAGAAGCAAGAATATTCGAAACATATTTAACATTTTCGTGGTTAATTCAAACCCTGTAGTATCACAACAACATAGAAAAAATAGAAAAAGCTAAAACGCCGTTGCAAATAATTTGTTTGCTGAAGTATGGACAAGGCTTCGACGAGAGCAGCTCAGATGAAAGCAGCATTGTTCAAAACATCCCAGAGGACTCTAATTCAAATCAAGATTCTGACTAGATAAACATAAAAACTTGTACTCATGTTGAAAGCAAAATGTATTTAAAAAGTAATAATTGTTACAAGTACTGAACAATTTTCCAAAATGAAACTATTTGTTTTATATCCCAGTGGTTTTTTGAAGGCTTTGATAAGTTAATATATTTTAAATCTATCAGAATTATATTTCCACTGATACCAGCAGGTACTACTAGAGATGGTTGATATATCGCGCCATTTCACATAGTCTCACCCTTACGATTAATACACAATGCAATACTATAAAACGTTTGCGAAATGCATAATTGTTCTCGCCGTATTATAGAACACAATGTAAGATCTCGAAATACCTACAACCCACTATGAATATCCTTTGAATTCGCTTAGAAATGAAGAGAAGTATTTTTATTAAAGTTAAAAACAAAATTATTTTATTAAACCTTTTTTGGAATAAATTTAAATAAATAAATAATTATGTACAATTTACTTAAATAAAAATATTTACTTAATGAAACTTTAACAAATTTTCTAATTTCATTTTGCTGGAACATAATTTCGTGAATTAAATCTTTATTGAATCGTTTTAAACTCTATCGTAGAGCTCGTCATCTTTGGCCGACCTTGTGACTGCAGCAACCTCAAACAGTCTATCCAATTCTATTGAGTTTTCGTCATCTTCGAATGTTCACAGCTGCTTGGATTAGTTGGATGTACATTTTTTATTCCCAGTTTCTTTCGATTTCTTGCATTTTTGAATTTGATTATTAAGTTTCCGCTTATACAACAGTTCTCGAGTGATGGCTTTTAAGTCTTCATCTGAGCATTTCTTTATATTTCGCACACCTTTTGAAATTAATTTATCCGTCAGGGAGATTTTTGTGTGAGTTAGGCGTAAAAATCTTGGCTTGGAACGGCGCAATTCCTCGCGATAGAGGAACAATGTATAGCTGACACTGTTTAAGTCCATTGCTTAGAATAGTTTGTTTTGCTCTGTTTAATGTTTGTTAAAACACTGATGCTGCTAACTAAAATTTCAGGAGTTTATATACGCATTTTGCAAACCAAGGTAACGGATATATGTTTTAAGAGGTATAAACAATTGTTGTTTTTGGTCTGTGGCAGGTGAGATGCAGCGTAGGAACAAATTTTTTGTGTAGAGCGATGAAGAGGAAAAAGCACAGGTAAGATACCTTTAGCCTAGTTAGTGCGCTAGAAAATCTTATGCTTTTTATGCCTTCGTGGGACGGGAGCTTACCTCCCATCGAATAATTGTTCTGATACTCTTACAACGGATGAACACCTTTGAGATAATAATAATTGCAATTTACCAGTTAAATAAATTTATCCATGATTTATTTAACTCTATTAAATGCGGTGCAAATATTCACAACTGCCCCTACCTGAGTTAAAAAATAAAATCGTTTCCTCATTAAGGACTTTCGCGCGGCCAGGTAGAAATTTTTGTATATTTTACTATAGCGTTAATTTGTGCTTCATCCTAAATCGGTGGAAATTAATTAACAGGTGGTTTTACCTAACCGTTAAACTAATGCTTATGGCTGGGAAACACAAACACACAGTTTGAATTTTGCAAATATTTTTACAGCGCAGAACACTGTGCACAGAAAGATAATTGTTTGTTGAAGTTAATCCTGTAAATAAAATTAATCCTCTTACTTGTGGGTCGTCTATTTGTTTCAAATAAATGCGGTTGCAAGGTCACAATTAAGCGTGCGATCTCATAGGTAAACTAAGCATAGGTAAATTAGCAAAAGAAAAGAAGTCTCTTAAGATTAAAAAAATATTTACCTATTTGTCCACAAGTTGTCACTGACTACTATAAGCTGTTTTTTTTAGAAACATTGTAACCCCTGTCACAGAAACTTCCAGATGAATTACAGATAATTATTTGGTTTAATAACAGTAAGCAGTAAAAAATTATTTTTGAAATGACTTTGCATAGGTTGTAGACTTACTTGAGTATATAATTTGAAAATAGTAGAAAATTGATTACAAAATCGAAAGTTATTAAAAAAACCTTTTTTGGGATTCGTGGAAGAAAATGTTGTAACTATTTCACTTTGCAGGGACCGTTACGGTTATAAGTTTTATAGAAAAAAACTGATCATTTTTTAAGTTTTATTTTTTGCTTGAAAAATGTTGGCACTTTCGAAATAATATCAACCTTAAATCAGTTATAGGGTAGAAAGAAAATCCTCTCTTGTTATATGACAGAAATTAAGCAAAACAATAGTTTTTTGTTCTTTTCCAAACAAAGTATAAAACTTTACAAGAATAAATAATATTTTTAAAGCAAATTGTAAAATTTCAACAATAATAATTAGAATTTTTTGATAAAACTGAAACAAATAAAAATTTGTGAAACCAAAAGTAGTTGGGTTAATAAGAATTACGTTAGTGTATTTAATTATGATCTTATTAGTTGAAATAATTTAAAATTTTTTCCACGAATCCCAAAAAGAGTTTTTTAATAACTTTCGATTTTGAGAATGTAATCAATTTTCTACTATTTTCAAATTATATACTCACGAAAGCCTACAACAAAGTCAATTAAAAAAATAATTTTTTACTGCTTACTGTTATTAAACCAAATAATTATCTGTAATTCATCTGGAAGTTTCTGTGACAGGGGGTTACAATGTTTCTAAAAAAAACAGCTTATAGTAGTCAGTGACAACTTGTGGACAAATAGGTAAATATTTTTTTAATCTTAAGAGACTTCTTTTCTTTTGCTAATTTACCTATGAGATCGCACGCTTAATTGTGACCTTGCAACCGCATTTATTTGAAACAAATAGACGACCCACAAGTAAGAGGATTAATTTTATTTACAGGATTAACTTCAACAAACAATTATCTTTCTGTGCACAGTGTTCTGCGCTGTAAAAATATTTGCAAAATTCAAACTGTGTGTTTGTGTTTCCCAGCCATAAGCATTAGTTTAACGGTTAGGTAAAACCACCTGTTAATTAATTTCCACCGATTTAGGATGAAGCACAAATTAACGCTATAGTAAAATATACACAAATTTCTACCTGACTGCGCGAATGTCCTTAATGTGAAAAATTGCACTTTGTTTTTTAACTCAGGTAGGGGCTGTTGTAAATATTTCCACCGCTCTTAAAAGAGTTAAATAAATCACGGATAAATTTATTTATCCCTTGTAAGAGTACCAGAAAAATTTTTCCAAGACCGGTAATCTCGCATCCCACGAAGGCATAAAAAGCTTAAGCTTTTCTATCAGAAAATATTTTTTTACTTAACTGTATTTTAGAAAACATTTAATCGTCGAAAATAAAACGCAAGAAAAGTGAAATAAATTGTATTCCGACGGCATTGTGGCACACAAAATGTATGTAAATTAATTGTTGATAGTGGAGTTAAGACCAATTATTATTCAGGCAGTCGATTTCTGCACGTCGACCTTAGTGACTTTATACACACAAGAGAGTGAAATATGTGATAATCCCAGTAACATAATCTTCCTCAATATTTACACCGCTCGACTCATACTCATGCACTCAAGTTTGCTGTTGGGCGCACTAACTACGCTAAAGATATCTTACCTGAGCTTTTTCCTCTTCATCGTTCTACGCAACAAATTTCAAAGAGGTATTTCTTTAAAATTCCACCCCTACATCCTAAGCTGCAATACCACTTGCCACAGACCAAAAACGAAAATTGTTTATACCTCTTAAAACACGCACCGTTTATAAGTTAAAACAAATACTTAAGCCGATGATTACACGTTGCACGTAAATAAGTTAACGATCCCTTAGGTCATGAGTTTAGGTACCTGTGCGCTTGCCTTTGTTTGCAAAATGCGTATATAAACTCGTGAAATTTTAGATGGCAGCATCAGTGTTTTAACAAACATTAAACAGAGCAAAACAAACTATTCTAAGCAATGGACTTAAACAGTGTCAGCTATACATTGTTCCTCTATCGCGAGGAATTGCGCCGTTCCAAGCCAAGATTTTTACGCCTAACTCACACAAAAATCTCCCTGACGGATAAATTAATTTCAAAAGGTGTGCGAAATATAAAGAAATGCTCAGATGAAGACTTAAAAGCCATCACTCGAGAACTGTTGTATAAGCGGAAACTTAATAATCAAATTCAAAAATGCAAGAAATCGAAAGAAACTGGGAATAAAAAATGTACATCCAACTAATCCAAGCAGCTGTGAACATTCGAAGATGACGAAAACTCAATAGAATTGGATAGACTGTTTGAGGTTGCTGCAGTCACAAGGTCGGCCAAAGATGACGAGCTCTACGATAGAGTTTAAAACGATTCAATAAAGATTTAATTCACGAAATTATGTTCCAGCAAAATGAAATTAGAAAATTTGTTAAAGTTTCATTAAGTAAATATTTTTATTTAAGTAAATTGTACATAATTATTTATTTATTTAAATTTATTCCAAAAAAGGTTTAATAAAATAATTTTGTTTTTAACTTTAATAAAAATACTTCTCTTCATTTCTAAGCGAATTCAAAGGATATTCATAGTGGGTTGTAGGTATTTCGAGATCTTACATTGTGTTCTATAATACGGCGAGAACAATTATGCATTTCACAAACGTTTTATAGTATTGCATTGTGTATTAATCGTAAGGGTGAGACTATGTGAAATGGCGCGATATATCAACCATCTCTAGTAGTACCTGCTGGTATCAGTGGAAATATAATTCTGATAGATTTAAAATATATTAACTTATCAAAGCCTTCAAAAAACCACTGGGATATAAAACAAATAGTTTCATTTTGGAAAATTGTTCAGTACTTGTAACAATTATTACTTTTTAAATACATTTTGCTTTCAACATGAGTACAAGTTTTTATGTTTATCTAGTCAGAATCTTGATTTGAATTAGAGTCCTCTGGGATGTTTTGAACAATGCTGCTTTCATCTGAGCTGCTCTCGTCGAAGCCTTGTCCATACTTCAGCAAACAAATTATTTGCAACGGCGTTTTAGCTTTTTCTATTTTTTCTATGTTGTTGTGATACTACAGGGTTTGAATTAACCACGAAAATGTTAAATATGTTTCGAATATTCTTGCTTCTTCCGCATCTTCGTGCATTATATATTCTTTCCTTTTTAAACATTTTGTTCATAGCGTCTTGAGTTTTTTGCAATAACATTCCAATTGGTAGCTTTGATACTCTCAAAACTTTGGGGCGTGGTGTCATTTTATACGATGGATATAATTTAACAAAAAACTTCAAACTTTTAAACAGTGTACTACTACTAATATTCTTCATCTGGTTTTCAAAAATTCTTCACAAAAATATTAACCACAAAAAATTTACCACCGGTTATTTTCGGTGCAAATTATTGTTTGCGATATTTAATTTTGGCCTCCGGTTTTAGGCGTCTTATTTTACACTTAAACTCTCTTGATTTGATATCCGACAGGGTGTTTTGATGTAGATTTTTGAAACAAATTTCCCTCATCCCTTGTCAAGTTTGGTTTGGTGACAAACCAGTTTCGGCCATGTGCCATCCTCATTTTTCGTTCTGAGAACGAAAAAATTTATATATAAACTCTCCTTTTTTTTAATATAAGGATTTGCGATCGGCTTGTTTTTCTTTTTTCTGAATGCTTATTGATTTTTTATAAATTTTCGACTTTTTTGTGAATAGCAGATAACAGCGGTATTGGATTTTTAGTAAAATTCCGAATATTTTATCACATTAAGAGATTTTGGCGCAATTTCTGGCTGGTTAAATTTTTTTTTTTTGCTAATTTTCAAAATGTTTTTGATTACTTGTGCCCGAAAATTAAGATATTTTGCAGGATGTGGGTCTATTGGACCTTGTGTAATATTAATTTTGCTTAAATTCCAACGTTTTTCATAAAGAAATATTTTGATTAAATTAAAAAACTTAGTGGAATTTAAATTTTTGTGGTGAAATTTAAAAATTTGGTAAATTTGTTTGTTTTTTTAGTAAAATTTCGAGTTTTTTTTTTTGAAATCTTTTGGTTGCAGGCTCGTATTTTTTATTAATTGTCAAATTATTGGGAATTTTTTTTTTGGTTAGTTGCCAGGTTAATAGAGAGTCTTGATACAATGTTTTAATTCTTATAATTTTTAAATATTTCGGTGAATTTTTTCTTTGTTTAACATTGATTTTTTAAAAATTGTGATGCTTTTCCTACCATAATGATTTTGTGTGTTTTTGGTAAAATTAAAAAATTTATTAAATGTTGATTTTTTTGCACTTATTTTTTTATTCTAGTTTTTCGATTTTATGGTGAATTTAAAATTTTGGCAAAATTCCAAATTTTTTGCAATTATTTTTTTTATTTTCTGTTTTCAAAGGAGTTTATTTTCCTTAATTAATTTATAAAATATTTAGGGCTTTTTAGAAAATTTAAAATTTGGTCCAAGATTTAGGTCTGTAAGTTATCTGGTGGCCTCGGGTTGATCATTTCTGTAGGGGGACTTTATAACAAATTTATATCTTTGCAAATGCGCCAACAAATTCTGTAAAATGTTTATGTTTGCCCATATCTCCGACCGATATGCTGATTTAAAATATCGAAATTTCTTTGGTTAATAGAAAATTATTGCCGACATACTTCTGAACTTTTCTTGTATAATGTTTTTATTATTTAATTGCATATCTTTGTCTTTGCAGCATACTCTTAAGAGATTTGACCCATGCATGTAAATTTGAAACTCCATATTCCAGGTTTTTAACTGACAAAGTTTTTAATTCTGCTAAGTTATGCAGTTGACTTGAACTATAACAAGAAAGACACGATCATAGATTTTGTACCAGTTATATTGCTACAAACCGTTCCATCTATCATTTTCAAAAATTGAAGCTTTCAACTCTTTAATTTGATAGTCAATATCGTTTTTTTTTTCATTACCAATCTCAAGAGTTTCGGAACGAATTTCCGTCATCCCTTGTCAAGTTTGGTTTGAAGACAAACCGGTTTCGGCTATGTGCCATCATCAGTGTCATTTTTCGTTCTGAATAAAAATCTAAATCAAAACATCCTGTCGAAATATCAAATCAAGAATCTCAAGAGTTTCCCTTGCATATTCTACAGTAATTGGGCGGCAATATCGTGTGGATGATATGTTTGCATTTTTCAAGACAATGTGTTGTCCAGAAAATAATCTAAATGACACTAAAGTTGCTATAAAGTCTTATGTTGCTTTTGGAGATATTGATTAAATATAAAAAGTGCGACAATTTTATAAAATAGTAACCTGTAATATGTGAAACTTGGATTAAGTTCAGCCAGTTATCCAGCTAGAAGTACTAAAAAAAAGTATTTAACAAAAAAGTGTCCTCTTTCAAATGATATTGTTTTTCTAATCTAATTTTTTTCGTTTTTTATCTATCGAGTGCAAAGAAATGATGATAAATATTTTGTAACATTTCAAAAGACATGGCATATGTAACTTGTAGTTATAAACAAAACGTTCAACTAATTTAAACACGAATTGATGAAACAAATATCAACAAAAGCAGAGACAAAAAATAGTTTTTTACGTTTTAATCTTGTTTAATTAATTAACTCGCAAGCTTGAGGTCTTTAACAATCGTCAGGAAATTCGAATACACATTTTTGCCCCGAGTTTAAAATTTTAAACAGTGCTACAAAGATGAGAAGTTATGGCTACTTACTGCGCGTTTAACTAATACTGAAATACCAGATTTGTTAAAATCAAAAGAAGTGCTTCTGGAGATATATTTTTGTTTCATTTTTTGAGAAAGAACACTGAATAGGGCTCATATCCGAAACCGATTTGTCTCCAAACCAAACTTGACAAGGGATGACAGAAATTCGTTTCAAAAATCTACATCAAAACACCCTGTCGGAATTTTAATCCAAGAATATATTTATTTGCTAAGATGATAAATTTCTAATAATAAGATATGCAACTCTACAATGTTGAGTTATTGTAAGATCACAAATACTTTGAAGTGCAAATATTACTTTTAGTAAGACTCTTTATTACTAGTCGCTATTGGGCGGACTAATGCATAATCCCTGTAATGATTGCCTTTCAGAATAAAACGTCTATTAGTCGAAATCAGTTTTGTAACGTCTTTAGATTCTTCTTTAGCAAAAAAGCGAGCAGTGGCTTTGAACCATTGGTATGACCCTGAATATATTTGTAGAAGTCGCTGTTTAAATTTAAACAGTTTCAAGTCCATCAAAAAGGAAAACTGTTAAATTTGTTAAACAAATGTCGCTGGTAATCACAACAAATGACGTGACCGTATACAATATGCAAATGTTTTGACGGTAAGTTAATTTGGAGGACCTACCCGTGCCTAGTTATGAGAGTTTTAATTCTAAGGATATTGATGATTCCTTTGTTCCAATTGTCATACAAGCAAACCGTGTATTAAACTCTCGGGTTGATGCAATAGATTATAGTGCAGAACGATTTTAAAGTTACATTTGATGGAGATGACAACCTCGTGTTATTTGAATAGGTTTTAAAAGCACATGAAGATGATAACTACCTCGTATAGGGTGCATATTTAATTTAATTATTTGCGTGTCTCAAGTACAAGCATCGACAAGAGGATTGGAGATTTTTATCCTAATAATCGAGTAAAACAATTCAGTACAGTTTTCTTCTCTGCTTGTCAACCCACTAGCTCTTTTTTTTAAATTGTGGTCAAACTTCAACCAACAGGCTACACGCCATACACATTTATTAAAAATCCGACATGGTCGCAATCCACAATAGCATTCGAAAAATGTAGCCTGGCCAAAAAAGGTTAAAAATAAAACTTCTTTATAGAATAATATAGACAATCTGATTGTAATGCCAATGCAAAATGTCTGTTGAATAAATGTATATACGAGTACATATGTACATACGTACGTATGTATGTATACAAATATAAAAGGATTCGAAAAACAGCACTTCATATGTTTCTTGAATTATTTTTCTGAAATAATATTTATTTAAAATTTGTATGCAGCATCCCAACTTTCATTGGAAGTGGAAGAGTTTGAACCAAACCGCCATTATACACGTTTTTTGGTAGCTGCGGAATTTTCATATAAAACTCTGGAATCACTTTAATTTTATTTAATTTTGATCACAAATTGATCAATAGTTTTGTTCTTTGTTTTTCGAATTTTCGGTCCTTTTGCGTCTTGCTTCTGAAAAGTATTTGGTAACGCTTTTTATAAGTTACCAAATTTTCATTTTATTTTTCACAAATATAATAGAGGATTTACATTACACGGAAATCTCTTACTTACGGGATTTCGAACAAAATCGAGTTGCTTTTTACCAGATGTTCCATACAAAACAAAATCTACTTCCCTACTAGACTTTGACAAAATCTGAATTTTAAATTTAATTTACTGCGGTCTTCGTGTCGATAATTTCTGTAGGGGGTCTTTATAGCAAATTCGATAAGGATGAAGTTTATTTCATGTGGATCGATATTGCGGATTGCAAATAGTGAAAAAAATGCGATGATCAACCGGTCCAAGATTCATGACCTTTTACTTTTTGCAAAGGCTACAATAAACATTAACTGAATCGGCGATAAAAGATGAAAGACTTTGATTGACCAAATATTTATACTAGTGTTTCTGCAACAACTTTTTTCAAAAACTATACAGTTCATTAAAGAACAGTGTAACAAAATAACCCTTGAAGTAATAAAAAATTGTTCGGCAAAGCGGGGTTTCGAAATGCACACAAAATTATTTCAGATTACAAAACTATCTACATATCATCGAACTATTCTAACGGAATATAATGGCCAATATATTTGGTTGAGTCTCAGATAACTTGCATGTCTGATTGTGGTGGAGCTTACTCATTGAATATAAAGAGGAAGTCAATAATATAATATCAGCAAATAAAGCAGCTACTAATGAAATTGAGCAAAAGAATTGTTTAATCCACAAGCGCTTTCTATTGCTAAATCGCTTCAATTATAATACAATATGGAAGTTTCCTTATGGGTAGTTTTCGTATAAAATTATTATACAACCAGGGACCGTAATGAAATATGGTCGTTATTTCTTAATTTTTTCTTTTTTTTTGTAGAAATAACTTTTATTTTTTGATTTTATTTTTTTTTTTGCCGGATGAGTTGTCGATTTTGTTTCAAGCTTCGAATTTTTAATTAGAAAATATTAATTAATTCTGGAAAAATTCCAAACCAATCATCTTAAAACCATATAATTTTATAAAATTATAAGTATAAAATAATGAAAATGGTTTACGATAATTTTTTGTTTGATAATTTTTTCTTTCCTTGAAAATTCAGCAATAATTATTATTTCCAGATACCTTGGACTCGGTTTGAATTTGTGAAATGCATAATTGTTCTCGCCGTATTATAGAACACAATGTAAAATCTCGAAATACCTACAACCCACTATGAATATCCTTTGAATTCGCTTAGAAATGAAGAGAAGTATTTTTTTTTAAATTAAATTTAAAAACAAAATTATTTTATTAAATTTTTTTTGGAATAAATTTAAATAAATAAATAATTATGTACATTTTACTTAAATAAAAATAAAATATGAAACTTTAACCAATTTTCTAATTTCATTTTGCTGGAACATAATTTCGTGAATTAAATCTCTATTGCAGCCTTAAAATAATTCATATACAGAAAGTCTTGGATCGTTTTAAACTCTGTCGTAGAGCTCGTCATCTTTGGCCGACCTTGTGACTGCAGCAACCTCAAACAGTCTATCCAATTCTATTGAGTTTTCGTCATCTTCAAATGTTCACAGCTGCTTGGATTAGTTGGATGTACATTTTTTATGCCCAGTTTCTTTCGATTTCTTGCATTTTTGAATTTGATTATTAAGTTTGCGCTTGTACAACAGTTCTCGAGTGATGGCTTTTAAGTCTTCATCTGAGCATTTCTTTAAATTTCTCACACCTTTTGAAATTAATTTATCCGTCAGCGAGATTTTTGTGTGAGTTAGGCGTAAAAATCTTGGCTTGGAACGGCGCAATTCCTCACGGTAGAGGAACAATGTATAGCTGACACTGTTTAAGTCCATTGCTTAGAATAGTTTGTTTTGCTCTGTTTAATGTTTGTTAGAACACTGATGCTGCTAATTAAAATTTCACGAGTTTATATACAAATTTTGCAAACGAAGGTAACGGCTATAGGGCGAGCGCACAGGTACCTAAACCTCTGACCTAAATAAGTGTTTGTTCTAACTTGTAAACGGTGCGTGTTTTAAGAGGTATAAACAATTGTTGTTTTTGGTCTGTGGCAGGTGAGATGCAGCGTAGGAAGAAATTTTTTGTGTAGAGCGATGAAGAGGAAAAAGCACAGGTAAGATACCTTTAGACTAGTTAGTGCGCTAGAAAATCTTATGCTTTTTATGCTTTCGTGGGATGAGAGCTTACCTCCCTTCGAATAATTGTTCTGATACTCTTACAGCGGATGAACACCTTTACCAGTTAAATATATTTATCCATGATTTATTTAACTCGATTAATTGCGGTGGACATATTTACGACAGCCCCTACCTGTATTAAAAAACAAAGTCTAATTTTTTCACGTTAAGGACATTCGTGCGGACAGGTAGAAATTTGTGTATATTTTGTTATAGCATTAATTTGAGCATCATCCCAAATCGGTGAAAATTAATTTACAGGTGGTTTTACCTAACCGCTAAACTAATGCTTATGGCTGAGAAACACAACCACTGAACACTGTGCTCAGAAAGGTAATTGTTTCTTGAGGTTACGTTCATTAATCCTGTAAATAAAATTAATCCTTTTACTGTGGCTCATATTTGTTTCAAATAAATGTGGTAACAAGGTAACAATTAAGCGTGCGATCTCATAGGTAAACTTAGATTAGCAAAATAAAAGAAGTCACTTAAAATTTGTCCACAAGTAGTAACTCATAACTATAAGCTGTTTTTTTTTAGAAACATTGTAACCCCCTGTCACAGAAACTTCCAAATGAATTATAGACAATAATTTGGTTTAATTACACCGTGTAGCAGTAAAAAATTATTTTTGAAATGACTTTGTATAGGTTGTAGGCTTACTTGAGTATATAATTTGAAAATCGTAGAAAATTGATTACAAAATCGAAAGTTATTAAAAAAAACCTTTTTTGGGATTCGTGGAAGAAAATGTTGTAACTATTTCACTTTACAGGGACCGTTACGGTTATAAGTTTTATAGAAAAAAACTGATAATTTTTTAAGTTTTATTTTTTGCTTGGAAAATGTTGGCACTTTCGAAATAATATCAACCTTAAATCAGTTATAGGGTAGAAAGAAAATCCTCTCTTGTTATATGACAGAAATTAAGCAAAACAATAGTTTTTTGTTCTTTTCCAAACAAAGTATAAAACTTTACATGAATAAATAATATTTTTAAAGCAAATTGTAAAATTTCAACAATAATAATTAGAATTTTTTGATAAAACTGAAACAAATAAAAATTTGTGAAACCAAAAGTAGTTGGGTTAATAAGAATTACGTTAGTGTATTTAATTATGATCTTATTAGTTGAAATAATTTAAAATTTTTTCCACGAATCCCAAAAAGAGTTTTTTAATAACTTTCGATTTTGAGAATGTAATCAATTTTCTACTATTTTCAAATTATATACTCACGAAAGCCTACAACAAAGTCAATTAAAAAAATAATTTTTTACTGCTTACTGTTATTAAACCAAATAATTATCTGTAATTCATCTGGAAGTTTCTGTGACAGGGGGTTACAATGTTTCTAAAAAAAACAGCTTATAGTAGTCAGTGACAACTTGTGGACAAATAGGTAAATTTTTTTTTTAGTCTTAAGAGACTTCTTTTCTTTTGCTAATTTACCTATGCTTAGTTTACCTATGAGATCGCACGCTTAATTGTGACCTTGCAACCGCATTTATTTGAAACAAATAGACGACCCACAAGTAAGAGGATTAATTTTATTTACAGGATTAACTTCAACAAACAATTATCTTTCTGTGCACAGTGTTCTGCGCTGTAAAAATATTTGCAAAATTCAAACCGTGTGTTTGTGTTTCCCAGCCATAATCATTAGTTTAACGGTTAGGTAAAACCACCTGTTAATTAATTTCCACCGATTTAGGATGAAGCACAAATTAACGCTATAGTAAAATATACACAAATTTCTACCTGACTGCGCGAATGTCCTTAATGTGAAAAATTGCACTTTGTTTTTTAACTCAGGTAGGGGCTGTTGTAAATATTTCCACCGCTCTTAAAAGAGTTAAATAAATCACGGATAAATTTATTTAACTGATAAATTGCAAATATTATTATCTCAAAGGTGATCATCCCTTGTAAGAGTACCAGAAAAATTTTTCCAAGACAGGTAATCTCGCATCCCACGAAGGCATAAAAAGCTTAAGATTTTCTAGCGCTCGGTCTCATTAGCAAATACTTTTTCTACTTAACTATATTTTAGAAAACATTTAATCGTCCAAAATAATATTTTGGTGAAAATGCAACGAAATTTTAAAACTAAACAATTGTCGCTGGCATTTTGCAACCGGTAAACTACTTTATTTTAAATATATGTCAGCATTATCTCATGGAAATGTGGCTAAAAATGAGATCTTTAGAAAAAGCGAGAAAAGTGAAATAAATTGTATTCCGACGGCATTGTGGCACACAAAATGTATGTAAATTAATTGTTGACAGTGGAGTTAAGACCAATTATTATTCAGGCAGTCGATTTCTGCACGTCGACCTTAGTGACTTTATACACACAAGAGAGTGAAATGTGTGATAATCCCAGTAACATAATCTTCCTCAATATTTACACCGCTCGACTCATACTCATGCACTCAAGTTTGCTGTTGGGCGCACTAACTAGGCTAAAGATATCTTACCTGAGCTTTTTCCTCTTCATCTTTCTAAACACAATATTTCAAGTAGGTATTTCTAAGCTGCAATACCACTTGCCACAGATCAAAAACATAAATTGTTTATACCTCCGCACCGTTTACAAGTTAGAACGATCCCTGTGGTCATAAGTTTATGTACCTGTGCGCTTGTACTACAGCCAGTACAAAATGTCTATATAAACTCGTGAAATTTTAGTTAGCAGCATCAGTGTTCTAACAAACATTAAACAGAGCAAAACAAACTATTCCAAGCAATGGACTTAAACAGTGTCAGCTATACATTGTTCCTCTATCGCGAGGAATTGCGCCGTTCCAAGCCAAGATTTTTACGCCTAACTCACACCAAAATCTCGCTGACGGATAAATTAATTTCAAAAGGTGTGAGAAATTTAAAGAAATGTTCAGATGAAGACTTAAAAGCCATCACTCGAGAACTGTTGTATAAGCGGAAACTTAATAATCAAATTCAAAAATGCAAGAAATCGAAAAAAACTGAGCTTAAGAATTGTACATCCAAATAATCAAAGCAGCTGGGAAAATTCGAAGATGACGAAAACTCAATAGAATTGGATAGACTGTTTGAGGTTGCTGCAGTCACAAGGTCGGCCAAAGATGACGAGCTCTACGACAGAGTTTAAAACGATTCAAAACTTTCTGTATATGAATTATTTTAAGGCTGCAATAGAGATTTAATTCACGAAATTATGTTCCAGCAAGATGAAATTAGAAAATTGGTTAAAGTTTCATTAAGTAAATATTTTTATTTAAGTAAAATGTACATAATTATTTATTTATTCAAATTTATTCCACAAAAGGTTTAATAAAATAATTTTGTTTTTAAATTTAATTTAAAAAAACACTTCTCTTCATTTCTAAGCGAATTCAAAGGTCTTGCGTTCTCTGTTATCTTGCTGCGAGAAAAATTATGGAAATCAAAAAACCCTTTATAGTATTGCATCGTGTATTAATTCAGAATCTTCATTTGAATGGGATGTTTTGAACAATGCTGCTTTCATTTGGGCTGCTCTCGTCGAAGCCTTGCCCGTGCTTTAGCAAACAAATTATTTGCAAATCTGTTTTAGCTTTCCTTTTATTTTCTGTGTTGTGATACTACGGGGTCTGAATTAAAAAAGAACAAGTTAAATATGCTTTGAATATTCCCGCTTCTTTGTGCATTAAATTCTCTTACTTTTTTAAAAGTTTTATTCATAGCCTCATGAGCTTCATCTGATAACATTCCGATTGGAAAATTATTGGCAATAGAAAAAGATAAGAAAACTTTGTTCACACCTAAACACTGTATTTCAAATATATTTTTTAAACCTGAATGCTTCTTAACTCTTTCGGGAAAAATTTACAAAAAAAACAAGCAAAACCGAAATCCTTAAAAATCCTTCTTCAGCAACAATTTTATCACGACCATAGTCATCAATATATTGACTATCTTATTTATCATTCTCAACACATACAATGACAATGATGTTGACGATGATGATGGGAAGATTTCATTTTTGGCATTTTTTCCGTTTGAATTGCCTTCATATCGAGGAGGTTTTATATGTTAATTGTACAAGTAGGAATATTTGTAAGAGTGTCTAAATCTTTCCAACTGTTGAGCATTTCCGCAAAGAAAGTAAGAAAAGAGGAAAAAATACTAACCAAAAATTAACAGATTTTTTATATTTTTGGGTTTTGTTTTTTTGGTCATGGCCTTTATCTACTACTCTTCAGTATTTATATCCGCCGGAAGTTAAAATAATAGTAAACCTTGTTACTTCCCATATACCAAACTTTCTTTTCTCTAAAAAGAAAAAGCAAACAATTTCCTACTTTCTTTGGTTCTCGTATCTACGTGTAGTTATACAAACTCATATAATTGCATAAGTACAGTGAGAGAGAAAAGCAGGCGGACATGATTGTTGTGTTCATATTATAATGAATTATCCGGTTGTTTATAATTAGATAATATTACTGCATAATTATTATAAGTTTATTCTAAACTTACATTATATTTCGATTAATCGATATTTGAATTTCCAAAATTATTATAGAAAATCCTTTAACAGGATTTCTCAATTTATTTGAATTGCAGAGGTTTTTTCTTGGGTTCGCATACTTTTCTATGTCGCTGTTTATCTACACTTAATCATATAGAAGAGTTTAGTTATATATTTTTTTAACTTTTAACATTAAACGTCTTGACATTGACTGATGATGTTGGGTGATATGCTCCTAAATAAAGGGAAGACGCTTTAGCAAGTAGCAAAAAAAGTAAAATAAAAAAGGACTTCAACTAACTGAAATTTGTTATTCTTAGCATAAGTGTTAGAAAAGTATTTGTATAAGACTTGAAAACAGAAATTACAAAAAGCGCATCTAGAGCAGAAAAAAAGGGAAAAAGGAAAAGATAATTTTGTTATAATAGATGACTTGATAATAAAGTACAGTGTGTACAGGCAGCAGTATTAGCAAATAGTAAGTGCAAAAGTAATTTATATGTTAATGTAGGACAAATACTTCACAAAAATAATAATAAAGTAAAAAAAATAACATGAAAATATTTGGGAAAAGAAACAAAATGCAATCAAAATGGCAACAGCGTTTTTATTAATTTTTTTTTTTGCTGGAAATAGTGACCCAACTTTTGTTTATTTCTGCAAAATGGACTTCTTGTGCAAAAATAGATTTTATGAGTAAAATTGGTTTAAATAAAAAATTATTCATGTAAAACCTTTCTTTTTAAGATGAATTTATTTTAAAATTATTTTAAAAAACTATTCTACGGTGGCAGTTTTTGCCTGAACGATTTGAGCTACCTAATCCTTTGTCAAACCATTGACGGCTAGCAAATCTTCCCGATATTCGAGCATAAACTACAATCAGCACATTGCTTCCCCGGGAAGAAACTCACCAATACCCAATCGGAGACTTATCGTCCATGGTGTTAATGGTTACTGTGGTATGACTCGGTTAGGTCGAAATCATGTCTCATAAGCTCTTGTTCTCAAGTTTCAGTTTCACATATCCCCCAACAGCAATAATTCAAAGTGGCGGGATCGCCCAGACTACATGCCCCAGGGGCAAGTATTTTAGGTCATCTGAACGTCCTTTTTTCGCTTTCAATGTAGCATGGGGTTATTGGAAATGTTAAGCTTACATGCGCTTGAACTGGGCTTGTTAAAAACATTCTTGGTGGTACTTATTCGTACATTGCTACAATTGCCCACCTGAACATTATAGCCATCTGTAGAGATATTATTTACGACAAGCGTAAGATAAACGCTGCTAACAGTTTATAAAACATTCCATTTATGTAGAGTTACCTGTGCCCACCCTAAACATAGTCAGCTAGTTATGAAAAAACGGAAACCGGTGCATTTAAATAAAAGTTTGCTACTTTTTTTTACCAGTGTTTGAAAAACTAGACTAGAAATAGCAGTAGCACCATAAAAACAAAAATTTGTTTAGCTAAAAAATTTTAAAAACCCTGAGTTATTTCTTAACATTACTACTGCTAACCTCATATATTAGGACCAGTAGTTTTAGCAGTCTAGTTTAAAAATTTCTGGTGCATTTGCTACCTATAATATGTTTGTAGCAATAAAATTAATTTTATTTAGCAGTTTTAGTTGCCATCCAAGAAAATAGATATTAAGACAAACCACGTGTGTGTTGCAATTTGTCATTACTTGCAAAAACATTTTTTATAAAGAAACTCTACCAGGTGCAAAAATTTACTTAGGATGAATATTGTATTCCTTGTATTTTTAATAATATTTTTCAAAATTTTACCAATGCCGTTCTCTGGCACGGGCTGTATTTTGTAAGCACTTGATAACAACATAACAAAGTCATGAACATGAAATAAAGCTACATTAGTTTATGCCCAAAATGAACACAACTACAAATTGCAGAGAAAATAAAAAATGTTGGTTAAAGGCAACAAAAACGGTATCACTGATTACACACACCCCACTTCTGCTATATAATCCAGTTTATGCTGAATGGATAGTTTTTTTGCTACTAAGACTGCTACTTCAATGTTATTGTCATAATATTTTGCCACTAAATTAATGATAAAATTAAAGGAGCCAAATTTCTAATTGTAAAAAATAGAAATAAAAAGGATACTGCTTGATACCGATAATATTATAATAATTCTATAGCAAGGTGTAGTCAAAAACTATATTTTGGGATGTGTCTCAATTACTTTTGATTCCGGCGCAAGCGCCGTAATTTTAAATATTACGATTGGTCTATTCGCCAATATTTAAACAATATTAATAAAACCTTTTTCATTATAGGGTGAAATAATTATGTTATTAATTTGATTAATATACGGATAGAAATTTGACAGTCGCGTGGCTCTCATCATTTTGGGAGACTATGCTAAAAGCTTAGGCTATTTATTTTATCAGGGTTGCATTTTTTATAGAAGTGGGATAGTGTAGACTAACAATGTAATCACAGTATTTCACTTCTGAGTAGTTGGACTGGTAGAAGTATTATATAAGTTGAATCTTGATTTGATATTCCGACAGGGTGTTTTGATGTAGATTTTTGGACGAAAAATAACACTGAAGATGGCCCGAAACCGGTTTTTCTCCAAGCCAAATTTGACAAGGGATGACGGAGATTACATAAGTATATACGATATTGGATTGGAGCAACTGAAAGTTGTTTTCTATATCTCATTTTAAATAATGTTGCCATATGCTGCCAACAGTACGATACCTGTAGATTTCGTTAAGGAGCATTTTACTGTTGTGTGCATGTGGAAACTTTTGTCAAGATAAGATACTTTTACTTAATTGTAAGGAAAGTGTGAATAGTATCAAAACTTGTGAATAGATTTCAATGAAACATGGCTCGTTTTGTTTGTTTATTTATATACTTGTAGAATACGAACTTGTTTTTTTTATTACGTATGAATTATTTTTTTAAAACAAACATTTTTATAAAAAAATTTGTTTGCCACAATTTCCACGATATCTCTCTTAGCGCTGTTTAAAGACAATATTATTGTTGAATTGCAGATTATTTTTATTTAACCGATTAGAAGAAACCGTTGTTTAGTTAACTAGCAAAAATTGGATCTGATGTGGATTTCTGTGGACCAGAACCCAGGGTTGCCCTGGGGAATGGCCTAGTGCGAGCTAAAGTTCTTCAATGGGTAAACTCAATACACCTGAATAGGTGGAGGGAAAATACCACATGTAGACAGGCTCGAATGGTGCTCAAAGAGCCCTTCGGCAGGAAGGCCAGCAAGGTACTCGGGTATAATACGGCTACTTTAAGCTGGATCACTGCGTTAGTGACAGGACATGGAAAATTCAAGTACCATCTGGCTAAGATGAAAGTCGTAGAAGATGATACTTGCAGACTATGCCTGGAAGAGGCTGAGACGGTAGCGCATATTGTGTGTGAATGTCCAGCACTGGCTAGTATAAGGCTTAAGACCACGGGCAGACACTTGTTAGATGTGAATGCCATGGGGGAACAAAGCCTTAGACAAATGCTAGCAATTACAAAAGACTCCGTGATGAGGAAGAGTGTCGACAGTTACCAGTCGACAGTCTGAAATCACTTTAGTCAAGAGTAAAGGCTAGCACGAGACTCAATTGAAAGTAAGGTGGTTGTGATTACGGATCGGATGGTTGTGCAACTACGTCTTTTTTGACATAAACCGGGTGCAAAGTCTGATTCAGCAGCCCAAATAACAAAAGAAACAACTTTCCGTTGCTCGAGTCCAAAAGTTGACCTTAATTTGTAAACTTGCTCAGCAAGTATCTAAGCACTGCGAAAGGGACTTGAAAAGATTTTATTAACTTAGTCCATTTGCATGTGGATATTTATAATAGGTTTTATTTACCTTGTTCTATATATAGTTTATATATTATTATTACTTGGTTCGTGTCTCAGCTAAAATGAATTTTTATATTTTAAGTATCACGAATTCGTGTCATTTTTTAATATTACTGATTTGTATTATTTTTTGGTCCCTTAACAAAAATAAGATATTCAATGCAAGCGACTAAATTCGATTGCTAACAAATTCCATTGTCAAAACGAATCAGTTTTCTCTGTGCAACTGTTCTGTTCTAGTTTTAGTGGAATTTCAATTAATCCGTTTTACTTTCATTCATATTCACATTTCATATAACGAACAAGCGTCAGTTTTCTTATTATTTCCTTTTCTTTATTCATTTCAGCGATTTTTTCCACTTGTTTGAATGTGAATAATCTTAACAATGCCTTATATGCTTACAACGCTAACGATACCAACGACTACAACAATACGAAAAAGAAGAAGAGCTGGAACAAAATCATCAAATACAACAACACCAACATCATGTTTAAAAGTTGTACAAATATTTCTTTTCTTATACATCAACGTTTTAGTAAACTCAATAGTTCATGCAGTGCCTGCTGCTACCAATTCACTCTTAATAAATTCTCAAGTTAATAATAATAATCTATTGTTAATCAACAACAATAACAACAACAACAACGATAATACAAACATCAATAATAATCTTAATAATGTCAACAGTTTAAATACAAATACCCAACTAAATACGGGCCTTACATCACTGCATACAAATTTAATTAGTTCAAATACTCAAACGACCAGCAACAACAACAATAACAACAATAACAACCTTAACAACAACAATGGTGGTATAATCAGCAACATGAATACAAATAATCCTGCCAGTAACAATCACATAAATAGCAATCTCAACCTCAACAGCAATAATAACAACAACAACAACAACATGATTAACAGCAACCCCAACAACAACATGAGTCTTACAGGGACTAGTGTAAATAATAATAACCTGGCTGCCAACATTGGAACCGTAAATGGAGATTTGTTGACCATTATGAATTCAACTATTACGGGAGCGAGTGGTACTGGCTCTACTGTTCTTGGCAGTAGTTTGGGTAATATTGTTGCTTTGCCCAAGGAAAAGTTATACGACAAATGCACTGGTCCCTCCGATCCGGGACCCTGCAAACAGTTCACTTATAAATGGCGCTATGAGTCAACCACCAACGAGTGCACTTCCTTTATATGGGGTGGCTGTGAGGGCAACGCCCAGAATCGTTTCAATAGTGAGGCCGAGTGTTTGTTTTATTGCATCGGTGCGCCGCGTAAGTATCTGAGGGCTTGTTCTCTCACTTCCGATACTTTGTTTTTTAATAAAAAGTTTATTTACATGTCATTTGTATTAATTAATTCAATCTGGCTTATGGCAAAATAAAAAAAGATGTTTTTACAAAAACAATTTTCAAATTAAGCAAAAATATGTTTTCCATAAAATCAATCGTGTTTTAATACAACAAAATCAAAATTTTTAACACCTTTAAGTATCCATGATTCTATCTTGTCTTAATTCTTGTATTTTCAGACACTTTGCCACCCTTCCTACAGACAACTACACGCGAACCCAGCACCACGGAATCAGCACTGCCCCAATCACCCTACACCATCTCACCAACATATGGTGATTCTGAAACAAGTCCTGTGCCGTTCGAACAACGAGGACCCGAATTGACATTTTCCGAAACAGGGCAAGAGAAAACATTTGTTTTTGCCGAAAACAATACGTTCATGCAAATTGATGGTGACATAATACAAACGTTTCAATTGAGGTAAAACGTTAACATGATTAAATAAGTTTTTATTTCTTAAATAAAGTGACGATTACATTTATTTGCAGATTATGTCGTGAAATATCTTTTCAATTTCGCACCCGTCTGCCGCACGGTCTTCTCGTCTATCACAATGTTAAGAATCCCGATCGCATTAATTTAAATCCTTATGCCCTGTATGTGATCGTTGAAAAGGGTCAATTGAAAGTTGTTCATGTGTTTGGTAAACATTCGACTAGTGTCACAGTGGGTGAAGGTTTGAATCGTGATGAATGGCACAATGTTACCGTAAGTAAAGCAAACAAAAAAGGCTGGTGGCTAAAAAGACAAGCATCTAACAACTAAAAACAGATGAAATGAAAGAAAGAAACCTAAAACTTGTTACTATCATTCTTATGCTCATATGAGATTTTCACAAACCGTAGGCAGGGAGTCTTAAATGCCAGAAGGGAAAGAATAATTTAAGGGATTGTCCTACTCATACATGTCTTCCATAGTTAAATAAATAAATTTCAAGCGAGTTAAGAGACCTACTTATCGCAGTCATAATCGACCTTTAATTCGATTTTAACTGTTTTTTTGTACGTAATCAAACTTAAAAATATCAAACCATTTTGATTATTGAGCAACTAGTGTGATCATGCGAAAGGCGAAGCAACTAATTTGTCCAACATAAACATGTGTCACATTTATCTGCCGTTCTAAAATGTCTTGTCTAGCCAGAAATCTGTTCAATCATCGCAGAGGAATATGACTCGCGAAGACCGTTGCTGTTGATGGTATGTGCATATTCAACGAATCTTGTCCGAACAGTTGTTCGCAGAACACTGTTCTGCCATCACACCAACAAAATACACACAGGCAAAATAAAAAAATTTGTAAACACTGAGAACATGGAAACAAACAAAAAAATATGCTTAAGCTGAACACACGTATACTCCACACAGAAGACTAGGCACACATTTCTTCCTGTTATTCTGCCCAGGCTCTCTCCATGTGCACACAAATTTATGGTTAGTCAAAAATTTCAAAAAGAGAGACCTTACAGTAATGCCAACGAAAAATCTGTCTTAGAAATAAACACGATTGAAAAAGATTCCAACAAATATTCAGACGATCCTCTTACTTGAGCCAATCAATCTATAAATATACTTTGGTGTTTAAACATATGCAATTTAGCTGCGCTTATGAATTACATTGGGGAATTCCACACAATTTATGGTGCAATATTAATTAAATTGAATTTTTGCGTAGTAAATTGAGCTCAATGAAGTTCTAAATTTTCTAATTACACAATTAAAGTGCATATCTGAACATAGTACTGCTTTGGCATTATTGATGGAGTGTCAAAAAAGGAAACTTGGTCACCATACTCAAATTAAATTTTTATTACACTCTTCGCAATTGACGAATCTAAATGAACGTTTCAACGTACAAACTTCGCAGTTTTATTATTTTTTTATATCTTTTGGGCACAAACTGGGCTCTTTCTATTTTAAGTTTTGAACCGCTGCCATGTTGATTTATCTATGATTTATGTATGAATGCATTCTCTATTGTTTTACCACTCTTGATAGCAAACAACAACAAAAGAACGATTAAAAAATAACAAGAACGAAAGACTCCGCAATGGAAATAGAATCATTTGAAACCTGCCACAATCAAATATAAATTAGAATTATCAATTATATTCTTGGCATTTTTATGAAAGTGAAAACTTACTTTCAAGAATTGTTAGTTTGGCGATTTAAAACACTACAAATTGATATTGAAATTTTAAAGCGATTTTCAATATTTGCAAATCTTACAAATACTAAAGTTAACTAAACAATAAACTTCACTTAGTTTTGTCGCATATTAGAAGCATCTGTTGTAAATTGAGAACCTGGGGAAACGAAAATGTAGACTATTAAATAATAACTCGATCGAGTATAATGCTGTAACACCCAGACTATGACAAGCCACTAAAATTCTGCATTTGTTACAGCAGTGTCCATCAGTGGTCTAATTCTTACGGAATCGACGTGAGGCGTATTTTAAGACCTATGGCGTTTTCCTTTCTGATCAAAATTTTGCAATTTCTGCTGCATGCTTGCACTACTTTCTAAAAAAATATGCAACATTTACAAAAAACGACACGTTCTTTTCCAAATATGTTTTACAAAAAAACTGGCGAATTTGTAAAATTTTTCGCCCTCAACTATAAGTTTGGGGTATAATGCTACTCTCTTTTACAACTGTATTAGCTACATTGTTTATATAACTAAGAATTTTATTTAATGTGTTTCTTTTTGTTTTAAAACTTGATTTAATTGTTTTTGTTCCACTGTAATCGTAACAACATTTTTTTTTTCATCATAAAAGAAAACGCCATTAACTTTGCTTATTAATTGTCGAATGCAGGTTACTATGTACATTACAGTGGGTCGAAAAACTTGTTTGTACGTATGACCCTATAGGATGACAGATATTTAAATGACCCCTCTTACTACAGTCCACTCTGTGTTTTGTTTATTGTGTCGTCACAAAGCATAGTGTATTATTGTTAATGGTTTGAAATTCGTTTATGAATCGAACGTTGAGATTTGGGATCATTCCCCACCTAAAAATAAATTTTTCCAAACCATCAGATAGCTTTCTAAAAACTATGTAGTTTTGTCCTTCAAATTTTTCACTACGGTGAGACTTTCTGGCGATAAGTTCTCACATTCTCGACAGATACTATCATTTAAGGCTTCTAGAAACTTGATCACTTAGACGGTCGATTTTAAATACCTCCCATGCCTGAAGCATCCAAATTTTTTATCATGCAAACCGGCAAAACGAGACATGATGCGTTTCGAAAACTTAATTAATCACACTCGCCATACACTATGCGATTAGAAGACGTCTGCAAAAATCGATAGACTACGGACTATTACGTCCATTTCAGCTGAAATGGAAGGATTACAATATGCGCATATGTTATTTTTTCATCGACCACCTCATTTCAGAAAATCAGAAATATCAGAATTATTTAATAATAATTACCACTCTTTGCAAGAGTTAGAGAATATTGAATAAGCCAGTATACGGCAAGCATTTGAGAGCGCGAAATTACTAATTGCGAATCCCATGCGCTCGATTTCCATTGCACACCCATTAATTATTCGGTGTTTGCATATATTTGATGAGAATCTTTCCCACACAGAAAATGTGTGAAGAGTATTCTGACTAGAGTTTATTCTACTGAAGAAAAGAACAGCTAAAACACAAGTTTACTTCCGTTGTGTGCGATCCTCTGAACTCTTACCGAACAGATGTACTACTGTGGGCAAAAAATATCAAGACTTTGTTCATAACTTTAAATTTCTTTATTTATTCTGCCAAATCTATTTCATCCCCCTCAAAGTAATCCAACCCAGCTGCAATACAATTATGCCAACGTTTTTTTCAATCTTCGTAATAGTTGTTAAAGTCAATTTCCGGAACAGCCTTCAATGCGCATAGCGATTCACGTTTAATGTCTTCAATTGACTCCGGTTTCCCCGGAGCGGTCGTTTGAGTTTGCTGAACAGCCAGAAGTCACACGGACGTAAGTCAGGCGAATACGGTGGTTGCGGAACGATATTGATTGAATTTTGTGCGAAAAACTTACGAAGAATCAATGCGGTATGCGTAACCAATCGTGATTTCACTTTTATTAGGCCCAAATGATCTTTTAAAATGGTTTTCACTGATATCTCCAATATTCCAATTATATCAGTAAGGTCTCTGTTGATCATCAGTTAATATTGATGGCCGTCCTGGACGTGGTTCGTCGTCAACACGTTCTCGACCCTCTTTGAATAACTTGTACCAATCGAAAACACTTGCTCGCGACATACAATTATCACCGAACGTTTCGGCGCCAGAAATTTCATTCCGCACGCAAAATTTAATGGAACTTCTTTGTTGAATAATTTCACTCAATGTAAAAATCGCCGAATGCACCTGTTGTACTTCAGAAAGGCAAGCGTGATACATATGTCACTGTCATACCAACGTAGAAAAAAAATGTCGACGAATGGATTTCCGCGCGAAATTTAAATTATAAAGTCTGACTATTTTTTACCCACAGTAGTACACCCTATTAAAGACAAGCACCTGCATTGTCTCCTGTACGCGGTGGCACAACTCGAAAATAGACTTTAAGATAAGATATATGTCGCTGGAGTGAATAGTTGAAAATCTGACACCGTTTTATAAATACTTTTTTGCAAATTGGAAAAGAGATTTGACACCAGGGAATATATTTCAATACTTCTCCTTTAGGTCTTTAAAGGGCACGTTAAGAAGTGTTAATAGCACTGGCTTTTATGTCACGGTGTTTTAAGGTGCATAATTAAGCCTTTCGATCATCATTAAATTACAAATTGTAATAGAGTTGTGTTTGAGCGGCTCGCACATATTGCGCCTCATGCCCCAGCTGGTTCTATAGCAGTTAGTGAGTCAAATGTGTTTCTAAATCGGCAATTAAATGCTTTGCTGGGTGTCGCTTGAAGTACGGAGTATTGAATCACTTACTCGAAGCCCCAAGTGTTATGAAATTCTTAGCAGTTTTTTATCACTATTCATTCATAACTGTTCTTGTTTCATCCTGTCCTGTATCGCCTGCATGGTAACATTTTCATTGGTTTAACAATTGTCATATTCTTTTCTTCATTTCCATCTAATGGAAAGGCACTTTGTGAATATGCGTGTATAGGAAAAATGTATTAAGTAGGGAGTGTGGGAATAGGAGTGTATAAAGCAAACTCATCATTGTCTCTCTTATCTAGAGGAAAAACATTCATCTAATGCAGAAATGAATGAAGTCAGAGAAAGAAGTAAATGAATAGTAACATTACTATTGTAACATTTACTAGTAACATTTACTATTGAATTAGAATTTATCTATGGCATAATGAAACGTAGCAGGCGTTACAATTGCATGTACGTATGTGTGTTCGTGCATATTTCATAACTTCCATTATTGAGGATTCTCTTTATATATCTTTCATTTTGTTTTGTTTTGGTTTGGTTTGTTATTAGATATTTCTGCTGCTGCTGCTGCTGTATAATTGATGTCTTATACATATTTGTAGATGTGTTTTCTATTGTTTGTATTTTCTACTTCTATCCCAAAGGTACGCATTGATGTCCATGGTGCAAGATTAATTGCAATAGTTGACGAGCATCAAGAGGAAGTTTATCTTAAGGGCCTGAATCATGATACCAACTACGGTGTGTCTACAAATTTACCATCGGTTGTGCTGGTGGGAGGTAAGGGGAATTAAATTTGTTTTGATCACATATACCACAGAGAGTATTTGTACTTCTTTGTTTGAAGTCTTTTGTGACTTCGAGTAACAAATACTTTTATATTATTTTCTTCTTCTTTGCATGCCATGGCTTGGAGCTTTAAGCTCTACAACTTATTTAACTGATTGAATTAAAGTTTAATACCTTTTGTTTTTGGACAAAATTGTGTTAAATTTTATTTCACTAAAATTATTTAAAGTTAAATTTTGTTAACTGTTGAATACTCATATTTTGCTTAAATAAATCACTCAACATTTTTCATTTTCCTTCACAATTTTAACAAATAAAATTGTAAAATATTTATTTGTTTCTTTTTTACTTTCCCCAGGACTCTCATCGGAAGAAAAACTGCATGGTGTTAAATACATAATTGAATCATTTGTTGGCTGTATACGCAACGTTATATTGTACTCGGGCAAAGCTGCATCCGATTTATTGCCCATAACCCCACTGATTGCCACCAAACACGAGAACGTTAATGAGGGCTGTTCTGATAAATGTCATTCCCGGCACAATTTGTGTTTTGTGGGCTCGAAATGCATCAATCATTATTATGACATTTCGTGTGATTGTTTTGGCTCACACTATGAGGGAGAACATTGTGATATTTACAGTAAGTAGCATAATTTCTATGACTTTAAACAATGGTTACGGATAAATTTAAGTTAATGAAAGCGTTTAATGAAAACATTTTTAGATAATAAAAATTCAAAGTTTATATCACTTTATCGCACTAAAACGTCGGCGAATTTAAATAATTTAAAAAACGGTTACACACGCACAAGGTACCTTCCAATGGCAGTCGTATGAAAACTATTATAGTTGTGAGCTCGATCTTTGGGGCTTACAGTTATCTCTTTTAAATATTGTTTCGGAACGGCGGCTCTACAACCTGGAGTCGGCATTGGCCTGACTAATAAATGACTTCCAAGCACTTGGGTCTTATGCGTGCTGTCCCCAGTTTGTAATACCAATGATTTTCATATCATCTTCCACTTGGTGCTTCCACCGGAGTCTAGGCCTACCCTGTTTGGGCTCTCCGACGTAGTTGTCACTCAACTAGCCCTAGCTACCGCAGTCTATTTATTTTCATGCGCTTAACCAAGTACATTCATGTCAGAGTACAGATCGTAAAATTATTATTTCGTTCGACGCACAGATGATCCACTAAATTTAACAAAAGATCTTTCTACAGGTATAATAAGAGTGTTGTAAAGTG
Organism: Phania funesta; assembly: GCA_963932375.1. NCBI lineage: Eukaryota > Metazoa > Arthropoda > Insecta > Diptera > Tachinidae > Phania > Phania funesta. The sequence goes on along the minus strand of OZ010656.1, from coordinate 69,514,459 downwards.
TAATTTTTGTCTATCGATAGAGGGCTCCGTTCTTAGCTGTGTACTGAGCCAATAGCAGCATCTGTTTGCCAGAACGATCCCTCTTTGCTTAGTGCTGACATCATTCTTCTGGCTTATGGCAGATCTGCGGTTAAACAATTTCTCCACTATCTCGACGTTAGAACTTCCGGCGGGAACTAACTCGTCTTTATTTCGTCGCAGTGCCTCCCTCGCAGTTGCTAACAAAATCTTCGTCATGTGTTTAAATACCGTCGGACGCATTTTGGACGACCTTATTTCAATTTATGAAAAAGCTCCAGTTACATCCAGTTGTGTGCACCCAGATATATCTATATCGTCCACATACACGAAGAGGATGTGGCCCGCGTTGTTAACTTTTGCGTTTTCCCCATCAATATGTTGAAGAAGTTGCACGATAAGCTGTACCCTTGTCTGATACCATTTTTAGTACTAAATAGTTTGGAGATGTCCTTCCTATTTTAACTGTGATACTCCGTGTCATTCTACATACGCGTACAAGTTTTGCTTGCATTCTCTACGCCGACATGGTCTCGAATTATTTTTCTCTTTTCTGAGAATAAAATACAGCCTTTTAATTGATGAAAAGATATGTATCGGTTTGCTTCTCGTGGGGTCAATTGTTGATTGTTTAGACCCTGAGGTTCCAATCATCAAACAAGCGTTCTTTCTTCCAGATTTTGCAGACCAGCTGATGCATACACTTTATTAGCTCTTCTTCTTCGGTCTTATATGTCTCTGCCGGCATTCCATCGGCCCCTGCACCTTTGTTGTTCTTTAGCTGGGATGTAGCTGTTTTGACATTTTGCTGCGTAGGTTGTGTACATTCCACACTATCATATATGATTGACTGAGATCTGGCTCCCTCAACTGGTTCTGCAGCCGAGAGTATATTGAAAAAAATATTTCTTCCAAATCCTCAGCACAACCGACATATCCGTCACCATATTCCCATTTTTATCCCGTCACGAACCTATGCTAGTGGGTGCGTCTTTTGTCAGGTGTTTGACGCGTTGATTTGCTGGTATCATTTCTGTTACTATAATTCTCGATCTGCTTACATTCTCGTCTTTCCAACTCTCTCTTCTTTACGCGGAATAGGCGGTGCCGCTACCTCCTCAACGTTCAACATCGCTCCATGTATCCTACGTTCTTAGCGTCTGTGGCGGTTCTACACTCCTCATCGTACCAATGGATTCTTTTAGGCCGCTTTCGGGAACTAATTTCTTCTTCCGCGGCATTTTGTCACGAAGTCCCGGCTGTATTGCCATTGAGCCTTAATATCATCAGCAACGGGTGTTTCAGCGAGGAACAAATAGGACAGCTGTGTAATGTATTCATTAGCAGTCGTGTAGTCTTCTATTAATAATGTATGGGGGGATATCGAAGCAGACCACTTACTTTCTGGGTCCCTTTTCGACACCCATTTCGCTCCTCAAATTGATTTCAGGGAACCGATCCGTAATCAATTACTTTCAATTGAGTCTTGTGCTTGCCCTAGCCTTTACTCTTGACTAAAGTGATTTCAGACTGTCGACTGGTAACTGTCGACACTCTTCCTCATCACGGAGTCTTTTGTAATTGCTAGCATTTGTCTAAGGCTTTGTTTCCCCATGGCATTCACATCTAACAAGTGTCTGCCCGTTGTCTTAAGCCTTATGCTAGCCAGTGCTGGACATTCACACACAATGTGCGCTACCGTCTCAGCCTCTTCCAGGCATAGTCTGCAAGTATCATCTTCTACGACTTTCATCTTAGCCAGATGGTACTTGAAGTTTCCATGTCCTGTCACTAACGCAGTGATCCAGCTTAAGTAGCCCTATTATATTAGAGCACCTTGCTGGCCGTGTAGTCTTCTAGCTTTCTCTTGTTGTTGTTACGTACTCGCTTCGAACACTTGACTTAGTGTGCATCTCTGCTGCTACAAGGTATTGGTATGAATCAATGTTTGCTGGCCGAAATGTTCGTATATCCAACACTTTGGATGCATGCCGACGAACACAACATGATGTATTTGATTTGTTGTCTTTCCATCAGGGTACACCCATGTCGCCTTATGAAACTGTTTCTTTCTAAAAAAGAAGAGCAGCTAAAATGATTTTTATTTTATCATAAACGAGAAGGTCTTGAATCTGATTTTATTGCTTCTCCGCCAGTTTACATTCTTTCATTTCCGTGTATACTTTTTTTTGGCAACTGTTACCCATTCTATTTATAAGAGTTGCTATATTGGTTACCATTCGCTGTGATCAATATTGGTACATATTGTATTAACCGAGACATTGCACTGACCAGTAATCGGACTTTAAATAATTTCATGCTTAGTAGTCCATCATTGAAAGACAAAGATTGAAGTGCAAAACTCTTCCAAATACTTGTACTTTCGGAATTTGAATATGAAATAGCTGTTGAGTTGAATATTTCTGAATTAATGCATACAAACATGAGAAAGAAAATATATATTTTAGCCTCAGATCGATCGTCTACGGAGAAATGTTTTTATATATATTTTTTTTATTTTGAGACCGATATTTTTCTTGACTTGCCTGCCAAAGATTTTTTTATTTCCTGCCCCCTGAAAATACTTTTTTAATATTATTCTAATGTTTTTTAGGCACCTTGTCTAAGAACCTGCCAAAGAGACTGTCAAGTTTTTTACTTTTAAATCAATTTTCGTAAAAAATTAGATACATTTTTTTTCTCGAAATTTCAAACTTACGAATTCTTTTTTCAAAATGCCTCGCAGAAGTTTCCTTTCGCTGATTGAACCTCGTGAACAGAAAAAACGTGATACTCTTCATAAATTGAACGTAAGAAATGCCCGCAGTCTTGTCGATTTTAAACCACCAAAAATGTTTGCATCCACTTACTTAAAAGTTAGTAAATTAAAAGAAGATTTTGTAGCCTCTAGAAAGATACTGAAGGATAACATAGGTCTCTTAACCAGACTTATTTCTATACAAAGAAATCATGGCTTAACAGAAAATATTAATACATCTAAGCCCGTCGAATCTGATTACCTGCTGAGGGATGCCCAACGTATTCAAGATATTGAAATGCAAAATCGAAAAATGGCCAGCAAAATATTAAACGCCAAATCATCTGTACAATCTCGAAGGGGCTTAAAGGAACTAAAGGCAAAAAGAACAATTCATAAAAAAACAGTATCTCAAGTTGTACTACAGGAATACATGGAAATAGTTCAGTTACAAGAACCCAATCTAATGGAAAAGCTATTGAGGCCGAAGATTTTCATAGATCTCCACGTGAAGAACGTAAGACTCTTGGGCCGCCTAGTTATACAACTGTACACAGAAGCTTGCCCCCAATTGGTTTTGGAATTTGTGCGCATCTGCACGCATTGCGATTCAAACATAATGCAATTTATACGCATATTTCCCTCACTATGGATAGAAGGTGAACTTGCTGTGGTAGATCATGTGCTCTCCAGCCCTGGATTTTTGTATGACATGCACTGCTTAAATCATAGCCAGGGTCCTGGTATACTCTCATTTGCAAAAACTTTTCTTGATGGCTTTACACCCGGCCTATTAAATTTTTGCATTAGCTTTAAGCCACTGCCAACCCTAAATGGCGAGAGAGTGGCATTCGGTGTCGTTAGTCACGGCCTAAGAGTTTTGGATTGTTTGCAGGATTATGGCACGAAAAATGGTAAAACGAAAAAGGATATTGTAGTGGGTAAATGTGGATTGTTGCGTTAAGTGATTTCTTAGAGAGTTTTCTTAACACGCTCTAAGTGGTAAATAATTAAATCAATTATATTTAAAGAGCTTGATCTGAAAACCCAAAACATTTAAATAGTGAAAAATGTTTACAATAGAAAATTTTATTTCAAACTAAATATTTTCTTTTTTAACTTTGAAAAATAAATGAAGGTTTTGCTGTTTTTATTGCAAGACAATCTCATTTTCATTATGAGCAGCGGTGTTGCCGAGTCAGTCTTTATCATAAAATTTACAAGATACCAAAAAACTTTAATATCGACTACAATTTCTACTAGGGAAACAAAATGGACTGATTATTAAATTCTGCCGATATATTCTATATTTCAGAGCTGTGCACAACGTCGCCGGAAATCGCTAAAAATCTTAGCAATCGAATTTAGGAACCATATACTATGATATTATTTTAAGAATTAAGAGTTTTAAAATTTTGGGAAGCGGAATTAAAAACGGAAATATTCTAATGTTTAAGTTTTTTTTTATTACAGCATTTTATTTTTTATCTAATTTTGGTCGAAAGCGGTGTAAAAACTTCGAAGCAGGATACGGATATTTAATATAAATGCAGGGTGGTCCAACCAGAAAGCACGATGTTAATTGACGACGCTTGAAATTGTTAGCAGGCTTCAGGTCTTCAATCAATTGAACCTTGTAAGCGTGTAAATTCAAATCTTTATTCTAAATTCGCATCAGTGATGTTCGTGATTGATGGACACGACGACGAGTCAAGGTTGATGCTTTCACAATTCCTACGGACCCGGTGTGCTGAAATTTGCGCGCAATTCTCCCGATTGTCGGCGAAGTGCACGAATGCATTTTGATTTGAACGTGGATTTTCGTAAAACATTAAAACAAAGAAATGTCAAATTAGGTTGGGCAAAAAACTTATGGTTGGACTACCCCATATAAAACTGTAGATTTTGATCTTATTTGTTGAACAAAACAGTTAATCAAGTGACTAGAGTTGGTGATAATTCTTAAAAATTTCTTGAAAATCTTACTTTGATCCACTGTAATTCAAACGCTCACGCATACCGATTTTTTATACTCATGTTCATCCACGATAGGGCGAAAAGTGTGAAAAATTAATTACAAACGTTATTAAGCGTGATCATGCATGAGTCACGTTAATCACGTGAGAGGCGCCCATCTCCACTTTCATCTTCTTTTATAATCTTTACTCATTATAAAATCTAAGCTTGGTTAGACGTGTAAATAAGAGTTTGACTCCAGCTACAATTATAATTACGACTTTAAATGATAAGTCCTTTTGTACATGATTTTATAAGGTAAATTCACGCAGAGGAAGTGATCCAAATAAATGTTAATTGACTTAGTAGTAAGTATTCCGTCTAGAGTTAATAAGTTTTTTATATTTAGTTATAGCTACACGAGTCAGATATTGCTACTTTTCTAGCTTTCTAAGAAAGTAATGCTAAATTTAGCACAAATTCCCATTGTGCAACATCACTACAACTTCATCGCAGTGTTTTACGAAAAAAATTTCCTCATAACGCATTCAGCTTTATATTTAATTATTTTGAAATAAATTATAAAGTCCTTGCAATATCCGATTTCAACAAAATTTCAAAAACTTTTTATATAATAGAGAAAAAAAGCTACAAACTATTGTGTCTCATAAATGCCAATCGCACATTATCGACATTTAAAAATTTATTCAGATACATTGAACAAGTACAATACATTTCAAATAGCTTAAATGCCTTTAGGTAAAACGTGTATGATTGTTGGAAAACAAAGGATAACAATAAAGAGAAGGATGTATGTATGTGACACAGAAACACACATACACACACACACACATTGACACATTTATATTATAAATAACACCAATTTTAACATTCTCAAATGTCTGTTTGCACGTGTGACAACAATATTTGATAATTTTGCACAAATACTTTGCCTTCAAGCAATTGACTTAATTAATCTGTCATGGTAAATAATCGATATACATATGTGTATGTATGTGTAGAACAGGAGTATTCATGAGTATAAAAATACATGATGATTTAGTTTAAAAATATTTGTTTAAATTTTATAAACATATTTCATGCAACCCGCACAAGGAACGTGGGCATAAATTTAGCACAGCATGCAAAGGTTAATTTGACGTGCAGTGCCTTATTCCACAGACAAGAATACAAAACACAATGTTGCTTTAAAATATAAAGCAAGTACTATTTTGCGATAGGTGTAAAAGTAAATCGAATTAATTTTAAAGCGCTGTAAAAGTAATCGCCCTAGTGAAAATTAACCAAAAGAGCAAAAGGAACAAACGCTCAAACATTTTTGTAAAAGTAGTTGGACGATTATTCACCAATTTGTTCACAATAATCTATTGCCCACATTTTTAGAAATGGAGTTTTTATCGTAACCAAAAAAATATCCCTGCGAAATTCCTTTATTTTCGGAATAACTGTACCTCTAGTGGACATGAATTTGTATAGAAAAAATTTTTTAAGACGGTTACTATTCGAGTAATAAGGGGCTCAAGTGTGAGTTGCCGAATTTTCATTTTTGTTTAAATATTTTTTCGAACTAGACACCAAAGAAAAATTAAGATGAACGATTCAGATAAGAAATTCAGATAAAAAAAATTAACTGCAAAAATACTTTTCTTCTTTTACAAAACCGGAAATGACTATTTCGAATTAAAATTTTTCTAACTGCGACACCATTTTCTTTTATTATTAAATAAGCCCAAGATACGTAAATACCTATGCATGCATGTCGCACTGAATATGATGATGTGTAGATTTTTGGAACGAATTTCCGTCATCCCTTGTCAAGTTTGGTTTGGAGACAAATCGGTTTCGACTATGTGCCATCTTCAGTGTCATTTTTTGTTCTGCTTGTTAATGTCGGCTGAATATTAAATTAAGATTTCCATGAAATTTTTAAGGATTGTCAACACTTGTTATTTTGGAAGCTGTTTTGTACAACATATTATATGAAAAATCGTGGTTTTATTAAATTATCCGTTTTGTTTCGAAAATTTCAAGCAACTTTGGACCGAAATCGATGAAAAAATAAAAATGCTTTAAAAAAACTGAAAACTCCAAAAGTTCACAAACTCATTTCATCTAAATAAACACATACACGCATATACACATACATACATAATAAGCATAAAATTTCGTAGTAAATTTAAATTTTCAGTCCATAATGGATTTTCGAATTTAAACAGAACATTTAATGTATTAATAGAACTATGGATTTCCTTACTTATTGTACAAACCTGCTTCCGAAGTAACAAGTGCTGAAAATTCTTAAAATTTCCTGAAAATTTTACCTACATCCAACGTAACTCAAATAGATATGCAACAAATACTTTTGCCTGCTTTTTAAAATCACCTTTGTACCACCAGTAAGCCCTTACGTTCTTTAACTTTTCGTTTTTACTTGCAAAACTCGCATAAGTAAAAACTGTATTGATACGTTTCCATCGAGATCATGTTCGTTTTTATATTAAGTTCAGCTTTATTTCAGTCACATCATTTTGAAATTAAAAAAAAAATCCACGAAAATAAACAACCAAAAATATTCACTTTTACAGCTGCAGCAGCAGCAGCATCAGCAATCCGACAAAAGAAATAAATGTAACCATAGTGAACCTTTCCAGCAATTATGGAGGCATCAGCAATAACTGCAAACAGCAACTTTAGCACCAACTTTATTGTCCAACATTTTGGACAGGGTTACGATCTCAGATTTATTCAAATTCATTTCAATAACATGTTGTCAATAATCCTGCACATCAGTGAGAGAAATATAAGGGTCGTTCGCAATGTTTATAATATTGTTAGGAAATCAAATTCTTTTTAACTAACAGAAACAAAGTCATGACGAAATAATTATTAAATACGATTGAAAACAACTTTGTGAGTGCAGTAAATAACTGACTAATTACAATTTCACTCGAAAAATCGCCAGATTGCTGCCGTCAGAATACAATCTATTTTATTCATCTTAGTTTCCCAGTCGATCATCTTTAACAGGTTGTAGTAACAATCTTATTTTGCTTAACTACAGTTCGTCGCGCTCTCTCTCTCTCTCTCTCTTTTCATATGAAGAGTGGTTCCAATTATAATTGACTTGTAAAAGAGGTAAAAAGGACAGCCCTATCATTTGGCATAAAATTTAGGAATGAAAAACAATTTCCAAAAGAAAAGACTCTTAGTAAAATAAGTTTGAGCAAAAAAAGTATTGTTTAAACTCCGGCAATGAAACTAATATTTACTATTTTCTTAATAATTCAGGCGACTCAAGTCCTCATATTATTATAAGCTTTTTTTTCACGAAGAAATGCTGTAGTTTGTTTGAAGCTGCTTTTTAAGACCCTGATTCACTATCCTACATTTTCGTACGAGCAATTAGAAAAATATCTCACAGAATTCCGACCACCAAAAAAAACCTCAGCAAAATTATTGTTCGATGCTATACTATTGCAATAAATGCAACTTTATCGCATAGAAAATAGTATTTTATGATATTTTTTATATATGCAAAGCGGACAGACCTGTTAAAAAATACTGTGACATACATTCACGTTTACTCTACACTATCATATCACTATAGTTTTTGAAAGCAAATATTGGTCTTATATATTTTAGCTTTATCAGCACTAACAAGATTTAGGAACAAACATTAAGTTGCTGATCAATTATTGTTGTTTCATATACCCACAAACACACATATTTTATTATTTCTAAACCCATTAGCAGCTTACTATACAATTATTTCGTAGTTCCCAATAACGTGTTTTAAATTCCGCTTGGGTGGTTTCTTCAGTACTATTTTTCCTAATACCTTTTTTTCTTATAGCATTTTTTACCTACCGGTTTTAAATAAATTATTTATGACTGGATGTAGGGTTTAAAAAAAATCGTAGATGAAAATTGCTATTACTGTTCCTATTAAGCTGGTATTCAAAATCCAACAGCAATAGCAACAGTTCAATTATGACAGCAAACACTGCGCTCTTCTAAGAGCGAATCATTTTTTAACAGTATGCTTAAACCAAATTAAAAAAAATAAAAATGTATTTCTAAACAGCAGCAGCAAACTTATTTACTATTATGCTGTTTGCTGTTTTTGAGCTGCTGAAAAAGAAAATAGCAATGTAATACCGAATTCTTGCTGTTAACTTTCTTTCTTTCTTTTGCTATTTGTTCATTTCTTATGGTTATATTGAAATTTTGTGCTGTCATAAATTCTAAGGACAGGATTTTTTTGCCTAAAGGATAAACAAAAGTAGCAATGGAATTCCTGGTAGTAAAAAATTAGTAAATCATATCATGTTTATGTAAAAATTCCCTATTCGTCCAAGGCACAGTTGCTGTACCATTTCACAATTCTGTCAATGTGATTATTGTCATATTTGAGCTGTTGTATTTCTAACAATACGAAAATAGCAAAAGCATTAATAAGCTAAAGAGAAAGAAGTGCTGTTTAACGACAGCAAATTTTTTGCTTTTTCAATTGCTGGACTGTATGTACTTTCAACATCCCAGTAAAAGCAAAGTCAGTGTTAATAACTTGTAGATTTTAAAGTAAAGTATATTTTCTATTAGCTGTTTCGCAACTAGCATTTGAAACATTGCTTATATCCACGTGAATGATATAAATAAAGCACGAGAATTTCACAGCGACGCCACTGAATTATTTTTGAGCATTCCTAAAAGTTTTTATTGTGATCCTATTTATAAAACACGTAGAATTGCAGATATAAAACTAATTTTTTTTTAACGCGAGCCACACTAATGTTCATAGAAACAAGAAAGAAAGTTTTGGTATCTCATTAAAACTTTCAGTGCATTTGAAGTATTAAATTCCAAAATCACTAAAATCTAATGAATATTGCAGCTGGCAAATTTTCAAGCGATATCAACTGCAATTTTTACTTCAATTTAGTTGAAATTTCGATCAATATCGAATGGCCTATTTGCCACCAAATGTTTGTAACATATTTTATACGAATTTTTTTTAGTTTTTCTCTTTTATGGATTTTGTAAAATCTCCTCAGCTTCAATAAAATATTTCTTGCTAAAAATATTTTCCACAGAAAAATACTGATCCGAATAGTTTTCATGAAAAAATCTTCGCCATCCTCACGGAAGTATTAAAAGAAGGTTCCACTTAATGCATATTGGTACTTGTTATGTATTTATTATCATATCCTTAAATAAAACGCGTTTCTAGGGGCATGAAATTGGGATTTTCCCCCCACCGAAAAAATTTAATTTTATCCAAAACTTAAAAACGTTTAAATCGAAAAAAACTGAATAATCGGTAGCATTCGGTTACTAATATACTTCAACATGGCCTTATTACTGGATTTTGCGATGAAGTTCGTTTAGGTTTGGTCCAACCGAAATATCATTATCCTGCTATTTTTATTTTTTGTTATCTGCTTTTAAGCTTCTGATTAAAAATAGAAAATTTTAATTAAATTATTCTTTTAAGCTTCTGGTCTCATTGATATTTTTTGTTTACTCAGCCTGTTACTTTGTACACTTTGCACCACTGGCAAAAGTGCTGTAGGAATCTGCTTTAACTGTTGTTGTTGTTGTTATTATTGTAACCGTTATTGTTGACTGACTGACAATGTATATTGCCGGATAACTGACATGTTGACTTATGTCGCATATCTGATAGACATTGGTTGTGTTTATTTTTCTGTTTTCTTCTGCTACTTTATTTTTATTTTATTTCTTTCCTCTTTTTAACATCCTATTTTATTGTACTTTACCAGGAGGTGAACACAGTTGCAAATGTGTGAATGAATGTGTCCTTTACGCAAATTTGACATCATTTTTATTTAAAATCATTTCAAACAAATTGTTTTCATACGCTGACATTTAATGGGCATTTGGAAGAAAAAGAAAAAAAACACACACTCTGGCTCTCTCGCTATACGAGTGTTCGCATGGCTAAGAATTCATTGTGTCCGTGTGTGACATCAAATCTGAAATTTTGTATCTGCAAACGTGTATTGTGGCTGCTCGTTATGTGGTATGTTTTGGTAACAGACAACAGGAACAACAACTACAGCCGCAACAGCAGCAGCAGCAACAATTACAACTATTTTACAACGACAATGAAGTCAACTCTGTCAGTTTCAATTGTATTTGATTTAAAGTGTTTCGTAGTGCATTTAAATGTCAATCAAATTAAATTGTTTATGTTTTATTACTGCTTCTTGTTGTTTTCATTATTTGATGGAAAGGTTTATTTATCAACTGCAAAAAGATGTGGCGCTCTATATGCGTTGGAATGAGAGAGAAAAACATCACGTCCTCAAAGAGAATTTTGTGTTATCAATTGTTTCGTATTTCGTGTAAAAAATTTATACAAATTTTAAAGTTAATAAAGTTGTGCTTCAATGCGGGAACGTAGCGGTTTCGTCAATTTCCCTGTAGCGATTGGGAACTAGTGGAGAGCAAGTATTCCACGAGCCAGACGAACCAGAATCTGCTGTGAATTTCGGTGGATGAGAAACCAGAGTTTCACTGGTTAATGACCTAGACTTATTAAGCATGAAAACGTGGAGGGAGGCTACTACATATAGACAGGCGCAAATGGTGACCAAAGAACCCCTCGGCATTAAGGCCAGTGAGGTGCTTAGATATATTCGGAGTAACTTAAGCTGAATTACTGCGTTAGAAAGGGTCATGGAAACTTCAAGTATCATCTCGCCAAAATGGAAATAAAAGAAGATGACACTTCCATACTGTACCTGGAAGAGGATGGTAGTGCATCCAGCACTGCCTAGAATAACACTTAGGACTATGGGCAGACACTTGTCAAATGTGCATGCCTTTAAGAAATACTAGTAACTACAAGAGACTTCGTGATGTGGAGACCGAGAGTTTCCGGTTGATAGTCTGAAATCACTACAGTCGAGCCTAGTGTTGGCACGAGACTCAAAACAAGTAAGGTAGTTGGAAATTCCAAAGAGACCAATAAAACAACTGGCCTGCTTCAATATCCTCCTACATTAACATAAATAATAATTCCACCAGTCAATAAAACATTCCAAGCGGTTACTTTTTTGGAAGTACTGCATAGCAACAGTCTCATCAGGCCCAACCCTAAATGAGTTTCAGCGCCGATTAGAATTTTATTGTCGAGATTGCGATCAACAGTAATCTGGTTTTGAACCAAGCCGTTGGAATCAATGCGAAAGAGGAAAATACCAGTAGCGCATCCTGTTGACTTCAGAGCGATGTAATGCAAATTTTACATAATATCGCTAAGAAGTTAAATTAAATTGAAATTAATTATTTAAGTTAAACAAATATTTTAAGTATCATCTCGAAAAAGGACGCGTAAACATTTTTTTTTTAATTGACCAGGGATTCTAAAATAATTTAAAAGTGGGCTAAAGTAAATAATTTTCAAAAGAAATTTTTGATAAATTATCTATTGCAACAAATGTTCGTTTATTTAACAATTTTAGACAATTACTCGACAATAAAAACTCGAAAATGTATCATTAATATTTAGTGCAATAATACTCTCCATATCGAAATTCTAGCGATAAAATCTCGAAACAAATGTTTTACCATATATTTTGGTTTTTCTCAGTTCTTGCAAAATAATTGTAATGAATTTTATGATCGTGTATTTAGCGAAACAAACTCATTTGGCGCAAAAAACACGAGAAAAACAAAAACGGGAATTTTTATTTGTACGTGCAAACTAAAAAGCAGCAAATTACAATTCGTGAATTTGTATTCATAGAGGCCATATCGTACAAAATTTCAATTTACAGAGAAATTTTAAATGCAAAGTCTAAAGAAACAGTTCTTTAGCCTTTTGTTGGTGGAAAATCTTTCGACAAATGTATTCAAAATATGTGGAAGAAAATTTTTTCGGACATCCTAGAGCATTAGTTCTCATGAAAACGGGGGTAGTACCAAAAACTGTATATGATAATACAGAATTATATTGGGTACTTGACTTAAGAATGTTATAAAAAATTATTTTCCTTTTTAAACAGTCTCGTTCAAGAATAAATTTGCGCCTTCGGATGACAATAACAACGAAGTATTTATTTAAGAGGAAAAAAATGTGGTGAGAAAGAACTGCTCTTAACAAATTAAAGACAATAAAAAAACGATTCATTTTAAATTTTAATTGTTGAAATTTTTGAGCAAAATAATTTGTGACTTTAAATTTGGACCAATATGAAATTGAATAAAAGTAGAAAACCTTTTTTCTCGGAGTATTGCTATTAATAGTGTAAATAAACATTTAGTGATATCGAAATCATCTCGCGCTAACAATATCTCACTATATATTTCTCGATATCGTTAAAATTAGTTATCTTTTTAAGCATTAAACAATTATATATGTCATAGAAAACGGTCGATTTTTGAAGCAAATGTAGACCAAGTGATAAAATTCACATCATATAACTAAATTAAAGCTAAAAAAAATATGAGGAGTTCAGCAAAATCATTAAAAATTATTTTGAAATATAGAAAAAATTAGTAGATGTTCGATATACGTACGTTCGAATACTATAAACAAAGGTCTTGGTGTGAAGTGGGTAAGTCCAACACACATACTTAGGTGTTTGTGTATGTGCGAGTATATCCCCAGCAAACATTTAAATTGCAATATTAATGAAGCTATACTTAACATAGAGGATTATTTTGCAAGTACCAAAATAATGACAATGTTAAAAATTATAAAAATACTGGACATTATTTTTTGAAGAGTTCCTTCAAATTACAAAGGCATTTGAGCAAAACATAAAATTTACGCACTTACATATGTTAAAAATGCAAAAAAAAAATATTTTTAATTAAACTTCTTAGCATTGCTTATATTCGAAAATAAGTTCGAAATTTCGAAAATAAGTTCTCCGGCGACCATCTATCTACCCCTACAGATCCATGTAGGCTTCCACGTTCAACACTCCGTAAGAACCACCTAGAGTTTCTCGCAAGACTTGCCAGGCTCATCAGTGTTGCCTCCATAAAGCAATCGAGGCCCTGAAAAAAACGTTGTCCCAAATATCTTGCAGAGCCGGACAGTCGCAGAAAACTGGGACTGACTCGAACTGACTCTTCCTTCCCCTCATCCAGAAAGCTTCTACAGCTCTCATGCGCTCCTATATTCGTGAAATCATCCTGTGCCCCGTTATGATGCCAAATAATAGCGAAATCGATAACGACATTTTTTCGAGAGCTAGTTGTGCCTACGTCCTTTCCTTATCGATTGAGGGCCAAAGAATTATCGTAGACCACCTGCGGGACGTTCCTTTTATTTTGTTTTTACAAAAAGTTAACTTATTAAATATGTTCTCTTCCCAGATATTGCTATATTCTACAAAATTTTTAAATTAATTGTATCTAAAATGTAATCTGTTCAAAAAAAGAGAAATATATTTACGTTGCCTAGTCTCGTGAACGGCCTTCTTGTTTGGTAGCTTAAATGTATGTGGATAAAAAAGGCTCCGAGTTTTTTATTAATGCAGAAAAAGTCACATACTTTAAAGTTTATTACTGCTTTAAACAGTCGAAACGTTAAAAAAAATAAAGAAAGCATATAAAACAAAATATGAAAAAAATACTAATATGATCTAAAAATTCGGCGAATGCTATAAATATGCAAAAATATATTCTGTTAAGAGCAACATATGTAAAATTAAGCACTATAAATCGGTTTTAAAAATTTTTAAAGAGTTCTAAACCTTATAAATATTTTAAATGTGGATCTATACGAGGCATACCAGAAACATTTAATTGCATAAATCTTGTTTCCATTTTATTTTTTATTGGAATTTTGTTCTTACCACATAATTTTACATTGAAGTAAAAAGTGTTTTACATTTTTTTCAGTTTCTTTATAGGTTTATTGTAGGGAAGGTGTACTTTTCTAATCAATTGCATACTAAGCGAGAAAGTGTAATTTATAAACAATATCTTTTTTTTTGTAATTGCTAGACATAATTTACTCTTCTCATCTGCCGAAAGCTGTTATGCTACAAGTTATGTTATTTGTACACATATGAAAACCATTTAGTTTGCTGGGTTATGTAGAAAGTATGTAGTCTCTGCATTAAAAATTACCACAAACATGCATACGTATGTAAATTTATGTTTATATGTATGTCGACGTAAGTATGTTCACACAAAATATAATCTACTGCAAGTAACTGTGCATGATGTAAAACGATGGCAAGTCCCATAGCCCATGTGTGCAATATGTCAGATAAGACGAAGACCATTTTTTTTCTTTTTGGCATTTTATCGGTGCAAATTGCGCAAAGTAGCGGCAGCAAGCACAACAACAACAGCAATACTGACCCTAAAACAAAAACCGTAACATGTATGAAGAATCTAAATATGAAAGTTGCTGTAGTAACCAAATCCAATCCAAGTAAAGTGAACCCGCAGTATTAACTCTTATTAACAAAATGTATAACATCATAACAGAACCAACTAAATAAATTTAGTTTGAAGAGGATGGATAGTTGAGATTAATTTGAAACAAGTGATATTTTTTTTATTGAGTAAGAAGAATCATACACGAAGCAAACACAGGGGTGAAGTTAGCATGATTGGAGAGAAACACATTAAGATTGAATTATATGGTTGTAGTCGAATCATTTTATTGTTGTAGATAATTAATACAAGGTGTAAGGTAATACAACAATAATTTTAAGTAACTTAATAATAACTTTTAGAGTTCAAACAAATTCTAGATTTAAATTGCTATTACTGTTGCCAAAAGCTTGTATTGAAAATACAACAGCAACAGTAATAGAAATATTTCAAATATGACAGCAAACACTGTGCTGTTCTATACTAAAAAATATCTAAACTTATTTCTAAACAGCAAAAGCAGAATATGAGGGCATTTCTTTAGCTGTTTTTGTGCTGTTGTAAACTGTGAAGAAAAGCACAGCAATATCAAATGTTTGCTGTCAATTTTTTTGCTCTTGCTATTTGTTCATTTTTATACATATTTGTAAACGTGCAATATAAATATTCACCAAATGACGAACTGGCAGAAAAGCATTTACCGAGTTTGAGAAAAAGATTTTTCGAAACCAAAAAAATGTACGATTTGTACTTATTGCTTGACGAACACGAAAAACTAGTTAAATAATATGCTTCTTGATAACATGTTATGGTGATAAATATTATATTATTATTCTATAATTTGGTTGTGGTAAGAAGCTTAGTAAAAATTATTCTCAACCATTTTGCAAATTTTACAGATGATAATTTAATTATTAAATGTAAACAAAAACTTGTTTATCATAACTGAAGTATAGAATATTGAAAATATTTAGAAGTAACAATAACATGTTTACCTCGACCATACATTTTTGTACATAGTTTATGCTTTTTTAAGCTTAATCAATATCTTTAACTTAGTACACTGAATGGCAGGGAAACAAACAAGCTGACATTCATTAATTTGCAAAACAGTACCATGCGAGTGAGGGATGTTTACGGCTTTAAAGTGAGTTGACGATAAGCCCCATTAAAAATATAAAAGTAACTCTTGTATCAGTTATCGAATGTTTCAAGTGGAGTGTGACAGGTGGTGATATTCTTGCTAAAACAATATACTGTATAGATGCATGTCGTCAATTTGAGGCCACAAGATTTTCGTTTCATGTTCATGTAACTAGTGCTGTTTACAGTCACTGTCGAATTGATGTTTTAGGGTTTCCCGCGTCTATGGATAACAGCGACAATATTAAAAGAAAAGACCATAAGACCCAATTTCTTCGAGTTTTTGACCACCCTTCGAATTGTTGACACATTAGGTGTCCTTATTCGACCGAAAGTTCTGCAAAGTGTGTGAAAGTTCTCAGAGTAATGGGCTTTTACAATAACTCCTTCTTCATTTGCATACCGGAATAATAATATGTGACAGCTGTTAGATATCAGAGTTGCCACTCGCACAAAAAAATACCACCAAATTTAAATAAAGGATTGTTATAGAGACATCCGTTATTAACGAAATCAATTCACTGCAAATCTACCTCTCGAATAAGCGACTTCTCTTTAAAAGTAAATTTTTTTAATTTATTTCATATGATTACTTTGAATACAGTAAAAGTTAAAATTTTATTAGAGAACTAGCAGATTGGAATGCATTTCCTATGCCGCTACACACGTTATCAACATTCCATGTGTCTTTCTACTAATTTTGTGTCAACTGTAAACGTCATCTATTTAATCCAACATTAAAGACAAATAGAATACGAGAATGAATATTTGACAATTTTCATATTCTTGCTTTTGCCTTGGGTGAAAACAAAGCTTAAAACGCTCTAAATGTTTTATTTTGTTTTAAATTTATTTAATCTTTCTCTAGCGCTTGTTGGTTACGTTACTTTCTAATATAATAAAGATAAAAAAATATCACAGCTAAAGTTGAAACATCTCTCTTATGTTTTTTACCAGCTAAAAAAAAATTTTGCATAAATTTTTATGCAGTTTTAGGGAAAACATGCAAATTTCTCATGTGCTGACCAATAAAAACGGCGAGAAAGTGAATTTATTTACACAGAAAAGCCACCGTGATGAAAAAATAAACTCTAAAAACTCAGTGTTAAACTTGTTTATAAACTTTTAAGGATTTATTTTGTTAGTCGTACTTTGTTAGAAACATAAAATACTTTTTTATATTTTTCGTTTTAGCTGCAACAACTATGACTCTACGTGGTGCCAGCTACGTTTCATATCGCATCTATGACTGGAAGGACCGCGTGCACTCGTCAACGACACGCATCAGTCTCATGTTTCGCACACAATTTGATGATTCGGCACTTTTCTATGCCAGCGGTGAATCGCTGAAGCATCAATATATTGCCGCCTCCATTAAAAATCAATCGATTTATGTTGAAATTGATTTCGGTGACAATGTCATGTCCACCGTTCTCACTGATGAACTGACACGCAGTTATTGGCACAATTTGACAATTTATCATGAACAGCGTACTGTGCGCATCATACTGGACACACAAATGAAAATACTTGAAATACCATCAACATCAAGTGGATATTTGCTGTTTGATCCGGAAATCTATTTTGGCGGTGGTCCAGATTTACACAAAAAGAAAGGTCTGGCCTCGCATAACAATTTCGTGGGTTCACTCAAATATGTCTACTACAATGATATTTCCATATTGTATGAATTACATCGTGGTAATCCAAAAGTTCACTATCATGGTAAGTTAGAGTACTAGAGAAACTTTGTGTATATGTTTGAGTGTAAGTGTATTAGACTAAAAACCTGTGTAAGCGTGTGTGAGTGTGTGAAACTTAAAGCGAAATATATTTAGTTTTTCTTAAATTGTTCTCGTTAAACATTTTTTGCCGTTTCACTTGACCGTTTTGTAAAACATTCTCGTTTCTTGCATTTTAATTACGTGCCATGTCTATAAATGATGTTTTCCATTTTTGGGATACATATTTGTTTTGTTTCGTATAGTCATGCTTGTGCATGTTCGTAAAAGTGAGCGAGTATGTGTGCGAGCTGGTAAAGTAATTACAATAGTAATGTTAGTTCTGTAGTGGTGAAAAGTAGCATCAGAAACAGGGCTGTCCAAAAATAGGAGTCACTTTTTAATGATTTGTTATAAATTGTTTTGCTGAAAAAGTACTTTGTATATAAGCCGTTTATTTTGAAAGTGGTATAAGTCACTTACTCAAAAATTCAAGTTATTGATCATTTTATTTACTGGTGTTTTCTCGAAAAAAAAAATCGATTAATATGATGAGAACTAATGAGATTTAGTACAACAGAAGTTTTGCTACCTAAGGACTTTTCTCATTCTTCTACAAGTGTTTAGATTTTCGTTGGATTTTCGTACAGAGAAATCTAATGAAAATCGTTTTGTTTGTCACACAAATCTAAAGTCAAATATTCTCATTACATTGTGTGTCTACACTATCGCCCTTGAAATAAAACCAAAATGACGTAGTTGTTTACTTCGAGCAAGTAACAGAGAAAGAAGCCAAATGAAATTTTTACCGGTGATGTCCAAGCAAATTTCGAGTAGGTCGCCGTGGCAATGGCCCTTGAGAATTTTTAGCGGCTCTAGTTTTTGATCCATTTATTTTTTGTAAAAATAACTCAAATTGAAGAGCTAAAAGAAGTACAAAAATGATCAGCAATAAAGTAAACATTATCAAAGGCCGAAAGTAGTAATAATTTTTGAAGTTTCAAACAAAAAAGCAGGAACAGAAAATTATAAGAGGACCGACCACGTCAATCACACCATTTCAAATTTTTTATTCTAAGTTTTTTTGGCCAAAATAATTTTTATTCACTGCTTTTATTTGTTTTTGCAGACGTAATTTTTATTTTTTGTTTGTATTTTTTTTTAATAATTGTTATTTGCTTAAAATTCAAAGCTTGGAAGAGATAAGCTACATTCAATTTAATTAAAAAATAATTTTTATTTTTCCCAAAAAAAAAAAAAAAATAAAAAAATAATAAAAAATTAAACAACAACAGTAATGTTTTTTAAGTAAAGTCTAACAAGATATGACAGAAATTGATTTCAAAAATCTATTTCAAATCATCCTGTGTGACTCTCAAATGAAGTGATTATCGAACAACGAAGACATCCGCAAAGTGTTCTGGTTGGTGCGGATTTGGGGCTTGTGGAGTCATTGGACCATGCTATTTTAAAAAAAATGGTGTTCAATATCGAACAACAAACAACTGTTTTTTCGCCGAAATTTGATGGTCTTGTGAAAAGGAAAAAAATGTCTGCTCACGTACTCTCTCGCTTCATTGATCAGCATTGATACCTAGATCATGACATTTAACATCATTGAATTCCTTACTATTGGATTTTTAGAAGTCAGACATGCCAGCAAGCCTACATCAACCCGTATATTAAAATCCAAATTGCACTACGAATAGTTACCCTAAGTGTTAATAGAAAGTTTGGAAAAAATAATATTCATATGGCGTGGCTTCGAATTGCTTAAGAAGATATCTCTTTGTATTTGTTGTTAAAATCTCAATAAAACTACTTCCGCTGATATTTAACTGTTAAACGAGTATGTGATTGATATAAGTTCTTTATTAAATTGTTTTAGAAAGTTTCCTTTTCTTAGCTGCTTTTAATTTTACCTGTTGCCGCCACACGTACCTTAATTTTAATCTTTGTTTAAGATTAATTCCTTTCATTATTTATAAGATGCAAATTGACTATCTAATTTATTTCTTGATTTCCATTTACTTTAAATAATAAATAAATCACGTAAGCATTATTAAATATATGTAACTACAAAATATTATTAACAATAACATTTACATGATTCTTGTTATTTCATAATAACATTCAACATTTATTGAAATGACATAAATTTTAATTTCAATACCATGATTTCATATAAACTTACTTTTCTTTCAGTACTGTGTGTGAGAGGCTGTGAATGGTTTACTCTTTTTATACCCTTCACCGAAGGTGTACAAATTATAAGTTTATAGTTCCGTCTGTACTATATAGAAACTTAATTTAAAAAATTTAAATTTTGGGAAAAAAATACCAAAAAATCTTAACACCGAAGTGGAAAATTTACAAGAAATCTCTAAAAAAAGAAAAATATTTCAACAAAGAACGGAACTTTTTAAATAAAAATAACCAAATAATCAAAAATTCTTTAAAAATTTGGAAATTCCCTATCGGATATTTGGAATTTTAAAAATTGCGTAAAAATTAAAAATGTACAAAATCCTGAATTTTACCAAGATCCGCTAAAACTTAAAAACTTAAATAGCCGCAAATTCGAAATTTCTCCAATAATCCAAAAATCACCATTAATCACCTAAAAGCGAAAAACAAATGAAGAAAACTTATAAAAAAAAATCGAAGTTTCACCAAAAAATCTGGAACAGCAATAACAATTTTGAATATCGGCTGGGAATTGAACTTCTACCAAAAACTAAACTGCCAATAGAAAAAACGAAACGAAATATTCACAAAAAATTAAATTTTACTAAAAACTTGTATTTCTGCCGTAATGTCGGAATTTTACAAAAAAAAAACCTCCAAAAATTGTAATTTCACCATAAATCGCCAAAAAAAAAAAATTACCGGTAAATCGAAAAAGAGCTAAAAAACCAAATTTTAACCAAAGTTACCAAACATTTTTTAAATTACCAACAAATCTAAGTTCTGGTAAAACCTATAAAAATATTGACGCGAAACACCAAAGAGTTTCCATAAAAAAGTTTTATTTTCATAAAAAAAACAGAATTTTTGGCCAACAAAACATTTGAATTCTAGCAAAAATAAAATATTTTACGAACTAATAAACTAAACCAATATTTTTTCGAGCTAATTTAAATTTTAACGAAAAAAAATTACAAAAAAAAACTAAAAGTTATACCGAACAAACGGAACCCCAACAGAGAGGCTCGATGGAATTGGTTTTTTCACAAGCGGCTTCAATCCGGGCTTTATTTGCCGAAATACACTTTCGGATCAAAATACGGTCATATTGTTACTGATCGCCTTAGGGCTTATATGATTTCCTTCACTAGCTCAATTCGGGGATTTTCCACGGGGTTCGTTCTCAACCCTTATCCAAGCCTAAGGACCAGTACCAATTATATACAAAAATAGACCAGCTTGAGACTTACATTTACTTACTTTACACATGGACACTCATATTAGGGAATTTAGATGTTAATTCCCGTCGCCCAAACACGGTCATTGTTATTTCCTTGAAATTATCTTACTGACCTCTTTCAAGTTTGAACTGCATGCAATCGCGGTATGTCTGAACTGGCTTACTGGAGCTTACAGTCCCGTGGAGGTTAACATTTTCACAAACACCCAACCAACACTAAAAGTATTAGAATTCAATAAGATTAGATCCAGAACGATTCTTAAGGGCAAAAAGACGATAAATGACTACTGAATGCATAGTAGATAGAGCCTCATTTGACTGCCGGGTCACTATGGAATGGTCGGAAATGAACGAGTGAACGGTCTGTGCCAAAAGTTTGGGTAAAGAGGGCCCGTACAGCACTGTAAATATGACAACAATAGAGAGAACATCAAAGACGCTATGGGGCGACCCAACTGGGGATAAAACAAAAAAGTTGCTGATTTTAAGAAAATTTGAAATAAGTAATATATTTAGTGTTTTAATGGTTCACTTGGGCTTGCAGGCCCACCTACGCCGTCTGGGGTGTGTAGATAGTGTTAAGTGCAAAGCAAGCAGGGAGGACGCCGATGGAACATTTCCTATGTCACTTGCCAGCTTTCACACAACTAAGGACTCGATTTTTCGCGGACAACATTTTACCGGACTTGTCTCATTCGAAAGGCATTGACTCAGGAGGTTTCTTCTGAGAATAGAGTTCCTGTGTGGATGCAGACTTTTTGAGAACGGGCGATGTACTGCCCTAGGAGTTCGCCCATCCATTTGACCTTATCTAACCTAATTTATATCGAAAAATAATTTACAGATCGCAAAAAATCACAAAACCAAAAATTCGCAAACAAAATTATTTTTTAGCAAAATATTCCCACAAACCATTGAACATTGAAATACCAAAAAAACCAAAATAAAAAATTTTTCAAAGGAATAAAAACGAAATGTGACACAAAACGGTTAAAGAAAAAAAAATACAGTTTTGCTTTAAAATATAAATCCGTTAAATTTAATTAAATATCTATAGGAGCTGCACCATTTTTCGTGAAGGGTATAAATGTTTCGCCACAGCCGAACATAGCGCTTTTACTTTTTCTTCTTCTCTCTTTATTTGTAGGTGTTCTTGAGGCAGAATTCCATGAAAACGAAGTGAATGTCATACCAATAACGTATCCTTTTGCAACATCACACATTTGGTGGCCCATAAATCACGCCGAGGAATTTAATATTAAATTCGATTTCCGCAGTAGTCGCACATCAGCCATATTGGCATACAGTGATGTGACAACACAAAACGGAAATGGTTTTTGGGAGGTAAGAAAATCCTCTTAAGATCATAACTACATTTCATTGCAGCAGCATATGCATGCACATTAAGAGGTCCACTAAAAAGAGAAGGGTTTTTAAAAAATATTTCTTAATACTCAAACATGTGAACTATTTTGATTTTATTATTATTGGGTGGATGATAATTGAGTTTTATTCTCTTCCCTGAAGAAGAATTGCAGAAAATATGATTTAACAAATTGATGCGATACGAGATTAAAAATAGTTTTTCGCATAGTTCGAGCCATCCTAATATACACGTTTAATACACCCACACACGTTTAGATTATTTCCTATAAAATCACATACATAATCATGAAATTGAAGTGCATTTCTTAGAAAAACGTAATAGAAATAAAAAAAAATAAAAATTTCTTTAAATAAATGATTATAATAGAATTGTGTATGAATTCCTTACAATCATTCATAAATTTCAATATGTGTGTGTTAGTATGAATGAACGTGTGCATTAGGAAATGGTTTCATGTATGTATGTATGTATGTTTGCAAAAATATGTCTGTCGTAGATGGCATAGTAGCTGCGAGAAGAAAGCGTTTGTTATTTAATATTTTTACCCGTATATTTTATTATATTTATTATAGATTTATGACATTAGATGAAAATAGTATTTTAGTACCGACAGACCGGATATTTTATTTTTACTCTTACATTCCTATAATCAATCAAAGAATATTATGCATTCCTTTTCCTTTCTTGCCATTATTATTAGTATTTTTTTTTTTTTTTTGCCCTTGACAAGGAAATCATATCAAATGTCAAAAAATTGCACAAGTGTACAATTTTACAAATTATACTTAGAAGAATTATATAGGAGTCATATAAGGATTTATTTCATTATTTTTGAATAATTTGTAGATTATTGAATTCAAATTTAAACAAGGTCTATTGACCATCAAAGCCTTCATGTCAAATTATAATTAAAGTTGTTTAAAAAAGCTGCAGCTATACAAACAACATTTTGTCCTTAGCAAGTTTGATGTCGTGCAGATAAGCTAAGCTTGCCCACGAGGATAGTAATTAGAGTGGAGAGTTTGGACTAACTGGTCACTATACTTGTGCCGCGCTGGAGTCATTACCAAAGCAAATTAGTGCTACCTTTGGTGGCATATAACCATACCTAAGAGACGCCTACAAAGTTCCTCCGCCCAAATTTAGTTTGATGCAAGTCCTCCTGCAGGACAAAGGCATAGGAGCAGAACTACTCCTCATTTGTTGGCAACCCCATTCTCTTGGCATGACTGCGAACACTGTAATATCCTGTGATCGATGCCACGATATCTTTAAATTGCGTCTTCTAAGATCTTAACAGATCTCTGGTTTGAGGCCAAGTTATAGGTCAGAGGCGGAAATGCCACAGGATTCAATAATATGCGAGTCCACAGTTCCTCACTCCTCTCTTTGCCAGCTTATCGGTCAAAGAATGGCCCATATTGGTCCCATGTCCACGCACTTCTGTCGAATCTTCTATATCATCACAGTCAGCTCGACGCCTTTAATATCGCTCATATTTCAGCCTCTAGGGCGCTACATCAATTTGGAATCTGAAGAACATGTCCAATTACCTTATGCATACACCAATTATTATCCAAATGCTCCAAATGCAATGCAATGCTCTTGTGTGCCCTTAGACTATGGTTCAATCAATTGGTCACGATCAGTATGGCAAAGAGTTTCTCTGTTGGCGTTGACCGCATTGCTACCGTAATTAGAATCACCCAGCTGTGCAACACTGTTTACAAGTGACTCCGTAGTAGAATTATCCTCAGTGTTCTTTCGCCTGGCGTATATGTTAGATATTATATCCTCACCATGCAACATAAGAAACTCACGAAGCAATAGCGATTTGTATTCGTATCGATTTGCGTTCACTCTACCGGGGCTCTGTAGAGTAAAGTAAGTTAAATAAATGTTACATATAAATCCAAATTATGTTGCGAGGACTGTGTCTATGGACTTTTGAAAATTATCGATAGGAATCAGTAATCTTAGAATAATTTCATAATATTTATTGGTTAAACAGTACTCTCAATCAATCGTAATTATTTCTATATAAATTGTAATCGTAATTAATTAAAATTTAATCTAATTGATTACTAATAGTGACCGCAATTAAAATGCTATGTTAAGAATTTCAAATTCTCCATCCTTGGCGAGATATCCACAACTCAGTCTCAGTTTCAAGTGCATCCCAAATTTAGTAACAATGTACAGCGCTGTTACTATACTGTCGTGTATGTAAGAAAGATTTGTACAATCTAGGAAATCGCATTTCGTAAGAATCTTAATTTTTAAGGAATCGGACGGAGCTAAACGACTGTTCTCATATCAGCGTAGCCAGAGCAACACATAATGTTGCTGATACTAAAACAAAAATTTTTCATATCGTTACGTAAATCATAGCAAATACTCATATGCACCTACCCTTTCTTGCCGGAATATAAGAAAAGCATTTCTCTTTTTTTCATGAAAAACTAATTAAAATATCTTCTTAATTGTTAAACAAATTAAATTCTTTGTAAAATTAAAAGGCCTTTGTGAATTTTACAAATTAATTTTTTTTAATAATTTGTGTGCATTTGATGGTAAATAATTAGGAATGTTAAATATATTTTTGTTTGTTTTATAGAACATATTTAAAATATACACATTCACATCATTGTTTGTTGTAACATGTCTTAAACAATTTTAAATTTTACACTCTCCGACAAACACACAACCAAAATGTAACAATTAAATTTTTGATTGGATTTATTGCTGGTTGTCTGTCCTTTTTTGCACGTCCGTCCAGCTGTTGGAATATGTATTTGTTTTAAGGAGTGAATAAATAAATGAATGACTAAATATTATGTAGCATGTCAGCTTTACATCCATTAATTTAATTGCTTTATGTATTTTAAAAAATGTACTCTATAGTTTTTCATTCGGCTCTTAGTATTTGTGGGATGGCTGTAACTAAAGGAGTTTTAAGGATATTTGCAAAAAATAAATATTTGAGAAAGGAAAATTTTAGGAAACAGGAGTCGTTCCAGGAACTAGAGTTGGGAAATTAAATTGTTATTTACTTTATATTGAAACGTTTGAAAATGTTTTATTTTTACTTTACTTCAATTAAAATGAAAAAATTATTTTATTTTCATAAAGTTTTATTTTTTGCCAAAAAGAACACTTCAAAAACCTCAAAAACTTCTTGTAAAAGTCTTTATTGCCCATCACACACACTTTACAGTATTCAAGCTCTTTGGCATTTTTCGTAATAAAATAATTTATTTTTTGTTAAAATTTATTGCCATTTTTCTGCAACATTTTAATTTAGCCATAAATTTATAACATTTGTTCATGTTTCATATAAAGTAGTCGTATCCATACAATATTGAGTTGTATTAAAGTTTACACACTGACATGGACAAACACGCACATACACACACATATTCCTACACAAAATCCCTATGAGAGGATGTAGAGATAAATTCGAAAATGTGTTTAACCATTTAAGTTGAAATTGGTCTATAATAAGTTAAACTAAAATGTGTTTTTTCAAGATTTATTACTTTAATAAGACATTAAAATGGTTGGTATTGCCAATCGTTGAAAGGTTAAAAATATATTTTATTGCATCAAGTGCATTTAAGCAGTAATATTAATGTAAAGAGCTGAGCTGTTATGTAACTGTTCGTTAAAATCACTGTGTGAATATTAAACCAATCATAAGCAGAAAATTCCCTTGTTGAGTATTTAAAGGAAAACAAACACTCGTATGATTACAACTTTTAAATGTTTCAAGTACAAATGATATGAACAGTGCACAAAGTAATACATACGTATACAGGCATATTTTTATAACCTTTAAAAAGAATCCATGACTGTTACACGCCAAGAAATGACATGATTGTGGAGTGTTCACGACAACTATATGATGGTCCCTACAACAATATATGTTAGTGGCAAACATGTTATGGTTATTTGAAAATATTTTAAACATTACTTTAGTCTCAATAAACATATCATTATTTGCATAAGTGGTTATTATCCATAAAAATATCGACATGTAGAATTCTTTTACTTGCTTTCAAAACACTGATGCTTTGAACTCGGTTGAAAGCGGCTCTATCACTCTAAGAAGGACCATATTCGTGTTGTTAACAATAATAATGTGTTCTGATTACAAAAATGATTAGTCGAAGAATTATTCATATCATTAATCGCACCGAGTAGTTATTAACTTCGATTAATCGGAAAGAAGTAATCGAAAAATTTAGCGAAGGTTGAGAGTTGTGATAAATAACATAAAAAATTTATATTATTTTTTCTATAGCGGTTGCGCCTGCTTTGGGAAAAGGCGTTCTTATAACACAGAAGTTTCAATCAGTAAACAATATGTTTATGCAAGTGTATGAACTTTAATGTGCAGTTTTTTTCTTTTGTTATCCCATGTATTAAATACATCGTATTTTAATTCAAAGAACTAGAACATTGGAGCTTAGGTTATCTTGTAGCATCACAGTTCGTCCTTTTTCTCTAGTGAGCGAAAGACCATGAACCGAATTCAATATGAATGGAGGCCGAGTGTCTATTTCACTTTCATTACTGTCGTCTGAACGAGCCTTTTCAACTTTTTCGCTTCGTAATAGTATATAGCGCCAAAACGTCTTGGAAATGGAATATTTGTATAACCAGGAATCTAGTAAGACTGATGTTTCCAGCAAAATTTATTGTACCGCATTCCTAAACCAGCTGTCAAACTAACGTTTTTAATTTGCCTCGAAATTTATTAGCATAAACGAAATATGTTACCATATTGCCACGAATTGTATAAGCCTTAAATGATGTATTATTTCTTTTAGTGTTTACTTTTTTTAAATTAATTATTTCATAGATTATTTAACTGGTTTTGTTGAATTTTTTAAAAAAATATCCGTCATTCCGGTTTCGACTACGAAAATTCGTTCCGAAAATCTTTATGAAATCTTACATATATAACATAGTCAGCACAATAAATCCGGGACTTCCAAAAGTGGTTTCCGGCAAAAAAATAACGAAATATAGACTTTCCTTTGAATTCTTGAGCTTTCGGTAAAAAGTACAGTCCAATAAAATTGCTTGCCTTCTGTTAGACAAACACATTAACATCAAAGCAATTTGCTAAAAAAAGAAAATGTAATAAAATTATTCTGTCAGTATGAAATCTTGATCAAACTCCGCAAGAGCTCATTAATTTGCAAAAAAAAAAAAATGTTCCAACTTATAAAATAATAATTGGAATGGCCAGTGAATACATTTCCTAATCGAACATTTTTTTAGTGAAGATACAACTTTTCTGCACGAGTCCACCGGCCGGCACACTGTAGGAAAGAGGTATGCACAGCAAATTGTCGCCTCTTATGTTACATATAATTGGCATGCAAACAGGTCTCGATAAAGGTTTGAAAGTTGTAATGACCCAAGGGAATAAATCACAATAGCAACAATTTAAAAACACATGAAAGTAATTATATAAATAACTTTAATGCGATTCTCTAACTTTTAACGATTGGATAGACGAAAAATTTTTCGAAAATTTTTCTTAATTGCTTTATTGATTTACATAATTGATAAACTACTCTAAAATGATAATACACACTATTAATTTTCGGTGCCAAATATGCGAAAAGCAAAAAGAGGTACAGAAAATATAACAAAAAAACTGCTGCTAGGCCAAGTGTTTTGTTTTTGTTTCTAAGCAAAATAATTAAACAACTGTGAGGCCTTTTTTATATCTAGTATATATATACTTATTGCCTTTTTCATAAAAAAACATATTTTAGGCTTATAAAATACCAACTAACACTGCCCCTAAAAGATGCAATTAATTTTCTATTGAGTAAATAACCTACAAATATTGGACATTTAGTTTTCCCTATAATCATTTATATAACAATAACAGCTGACATAACGATAGCCGAATATCGTTTAAAAACGGTTATTTAATAGCATATCGTCCAATATGACATTCAAATGTTTGAACGATATAAAGTACCAAATGCAATTATTTAAAGTATGAAGCATCAATTTGACATGTAAAAACACATTTGTCTAAATGGAAAACTAAAGTAAATGAAGGGAAAGCACATTCCCACATTTGTTCAACAAATCTCCAAAATAATTTCAAATATTTCGCTCAAAGTAAAGGGTTCAACTATTTCCATTCAAATGTCTATCAAATATTTAGGAATAGTATTGGGTAACAAATTAACAAAAACAGAGCATGTTGTGCACTACAGTTGTAGGATGCGGTTTCTCTTTACCTTTGTTGAAACGAAAATCGAATATGAGTGTGAAAAATAAAATACTATTGTATAAATCATGCATTCGCCCAATAAGGACACATGTAAAAAAACTGCAAATCATTCAAAATGTGGATCACATAATTGTTTATAAACTAAACAGAAAACATTCCACTGCATATCTTCACAAAAAATACAAACTTACTGAGCGCTTCGAAGAAAGAAATAGAGCATCGAGTTTTGTAATGTTAAGAAATTTTCACAATTAATCCCTTCTAGAACTTTGGAGACAAAGTCGATAGAAGTTCTTAATTTTCAAGATTTTTTGCAAGAGGGTCTAGGAAAATGTACGAATTGTTTGCTGTCTTTAATACTTACTTGTATTGTAATGTGCCATCGTTCAAGTATGTGGTAATGACAGAAACTGACAGATCCCAGAGTTAACATTTTTAATCCTGCATACATCATTCTGAATTGAAGTAATAACCTGGCTTTGAAGGCATTTATTTATTGCCACTTCTATAATTTGCGCAATATTAAAATATTTACAGAAAACGTATTTAGTTTTATTTATATTCCTATTTTGCTAAATAAAGCCAATTTCATTAAAAATAAGTAGTTCTGTATTTCCATATTGCTGAACGGAATTAAGTATAATTTTCAATTTATTTAATACTACAGCTCCTAATACACATAAGTTATTACAAACAATGCTGGAAAAAAATAATTAAAATTATTATTACGAAAGCTTGCAAATGCATAAAAATAACATTTCTATTTATAGTCAAACATAAAACTAATAACTTTTTTTCTTTCCATTTCATAACTGCCAACAACTGTTACAACAACTACAACAACTATACAAACAAAATCGCAACACCACTACACATTCAACAAACAAAAATCTATTGCTGATTCTTAATGAAAAACTAAAAATAACAATTCATATCTAAACGTGCGGGGGATGAAACGAATGTATTTCGAAAAAAAAATCAACAACAATAACCTACAATATATTTCTGGTCATTTGAACACATATGGCGTTCATTATGAATGGTATTAACAAACACACACACACTCAAACACACACACATGCACACAATTACAACGGAAATGCAAATCTAAAAACGGAAATTGAAAATACACCAAAATACTATTAACAAAACTACAATAATAAAAAAAAATAAACCCAACATACACACAATTGATTGTACGTGCTGGTGCATGTGTTTATTTTTTTTAATTGCATGTACGTATGCGTGTGCCACAACTACATATACATAGATACGTTTATCTGCTGATAAATTAAGTTTCGACTTGGTACCCGACATCCTAAATAATGTCACCCACTCCACGGTGGTCAAAATAAATCGTGCCACCTCTTGGCATGCCGTTGAATTGGACTACAAAGAGGGTGAAATTAAATTTAGTGTTGACTATCAATATCATCGCAGCCAAATGTACGGTTTAACTTTCAACATTGGCGACAAATTGATTATTGGCAGCAGCTTAAAGTCAGCCGCTGCTGGTCTTGTTGGCTGTATACGCGACATTGAAATCAATGGCCATCTCATAGAACCACGGCATGTCGTCAAAACGGAGCGTGTAGTGGGTGAAGTGGCGCTAGACAATTGCCAGTACATAGATCCCTGCAAACGGCCGAATACATGTGAACATGGTGGTAAATGTTTTGTTAAAGACGACCGTGTCACTTGTGATTGCAAGCACACCGGTTACATTGGCAAAAATTGTCATTTTACTAAATATCGCAAGACCTGCGAAGAGTTGGCTTTGTTGGGCTACACCAAGTCGGATGTCTATCTGATTGATATCGATGGCAACGGTGTATTTCCACCGGCTCATGTTAAGTGTGATTTTCAAAGTTTGGAAAATGCCACCAAAACAATTGTTGAACATAATCTACCCAGTCAAGTCGATGTACGCTCATCACATGATTCGGATTTCAGTTTTAACATACGTTATCGTGAGTTTTCACCAGAGATGTTGCAAGAATTAATATCGCATTCATTGTATTGTACGCAGTACATCAAGTATGATTGTTATAAGGCCCAGTTGGAGTTGCATTCGGCAACGTGGTTTACATCGTCCTCGAAAAACTACACAGTCGACTATTTGGGCAATGTTAAGAGGTAAGTGTTGAAAAGTAAAAATACTTATTTGATTTGCAGGGCGAAGAAAGCGCAGTGAAAAACTAAAATCTAGTTAAGTTTTTCTAAATTTATCTTGCATAAACAAACACGAGTAAAATAAAGTTACTGACATTCAAAACGAAGAAATGTTTAAAAGGCGTATGATTGATAGGTATTATGTTAACACTGTTACTCATACGTGCCTACTTACCTGGGCTTAGTATACAATTTTAGATCGAATAAAAGTTCAGTGAATTATTATGAGTTCAGCAAGCAATTGAAATTACAATTGTTTCTCTTTTTTTTTTTTGATTATCAATAAAGAAACCAGTACTTTAAGTTAGTCAAAATTATATCACACAAAAACTGAGTGACAAAATATTTGGGTTTTAACCTTAGGAAGTTTAAAAGGTTACGTCAAGGTGAATGTTAATTATTATCAAGGCTCATAAGAGAATTTATTTGTTTGCAAGGAAAATTTTCTTAGGAGCATTAGCATTTCCACAATTGAAATAAAGACTTGTTAGTGGATGAAAATTAAATTTACATATTCCACTTATATTTTTTGGATTTTAAATTAATTTGAAATTTCATTTAAGAGCTTAGTAAAAATTAGACAATTTTCTATGAGAAATTTTTAAAAATCTTTTAGATGGAAGTAAGCATTAGGTTTTTTTTTGTGTTTAATAGTTACAGCATAAATCTTTTTTTTGAAGATGATTTAGGGGTTTCTGGGAGTTGTGTTTTGTTATGAAATTTTATCCTTGATATCATTTTGTTAAACTTGACGAATTGAATAAAATATTTCCATTTACATTTGTTGTTCTGGGAATTTTTCATTAAATATTTTTAATTTTAGAATTCGAAGAAATTAATTTATTCGTATATTTAAAAATTAAGACAAATTTTGATGATTTTAAGAAGACTTTTTGGGATTATATTATTGTAGATTAAAACTAACTATTTTATTATGAAATAATGCAATTTATGGTTAAGGGTGGATAAACTAGACGTTGGTTGCTTAGACCAGCTCATCAGGAAATCTTTGGCCAATTTTTTTTAAAAACTTAAATGTCTTATGCCCTAAATTCTTTAGACCAAATGAGAAATCCAAAGAAAATCAAGACAAGAAGATTAACAAAAAGCCCCACAACAAAAAATTTATTTATTTTGTTTCTCTAACTTGACTTACTACGTTTGGTTGGTATTTGGCAACTCTAAATGTAGCTGTAAAAAAACAAAAATAATACAGACTTTAGGTAGAGAAGCAAAATAATTTATTTTAAGTTTTAATATTTTGATGATTATTTTAATCGATTAGTCGAATAACTTTTTTTCTCTTTATTCTTTATAACAAATATTATGATTCTTTTTCTATTAATTATCTGATTTGTTAACAATTACTTCAATTTTCACACTTATTCTAGTAATTAAAAATATTAATTCGATTACTAATATAACCTCTAGCGATTAACAGAATAACTTTTTTTATTATTATCTGAACTTTTTAAAGGTTATTCGAATTTTATTATTAATACCTATTGATACAATTAATCGAATAACTTTCTTCGACTAATCAAGTAAATAATTTATGATAAAACGAATATATATTTTTTAGTTAATCGAATAAGTTTTTCTAATTGCATAATTATGGTAATTATTAACAACTGTACTGTACACTAAATAACAATAAGCAAAAATATTTAAAAGTTAACTTTTAAATAAATTCGATCTAGAAAATAATGCTGAAATTATTCGAGTATTGTAAAAAGGTTCCGTAGTTACATAACAACTTGCCCTATGTGTTGTTGAGTGACTAGAGCACCCTAGGCGAGTCATTGGCTGCAGCTATGCGTTTGTCTTGCTGGGCTTATGTAGACGCGAAACTCGCCTAAGAGTAGATGTAGCAAAGCTGGGTTTGCGATCATAATAATACTAGCAGAAGATTATTCGCTAATCCAAGTTCTCCTAAAACTAATATCAAGTTACCACAAAGCCCCTTTCCAGAAGTTTGGAGACTACTACTTAGATACAGCAAAACTTTATATAAGTTTGTATCTCTGGCAGCCAATGACACCTACAATACACAAGTTATTGGGACATGGCGAAACATTCATACAAAAGACATTATTACCAATTAGGCTGCTCTCGAAAGAAGCCACTGAGGCACAAAACAAACATTTCCGACTGTACAGGTAAAATTTCGCAAGAAAATTCTCAATAGTTTCTGACCCACTTATTATGATTGTTCCTGCCTCAGATTCTGATATAGAAGAGGTCCCTGGAGATTCAAAAAGTTATCAGGATGATGAAGAACCATGGCTTTAATCATTGTAGTGTTAAATTATATTACTGTATAGGCGGTGACAGGGTGATTTAATGTAGATTATCGGAGCGAATTTCCGTCATTTCTTGGAAAGTTTGGTTTAGATACAACCCGGTTTCGGCTATGTGCCATCTTCAGTGTAATTTTTCGTTTTACAGAACATCTCCAAACCGATCTTGACAAGGGTTGATAGAAATTCATTCCAAAAATCTACATTCTTTCCTATATTTTAAGTAATAATTCATTGAAAATAGGTTTCGATACTTTAAAGTTGATCAGGGAGTCGTTAAAAATTGTTGCCGGCCAGATAAGTAAAATACCCGATTAAAACATTTTTGTCTTAATATTAGCGTTTTCCCTTGAGTAAAGGGATTTAAATCATTTTAGTTATTTAGATAACTTTAAAAATTGAATAAAAAATTCTTCGTTAGAACTGTTTCTTGAGTATTTATGTACATCAAGCAAACATTCAATAAACACAATTATATGCTTAAACCAGTTTCTCTTCCATCTTGTCAAATAACTACTGGACTTTTTTTAAAAAACACATCACAGCAGAAATTTATTTAATTATAGAAAATTTAATGAATTACCTGCTTTCTACAAAAACCAATATGCTTGAATTATATAAAAAGCTAACGCACAGCTTCACGCTTACACGCACAGAAATATAACTGAAGTTTAAAAGTTTTGAAAAACATTTTATTTCGAAATGTTGATGTACCACGTTCCACACCACTAGAGCATAAAGGACGAACGAAATACGAGTATACAAACATTTCAGGACAAGCAAACATTTAAACATTGTTCTAGTATTTTATAAAAATTAACAAACAAGAAAAACAACAAACCTACAAAAAGAAACAATATACAACAACAAAAAACAAAAAACTTATTTACGACTCAAAAAGGAAATAGTTCTTTCTGCACTTTATTTCATTTTTTTTTTGTCGAGCTCCTTAAATTTTACAAAATAGACTTTATAAATTTGTGTTGTATCATTAATCTTCTGAAATGGACCATAAAAACAAAAGACAATACAGCGTTTTGAGGCAAAGAAAAAAAATGTTAAAGACTTTTTCAATCATTTACTCCTTTTTCTGCTTTTTACATTTGTTTTTGTCATCTTACTTTCAAACTTAAAGAACAGGTCGGTTGAAGATGTCCTTCGTACAAACATACTATCAACCAAGTATGTGGTCAAATGCTTAGGAAATGTTTGTTAAATTCGAAGGAAATAGTAGCCAACAAAAAATGTATTTGAAATAATTTTAAAGTAGAAAAGGAGCTTAGGAAATTAAGAGAGGTAATCAAATCGAATAAGTGCTCTACAGAAGAGCATCAAATGTTCTGGAAAACTGTGAAAGCAGTTAAAGTGTAGTTCAATCATTTGGTTTTTATTTAAAGAGGATACGAGGGATACTATTTATATTGTGAGCCTTATAATGAAGAACCAGTTACTGAAAATAACTTTTTCATAATGTTCTCCACAATATTTTCTTTTTTAAAGCGGCCATTTGTCATATAATTTTTATAGTTAAAAAATCGCCAAAATATAGTTTACTAATACCATAGCAGATAAGCTCCGATGACGATTAGTAATCACTTTAATTGAATTTAAAAAAAAATTTAATTATTATATATGTCGGGGGTAAAAAACTTTTGAATTACTAATTAATTACGATTACAAATAATGTAAAATCGATCACAATTACTTAAGATTACCATCAATGAAAAAGAATCACAAGATTCCAAGATTACTTTTGTTTATTTTTGATTTATATAAAGTGTATTGCACGCACCCACATTATATCTTATTATCAAGTTCAGGGTCGGACACGTTCGTTCACATTCAAACAATATATGACTATAATGTTTTCTTTTTAACCCGCAAACTGTTTATGAGATATTGTTTATATTTTTAATAAATAAAATTAGTAATAAATGCAATAATCAAAAACAATCAAAAGTAATCTTTGAAAATAGCCGAATAGTTTTTTTAACACTTTTGATTCTATGATTGGAATCTGCAGCCTAGCTGTTAAGTTTCGATTACGATTAGCAATCAATTACATTACATTTTTGAAGAAACTTAATTTTTGTTTTACCAATTGGTTTTTGATTATAAGTGATCTCAAAACAATCAGGATTGCTTGACATAATATCAAAACGAATGAAAAGTAACCGAAAATTAATGAAAAGTAACCAAAAATAACTCGCTTACTTTCGGAGATTACTTTTGATTATTTTCAAAGTATATTGCACGCATACATTGGAATTAATAAATAAATTTGTTAATTTTTAAAAAGCCTAAATATTTTAGCATGCGTTATTTATTTTTAGATATTTAGTAGTCGAATTATTTTTTTAATACTTTTGATTCTTTTTGATTATTTTATAGTAATCTCAAGTAATCCTGATTATTTTTCGTAACTTAATCGATCGTAACTTAATCAATTACCTTACTTAGATTTTTGGAACGAATTTCCGTCATCCCTTGTCAAGTTTGGATTGGAGACAAATCGGTTTCGGCTATGTGCCATCTTCAGTGACGTTTTTCGTTCACTTACCTTTTAAATAAAAGTAATGAAATTATCAATCATTACAAATATTTCCTTTACAACTATGGTTAATACATCCATGGGTTCGTTGCTAACTTAGAACTGTATAAGTATGAATTTTCAAACCCAATCACTTATTCAAGAGGTATTTACTTCAGAAAATTCAACTATCTACGCTAGGATCTTCATTAATCAATATTGTGTATTTTAGCAGCAACATAGCCACATCTGCTTAAAAGATGTACGGTCTTCAATCGGTTGTCCTTATTTTGTAATCATAATCTATAAGTAGCGTAGGTCGTTAGCGCATTGAATATTAAGCATTCAATAGCTGTAGTTGCCTAGCCGATGCCAATCAATAACATAAATTTTTCTGATTGTACTAATTCTATTCATACTATTATATATCTCAGAGCGAGCCCTCGGTATTACTCTATATCACTAAATTGTCGGCGAAGTAAAATAATCAATAATTAATCAGTAATGCGCCTACATTACACCAGATGCGTTGCAACACTGTTTTAAAAATAACACATTTTTTTGTTCTGCAATTGCAGCGTTGTAACCACTGAAACTTTACTATCCTTTCTACTTCACTACCTGGCTTCTCTAATATATCCCTTTCCAAAGAATGTAGCATAATTATTCAAAAAGTAGTCATTAGAAATTTTTTGCCATCTAGCAAATTTTTTTTTGCAAGCCAGGCTATTGGGAAGCGTTCGGATACCATTCAAGCGGCTTAGATAACTACGATTAGCAATGTCGTATTATTATGT
Organism: Phania funesta; assembly: GCA_963932375.1. Lineage (NCBI taxonomy): Eukaryota > Metazoa > Arthropoda > Insecta > Diptera > Tachinidae > Phania > Phania funesta. The sequence continues at coordinate 69,477,596 of OZ010656.1, read as the reverse complement.
TGTATTATAATGAAAGTCTTTGTCATTAATTTTTTTCTTGAAGGCAAGCCCATTTCTTAGTTTTTAGGAATTCGGTGAAAGAGGTTAGTTGTCACAACCAAAGCATTACCATGCCAACTGCGAAATAGCAAAAGTACAGAAAAATATTGTACTATGCTAGAACTTCTACAGATTATGTTAACAATGATTTTGCTGTTACTGCGCTGTAGAAAATAAATATAGTCCTCCAATAGCAATAATCAAAAACATTTGCTGCCACAACAGCACTTCTTCCTTGTTAATTTTGTTATGCCATTGCCATGTCCGTACTATTGAAAATACGACAGCAACGAAAACAGCACAAATAGAAATTCGACAACAATCAGTGATTTGGTATTGCTGTGCTGTTTCTTTTTTTTAATAGCTCAAAAACAGTAAAAGCATTATCGGTAATTTTTTACATTTGCTGCTGCTGTGTAGAAATAAAATTTAATTTGTTATAAATGATAGAAGCATAGAACAGCAGAGTATTTGTTGTCATATTTGAAAGGTTGCCATTGCTGTTGTAATTTTCATTCAAGCTTCATAGCGAAAGTCATAGCAATTTTCTTCTAGCATTTTTTTAAACTCTGATCAGTGTCAGGCACCAACATACCAACATATTTGTTAAAAATGATTTACTGCAATAAAATTTTGAGGTGAAATAGTTTTGTCGAATTTAAATTCGTGGTGACAAAAATGTTTGTGGTGAATATAAATTCGTGGCGAAAACGAATTTTTTAGTTTTTTAGCTTAGAATTTTTTGTAATGTGATTTCCTACTAATTAACAGCATAAGTTCCAGCGCACAGTTGTCAAAGTTGAAGATTTTCTTCCCTCTACTTTATCTTCTCTATTCTGTTCTTTCCAGGAAAGAAACGCACACCCACATATAATTAATTAGTAGCAATTAATTGCACGAGTGTTCCTTTTTTTATTATTTTCCTTTTTAACACAAAATTATTGTGTTAAATTTTTATTTCTGAAGAAAAATATTGCAAAGAACAAAATTGTAAAGAAGTTGGTTTCCATGACAAAAACTCGCAACGAGAGTATGTCTATTATATTCTCATTTCAATTGAGAAATCTCAAGTAATTGCTGATTTTCATACTCATGTAGGGTGCCTATTGTTTTCAAAATAAAACTTTTAAAAACATTATCTTCATTATCAAATATGCATTTCACGTACACTAGACTCATGTGTGCATAAACAAGTTGCAACATGGAAACCGTTTCTGTTTTTTGTTCTCAGTTTTGCATTGAAATCGCAGGAGTATTTGTTCAATAGTATTTGTTTGTAATCAAAAACATTCTTCATTTTATGAAATTTCCTGCGGACTTTATTCCAGATTTTTTTTTTTTTTGCTTTTACTCCTGCCAAGTGTTTGTTTGTTTTGTTTTTCTGTTTCTGCTGCTAAAAAAATCTATGAATTTTTTTCCTCAGCTGTACATGTTTTCGTTTTCGTTTTAATTTTTTCATCGCAAAACAAAAAAAGAACAAACTATTGAAAATGATTTCTATCAATCTCGTCAAAACTTGAGAAGGATTATAATTGAACGAGTACAAATGAATGGGCAGAGAAAAAAAAAAGATGAAACAAAAATAAGCGAAAACAAATAGAAATCGTTACAAACTCATAAATCGTTTGGATTGTTATTCAAAAGCACATTAAATTCCACTCAAAATGACCCTTAACGGCATTTTTATTACCGCAAATACATACAAATTTCTACTTGCAGCGATAGAATTTCACTTGTATTTTTTATAAATCAGTATTATTTTGTTCGATTTCTATGAACCGGTAGTTAGTGGCAGTGGTGGTGGTCTCCATAAAACATGACTCACATTTAAATCCATACATCATGTGGCAGCCAAACTAATGACGAATTTCTTCAGACCAACTGTTGTTTGTTGCTATTCAAACGCACAGGAAGTTTTTAAATAATGGAGTTTGTTGCAATTTTCCGAAATACACTGAGAGAAATATAGCTCGAAACAGCTGTAAGGAAAATTTTGCCAGTTAAGTGTCAAAAACTCTTTTAGGCTTGAACGAATTTAAGCTCGGGCCACTAATTTGTTTCCGTTTTTATTAAATTTCACTAAACATTTAAGTTTTTTCTTTCAGTGCATTGCCAATTCGCCTATAGTTTTGTTATGTATTTTCTTTATTCATCTGTGCATTTCGTTTATATATTCAATTTTTTTAGAGGTGCCTGTCCGTGCTCTGTTAGCAAAACATGTGTGGATCCTAATCAATCATGCAATTGCGATGTGAAGGAAAACAAATGGTATTCAGATGAGGGATATTATTCTGAACCACAAAGTTTAGGCATAACAAATATGTATTTTCTGCAACAAAAGGATTTGGATGAGGAGGCTCAGGGTAGAATCACTTTGGGTCCTTTGGAATGTGTGGAGACTAGTAAGTTGGCAAACAAATAAACCATATTTAAAACATATTAATTTTGCTTTCAATTTGATTTTCATTTTATTTTCCTTGCAGACACTCAACGTTATGTAGTGACCTTTACAACCTCTCAATCGTATATTGAAGTGCCTGGCTGGCGTAAGGGTGATATTGCCTTCTCTTTTCGTACGACGGGTGAAAAGGCGATTTTGCTCTTTCAGCCACCCATACGGCCATATTATCCTTCGTTTATGGTGGCCTTAACCGGTGACTATCAATTGACATTCAATTTTACTTTGAGTACGGGCACCACTCGAGAATTGGTAATTAACTCACATCGCAAGTTAAATGGTGGTGAATGGCATAAAATATGGATTGACTACAATGAGTATCATGTACGTTTTATGATAAATACCGACTATCAAACGGTTGATCTTTTGGCCGAAGAAGAGTTTGGCCCGTTCGAGGGCAGCATGTATATTGGTGGCGCAACAGCGTAAGTACACACTCTCACACTCACAGTTACTTTCATATTTAAAATGTTTAATAAATTACTTATGCATAAATATTTACAAGGCATATTTTATATATATGAATATCTTTGTATGTAACTTGTGTCTAAGGGGAAAATATATTTGAGTTTATGTTTGCTCAACCATCTGTTCGTTGATTGATAAAAAACTTTAAAACCCAGGCATAGTCAATTTGTTTAAGGACAACTTTACATGTTGCTATACTAAATTGCCTTTGGGATTTTCAATATTCTCTTTTCACAAGTTATTGGTGTATGTGTGTTGGTAAATTCAATTTAATAATAATATAAAATATAGTACAAAGCCTCATAATTAAGGACTTATTATTATGCAAAGGATAAAGGATTTAAAATAATAAAAAAAAACAAAAGAATGGAAAATAATTATATTATAATTTCACAGGTATACAAAGTTTTGCACAGGAGAACTTGAAAGTTGTTTCTTGTGCAATTTAGGGTGCTGAATTCAAATCTTCTGTCCACTTTTTTGAGTTGATTCATCGGAGATATACCATTATTTCCAAGTTCAGGAAATGGCACAATATTTATTAATATAACTTGAGAAAGGTTTGTTCTATTTGGCTAAATAAAAAATTACATTGAAATAACCTTTAGGTTGAAGTCTTTAAATCTGCTCAATAGTTTCAGAGAGATCGAGGAGGTTATGGAGAAAAAGAAACATTTTTGATTTTCAAAAAATCAAACCAAATAGAAAATGACAAAAAATCTCACACGAGTTTTCGCAGGTATATATCGCTACAAGTTTCAAATCATACGAGATATAATTGACTAAAATCCATGAACAACTTTTAATTTTATGCCACATCTAAAGTTATGCTTTGAATTTATTGAGGTGTAGCTCGTTTTGCTTGGAAGAAATGTTTCTATACATTAATAGAAAAATCTTTTATTTCTTAATTGTTGATGAAGTTTTTCAAAACGAAAAATTGTATTAATAATAGGGGAACTCACTCTTGTAAACAACCCTTGCAACCCTTGCAAATGTAGCAAGTCTAGCAAATATGCTTCATTTGCCAAAACCATAACAGAAAAATATATGAAACCAAGATTTGCTACACTTAAGCAAATATGCTATGACAAAAATCGTTGCAGATTGATAATTTGCAATGCTAAAACAGCTGTGTATATAATTTTAGTTTTAAAACTAAAGCAAGTAGACACCTGTGTTTACAAAGATTCTCGGCGGTAGAACCGTCTTAACAATTGTCTGTGAAGAATTAAAATTGCAGCTAAGACTGTTAAAATTTTTTTGCTAAAATAGTAAGAATTAAAATATCAAACAAAACTCCATTAATTGATAACATTTTTTAGAAAGTTTATGCACACACCAAATACTTTCTTTGCGTAAACATTTCAGAGGCGGCGTTAGCGTTTATATACTGACTGCGGCTTAGCTTATTGCATGCGGCAAAATTACTTTTTGTAACTCTGCAATAAATTTGCTAAACGCTTAAAAAAGAAACTCCCGCTTTGTGGCAGAAAATCATACCAAGTGTGCAAAAATTGCAGATATGCAACGAAGAGTGATTTCCCCTACTAATTTTTTTGCACATGTTGCACGATATCTCCGTTTTCAAGTTATATTACTATTTGTCGTGCAACTGGTCCTTTTTGACATAACGATATATCTCGCAAACTAGGATCAAAAGCGCATTCGAGATCCGAATTCAGCACCAAAAATGTACCTCAATTTGTAAACTTGTGCTTTTATATGTACTTGTTTGCTGAAAACAAAGGAAACTTTAAGTCACTTATGTAAAGGGTGATTTTGTTAGCAGTATATAGCAGATAAATTTTGTTGCATGAATGTTGAATTTGGCTTTATTCGCAAGATAATTATTTGCCATTGTCCAATAGCCTCACTAAAAAGAGTTCAGCGGTGTTAAATTGCAGGATCTTGGTGGCCAATTTACGGGCTCATTACACGAATTTAATCTGTCACCGAAAATGTTTGTCAATAAATCAATTGTAGCACGCACTGTATTTAATCGTCTTGTTGTACCACAACTCCTCCACATTAAGGGAATTTAATTGTAGTACAACAAAGTCAGTGGTCATGACCTGTACAGACTAATCATTTCACATAAATAACACGAGACAGAGATTTCTGGTGGATTTAGCGGTGTCTAGAGAATCTGTCTTGGATTTTCCTCACTCCCAATGCGCCAGTATTACATATTGACAAGGTCATTGAGCCAAAAATTAGCCTTGTCCCTAAACATAATATTGCGATAAAATACTGGCTAACATTTATTACCGAACTGAACACCGACTTGAAAAATTTACTTTAGTACAATTTTCAGGCGTTGTTCTGGTGTCAGTATATTAATGTGGAAATTGCAAGCCAAACTGAATCCAAAAAAAGTAACAGCTGCCAAACAGTGTTGCTAACTTAAACAGCGCTACCCCTAAAAAAATATCTCGTATACACAGAACGCATTCGTATCAAAAATATCTGTTATATATGATTTGGCATCAACAAATTTATAGAAGAATTGGAAACATTGGCTCTAAAGAAATGGCCTCGCTGCTCGAAAACAGATGACGTGCCCTTGTGATATATTGTTAATGGTTAAACAATATTTGTTCATCATTAAACCGAAATTCTAAACTTCAATGGCATGATTAATCACTAAATAAAATAGAACTTAATGTATAAGAAATTAGATTAAGGTTGGCCAAATCAATGGAAGTTCACTTTCTTGCTGCAAATTTAAGATTTCCCCGAAACATCAATATCGTAACAAACAAACAACGAATCGATTTCTTTAATGGGGATCCAGTCAAGCAAAACCGCGGTAATTGCCAGTTGTATCCATTGTCCTCGTGCAGCGATATTTAATCAGCATTTTTGACACTTCTCAAAAATAACTGAAGAAATATCAAGCCCTAACATTGAAAATAACGTAACTGATCTAATTTTCGAATTTGGCACTTTGATTCAAAATTGTTTTATATCGAATCGAAAATAATAATAATTGCAGAAATGCAACCCTGTCTATTTTACCTCAAACGAAACTGACCTCTTCCTGTGATCGCAAAAACAACGTAACTGGCATTAAAAATTTGACAGTCGCGGAAGAATCAGTAAAATAAACAATAAATTAATATTTACATTCTTAAGTTTTCTATAAGTCATTTTGATCTAGAGATGAAACCTTTTCACTTACGATCACTCACGCTCACGATTAAAATATTACTAATTCACAACTTTGTTTTTATGTTGGAGGCATGCATTTCCGGCTACGTAAAATTAAAAAAATCATGAAAATTCAAGGCTACGGAGTAATCACGGAATAAAATTAAATTTAAAAAAATATATTTCAATATTTTTACTAACAAAACTTATCCATATTTTTGCGATATTTCATAATTTTCTAATTGTTTTTCAGAAAGTTCAAATGAAAAATCAGAACATTATATTTACGAAACAATCATGCAAAATTGCCATGCACTCTCACGCATTCGAATTTTTTATACGCACGTTCATGCACGATAGCGTGATTGGAATAAGAATTACTTATCATCAGTCAGTGATCATGCCCACGAATCACGTGAACGTGATCTCTAACTTGATCTTCGTAGCTCGTTATAAAATCGACGCGTGCTTAGACGCATAAGCTCGAGTTTGTTCACAGTGACCCTGAAAATTTGGAATATAAATTTTAATTATTTTTGCAATTATTTTTAAATTTATGTTGCCTATTAGATGCGTAAGATCATTCTGAAGAAATTAGAAAAAAAATTAAAAACAAACTTCTGCTGTAAAATTTTGTTTTCAATGCGTTACGTTATTTTAACGGTCACATTTTAGTCTAACAAGCCGGATATGACAATATTTACGAAATGGACAAAAATTTTCTATACAGAGGTTTAATGTAAAACATATTTATAACTTGGACAAAGTCATTAGTTGGTTTATTAGGCAGGCATATCAAAGTGATTCATTGTTATATGGCAAAAAGCTTTATAAAATCAATGTTTTTATATAGAGTTGAACAATATTTTGATAAGTTGTACTATTGGAAAAGTATTGTAAATAAATTTGAATAAAATTCTTGCGGGTGGCTGGTCTTCCCTTTCATAATTTAAGCCATGTTGAATTGATGCCCATCAAAAGTAACGATCACTGTTTGGTTTATACCGAATGCACGTACTCATTTATAAAACCAAATGTGTCTCTTGCACCTGCAATTTATTTTAATCTCATAATAAATACTCGGTAACCACTGGAAAAATAATGTAAAACACTTGTATAATTAATGTTAACAATATGTTGTTGTAGTAACAGTTGATTTAAATGCACACATACAAATGCAGAAGCATATAAGACACACATACACACACTCACATACACACACATAAATGTGCGCAAAAAAATTGTGATAAAAATATAAAAGAACCCAAAAAATGAAAATGGGAAAAGTCAATAACAACTGATGATTTCTTTCATGAATCTTTCGTTTTTTTATTTGTATTTTTTCCATCATCATGTTTGTACATTAGCGAGTGCATAAGTATGAGTATTTGTATATGAATGCGCATGTGAGAGATTTCGTGCAAACATCTGGTGGCTTAAGTGTTCATTAGCGGTATACCCATCTTAAAATTGCTATGAACCGTAAATAAGAACGTCAATCACGGTGAACGTTAAAAAAAGTTAAAAAGAAAAAGAAAATTAAACAGAAAATGCTTGAATCAATATTGCTGAATCGTGATTTTTTTTGCTATAACTTTTAATAGAATGAGAAAATAAATTGAATTTATTTCAGTTTCATCTAAGTATTCGCACACACACATATTCGTACATATTTAATTATTTTCTTATCAAGTAAATGAGAGTTCAGTGCTCAATTTATTTTATTAAAATTTTTTAATAGAAATTTACAATATTTTTGCAAATAATATTTCTACAGTGTTATTTAGTTATTATTTATTAACAATGTTATAATTAAGTTAATGTATTCAAATCTTAACTTACTACCTACGATTGGGTTGGCGGAACCACTGCGTGACGCCAGGCTAAATGTGTGTTTTTTTTTCTTCTCAAATTATAATAAATCTCGTACGAGCGAGTTTGGGTAGAATACTAGTTTGGTTATAGATATGTACGTATGTCCGAGTATATTTTTGCTTTTTCCTGTATAGTAAGAACGTATCTATGGATATTTCATCTCCTTTGTACCAAGGGGCGCAGACGACTTATTGTAAAATCCTGTACTGTCTTCTCTGAAACTTCTGCCTGTTTAATGTGCCAGTAGTATCCCACAACTGAATACCATATTGGCCTTATAATGGATTTTTTTTAAACGAACTATGTGTTCCAAGGCCAGTGTAGAACCAACGTAATGGATTCGTTCTAAATTTTACAGGCATTAGTTTTATCTGAATATGGTAGCAAGGTGTAGGGCGTTGATTAGATGAACTTGCAAATATTTATTGTGATCTTTCACTTGGGCTGTTGTGCTATTAGTTATTGTTATTTAGCTTTCTAAGGGAGAATGATTCCGATGTATTTAAATTCATGTCATCCTCTTGCTCCTAAATGTGATACTGAAGTTGTTTACATGTAACCTGCGAATCTTGGTAAACACTTACAAATGCAGTGTCTGTATTTGGGCTTGCTGACATATCCTCTGTGTAGATGATATAGAATAGCGGCTCTATTATACTACCTTGCGAGACTCCTGCATGATTTCTGATTTGTTTTGAAGCTGCTCCTTTATCCTTTCTTTAAACGCTCTATCATTGACAAAGCGCTTAAGGAGGGTGTGGGAGTTTTCAGGAAGGATACGAGTTTTTTAGTGAGAAGCCCAGCATGCCAGACTTTATGAAACGCCTGGAAATATCTATATCTTCTCAAATGCCTATCTAATAACAACAACCATTTTGTATACCTGCCCATTAGTAGTATGCCCCGCTCGAAAACCAAACTGATGGTCCAGGATAATGTTTTGCTCTTTAAAATAAGGTTTTAAACACGCAACGCATAATTATTCTATTGATTTTAGGAAGCAGTTTCAAGCAAATATTTGAATACTCCAACAATGTCTCAGTAAAGAAAAACTAAAACGAATTTTAATGCACTTGATGTCACTAAATGATGAAGGACCTTTGAGTGTAGTATTAATCACCTTATGATCGATGAATCGGAAGCTTTTGTCTTGTGTTCAAGGTGTTCAAAAAAGATTTTTTTCAACATGACACATTCTTCAAATGTTTACTTTGGCTTTTCTTTTAAATTTAATTTAGCAATTTACGACGTAAATATAGAATTAGTCATGCAGATGACAATGTATCCCTTTTGACTTGTTTGTAGACAATGTGGTTAATGGATTCCTCGAATGTTTACTAAGATGCAATTATTGTAAATATGTATATTCCGCGAACGCTGTCACCACACCACACAGCTACAGCCCTGCCAGACGTACTGAGAGTGGCAGCCCATGACCAGAGTTAAAAAAATGCTAGATTAAAATTGTGCTTTTGGGGAGAAATACATAACCTTTCCGGCACAAAAACGCACTTTATAGTTAGCACTTATATTTTGTAGATTTTTGAAACGAATTTACATAATCCCTTGTCAAGTTTGGTTTGGAGACAATCCGATTTCGGCTCTGTGCCATCTGCAGTGTCATTTTTCGGAATCAAGAATCTCTTATATTTTGCTTTGATAAATGTAATACCATATGGCAGAAAATTTAGAATTTTTTGTGTTTGTAATAAAGACTTGAAAAGAAATGCTCTAAAGTAGGTTCGTATGCAATGGCGAAGCAAAAATTAATTTTCAAGCAGCAGCAGCAGAGGCCAAACATCTACGATATAGTTTTTGCTGTTCTTGTCCTGCCAAATGTTTGCTATCACCTTTCTTGCTCTTGCTTTTTGTTAATTTTTTTATTGAAAACCAGTATACCTAAATGTGCCTGCATATTGTCCAGTAATAAATTCTTATAAGGATTGATTTTTTAACTATTTGAATACTTAGAAAAACAACAAAGATAAACAAAAATTACAGTAAAATTCTCAGTGCTTAAAAATTATGTGTATTTAAAAATTCCCTATTAGTGGTAAGTACAGCTGCTGTTGTATTATATTTAAACAATATTAAATCAACGAGACAGAAGTGCTGTTTTGTTACAGCAAATGTTTTGATTTTTGCTCTTACTAAACTGTATTTATTTTTAGCAGCACAGTAAAGGCAAAATCAGTGATTCTTCATTTGATTATCAGACAGGGTGAATTTTTTTACATGGTGGCATGTTCAATCTTTTTTTAAAAGCCCTGAGTGAAATTAATGCAAACAGAAGAGGAGAGAATGTGTGTGTGGATCCACGTGGGTCTGTGTATTGCAGATTTTATTACAATCGACAAGTTGTTGGTGTTACAAATCTCAAATGTATTTCAAGATGGATTCATCCTCTAAAATTGTAGTTAATATATTATGAGATAGAAGGCTTGAAGATTCTGTAGAGCCCAACTTGCCTTCCGCATACACATATTTCTTATTAAAAGATATCGAGACAATACAGAGCTCAAGATTAAAATCTGGTTTTTAGCTCTAACCCACTGTGTTCACACTAAGAGCAGAACTGAATGTGGCCAAAACCGATTCTATGCATATTATACTATATAACACCGGTGGTAATTGAGTGAGGATTTTGAAGCTGTCTGATATCTAGCCGGTAGCTTGAAAACACAGTCACAACGTTATCCTGAAAGGTTCTCATAAAGAAGCAGTCATGGTAGCAGTCGCTTAGGTATATATTGTTCGAATCTGAAATATCCCTATCTACCAGTTTTAGGCACCAAATCAACGTCTTGGCCACGTTTCCTTACATTCCTCTATTATCAAAAGATCGAGCAGACCTGAATCACATTCCCTAGTGGGAAAGGGTCTTAACTTAACAGTTGCCGCATTAACCAAATTTCTTCGTAGCCTCCTTTATTTTCGTGATACCTGATACTGTAACCTACTAGTTTTGACAGTGTTATGAGAAAGTTTACAAAGAGTGTCAAAACCTTTTAAAAAAAATTTTTAATGCATTTAAGCAGCTCATGTGTTTAAAATAATTCATATTTAACGTTTTGTAGCATTTAATTTTAATCATTCTATCATTACAAACTATTATTTATTATTGTACCGTCAAAACTTCCTGTTCAGCCAGACATTATTATCATGTTTAAATACTTCCATTGCAACGTAGAAGGTATCTCAGATATGCTCACGTAAATACAAGTTCATGCATACAATTATTATCATTAAAATTAGAAAAGGCCCCGCAACATGCCTTCCCCTCCTTTGACATGACAATTAATGTTGCTGCAATTGTGTGTGGTAGTGTTTTTGATGTTATATCATGTTTTGTTAGCAGTACAACCCAATGAGTCGGGTAGCTGTCGTCCGAAGATTGTCGTAATGGTAGTAGTTAAAAACATGTTTAACATCACCACAAAACAACAATGCCATACTAGTGTTTTTGCGGCATTTTAATGATTTTACATGAATCAATGAATCCTTGAATTTGTATGCAATTCAATAGCAGACACGATAAATGAAATATTTAAAAACACACAGTTCTAACATGAACAGTTAAATTGTCGCTGGGAGGTAATGGCAGTAATACCCTGCATTGGATAAGTAAACAGCAAATAAGGTCTATTGCTTTCTCAAAGCAGCTATAAAATTGTAAGAAAATAAATTAATGTACGTAAACTTTTAACAGTGCGCTTGAAAAGTGTTCGGTTAAAAATATTCTCTTTCACTTACGTTTGAAGAGTGTAATTTAAGTGTTCGAAAAATAATAATTTTGGTCTTAATATAAAACTAACGACAAATTAAATCATTATTTTTCAAAGCCTGCTGCTTAAAACAACTATGTGTTGTGTTCCGAAAATTCCGTAAGCAACTGTGCTATTAATGCAAGGAGAAAATTTCTAAATTTAGATGCAATCGTAAGTAAACATGTGTGTGTATGTGTTTTTGTAGGCATTTTATTGTCTGTGTCTGGTTTTTCTTTGTATGTGTGTATTTGTAAGAATTTAACACGGACAGTATAAAAGTGCTTAATTGCTTGTGATGACATTGAATAAATTTTTAATTGTTTAACACTTTACATGTTTACAGCTCCTAATAGGATTTTCACGGCAACGGTCATGTATAGATGTGTGCGAGTTTTAAACACTTCGCACAATAAAACTGCAATAGTTTGTTGAAAATATAGGGTGTGTCAATATTTAAACTTTGTGATATTCTTTATGTGCAGATGGCAACGTACCCATTGTAAAAGCCTATCACATATATGGGAAAAGTTGCGCTGGGAAAAAAATGATCTCCACCGGTAAAGCGAATAAATAAAATTCTAAAATTTTGGGGCTCAGAAGAGGTGCACGTGATCCCCAAGAAATAAATCCATTCACAACAAGCAACTGAATGGTGCGGAGTTTAGGCCTTACTTTTTTTAACTGTAACTAGGAAGGGCATTCGTTACAGGAACATGACAACGGAATTATTGTGCTCTTAACTAGATGGATTGAATCTTGCCACCGCGCGCATAAAACAATCGATTTATAGCAGCAACGATTCCCATCACCATCTTGTCCTCGGAGGCATATCCTTTTGGTAACCCTGCCACCTGTTCACGAGATTTGTCTGGAGTCTGAAACTGGAAGAAGGTAGGACTTTCTAAGTTCGATCGCTAACGATATAAACACTGGTACTACAGGAACCAGGAGCTCTTAGAATGCAAGCTCCAGAATGGTTGTTGGTGAGGCTTCTTCAGGAGAGCGATGAGTATACCGACATAGCGGGAATAATCTTGTTTTAGATATATGGGACATTGCATTACAACGCAGGCTGTCAATAAATTAGCTATTGAATGGGTAGCTCCACACCCCGCAGTATAGAGCTAGGTCCAGAGTGCAGACAGCCAGGTTCGTTAAATTCTCTCTATATGAGTGCGTTTAGGGGTTTTGAGGGTCGGATTTTAATATAATTAGTCTACCGTCGAATTGAATCGTAAGATCACATCACCAACTCCCCAAAATTTTGATGCGAACTGGCCGCAAAATCATACGATTCACCTTTTTTGGAGTTTTGTGAAATCTTAGGTCAATTTGAATAAGTCAGAAACAGTTTCTGATACATGATTGTCGAAAAGTCGTCGAAAATTTCATTAAAAGTGCAATTTCCTGTCGTCAAAGCCGCGGGCCCTTTGCCGGATATTTTATTCTCTAATTATTCTTAAGATGACTGCTTTACAATGCAGTAAAAAAACACAACTCGGTCCAAAAATGTATGGGTTATTTTACTAATTAAATAGTGCACTCTTATTGAGACACCCGTTAGAAAAAAAAGGTTTTTAACACACTCGTATATTTCCGCGACATAGCAAATCTTTTTGCACCACCTCTCTGTGTTTCAGGATATTTACGACAAAAATGAAATGCTTTTTTCCTGTTACAAATTAAAACAAATTTCATTCCGAGAACATAATATTACCGACACACACATAACAGCACACACACTAACGTATATAAAATATGTGTATATGTATGTATATGACTTAAATTCTATCACAACACATGCAACATTTATGTCAAACTCCTCTTTTTGTGTATTTCACACACACACATAAACTCGCACATGTTGTGCAACCATACAAACATGCATCCTCTCAAATTCACTAACAAATTAACGTGTACACACACACGCACACATTTTATTGGTGTTGCATTCGACAGGGTTTACAAATAACTGTAAAAGTGTCCGGTTTTAACATTAGATGGAATAAGGTTCTCTAGTAGGGATGAGTAGATTTGTACGAATCTTTGATCAATTTGTACATATTACAAAATAAAAAGAGATCACTATGGCAAATTACATCACAGATCATGGTATTGGTGACCATGTAGGACTAGTGCGGTTACTACAAATATTTATCCAATGGGATCTATGATATCACACACTCAAATTGGCTTGGACAGTTTTCTTTCCTTTTTTTACAATTTAAAATTAATGCGAAATTCTGCCAAAGTTATACCAACTTTTGTAGCTTACTAGATTGAACCAGAGTCTCTTCGCCTTTGTCAAAAGCCACCATTATTATATAAAATGTTTGAGGCATTGTAAATTTAATCTTGTTGACTTGTTTGAATATTTTGCAACTTATTTCACGAACTCGCATTTTATCAAACGCGTATTTGAGTCTTTGAGCATATTCGAATTCTTATTGTACTACGAGACGGCTTTAACGATTCAAAAGATCTTATTTTCTCTGTATTTAGATATATTTGAAGCTAAGAAAGATGCTGGTGTCAGTTCGGCTTTCTTGCTTCTCTTGTTTCAATATTTTGAAAACAGCTTTCTACTGGGATTATTTACTTGATTTTTGCATTGCGTTATTGAAGATAATAATAGTTATTAATAACATCTATAACAAAATTACTATAACTTCGTTTTCAGTGGGAAAATCTTAGCAAATTTCAGTCAATCAATTTGAAAAATCTTGGGTAAGAAGTGCGAGATCCTTTCTTAGAATTTCTTCAACTATAATGCGGTTCAATTTATCACGCTTGTCATTCGCAAAATTTTTAAATAAACAATAAAACTCAAGGTTGTCAACGCCACTCAATGACTCATTCGAGAACGAGGCCGAGCCCTATATAAAATCTCAAAATCAATATGCAATATATGTGTTTTTAAGCTACAACTTGGCGCTGCCAAGTTTACTGAAGATGTTGGTGTGGAAAATGTGGGTTTACCACTTTTCGACCAGCCACCTAACTTCAACGGCATCGAAAGCGCATCTTCGTCTATTTTAAACAAAATTATTAGTAGCTTATTTTACACCTTTTTTAATAGTAACCTCTTTCTTTTTCTACGAAAATAACTTTTCGGGAATGTCCATACAAAGTCCTAGAGGGGAAATATCCTGTTTTAGTCCGCTTGTTTCATATACCTCAAACTTTCAAAAGTCAGTTTTGAGCCTGAAAAAAATTAATATTTAGAAAAACAGTTTATTTGAATGCCGTTTACTAATGCGTAGGTTTCAATCCCCTGTTTTAAATTTTATTTTTTATTTATTTTGGTTTGGCTTCATTACACAGGTATAGTTATGGGTCTTCGATTAATTGTGCATATTTACTGGTATATTTTGACTTTTTAAGGCGCAGATATAGCTGAAACTCTTGGGAAGAAATAGGTTTTGGGGAAAATAGGTAGTTCTAATCGTTTCGGGAAAGATGGCATCCAATTTTCAACGCTCTATTGATCCGCTCTTGGCCTCAATTTATATGTAAAAACTACATGTTTGTGATAAGTCGAAGTAGAACGTTAGACCTCAATCAATACAGCCGAACAAAGTGGGGATGCTCTTTAAAATATGAAAGCAACGAAATTCTTACATGTTCTGAAATCTAAAAAAGTTTGTTAGTGCCAATTCATACAGAGGGGTGTTCGTATTTGTTTTCTTTGCCACTCTTAATTTCAATACTATTTTATACTTTGTAACACATTGATGACATTTTTGGCACTATTGCATGTTGTCTAGCACTGTGACCCTACCGCTCCTTTCTTGGAACTTTGTTTGATATACATAAGTATTAATATTAAATAATATTGGTAGCCTTTAAGTTAATTTGGTAGTTCATTGATACAAACTCGGCACGAAATCCCATCACTTGTTAAGTGCACACGAAAATACGAGAGAACAGAGACAAATTACGAGAGATGCCAAGAGTAATGTCTAAGCTCCCCTCAAAATCACAGTTTGTGTATTTTTTACCCCGGAAGCAATACTACCACGTTCGGCGACAATCCCACCCTAGCAGAAAAACCTCTGCATAAATTGGCTCTTAGCAATTATGTGTTTTAATTAATTAGTTAACTTGGATAAATCAATATTGTCTTAAACCCACTGTCAGCCATTTGCACTAACTCTTTTTTGGTTTTGAATTTTCCCGGCAGATATTTCAACCCAAGAATATGAGCTGATTGTTTTAAGATATTTAATTTCAAAATCGAAACATTTATTATTCGATTATGATTGCATCTCTAAAACCCTAAATTTAAATATTTTATTCACAACTAACACAAACTACGCCTCCCATACTTTTTCGCTGTGTGATACTGTGACTGATATGTAACTAATGGTGAGTACGGCATCATTCAATGCGAAAACTTTTTAACTTGTTGTGCAAAATATTGAGTGTGGGGACTTAGGTGCATATCAGGATCTAACATTTTCTGCTCTTTGCTAAAACAAAGAGCTTGTGGTTTTAGCATTAATTGAATACAATTTTGTTTATAAGACTTTTTCGAAACCATAAACGAAACATCGTTCTGTGTAAATATCGTACTATTAAATAAATAAATAAATACTATTAAACAAATATATGCGAAAGAAAAGCAGAGGCTGTTAGTAAATGCTGTTGGACCTTTGTATATTTTTTGCGGTTCTAACTTGTGAGATTATTCGTATAACCGTTTATCTATAACCATGTGCTAGATATATGTTCCATGTTGTGAATAAATATAAGAAATTCTATTATTTCTATATACAGGTCTAGTAATCTTTCAATCGTCTGTAGAATGTTGTAATACTAATGGATGGAGAAACTAGAGAGACTCTTAAAAGCTTGAAACCTTTGACAATTAATCGTTTCATTCTTTATGAAACATTCTGGAGCTTCGGAGAAACTTCTTTTTGTAATGTGTATTACAGAAAGATTAAGAGCATTTCGTCATAGTCAATATACTTCTGGTCTTCTAAAAGTTAGAATTTGTATCAAATTTCATAATATCTCATTCTTCTATCGTTTATAGACGTTGCTTTTGAATACTTCAATTCTGAATATTTTAAAGTCGAGTATAACAAACTTAATTGTAACCATTTTAACGTTTTTTATTTACTTTGTTTAGGTATGCAAATATATTTCTATACTTTACCTTAACAAACACGCTCACACAATAGCGCACACACACTTGCATAAATTTCAAAACGTACGCAAACAAAATACGAGCCCACACACACACTCATACATATAAAATATGTATGCTAATGACTTAATAGGATGTTGGTGACTTTGTCAGCGCATTCTGGGTTGACGGAATTAGTACACGAGTGTATGTACATGAGTTATATACAAAGTTGCTGATAACAGCTCAAATGTGTTTCCCTTGGTTATCCAAAGCCAAGAAACGCTGACATAAACAAGATATTAAATATCTTGTTTAAAATTGAAGTAAACAAAATTGAAAACGACAAAGTACATTTTGAATAAACAAAATGTATTTCTTCTTTTCCTTTGTCTTCGAGTTCTTTCTCTTTGTTTTTAAGTTAAGCTTCTAAGTTTTTAAACAATAAGTTTTAGTTCTACATAAACACGCAACCAATTCGATACCTACATTAAATAAAGGAAATTAATCTAAACCTTATTTTATGATTTTGTTTTATTAAAAAGGAATAATAAAAGTATTTAAATAAAAAATATAAAATTGGCGACGAGGATGGGATAGCTAAGTGAAAAATAGCTATACCAATTGTGAAAAAATAAAACAAAGATTTTAAAGTTTATTAAATTAAAATATTATATACAGAACGATTTTAAAGTTTAACAAATTAAAATATATAAAGAACGATTTTAAAGTTATTAAATTAAAATATATAAAGAACGATTTTAAAGTTTATCAAATTAAAATATATAAAGAACGATTTTAAAGTTTTTAATAAAATTAAAACAAAAATATATATACATATATAACTAGAAAGAACGATTCTAAAGTTTAAAAGAAGTAAAATAAAATAGAAATTAAATAAAAATAATAGAAATAAAATTAAAACTTTTAATAAAAAACAGAAAAATGTCATTATCACTGAGTGAAAGTTTGCGTGAGGCGAGGAGCGTTCCGGTTTTCAACGGAAACGGCGAATACACCCTATCTAATTATTTACGTGATGTGAATTCCGTGCTACATATTACTGCCGAGGAGCATCATCTGGTAGTCAAAACAGTACTCATCAATAAGCTGCAAGGAAAAGCCTTGAGAGCCATAGAAACTCTAGAAAATCCAACGTGGGAGGTGATATTAAGAAAGCTCAAGGAGGAATTAGGTGTCAAAAGATCATTCTTTCAACTTAGAACTGAAGCGCTAAATACGAAGGCAAGTAATATTGAAGAGCTGCACTATAAATTAAGAAAGGTATTAGCAGAGATGAACACAAAATTTAATCTAAACCCTGTAGACATTTCCTACACTCCTACTAATAACGAAAAGATTATTTTTGATATATATACAAATTTCCTACCCTTATATATTAGATCCCTACTTTTACAAAACAATATTTCAACTATAGAATCAGCTAATACTTTTTATATACAAAATAATATTTTAAAAGATATTAAATTGATTAACAACACACAAAATCAAAATAAAGAAATTCGTTATAATAATCAAAATTTTAGAAATAATGGAAATAATAACGTCAGAAATTTCAGAACTAATAATTTTAATACGTCAGGTCATCATGGAAATGATGTTAGAAATTTCAGAAGTAATAATTGGAATACCTCGGGTAATTATAGGAATAATGATAGAAATTTTAGGAATAGTAATTGGAATACGTCAGGTCAATTTAATGGACATAATAATTTCAGAAACAACAGTTTTGGAAATAATAATTATAATAAAAATAATTATAGACAGAGCGACAATAGAGCACCCAACCCAGTGCCAATGGAGGTAGATTTAACAGAAACCTCAAATTTTCAGGGGTCCTGCCTAAATGCAGACTACCCATAGTAGATCTTCATATAAGTAACATTAAAGTTAGATGCCTTTTAGATACAGGAGCTGCTACTACACTAGGCGATTATACAATTTTTTCAAAATTCCCGTTAATACAGAAATTAAAGATACCAATAATTATAAGAACATTGTCAGGATGTTCAACTGTAACTGAGGAGGCTATAGTGCCCTTACCAATAGAATTTAATGAGCAAGGAAAAACTATGTCTGTGAAAATAACGGACTTCTCAAAGAGGCCATTCGATTGTATTATTGGCTGCAACATTTTATCCCCTATAGGAGCGAAATTTGATTTTTTAAATAATATGATAGTAATAAATAATAATGAGATAATAATTAATAAAGAAAAAGAACCACCATTTGGTTATGACGAAATTAATTATTTAGAAAAGGGAACTATTAATATAAATGAATTGTTAAGTGACGATCTTAATAAAGAAGAGAAAGAAAGGCTTCAAGCATTTTTGAAAACAAATAGAAAAACATTTTATAACGAAGGACAAGTATTGACCGCTACCAATTGTGTACGACATAGGATTGTGACGAATTCGAATCAACCAGTATATTCCAAGATTTACCGCTACCCTCAGGTTCATAATGAGGAGATTGAAAAGCAAATCAATGATATGCTTGGCCAGGGAATTATTCGGGAGAGTAAATCTCCTTATAGTTCGCCTTTGTGGTTAGTGCCGAAAAAATCAGATACTCATGAAAAAAAATGGAGGGTCGTTATAGACTATAGGAATTTAAATAAGATCACAATAGACGACAAATTCCCTATGCCCAACATTGAGTTTTTGTTTGATAAGCTGGGTCGTGCGAACTATTTTTCGACTTTGGATTTAGCCAAAGGGTTTCATCAGATATTGATGAACCAAAGCGATAGAGAGAAGACAGCGTTTTCGACACCGATGGGTCATTTCGAGTATATTCGAATGCCTTTTGGTCTCAAAAATGCACCCGCTACTTTTCAGCGGATGATAAATTTTGTGCTACGGGATCTGATTAATAGATCATGCGTAGTATATATGGACGACATACTAGTTTTCTCCACATCTTTGAAGGAACATTTTGAAACATTAAATAAAATATTTCAGAAACTGAACGAATATAATTTAAAAATCCAGATGAATAAATGCCAATTTTTGCGCAGACAGACAGATTTTCTGGGGCATATTATAACATCTGAAGGAATCAAGCCTAACCCTTTAAAGATCAAGGCTATTACAGGCTTGACAATGCCTAAAACGGAAAAAGGTATAAAGTCCTTTCTAGGGTTGACAGGGTATTATAGGAAGTTTATACAGAATTATTCAATGGTGGCTAACCCAATGATAAAATATTTAAGAAAAGGCTCCAATCTGAAACAAATTGGAAGCGATATTGAATATGAGAACGCTTTCGAGAAGTTAAAGACTTTAATCACGAGCTATCCAATTCTGTCCTTTCCTAATTTCAATAAAAAATTTGTACTGACAACAGATGCGAGCAATGTGTCTTTGGGGGCCATTTTGAGCCAAGAAGGCAAGCCAGTCTGTTATGCAAGCCGGACGTTGAATGGACATGAAAGGAACTATACAACAATGGAAAAAGAGTTGTTGGCGATTGTATGGGCTGTGCGTTATTTTAGGCCTTATTTGTATGGGCGAAAGTTTTTGATCCTGACGGATCATCAGCCATTGAAGTGGCTTTGCTCTCTTAAGGAGCCGAACCAAAGAGTCATTCGCTGGAGAATTTTATTGGGCGAATTTGACTTCGATGTTGATTATATAAAGGGCAAGGATAACAAGGTTGCTGATTTTTTGAGTAGGACGGAGAATCTTGAGAGCCCAGAGATTGAAAGTTACGACCTGAAGTCGATCTTTGAGATTTCGGAGGAAAGGGTTGAAGAAACTATGACAGATGGTGAATCAATGCACTCCGGAATGGAAGATTTGCATGATCATTTCCCTATTGGCGAAGGTATAGTGAACAAGTACAGAACGCAGGTTCATGTAGTAGAATCAAAGATAATAGAAGTAGAAGTGGTTTTAAGAAAATATAAGATCATATATGTACAGGAATCTGATTTGATCAACAACCACTATTTGAATGACTTGTTTAGGAGAAATATAAAAAGAGGAACAATCGGTGTCTACTCTGAATTGGAGGACAGTAAATATCATATTGTACAACAGAAGCTTATAGAATTATTTAGTGGTGATCGTAATGTAAGGTTTATTAAGTGCACACAAAAAGCGATAAATGTATCAGATGAAGAAGAGTTGTTAACGATTGTGGAGAAAATCCATCTAGAAACAAACCATAGAGGAGTTCTGGAAAATTTTGAAGAAATAAAATATAAATACTATCATCCTAATCTTATTAAATTTATTAATAAATATATAAACAGTTGCACTACTTGCGGAGAAAATAAATATGACAGAAAGCCAATCAGGAAACAATTTAATATAACAGATACACCGTCTGAGCCTAACGAGATAGTTCATATGGACATATTCCATATGCATAAAATGTATTTTCTCACGACTATTGACCGATTTACTAAGCTCGCCAGTGTGCACAAGCTGAGTGATAAAAATATGGTCACAATTAGGTCAAAGTTGGAAGAGAGAATGGCTTATCTTGGTAAGCCGAATCTTCTGATAATGGATAATGAATTTAATAATACATTGATTAGATTTTTCTGCCAAGAGAAAAATATATTAACTCATTTTACAACCCCGAATTCGCATACCGGAAATGCGGATATAGAACGATTTCACTTGTCATTGTTAGAACATGTTAGAATATTGAAACGAGATAATGAAAACGTGAATGTAGAAGAATTGATTATCAGAGCGGTGGGTTTTTACAACAATACCGTTCACTCCACAATTGGAGTTAAACCCATGGATTTTATTAATCATAGGGACATAAATATGGTTAAAATTAGAGAGACTATGAAAGGGAATAAAGAGAATGCTATTAGAAGAATTAACGCCAATAGAGAGCCTGTTCCGAGCTTAGGCAATCGCAAAATATATATAAAAAATCCTAAAGCTCTAAGGAACAAAACAGCAAAAAGATTTAATATTTACAATCGCAATAATCCTAATAGGATTGATGTAACACAAATAAAAAGACCTTTAAAAACATTTACAGGTGCTATTCATGGCAATGGTGCTGATGGTAATGGCAATGTTCGTACAGGGAAGCCTGGAGGTTAGTAAGATCGAAACATCCGGAGGATATATTTTAATGGAGAGTGAGCCGATTTGGATAATTGAAAGCTATTCGAGATTAATTCATGTTATTGACATCGAGGAACTAAGGTATACAATACAAAAAATAAGAATAGGTGTAGCCAAAGATTTTGAAAATAATGAGAGCCACTGGATGCTCTTGAATGTACAGAATAGAATTGAGGAGCTAGAGCATAGCATGTTGACATTATCACTTCATACGAGAGGAAAAAGAGCTCTAATTGACATAGGTGGTAGAGCGGTTAAATGGTTGTTCGGAAACATGGACGATGAGGACAGATTGCTGATTGACCAGCAATTTGGAGCTTTAGACATCAATCAGAAAAATTTGATAGGTAATATGAATAAGCAGATAAAAATTAACGACGATATACAGAAGTACTTACGGGGCATTAATATGGTGATTGAGGAGCATAAGGAAGTTTTTGGTTTGAATTATACGAAAGAGGTAATGCAGAGTATAAGAATGTCGAAATATAATAATTATTTGTTGCTAATAAACCAAGTGGCTGATAGAATAGAAAGAATTCAGGAAAATATAATGACATCGAAGCATGATTTAATGAACAGAATTGTTCTTACGAACGAAGAAATTGACTTTTATAGAGTAGATAGTCTGAAATTGAAACACATAAAATGTAGTTTTGGTTCGGTTTTGGATTCGAAATTGATATTTGTTATAATGATACCCGACTTTTATGAGGAGCCGTTTAAATCGAGAATTGTTTTGCCAATTCCCAATAGAGAATTTATGCAGGTCGATGTTGGAATAGTTAAAATTGTGCTAATAGAAAATGTTGTGTATACTGCCAGTGACGAAGTTTATGTTAAAAAAATGAATACAGCAAGCAATTGTATTGAAAACTTGCTGAATAACACTTTTACAAATTGTACCAAAAGATTGAATACACAGCAAGCAATTGAAGAAATAGATTTAGGAAACCTTTTAGTTATAAATGGCAATGCCAGTCTTTTGAATACTTGTAATAATTATACTTACCGTCTGGAAGGACATTATTTGATTAAATTTGATTCATGTGAAGTTCGAATAAATGAATTCGTACTAAAAAGATTTTCTAGTAAACTAAATATTGTAATACCAAATTTGCAAAGACTAAATGGAAGTTTATTATTGACTCCAAGATTACCTAATTTTACTAACATTGATGAAATAAAAAATATTGTGAACAAAGAAAATAATTTTAATTTTTATACGATTTATGTTTTGATTATTGTTATTATAATAAGCTGTACTTTAAGATGCTTGTTAAAAAATAAGAAAATTCGAAGGGACTCGAATTTAAAGGGAGAGCGAGTTATATACAAAGTTGCTGATAACAGCTCAAATGTGTTACCCTTGGTTATCCAAAGCCAAGAAACGCTGACATAAACAAGATATTAAATATCTTGTTTAAAATTGAAGTAAACAAAATTGAAAACGACAAAGTACATTTTGAATAAACAAAATGTATTTCTTCTTTTCCTTTGTCTTCGAGTTCTTTCTCTTTGTTTTTAAGTTAAGCTTCTAAGTTTTTAAACAATAAGTTTTAGTTCTACATAATCACGCAACCAATTCGATACCTACATTAAATAAAGGAAATTAATCTAAACCTTATTTTATGATTTTGTTTTATTAAAAAGGAATAATAAAAGTATTTAAATAAAAAATATAAAATTCATGGGCTTTTGTGTGTGTGTGACTACATATGCATTGTATAAATTCATTTACTTACACAAGTATGAGAGGCAGTAAAAGTGTTGACATCAATTTAAAACGAGTGTTTGTGAGTGAATACTTAATGTTGCATTTAATTCAATTTTCATTCAAATTGGTTTAAAGTCTTTTTTCTTTTATTTCCTCTTTATATTCAGTTGCGGTGTTTAATCTTTTTTAACGTATGAAAACTGAATTTGAACATTTTTGTTTAAAGAAGAGTTAAAGTAACTACTAAAATTAAAATTAACTATTTCGTATTTTTTACTTTGTAGTGAACTCTTAAAGAAATTGTCGGTAAAAGCTGGTCTGATTGGTTGTTTCCGTGGCCTGGTGGTAAACGGTGAAATACTCGACATCTACAGTTACATGTCGGTACATTTGTCAGAAATTATAAAGGATTGTAGACCATCTTGTGTGCCAAATCCTTGTAAAAATGGTGCCGAATGTAAGGAGCTCTGGAGTACGTTCAAATGTGTGTGCAATAATTCCTGGGCTCATATTGGTGAATTCTGTGAAACAAGTAAGTAAAGACTGCGTGGAATGTAATTAAAACACTTAAGAACATTGATTGGAATCAATACTTATAAAGAAAATTCATTCACTCACTTTATGCTTCATGCCTATAAGTGAGTAATAAATTTAAAAGAACTGTAACACTTGGTGGATGTTCGTATTATTTATTTCTTACCACAGACATTAATGAAAAGGCTCTTACTTTTATTAATCGTGAATCATTTCTGATGCGTAATTACTTGAGTGCCACTGCACAGCCAACCGCATTAATGGGCTTTATTGAAGATGAACGGGAAATGCTGAAGGGCATACTACTTTACGATATGCTCATTAATCTGCGAACTTACGATGCAAATTCCTTGGTACTTTATGCCAATGATCATTACAATAATTTTGTGCATTTGTATATTAATGCAGGACGAGAAATTGTTTTCTTATACAATTATGGTGACGAAATTGTCAATTTGACGGTGGTCGATGATAGTGTCAGCAGTTTGAAGAGCATACAGATTGCAATTATACGTGAGGAACAACAGACGCGTATGCATGTCAACGAACAAAGTGTCAGCGTTGAACGTGGCACATTGCTGTTGGATGAATACGCGAACAAGCCGTGGACGAATCCGGAAAAGGGTAAGACATTTTGTTGTGAAAAATTAGGGATTATATGTGATGGCACTCGTGTGATTAAATAATAGATCGGGATGATTTCCGCACAAAAAAATATTTGCACCAGTCACCTCCTGGGATGAAAGATATTTCAATGGCGACTTTAAAACGCCCATTAAAATCTGTTTGACACGCCCCTAAATACATCCCATTTGTTATTTTGTTTATAGTAACGCCATCTCAATCGAGATGGCGCTACCGATCTTAAAGTGTAGCATATCCATGAGCTCAAAAGAGCTCATTCGTGGTGAGTTTCCAAGCTGACGTCAATTTTCATATACGACCTCTGATGCTCCGGATCCTTCCGCCCCTAATAACAAATGATTTAAACAAGGCTTCAATTTCTTCCTTTGAGGTTTTTCAACCGGACGTCAAATTCTAGATACGACCTCTAATAATCTTGAATCCTTCCCACCCCAATAACCAATTTATTGCAAACCATCGGACCTCTTAAAATCATGTAATCCTGTCATTTAAAATATTCATTTTTGCCACCTTCAGCCTAGGAAGTCAGTGGTGCAGTTTTGCTTTGCCGACTCTATTAAATAATACAAAAAATTATGAAATTTATCAAAGTTATTTCTATTACATAAATTTCAAGTGCTGTTTTACAACAAACAACATAATATCCTTTTAAATCTCTATTTAACACCATTAATTATGTATTAACGGAAAGGAAGAGAGAGAGAGAGAAAGAGAGGTGCAACCTACAACCCTCATAGGAGTGATAGCACTTAATAATTATTTCTCTTCTTAGAATATTTATTAATGTCATGCTTATCTTGTTGCAGAGGTCTTGTCACCACATCGTCCGCCAGCACCCCCAACTGAATATTTTCAATTCAATATTGGCGGTTATGATCCAGCAAATTTATTGCGCACAAATCCTGATGCACCAGCTCTAGAAGGTTATATTGGTTGTGTACGTGGCCTAAAGATTGGTACAAATCTTATTGATTTAGCCGACATTAATGAAAGGAATATTGCACCAAGTAAGTAACAATATAGGAGCATGTAAAAACAGTGTATGATTTCTGTGCACATGAGATGCAGGAATTATTGCGAAAGAAAATTCAATATGCCAGAATGCAATTGGCAACAACACAGCAACAGCTTAAGTAACAAATATGTATACATACTCTACGTACACTTGAATGCATGTTGACATTATGAATTTATTATCCTTTACAATATTTGCTTGCAATTTCCTTTATGGTTCACCCAAAGTTTTCGTGTATGGAACATGTTATGCACTACGGATACATATGCATATGTTCTGTATGTGTGTGTGTGTGCGTATTTGTTCGGGTGGAAATGTAGACTGTATGGACAACCAATTTGAAGATGTGGGCAAGGAGAAGCAAGACTAGGATTCATTCATAAAATATTTAGTGCAGAAATGTGCTTCTGAATTTTGAATGGTCATAACCGGTGTTTTAAGCCGGTTATTAAAAAGTAGCGGATTTCGCGTTATTCGAGATACCGACTTTTCAGTGTCAAAGTATTCGGCATTTTAAAATCTACATTTAAACGGGTTTTTCGCTACCGAATTTAAATAGAGTACGTAACAACTTTCTACGTGTAATCATTGCATTGTAAATGACAGCATGAAGAAAAATTTGCAACCAGTAAATTTACACGTAAATAATAACTTGTTAAACGTTAGAGTGGTGTAGTCTGCTTTCTAACCCAAAGGAAAAGGCGAGAACGAGAAATTTGTCTTAAGTATTGGGTTAAAGAAATAACGTTCACAGTTCACACAAAATTAGTAGAAAGACAAAATGAATGTTGAAACTGTATTCAAAGTTATCATATCAAAAAATTTTCCTTGTTAACAAAAAGAGTGAGTAACCAACTTAAGCCTAATAAGAAATTAAAATGAGTTCTATGGCTTCGAAATATTAGAAAAAATTAATAAACTAGACTAATCACATTGCTTAAAGTGTTGATTGTTGATTTGATTTTCCCAAATCATATAAAAAATTATCAGAAAACAACAACGGAAGCCGAGGCTTCCACATCTCAAGCACATATCCGAAAATCAGCTGTACGTAGTTTCTCTCATTTCACAAAAACCGAAACAAGTTCTGCCATAGTACGTTAAGAAGGCAAAATAGATCATCAACTGCTTCTTCAACTAGTTGCTAAACATTATTCAAGCTTTATTAGACTTACAGTCAGAAACATTTTGTGAATCAGAATTGTTATTATTAAGCCGTTTCTCAAAACACATTAAAGCCGATGGAAATTGCTTTAAAAAAGTTGTCACGGAATAAAGTAACACTTTCAGATTCAGAAGGAATATTTAAATCTTTACTAAGAATTTTAACAAAATAACGTTTCCCAAAATTTGTTAATATTATTACTACAACGAATCTTAGTGAGACGAAATAAAGTATTGAATAGACTTATATTATATTGATTTATAATTTAATATTCCGAATAGATTTTAGGAACGAATTTCCGACATCCCTTGAGTTTTTTTTTCGTTTATCGCATAGCCATCTGTAATTGGGATCAACTCGCAGGTCGGTTGTTTTTGTATGGATTGGTAGACTTTTTCGGAAGCCAGGTAGACGTTGCATTTTTTATTATTTATAGTGTTTTTTATTGGGGTTGAAAGAAGTCAGTGATTAATAGATTCTGAATTTATAATTTTGGTATTGTGTTTTGTTGTTTTGAGTATCTTGTCCGTTGTTTTTGTTGTGTATTTTGTAGATTAATTTTAGAGGTTCAAATATAACACCCGTCAAATGTCTTTTGCTAGCATATTTTTACATTTTCTAGAATGTTCAGTCTTCTTTTACGAAGTATGTGTAGTATCTGTACCGTTTTTCTAATATGCCTGGATTACATTTGTTGTTGAACATGTGGTTGGCGATGTTAGATTCTGGTGTCGAGCTGAGATTACGCATCTTGTTGTTAAAGTCTTTTATATGTTGACGAAATCCAGTTTTTATGTTGCGTCATGTTTTCTCTAAGTAGCTGTGTTGCCATGTAGATGTCAGTTTGTAAAACCCCTGTTTATTAAGCTGGTCGTCTTTGTTTGTGTTGGCCTGTAATGTTCCTCCTAGGTTCTTTATTGTTTTTAATGCTATATTTATGTTGCATTTATTGAAAAAGTTGGCTATTTTGTGTGTTGATTTTCCCATGTAAGTTAAGGTTGTCCATGTTTTTGCTTCGTTCTCGTTGTTGTGTACCCTGAGTCCTAGAAATTCTTTTTGATTTCATCTACGGTATGGTATATATAATATTTAGTTCTCTGTTTTAGGCTTCTTTTATTACTAGTGTTCGTTTTAGCCTAGTTATTAGTTGTCTGATCGTGGCCTGCTTATGTTGCTCATTGGAGAGTCTGGTTTGTGTATTTTTGGAAGTGCAATCATTGGTGGGACTCACGGGTTCATATTTCTAGTACTCGTATACACTCAGGAAGCTGAATAGTGCTTTAAATGAATTGCAAAATCTACAAAAAGATTCATTTTCCAAAAACTATAAGAAATGAAATCAGTTGAAAAAATCGGTTATATATTTTTTTTTATGATAGGACCAGCACTCAGGGGATGACCCCTATTCATGCAATGCATTGTGCTAGAACTAGGAAAAGAGGTTATGGGAAGGAGGACAGAGGGAGTAGTGTTTATTAACATTTGATTTGAACTTTTCCACAGAGAAAGTGGGAGGAAAGACCTCTGCTGGAAGCTTATTCCACATACGAATGGTCCGGCTAAAGAACGAATTCTGTCTGTAGTGCGTTGTACGATCCACTGGCCATTCGACCACAAATGGTTGTGCTCTTGATGAAGTACGTGTGGTGCGTGTGAATGACCGGGTTTCGGGAATAATATCCCTAATTTCATCAGAGCAAAATCCATTGTAGTAGCGATAGAACAGCGAAACACACCCCACATTGCGACGATGCTCGAGAGAGTCAATAGAGTTGGATACCCTACCGATGAGCACCTTCGCACTCTCCTGTACGCGGTCGAGTAACTCCAAAATAGACTTTGAAGCACCGGCCCATACATAAGAGTTGTATTCCATTTTCGGTCGGATATAAGTGGTATAGATAGTTAGGAGATCAGATGGGGTGAAGTAAATCTTACGCCGTTTGAGGAAGCCTAGGCACTTGAATGCTTCTTTCAATACTTGAAAAATGTGTTGGGTCCATCGGACGTCACATTGAATCTACATGCCAAGAACATCAAGAGCTTCTGATTCCTCAATATCTATACCACCCATAACTACAGATGGAGCAGCAAAGTCCGTCGTGCATCCGTGTGTTAGCATACAACACTGGGTCTTGTTGGGGTTAAAATCGACCCTATTCGCACGACCCCATTCTGTGATCGTCACAAGATCACTATTTAATGAATCATTCATGCGATGCCTCATGGCCCCAATCTCTAAGAGGCTTGGTCTGTTGATGAATGAGTAAGAATGGCATATGTTGCTGTCATCTGCAAAAGAATAAATTGGGTTGGAAGTTTGACGAAGAAGGTCATCTAGGAAGATAAGAAATAGAGTAGGAGAAAGAACTTCAACAATAATGGAACGTTTTTTTCGGTAACTCTGCAATAAAAACAAAATTGCGAAACGGTATTCAAATAAATATTTAAAGTGTGTCCCATTTTAACAAAATATTTTTTTAGTCTTCTCTCTTATTTTAAAAATGCAAAAAATTATTATTAATGAGAAAAAAATCCGAAAACCAGTTTATAAAAAAAGCTGCGTTTAAGCTAAACGAAAACCGGTTTTACTTAAAAAAGTCGGATAGTTACGCTGAAAAAATTTTTTAATCAACACTATGGAAGCGTCCATATGGAAGCCTCAACCAAAACTTATTTATAATGACATTTCATATACATTTTAAATTTATTAAAGGTTTCTAAAATATGTAAATTTCCACACGAAAATTGTTATAAATCCAAAAACGAAGACGACCTAGTATAATTTATTTAAACTTCACAAATATTTGCCATCCCTGACGTTAAGCCTTTATACTCGATATGGTGAACCACAAGCACAAGTACGAGCAAGTAAAATTAACAAATGCTAATCGGATAAAAATGGCAATATACCCCAGAGCACATCTAGGAACTTTGTTGATTCAAAATGCCACCCACCCACTTGCCTAAGTAATTTTTGAATATTTTTGTAAATTGAATTTCACAATAAGGAAATCCTATATAAAGAATTTGTTTGGGCAACGATAAAGTACGAGCGACGACTGTTCAAAGTAAAATGTCTCAAAAAAACATATTGAGAAAAGGAAATATTTTGAAGTACTACAAATATTTTGTATTATTCTGGTTTCTTTACTTTCAGTTATAGATGGCGTTCTACCCAACTGTCAAATTAAATGTGATGCTGAACCCTGCAAAAATGGTGGCATTTGCCGAGAGAACTTTGCCAAGCAGGAGTCGTCGTGCGATTGTGAGCATACGAGTTTTCTGGGAGAATTTTGCATGGAGGAAAAGGGTGCCGATTTCAGCGGCGAATCAGCATTACAACGTAAATTCGAATTAACTGGCAGAGTAGACTATGTGCGCCTGCAATTGGCCTTTTCCTCGCTCGATCTTAGACGCGCCAATCGCATCATGCTTTTACTTCAAACGGCTTCAGATCGTAGTTATTACCTAATGATCGCTATAACAGCTGATGGTTATTTGTTGTTCGAAGAGGATCGTGAGGGCCCCGCTGTGGGTGCTCGTATTGATAGAAATTTTTTAAACAATGCCCGCCACTCTATTTACTATCAACGTAATTTAACTGAAGCAACACTTTACATTGACCGCGAAACAATGCCATTGGCGACAATTAATGCCAGGGCATTAACACCATCTGCTGAAATGAGTGCTAATCGTGTGCAAATCGGTGGTATTAATACAACAGACACGCGTTTTGCTGTGTTCAAAAGTTACAGTGGCTGTTTATCAAGTAAGTACATGGAGACAATTAAGTGCATTGATTTCTTATATCGCGGGTTATTTCAATAAGTACAGTGAAGATTTATGTACCGACAAGTGAGTGAAACGTAACATAAACATCCGTGTGCAATATAGCACATCATGTTTTCTTGCTACACGCGAGGAAAAAAACATGGTTGAGAAAACCATAATGTAATTATGATTGATTTATATGGTTACAATCAAGTCCTAGTATTACTATCGGATAGTAAGAATATCATGCTTCTTAGAATGATCGAAAAGTATTCAACCGAGTTCGGGAATATCAATATTTTTCGAAAACAAAAAATGTTGCCCTATAAAGCCTCGTAAAGTTATGCACTTTTTACGATTTCAACACAAAAATTAACCCATGAAATAAAACTCTTGTTTGTATAAACAATGTAGATAACAAAGTTGTAAACAAAAGAAGTTTTTTTGGTGCAAAATATTTCGAAAGGAACGAGGTCTTTTTCGTAAATATTGCATACTTTTTAGAAAGAATCACAAGCGAAAGAAAGGAAAGCGTCGTTAGTCATACTTTGATTAAACACCGAAAAATTTTACATATTATGACTATTAAAAATTTTCATTATGGTTAGAGTTATCATATTATTTTTATAGAGATAAAATACTTTGGTTGTAGTTAGAATTTCAGTAATAATTATATTGCTCAACAACTGATAAAATGTTAACCATAAATCGTTTATCGCAACAAACATAATGTTTCAAATCACCATTATATGTTTGTCACAATAATATATTGTTTTAGAGAACATAATATGGTTATCATACCTATGCCGCAAGCATGTTTTTTCTTTGCGTTTGCAAGAGTGAGTGTACAGGAACGAAAGGTAAAAAAATGGAAAGAGATAAAGAGTTCTCAGTCGCAGTTAATAAGCAAAAAATAACAACAGAGGAGAAAACTTGCGTCGTCTGAACGTAGAATAACAAATTCCAGAGCATTGCGACTCCCAGAAATAAAATAAAAATATACCTAAGTGTTTGTTTCAGACTGGTAACTGTTAAGACAGTGATTTTTTTAAAGCTGTACAACAGTTTAACATATGTCAGAGAATACGTCTGCACCAAGTAGACTTACCTGAGCAATTTTAAATTTCTAATATTCATTTCATCTTTTGCGTTAAGCAAGCAAAGGATTAATTAGCCATAAAAATACCTTCCTTTATTAATTTCATTTATAATACAAGCTTATCATCATACACAAATAAACTCTTGCCCGTAACTTTATGTCAGTTGTTGTAACCCTATTCAAAAAGCTTGTGTTATTTCATCTCTATTCCCATCCACATGAACACTATGTTCCAGTTAAATTGTTAAGTGTTTTTCTGTTTAGTTTTTAATGCAGAAAAATCCATAGACAAAAAAAGTACAAATTCTAGTTTGTAATGAAACACATGCGAGTACATGCCAGGCTTCATTTATCGGTATGGACTTCAATAAATTTCAGCGAAATGCCTATTAATTCTTAAAGCTTCGACAAGCTTTTGAAATGGCTTAAAATGGGAATTTTTACGTTTTTTGCCCAAAAAGTTAAAATGCAAAAAAGAAATATTTATGGCTTCATTTGCTGGTTGTATATATTTTTAAATTGTGCAAAATTGGAAAAAGACTTTAAATATGTATAACAAATTGAGTGTGTGGTTAAAAGCATATGTATATTAAAAGAATAACAGGACACTGTAAATGAAAGTTCTTCCGTGTGGAACAAATCAACGTTATGATATTTGGTAACGAAATTTGTATTTTTCAAACAATTTTTAGATATTTACATTCAAGTAAATCAATACATTATGAAACCCTTGGAGGAATACATGTTCTTTACTAAATCTGGAGCTGACAATATCACCGTCATTAATCCTCAAGGTGTGCGCAGTGCTCAATGTGTGGCTAAATTCGATATAACAGAGCAACCGTCGCAGGAGCCCATGGTCAATGTTAGTTTGGTAAGTAAAATTTTACCGGTTTGTTATTTTAAAAAATAGTAAGACTTTGTTCATAATTTTAAATTTCTTTATTTATTCTGCCAAATCCATTTCGTTCCCCTCAAAGTAATCCCCTCTCAGCTGCTAACACTAACGCCAACGTTTTTTCCTATCTTCGTAACAGTTGTTAAAGTCAATTTCCGTAATAGCCTTCAATGCGCGTAGCGATTCACGTTTAATGTCTTTAATTGACTCAAAACGGTTTCCCCGGAGCGGTCCGATATTCCAACGATATCAGTAAGGTCTCTGACTGTTAATCGTCGATTCTCGAACACCAATTCCTTGATTTTATTGACGTGTTGATCATCAGTTGATGTTGATGGCCGTCCTGGATGTGGTTGGTCGTCAACGCGTTCTCGACCCTCTTTGAATAATTTGTACCAATCGAAAACACTTGCTCGCGACATACAATTATCACCGAACGTTTCGGCACCAGAAATTTCATTTCTCACACAAAATTTAATAGAACTTCTTTGTTGAATAATTTCAGTCATTGTAAAAATCGCCGAATGCACTTGTTGTACTTCAGAAAGACAAGCGTATACTAAACACTAATGATTACTTTGATGTGATATTTGGCACAGATGTCACTGACATTCATACCAACGTAGAAAAAAATTTCGAGGAATGGATTTCGGCGCGAAATTTAAATTAAAAAGTCTTACTATTTTTTGCCCACAGTAGAATACTTTACAAAAAAATATAAAAAATACGTTTTAAGGTTATAATTCATAATTACTTAAGGAGGTAAGCCCCCTCTCCGCTCTGGTTGCATCCCTGTATTTCTTGCTTTAAACGAAACTCGTAGCCAATTTAAAGATTTTCTCTTAATACTTTGTGTAGGTGTACCGCTTCCCCCATGCCTATTTCTTCAGTATTCTGCCTGACCCCGCACCTTCTTCGTAAATTTAAAGACTCACACTGTTGTATCTTTTCAATTATAAGAGAATACAATTCACTTTGTAGGCGTGTCTTCCTCCTCCCGCTGGTAACAAGTTATTGTATTACACATTTAAAACACGTCTTTTTTTAACGAGTTGTGGTATTTTTATTGGATCATGAAGTAGATATGTCCCGCTTAATTATAAAGAGTGTCCCGGAATTAAGGTAAGATCTGAATTTGCCGCCATAAATTTGTGACCAACCCTAAAAGCCCATAGATCTTTACACGATGAAGCAACAAGTTTTTGTTATTGAACAATGTCTCAAGAATAATAAACGTTTGGCGGCCGCAGTTCGGCTGTTACTGGTGCTCGATATCGCGACATGATAATTTAGGTCTTTCTGCCGAAATTGAGTGATATTTATCAGGTCAATATGTGGTGTGCCACATATCGTACATCCGTGAAACAATTCAATTGCTGCATGAGACATTCCTTGGTCGTGCACTCTTTCGTTTCAGCGTTCATGATTGGCCCCCTAAATCTGGTGATTGAACACGTCTGTTAATGGGGATATTTTGAGTCAAAGGTCAAGTCCGGCAGCTACTCGTGGATTACAGGAGGATTTTAAACGCTGCATCAACGACATTTAGCCATATTTATGCACAATGTTCATAGAAAATTTACACAAATGCGTGCGTATGTGCCAGCATTGCCGCATTCCATGCATTTTATAAGTCAATAAACAAATTGCCATCTAAAGGGTAAAAACGATATTTTCTATTGAATCTAAATCTTGCGGTAATTTTGGGGCAGAATAAAATATCCGCAAAATTGTTTCCGCGACTCTTATGACAGGCCATTTCTTTTATCATATAATATTTAATTAATTTTTAAGAAATAAATGGCTGGATATCACCGATAACGGCTAGGATCTCGGTCTTGAACTCGGAAATTGTTTCTACGATTTTACGAGACCTCAAGAAAGAAACCCCACTGCGTTAAATTGTATGATTTTGGTGACATTATAGTTTCGTATACTGATTTGGTCTGAAATTCGTTACTGCAATAAATCGATTGTTTTAAGAACAATGTGGCAGGTGGCACCGTCCAGCTGAAACCAAATCCATGCCGCCCATTTGGATGAACAAAGTCACTGCCGAATTATTATCGTCGGGATTTCGGCAACAGCCTCGTTTTCAGAAACAAAATTGACCTGTACGTTGATGAAAAAGAGATTTACTGTCCATAATTGACTTAGTTTCTTCAAATTATTTGAAATTGTTAAAAATTAAAATCTGCCTCAGCGTAAACTTTCCACGTTTTTGTAATGGATTTTTATAATGATAACGCGTTCTTTTTTTGTGTGGTGCTCCATTCTTAATAATCGAAACAATCACAATATATGAAGCTTATTTTCGACACGACTCTTAGAGGTGGAATACAATTGCCTTAAAGAATTTATTATATTGTTTTTTACATTGTTTTATTTCAGATTCCTCTAGTAAACCGCTTTCACACTATTAGATTTTGTATAAATTTTAGTTGGACATCATTTGCATACACTATTGCATTTCTGTAAAAATACAACCCTGATGAAGTGAAAAGTCTACGTTTTTAGAACATTTTCAAAAAATTATGTGAACAATTCGGCTGTCATATTTTCATCCGTATTTTTAGGACGATAAGCGCAAACCAGTAGTCTTACTTGTAAGAATTGAGTAGTATGAATACTTGTGGCACTCAATGAACAGAAAGTTCCAGAAATAAAGAGTGCGACAAGATTTGTTATTTACTGTACAGACAGCGCTGTAACCAAAACAGAACACAACACCTATAAGCTCAGATAAGTTTCGAGGAAAGTAAATACACACACAACAACAACAACGATAGAACATCAAAACGAATCAAGACGAATTCCTGGAATTGAGTAGTATTAATAAACAAAAACAACACTGTAAGAAACAAAGCAGACAGTAGTTACAAATATAAACATCATAATGAAACACCAGCAGAATAGATGTTAAACGCTAAGGATGTATCTACTGCATTCGTGCGTATTCCACAAGTTTCTAGAAACTAGACGACTACTATAAAAAGACTTGGATGGTCGAGCTAACAGTTAGTATCGAGAAAAACGTTAAAGTGTGAACAGCGATCGTAAAGCAGTGTTGACTTTATGTTTTAAAGTAAAAGTAACAGTGTGTAAAAGTAAAATTTTGACTTTTCATAAAAAAAAACTTACTATTACACATACTCGTCTAAACACGATTTTAAAACTTATTGTTCTCAAATTAAGTCAGTTTTTGACAAGTCATTTTACTCAGTCTAATAGTGTAAAAGGGACTTTACTATAGTTATGTAGAATTTATTAAATACAAAACTTTCAATAAAATTATCTTTGAATTTATTTACATTTATTGACCAACTCATTTAATATCTGCTTCACATTCCCACAAGTAAAAACGCGCCAATTAATTAAAATTCTGTTTACTTGCAACATTTACTTACAGAGTGCTGAGAATTGGGTAGAAGAGCCACCGCAACGTATACCATATGTGGCCAAATATGTGTACGATGAATCCACAAAGGAAGACTCGACCCAAGTAGTTTTCATAACTCTTACATCTCTGTTTGTAATCATTGTGATATGTTGCCTACTCGAAGTCTATCGCAGTCATTTAGCTTACAAACGGCGTATTGAACGTGAAACGGACGAAGATATAATTTGGTCAAAGGAACAGGCTACAAAAATGCATGAAACTCCAAGTGTAGCTGGCCAACCGTATGTTTACAAAGCGGTAAGATAATACAGAAAACAAACATGTCATATTGAAATTATTTTTGGGAAATATATGTGCGTACATATGTGTATTAACAGTTGCCAGTCGATGAGAAGAAATCAGGAAACGGTGCCCCTTTGGTTGGCATACTAAAGAATGGCAATAGTGCCAGCAATGGCAGTATTAAACGGAATGGCGATGTGCCATTGGGACAAATTGATACGCGCATTGAAGAGGTAGATGAGGAGCAGGAACAAGGACCTGATGACAAGAAGCCGCAAGAATTAAGTGAAAACAAAGATGTTCAAAAGCAAGTTAAAAAAGATGAAACAAATGTAGAGCAGACTAAAGCCAAAGAAGAACAAGAAAAACCAAAGAACGAGAATCTCCCTCTGATAGAAACTGAACAGAATATAAATGCTACTGTAAAAGAAGGTAAAACAATTAAAATATTTTCAATTAAATTCCTTTAACAAAAATTATTTTTTAACTTTTAGATCTCCCCACCGAAAAGCCTGATGACGTTACACATTCAAAAGGTGATAAAGCTCAAGATGCAAGTTACTCCCCAGCTGCTTTAACGGATGTTAAAGAGAATGGTTTAAATACTTCCGCTTCCTCAACGACATTAGATCAATCAACGGTAAGCATTACAACTTCCCTATCATTCTTTGGTGATGTTGCATCCCGTAATAACTTGGCTCCCATTTGCACGATGAGTGATGAAAAACTTGATTTAATATAATTTCAACCAGCATTTATGATTGCCCTTAATATTGTTAATAATTATTAATAATACTAAAGTATGTTTTAATTTATATTCAATTTATAAGCCTTTGTTGTTGCTTGTTAAAGGTGACTTTTGATCTCCCCCTTTTTTTTGTTTCACTACACTGCACATTAACTTGAATACGGCAAGAATTATTCTTATTGAGCATCAAATTAAATTTAATTTAATATTTAGTAAAGATTTTTTCAGATGTTGTAATTGATTGTAATGAAATTTATTTGAAGGTTCAGTAATTTTGTTTACAGTAATTTTTTTGCATATAAAAATCAAAGCTGATCCAGAAGTAATTCCATCAGAAGGTAAAGTTTTTTATCAATTTTTTACTTCACGTAGGCAAGCAGTTTTACGTACATACTATATATACAGACATAGATGATAATGCAGCGATGAAATCGAAAGCTTAAAAGCTGAATTTTAATGTGGTGATGGACTTTCTTCAGCTCAGGTAGCACACAATATTTCCAAGGCCTTAACAAAGTTGTTCCCCTTTTTTAAATAAATTGTTCAAAAAATTTTATTTCAAAAAACTCTAACTGAACTTAAAGGCAACAATCAGCGGTTTAATTGGCCCTCTCTCCTTTATAGGACTATGTGGTCAAAACCTCCCAGTTTAGATCTAGCTACCCTGGCACTAATACACGATAAAGAAAATATCATTTTGACTAATATACGTTCTAGTTCCACGATGAATATAAGTTAATCTCTGAATATGTTAGATCCAGCTATCAATTAAATAAGCAGTGATAGTTTCAAGACAGTTCTGGGAAACCATGCATTCGACTAAACTATTATGTATGGGTTGTACAATGGAAGGCATGGGTATTGATAAAGCTCTTGCGCCATCTTCCAGTTCAAGTGACCTGCATGAATCTATAATTCGATATCGATCACGGATGCCTTTAGCATAACGGTAAATCTAACTATTGTTATAAACCAAATGAGAGTTGTTACAGAATATTTGCCATCCATTATTGGTGAATGTGTTAAAAAACATTGTAAACATTTTTATTAATGTTTTGTAATGGCACGTTTTATTGATGCCATAGTACTTTTAGATCTAGGCCACTCATGGCTAGAAGAGAGAAGAATTTTATCACTGATATATAGACGCCAATATTTGTCAGATATTAGTAGAACGAATGATTCTATCAGCTCTTAAAACACCCCAAACAATCGCATTTTTTAGATGTAATTTGGAGATTTATTATCTCTCTGCGGCAGCTTTGTTTATGGATTTATTTTCAATTAGGTTAAGCCAAATTCATTACAGTTAATAGGTGCTGAGTGCAATTATGCATCAATCTTCTTTAAATTGCTTCTAGTTTCATTGCTCCAATATAAACGAAGTGGCACGACATAAGAAAAGTTTATTATATCTGACTGAGCAAAATATTCGAAAGTCCGCTGTGTTTAAAGCTGATTAGTAATTTCGGAGAGAAGTTGTAAGGAAAAAAAGAATTTTATTCAAAATTTTATAATTTTAAATTTTAAAAATCATAACAAATAAAAAAATCAAAAATATTACTTTTTTCTGCAGGCATAACGTATAATTTTATAACTTTCAAACAAAACGAGCACAACTTTCGATGTTATTCACAATTTAGCGAAGGTGTCTCCCTTTGCATAAAGTCTTTAAAACGAGCCTTATTTTACTAATATCGATGCACAACTTCTGATTTTATTTACATTTTATTCAAAATTATAGTATGTTCAGTGAACATTGTTCACACATGCGCCATAATTGAGCCAATTAAATATCCAATTGAGTTATAAACTTTGGTATTCTAACATGTGCAATTTAGCTTACTCTGTTATTAAGGCCGGAAAATGTTGTTTGATGCGCTTTTATGTACAAAGTTTCCTATTGCCACCATAATGTTAAAGGGATAGCTAGTAAAAATAACATTTGTTGTCCCCTTTATATAATCGTGCTAATGTTGTTGTAAGTTCTCCAGTCTAGTTAGTGATCTATTACGTTTAATGTGTTCATTTTACTTGATCTTCTGCTCAATAAACACACTTCACCAGATTTGCGTTGTTAATTTGATTCATTTTATGGTGTAAATTAGTAGGAGTTGCTCAATTTCTGTATGGTAAATTGAATTCCTGTATGATAAATTGAGCATAATTGAAGTCTTAATTGCGTAAGACTCCTAATTGCGCAATTATGGCGCATGTGTGAATTTTGCATAAAATGTAAATAAAATCATCGGTTTTAATGAAATATGGCTCGTTTTGTTTGAAACATATTTATTTACGATTGTAAGCTACTATCATTTACGTATTTGATATTATGATTTATCTATATACTATTAGAAAAAGTAAAGAATTTTTGTTATTCCTTGAATTTTTAAAAACAAACTATTTACATATATATATTTTTTTTTTTTTGGTTGACATATTCCACGAGATCTGAAACTATTCAGCAGATTAAAAAATAAGGTTAGCATGGCTTGAAGATAATATTTTGGTAGAATTTTGCATTTTATACTTAACTCACAAACCTTTCTCCAGTTAATTTATCATTTGCTGTACTACTGCTTCCTAAATCAATTTTAAGAAATCGAGTGCAGATTCGAAGCCAGTACCGCAGTTAACATAAAAATGATGTATTTTGATCCAGTCCCAAAGTTGATCTGAATTTGCAAACTTGTGTAATAACTCACTCTTAAGTTCGATTTTTTTTTCTTTCAATTACGAAAGAAAAAGTTTTATTTTAATTAATCCCATAATTTTTATAGAATACGGAAAAAGTAAGTGAAGTATTATACTCTAGCAGAATGGAATACATTTATTTTTGGTGTCACTACGCACGTTATCAACATTATCTGTGTGTTTCTGCTGAGTAGTGTCTATTGCCAACATCATCTATTTAATCGACATAACTATGAAATATGAAAAATTAATGATTTTTATATTTTACGATAATTTTCCTGTTGGGTTAGAACGAAGTATGTCCCACTGTAACGTTACTTATGGAATTCTTGATTGTACTCTTGTCTTCAGTTTTTGCTTTAGCTACCTCTCAGCTAGCCTGGAGTTTTATAAACTAGAGTCTAGAATCAGCAAGTTTACGAGGCACGTTTTTTACTTTTACTTGTGCTGGGAACTTTTTGAGCGCTCTTCTTGCTAATTTTGCCTCAAACTCTTCCATATTCAAGTTAATCACTGTGTAAATAAGTAATTATTAACTCTTTTATGTTCTTCTTTTTTATCATTTAAAATATTTAAATTATTTAGTGCCATTTATGTAAATGTTAAGTCTGTTTATATAATAACATCTACTTACATATATACATGTACACGCATACATTTGGATATAAATGTATACATATATTATCATATATTTACATATATATAGATGTACGTATTTTGTAAATATTTCCACTCACACACAAGCACAATAAAACGCATGTTATCTAATATTTAATTTGGTAAATATTTCAAATATTTTGAACAAACTGTATGTTTTATTTACTACAATTACAGTAGCAATATTCTAATGTAAATTGCAGTCATTGCTGTCTGACATATGTTTGAATACAAGTCAAGTGTGTATAATTTTAAACAACTTTATGAAATATTTAGTATTTTATATGTTCAACAATACGTACGTACTACATTTTAAATGCCATAATTCCTTTATTTGTATATCAATATATTATATATGTTATCTCCAAAATAGCAAAGCACTTACTATTTCCCAAAAGCTATTTCCCTAAACTTTCAGTATTAATAACAAGGTATTACAAATTGGCAAAAGTGATCAAATCTAGAAAAACAACTACGATTTTCTTTGTTGTAAACTAAAAATATTATTTCTCTTCTTAAGGTAAAAAATTCTCACGGAACTTAAACTTTCTGTCCCGCTCATATATTTTACTATGGGTGAATATTACAAATTTATAGGGCAGTTGTCTGAAAAATAGTGGGTTACGAAAAAGTTTAGAATGCTTGAAGTAAGCAAGGTGGCAGACGAAGGCAAATTTTTTAAAGAAGTTTGAAAAGCTGCACTTTAAAAGATAACGTCGCCTCAGAATTTACTTTAGAAGATTACACTATTTGAAAGCACCTTAGAGACTTTGGATATTTTTCAAATAGGTGACTGTAATGTGCTCTCGACGAACAAATACAGTGAATTTTATCAAGACTTCACTTGCTGAATGAATTTTAATGAATATGGAAACAATTACTTCAGAATATGTATTTATGAGCGAGTAAAACGCTTATAAAATATTTCTGCATGGATTATAACTCTGCTAACTAACCTACCGTGCCATCCTACCCACCACTAATTTGTGTTATTTTCTTTTGAAATGGGTTGGTGATGTAGGGGCATTAAAAAACTTGAAAGCAAGTGCAATAACTAATTCATACATATCAGGAAAGTGTATGCTAGTATTTGTCAGGTGCAGGAAAGCGTTTAAAGCCATCCCAAGCATGTATCAAGACCGATAATGGTTATTTCCAATTCCAGTGGTGCAATTGGAGCTTTGTAGGTAAAAGTGTGACCTTCCAGCTCATACAGCTGTCAAGACTTACTGTAAAAATTTCGGGGAAAAAACTGCGTTTTCATTGTTTTTTTATTAAATAACTTCACACTCACTTTAGCTGTCAGTATTCTTTTAAAACCAAAAGAATCCCTTAAATATAATTTTTTGACAAATCTTGCAATTGATGTTTTACCGGGTGTTCAATTTTCCGGTGTACTCTTTTTTACATCACCCTTTTAATTCCAGTCATGTGTCAAAGTTAACATCAGGACAATGTCAGTGACTTATTAAATCTTTCTTGTTTGATTGATATGTTAATAAGCAAAATGTTTGATCAAAGACCAGAGCTGTAGTGTATAGTATTCAGTGGAAAGACATTGTTGGCTAAGTTATCAGTCGCATTTAGTTTATAACTTTTTTGCCTAAGACACACATTTACGGCCCATCAGATAGAAATAGGTCTATTATTTGCATAAAAAATCCAACGGGTTGTGGTTTATAAAGGTTCTCCATAAGAATAGGTTTACCTTAAATTAGTTTATAGAGTCTTTAAAAGGAACATATGATATACCGTCAAGGAAAAAAGTCTACATACACCCTACGATTCTGAAGTTTAAGACAATTAGTGGCGAAAATTGGCAAATGGCAAATCGAAATGAGGTAGATGTTTCAGTTCGTTACATTGTAGTAAATCTCTGAAGATAACAGTTAAGTTGTCCTTTTGTACAGACAATCATTAGAAATTATAGCTACACTAACAGAAGAAGCTTTCGAGATATGATGTTAGCAGAATTATGCAACTAGATCTGAAAATAAGCGCTCCCAAATTGGCGGAACACATCGAAAAATAGTCTAATAAAATTGTTACTCCACGAACAAAAATAAATGTGGTACATGGCAAAGGATTTAATATTAGAACAGTACGCAAAGGAATCGTACACTTCACCTTAAGTTTGCTAAGGCGCGCATAGACAAGGATATGGATTTTTGGAATCGTATAATATTTACCGACGAAAATAAATATAACATTTTCGGAAATGATGGCCGTTCCAAAGTTTTGACAAACCAAATATTGCGCTTGATCCAAAGAATATTGTACCTACAGTCAAATATGGTGGAGACAACGTTATGGTTTGGGGCGCCATGGCGTCATCTGGATTGGGTCGTTTGGTTTTTGTCGAGGGTAATATGGACCGGTAATAATATAAAAACATATTTGAACAAAATCTGAAGGCATATTTGGATAGCTTGGGCCTGGGAAATCAATGGATGATAATTAGCATACTGCACACGTTAGAGACTGGCTTCTCTAACATGCTCCAATGGGACATTTTGGAGGAATTTGTACGAAAATATGAAATAAGTAGTCGTGACACATTAAAAACCGCTCTTATTTGTGAATGGGCCGAAATAACACCCTCCATCACGGAACATTTGGTGGTATCAGGCAGTAATTGATGCCCAAGGTGGACCAACAAAATATTAAAACCTATTTCTTATGTACATTTATTAAGTAATAATTATTCCTTTGTAGCTGTATGTAGATTTTTCCTATGAATTTTTAATGTCTTAAATTCTTCACAAACTGTCTAAAACCCCTAAATGAAAGAATGTACTT
The DNA here is from genome assembly GCA_963932375.1 of Phania funesta. Taxonomy (NCBI): domain Eukaryota; kingdom Metazoa; phylum Arthropoda; class Insecta; order Diptera; family Tachinidae; genus Phania; species Phania funesta. The sequence continues at coordinate 69,434,152 of OZ010656.1, read as the reverse complement.
CTGTGGGCAAAAAATAGTAAGACTTTGTTCATAATTTTAAATTTCTTTATTTCTTCTGCCAAATCTAGTTCGCCCCCTAAAAGTAATACCCCCCCCCCCCCCCCCCCCCAGCTGCAATACACTTATGCCAACGTTTTTTCCAATCTTCGTAACAGTTGTTAAAGTCAATTTCCGTAATAGCCTTCAATGTGCGTTTCAATTCACGTTTAATGTCTTTAATTGACTCAAAACGGTTTCCCCGGAGCGGTCGCTTGAGTTTGCTGACCAGCCAGAAGTCACACGGAGCTAAATCAGGCGAATACGGTGGTTGTGGAACGATATTGATTGAATTTTGTGCGAAAAACTCACGAAGAATCAATGCGGTATGCGGAACCAATCGTGATTTCACTTTTATTAGGCCCAAATGATCTTTTAAAATGGTTTTCACTGATCCCTCCAATATTCCAATGATATCAGTAATGTTTCTAACTGCTAATCGTCGATTCTCGAACACCAATTCCTTGATTTTATTGACGTGTTGATCATCAGTTGATGTTGAAGGCCGTCCTGGACGTGGTTCATCGCCCTCTTTGAATAATTTGTACCAATCAAAAACACTTGCTCGCGAGATACAATTATCACCGAAGGCCTTTTGCAACATTCTGAACGTTTCGGCACCAGAAATTTCATTTCGCACACAAAATTTAATAACACTTCTTTGTTGAATAATTTCACTCATTGCAAAAATCGCCGAATGCACTTGTTGTACTTCAGAAAGGCAAGCGTCACTGATAGTCATACCAACGTAGAAAAAAAATGTCGACGAATGGATTTCCGCGCGAAATTTAAATTAAAAAGTCGTACTCTTTTTTGCCCACAGTAGTATGTAGACTTTTTTCCTTGACTCTATTCTACAAGAAATATAGGGCCGCGGTCGCGCAATGAGCGGCAAATTGGCGAGCGGCGGGCTGCAGAAAATTTAAACCACATGATATACTATTGAAGTGCCCACGCAACAACGAGCGGCATTTCTAAAGTCTCTATTTTTAATTGACAAATTCTAGTAAAATTTCTGAGAGAATAGCTATAGCATCTAATATATATTTCGAGTTCTCGATAACTTAGAACTCAACTCAAATTATCATTAGAGAACAACTCAGTATCCCGTCTAAAAAAAATTAATCTCAAAGTGATTTGTCATATTTTTTTTATGCATGTACGTGAGCAAAAGTAAAAAATAAATCTAACAATTTTCATTATTTCTTCAATTTGAAGTGCATGATAATATATTTAAACAATCTTTCATTATTTAAAACAACAATTTGCCTGCACCAGAACAGCATGCGTTCAAATGGTAAAATCAAATCTAAAATAAAAATAATAAAAAAACAACATAAGAATAAAAATAAATAAACAAAACAATTTAATTAAACAACTGGAGAGAACTTTGTGTAAAATTGCAGAATAAAACTCCACCCAATACTGATAAAATAGATCGTAAAGCATCAGTTAAACGACAAGTGTCCTGGGGACCGCCTACAGTAGCTGAAGCTGATGCAGATACAGTGAAAGTTAAAAAAGTTTCAAAACAAAATGGCTTCTACAGTGGCAACAGTAGTGGAAATGGTGGCAGTAATAGTAATAATAATGGTGGTGGCAATAATTATATAAGAAATAATTAACATAAATAATAAAATACGAAAAGAACTCCTTGAACTTTATAAAGAAATTAAGTGATAAAAAGTCTCTAGTTTATATTGCTACACCGATTGTAGGGAACAAACTCTTGTTTGCCAGAAAGACTGATTGACTATCATATACTCCCAAGGACATCGGAATTGTAGTATTATGCAGCGGAAATCGAACCACATTCTGTGGCGCAAGATAAACACCATCCTTTAAGATAAGTTTACAAAAAATATATTTTTATTTGTAAACATAATTTGTGATATGTTTTCTTTTGAGTATTAAAGTGAAAATAAGAATAAGAAAATAAAATGAATTTATCAAAGAAATAAATAGAAAATTTAGTTAAGAATTGGCAGCAAATGAAATGGTTTGGTTGTGTGTGAAACATGTAAATAGTAAAAAAAAAATTAATTAATAATAACAATAATTGTTTAAGGAGGCAAACTGAAAAGTCCTTAAAGTAACAAAGTAGCATTTCAGATGATGTTTGAATTTTTATTAAACAGCTTTGTGTGGCAATGTTTCTAGAGTTTAGCGTGCAAGAGACAGGAACGATCACGAGAGTTTATTATCAAGATCAATGGAATTTAAATTTAAAAATTTACTAGATAATGAAGCATTTAGTAAAACATCATAATAATTGTATGTTTATCATTGACATATAGACACTTTTTGACACATTTAAAGAAATACTATGATTTTACAACATTAACTATTAAAACATAGTTTATGGTCCTTTTACACGAAAGCAATTCTATTGTTTCTTTAAAATACTTTTAACTTTTTCCTCGCACACTATTTTGTCTTTCTCTCCATTCATTGTTGTGCGTTTATGAGCGTAAATGTGTTTAAGCGTAAAATATTTTATTTACACTTGGCCAACATAAAAGTGTTACTTACGATGCAGTCAAGTGTAATTACATGTCACTCATACGCCATAAGGAACGCAGTGTGTAGCATAAAATTACAACAAGCCGCTTTTATTATTGTAAATGTTGTTGTTATTTCTTTAACACTGCAATGTAATGTTTTTCCAAAAAAAGTTACATAAATAAAAACGTTTGCATGTGTGTGTGTGTGTGTGTGTGTGTGTGAGTGTTGCATATAATAATTTTCGTTATATTTGTTTACAAAACACTCTCACAAATACGTATACACACACATATATATAACAAGCCCAATACTACCGCACCATGGGTAAGCTTGAACCCAGTTAGCATTTTATGAAATTATTGATCATATCTAAGTTTTTGTGGACTCTACTGCGCGATTAAAATAATCGTTTTCGAGTCGAAAATTATTGCTTTATCGCGACTCTTCTGAAGGAGTCTTTTATGACTCGTTTTTCTAATCAATTTCGATACATTTGCTGGTTTTATTTTTACATTTATATTTTTTTTGCAGCTTAAATTTACTGACGTTAAGAGGACGGCATTCGATATCGATCAAAATTTCGATCGATCCAAATGCCGGAATTTGCCCGCTGGCTTGTTTAAAAGTATGAGCCAAGCCGCTTTCTAAGTATTGGACTTTACTTCAGAGTTTTTTTTAGCGCTCAACTGACTCTTCAGTTTTAAGTCGTCGAAGATAGTTTTGAAATACAAAGGTTTGCCAAATGGCCTGCCAAATGGTCTGCCAAATGATGACTGGGAATTCATTTGTAGTATAATGAATTTAAAAGCAGATCTATAAAGAAATGGAATCATAAGTATTACGTCGTATATTAAATTAATTGCTAATTATTAGTGTTAAACTATTTCATTGCATACTGTCCGGCAGGGTCTTAGTTATAGGCCTATTTCGAGAATTACGAACAATTTAATTTAAACTTTGTTCGCACACACAGTAATGGAATTATGTTTCTAATCTTTTATATGAAATATGATCTAAATCGGGAAAACCCCTTAGTTGAGTATTGAGATCAGTAGTGCAAATGAATATTCTTTTTTAATGGAAATCGTTTTGTTAAAAAAAACACTAACGACAGTATTAACAGTGTTGCTAGTCAGTTAACTTTTTTATACAGCATTCATTGTCGCTAAGTCAGCTGTTTTTTTGTCTAAATGATTCTTGAGGAAAGAAATTGTATGTTCAGATATGCGTCTTAATTGAGTAATTACAAATTTTACGCAATTAGGGCCCTAATTGAGCTGAATTTATCATACAAGATGTCAACTAATAAATTGAGCACCTAATTACACTATAAATTGAAATTATCAGTCTCCATACATTGAGCTTCTTTTTTCAATTTAACTCACACTCACATTCAATTGTTGTTAAAGGTAAAATTTTCTATACTAAACTCCTTCACGATGCACATATTGCACAAATAAACCAACTCCTTTAAAAGTCTACTAGTAAACACTTGAGTAGACATTTGTGTCAGTGTTAGTAGCACAAGTAAATTTAACACTACCCATACAGAGACACGAAAATTAACAATGTGTTATTTTCCGCCTTTTTACTTTCGCTCTCTTTGTTTCTTTTTATTTGTTTCTTTTTATTTTTCTTTTAATTCCTTTTCATATTTTGTATTTATTCTTACTTTCTATATAAAGCGAAATAAAAGGAAATTGTAGAATAATTTTTCTCTTCGTTGCATAAATTTTAATTAAATGTCACTCATACGACACATATGAAAACAAAAACGAATAGCTGAAGCCATAAAGGACCTACTGGCGGTACGTGTAGGGTTCAAGAAAAACTATGACTTAAGAGTGCAAGAATTTCATTCAGTTTAACGTTGTCAAAAATCTACATACTCTATAACTGCCCCATACATTTAAAACAGCCTAAAAGCATCCACTGCTTTTGCTTTCTATTGGGTAAAAAACCAATGCAAACGTTATCAGCACTAAAGGCAATCACTACAGTGGCTAATCTGCAGAAACTAATTATAGACCAAATGTATGTGAATTTGAAGGATGTCAACATTACTGAAGGTATTAAAATTACGTCAAAGTAAAGGGGCTTGCCTTAAAATTAAGTTAATTGAAATCAAGGGAACTATAGGTTTGCAATTCAAAACCTTTTAATAGCAATCACAGACTGTCGCAAAGCTTACTCATGGCCCTCTTTCGAAAATACTTAAACACAAGGCAAAATTTATTGATAAACAAAGCTGCTTTCAGTGTCATTTTTAACGCTATTTTTGACAGTTTTTTATATAAAATATTTATAAATTTTGTTGGCAATTCTGGCTTTCTTTCTTTAGCCCAAAATAAAATATGTGAAACTTAAAGAAAGTGTTCATGTTTGTACAAAGTAAACGAAACAAAAAAATTGTAACAAGTTACAGCAACGACGAAAATGTAAAATGCCCTTTTGTAATACTTTTTTCCAGAGAGTTTTTCTCTTTTTTTTTTATTTAGCAACAAACCATAGTAACACATTATCAGACCAAACATGCAAGCATTTGCTTCACACAGTACCAAGGGCATTATGTTTGTGTGTGTGTGTATGTGTGTGTATGACAGAGAGAATATTGCAGAGTGTGTCATATGAAAAAGATAAAGAAACGTTAGTGGCATGTGTTGTGTTAAGAAAAAGCTACAGTTTATTGAAACTTTTTTTTCAAAATAAACTTGTGTAAATTTAACATTTACTTGGGATTTTGTAATATTTTCTTATCCCCACTTATCCCCAGGCGTAGTTGAGCGGGAGTGTTCGATAAAGAGACCTGCAGTATTTTTCATAGTATTGCCTTAATGAACAGCGATCATTTAAGATTAAAGACTCTTTGAAGAAATATTTCTTATAAAAAATATTTTGTGAAGTACATTTTTTTGTAAGGAATCTCCCAACAAATATATTTCATTTTATTACAAATATTAATTAGGAAAGTCCTTGTCGTCTTATTCTGTTAGTTAATAAAATTCTCTTGCAATCGTTTTATCATACCATAAAATTGTTGAGGGGGGATGAGCCTTTACCAAAATTTAGAAAGCTTCTAGCTTCTTCTTACGCTTACAATTTTTCTAACCAAATGAGAGACTTAAAGTTGTTTAGATCACATGAATTAAGAAATTGTGTGTTTTGCCTCTCGAAGTCTCGTATATTGTGCCGAGTTAGTGAGAGTGATTCTTTTTAAGATAACAACAACGCACTACATATAACTTTATGCAAAAATTCGTGCTTTTAGTGCAAATACGAGTATTGGGGTCTTTGTGTGCCTATGAAAATTAGAATGGCAAAGAATTTTGAAGAATGAGAAACTTACATGATTGCTGACTAGTCAAAGAATGCATTTACATGGAGTGCCCGAGTCTTTAGTAGTGGTGACATGTTTAGTGAAACTTCTAACTGCTTTGAAAAACGCGATTTTCTTTAAACGATAAGCCCGACATTTCCCAATTGTTTTTTTTTTACATTTTATTTGTGTATTGGATTTGACTTCTTAGTCAAATCCCTTCTACAAGAACCAACCGAAGAGCGAGTGCCAAAATTGATTTTAAGCGTTCAAATGCAAATAGAGCCGACTCACTATCGATAGTATCGAATTTGTTTAACAAAATTTTAATGTGTTCAAATTTAACGACAGCAAATTATTCGCAGGATCGTCCTGTTCCAAAAATATTCGTTTTATTTAAAGTAAAACCAAAGTTATTTAGAAATATTCATTATTTTTGTTGACTTTATACTTACATAAAATTCCATCGTCATCGCAGCTTAGCCGTCGTCGCCAAATGAAACCCCAAGTTTTAATTTATATTATAATTCTTTTACACTTTCTATCCAGTTTATTGGCAATTAGCTGCAAAATATTTCAACGATAATATCGCCATAAATAAAATCCATCGATAGTTAAATGGAAACAGAATGATCTATATATAATATCGATAGCACTATCGATAGCTTGCCAGCTCTATTTTACAACCTCTTCTCCAAATGTCCGGGGTAGTGATTTAGTTTTGTAGATAAGTAGTCTGTAGGAATGGCAGTGTTATTAGCAAATATAAAAATATTAAATTTATAACACCTAGACATATCAGAGGTTTAAAAGTGTTGAAGCGAAAACAATGCCTTGCGTAGCACCAGTTTCGACTACGCAAAGAACAAAATATTTAAGATCTGATTCAAAGCAACAAACTTAGGATGCTTTGAATTTGCAAATCGAAAAATACTGTTATTTCACTGCATTTGCTAAGAAACAAAGTGCTCGAGAAAAGTATAAGTATTTTCGTACTCTATCGACCTCCAAGAAAATAGAATTGCTATTTGAGAACTCCTGCTTTATTTTTGTATCACTGTGTGTTATTTTTGGAATAAATTTTTGCTTACATTTTTAGACTAGAGTAGTGACAGGTAGTGAAGTTGAGGGGATAGAAAAGCTTCAAGTGTTTACAACTTTACTCTGCAATGGCGCAATATCTTTATTTTTAGAACAGTATTGCTACGCCTCCGCTACTGTTCGAATAGTGTGGTGTGTATCCATTTTATTAATTATTATATAATACCGATAAAGGATGGCGCTCCAATGTGTGCTAGTATAAATAGAAGCTAATACATACATATAAAAAATTGTTGTTGTTGATTGATATCGACTGTGATACGAGAACCCAGTCATCTAAAGCCATCGAATGCTCAATATTCAACGCGCTAACGGCTTAAGCCACCGCTTAATATTGTAGTTGTGTTAGATGCCGTTCTTTTCTACATTTTGTCTATTCGTAGAGGATTTTTTCTAACATCCGAAGTAAATAGAAAAATAAACTTTTTCATCGATTTACATATTTTTTCTCATGATATCTCTGATCAGTGGGGATATAACTGCTTATAAGTTCTACATAAATATTTCAACCAATGGCGCAGGGCTATATGGGTCCTGGGTTTCTTAATTATTTATTCTTAAGTTACTATAGCCGGGACATGGTCAGGAGATAGATCCTGTGATATATTTGTAGTTAATTAATATCGACTTTTCTAGCGCTATATATGGTTACTGTCCAAGACTAAAGACGAAGTAGTGCATGGCAACTCATTATTGTGATCTTTAAGCGCCATTACACTAAATTCATCACCTAAAGGTTTTAGGTTTGACTTTGGCTGTGTTTGTGTTTTTAAAACTGACCCAAAGCTTTGCACAGCCTTCAGACCCTCAACAGCGACTTCTATGCCAGCAGCCGCCAAGATTTGTTCCTCTACTTGAGTGAGAGTTTTTTCTTCATACGGGCCACCACCGGTTCTTTTCTTCGAAGATTTATTAAAAGAAAACTTCTTTTTTATATTTTGTTTTTGATCAGCGTATACCTAAACAAAAAAAAATCATTTCTAAAAGTAAAACAATTTTTTCTTGTTATATTACCTTCCGCCACATTTTCACATCTCTTATTGATGGACCAGAAGCATTAAGTTTCGCGGCTAGTTGCTCCCAAAGTTGGTTAGCACTGGCTTTCCCTTGCGAACTATTCGATAAAAGGCTTTTTGCTATAAAATTCCCAAGGATCTCTTTTTGAGAATAATTTATTTTTGTTAACTTTGACCCAGAAATATAACAATTTACATTTAAAAAAAAAAGAAGAAAAATCATAAATTGTTAACTTACATTTTCTTTTCTGTTCACTTTTATACTTTAAAACGTTAACTCGAAGGATGCTTTCCTAACGAGTTCATACTCGCAAGGTTACATTCGAAATTTAGCTCGTTATCGAATGCCATCATTAGAAATTTCGATACTCTATACTAGATATCGAATGAGAGAATCCCAAAAGTAAGAAAACTCGCACGTTCGAATATAATTTCGCCCGTATACGGATGCGGGAATCAGCCCCCTGGTGTGTGTGAAGCGACGTAAGCTAAAATACAACTTCGTATGAACATCGGTATTGCTGTGGGCACGAACAAGTATATTAATATGAGCGCACGAGCATCTGTGTTAACATGATCTCACACACATCAGTGTTGATGTGAACTTAGGACTGTAAAAGCCACAGCATTGTTGAAGAATAATCAGTCTGCAGCCAAGTGGCTGAGTGGGTTCTTTATATTGTTACTGGCACTAGTAAGAGTTCAGCAATTAGTAGACTGTGCCTCGTAGCATCTAACTGGGCTTAAACCTCTTCCTGGCACTGCAAGCGCTTCAACCACACGGTTGAGTAAGTTCACGGGCAATGGCTGTTGTAGCTTTGAGATTAACGTTACCTCGTTTTGTTCTCTCCCATACTCTCGCTCTCTCGTATACTCTTGCCCAAGCTGAGCCTACATCAGCAACCAGCGAAAATTTGTTCTTACAAGATATTATTTTGAACAACTCCTCGCGTAATGACCGTGTGGAATTTTTGCAACGCCTCTGACCAGTTGTAATAAAAATCTTTTAACTTTTTAACATATTTGTTATTAAAACAAGAACATGCAGCTGTAATTGACCACAGATGGTTAAGAAAAACTTTGTTAACATAATATAAAGTTTAAAACTTGAAATAATTAAAAAAAATGTTTAATTAAGAATTATTTGAAAATGGGAATGACCAGACAAACATGTTAGAATAAATGTTTTGTTGATGGTCGATGTAAATTTTTTTGTTAACTAGAGTTTTTTTAAGTTAAGCAAATATAAATTTATTCAAAAGAAAGGTTTTAAAAATACTGATAAGGTAAACTTACTGCATACTTATTTATAAGTGCAACTTAATTTAAAGCTTAAAACCAAAATGAAACTCCACTTATATTAAACATTTATTTTATTTTCTTTTTTCCCTTCACTTTCTTGACCAATTTCTTCATTTAACACCTGCAAATACCACTTGTTTACTAATTTCCCATCAATTTATTGGAAAAATTTTCATTACACTGCTGAACATTTCAAAAAACAAAACAAAAAATCGATTAAAATTTTTCACACTACAAAAGCAAACCGACTTTTTCTAACCTGACAAAACATTTTAAGCAAATAACCCAAAACTCCTTTTCCAGCCCTTTATAGCAAACATTATTGTAACACCGCCAGAGGAGTATAGTAGTTCAACAGTTCTAACCACACCAACTACTACAATTCCATTGTGCAATACAAGACCACAACGAAGCACAAAAAGAAGAAGAGCTTCAGTAAGTTTTAAATTGCCTCCAGAAAATAATAGAGAACCAAACGATAGGCCAAAGGATATATTAGAGACTACTGTGCCAGCATTAACATTATCAGCGGCAACGGATGAGTTGAAAGCACACAACAGCCAACCAGGTGATAATGTTAATATTGACAACAATGGTGTTGTGATGGCCGAAAGTGAAGTTGCAGCAGCAGCAGCAGAAGCTGGTGCCTTAATGTTACATCCCAAGGACATGAATTCAATAGTAATGAAAATAGATGATATCACAGTGAAGCCTTTTGTGAGCAAACAAAGTGCCAATGTGCCAGTGGCACCAGCATTCATTGATGAGGCCCATCGACAATTCTCGAATCCAATTAGTTATTTGGGTGGACCTCTTTTAAAGCCACGCAATAGACACAGTATTGAATCAATTTTATCATTGGATTAAGTGCATTCAGGCAAAAACAGCACACAAAGCATCAACTATTTTAGATAATTAAATTTATTTATTTTTGTGATTAATACATTTCATTTGTTTAATGAGAAGCAAAATATGAAACCAAATAATATACAACCGAAAGCCAAAAAACCAGCGGCTATCAAATTTATTATAAGACATGAATATTTTGTTATTAGATCTTAAATAGGCGAAATAAATTTGTACTCGTACTTATGTAAATATAATAAAAAAAAAATTGTATCAGATATTAGTTTTCATTTTTGTAGCTCGTACTTCTGTACATATTAAGGTGCACAGTAGGCCATAGCTCAAGTTTGAAAGTTTTAGCATAAAAGCTTCCCGAGATATGAAGGCGTAAAAAGTGCATATTTTAGTACCTACCGACTGACCCACTCATCAATATGCGACACATCCATCATAACTAGAGAGCTGAAATGGGGTATTCGGGTAGGTCTGGGAGAAGATATAAATAAACTAGCACGTTAAATTTCGGGGGACTAGAGTTCCCCTTATTTGTATGAGACACTTCCACTATAAAAGGTATTGCAGGTAGATCTGGGACAATAAATAAACGGACGTTTTTTACCTACAGGGATTAGGGTGTCCCCTTATTTGTATGGGGAGCTGAAATTTGGTATACAGGTAAGTCTTGGGGAATAATTAATAAGAAACATTTAAAAACAAACACTTTTCATCTGGGGTTATTAGGGGCTATTTCCACTAGATAATTTAAGAAAATTAAATACAAATATGTACATTTACAAAAAGAAATAACTTGGAATAAAGAAGGCAGATCGGCACAATAATCCATACCATAAATTTCGGCCGTTAAAAGTACTGAGATCAAAATGAGGATCAAGTTCTCGATATGTACAATACCATCTCGTTATCAGACAGATTATTCATAATTTGTTTGTGATTTAGAGTGTAGTTTGAGTTAAAACTGTTCGATAAGCTAAAGGGAAACTGTTCTTACCTTTAACTTTTACCGTGAGATTTATAGATTTGGAGTTGCCATATTTTGAATTAAAAATACAAGAATTTTCATTTAAAAAAGAACGAACTACGAAATATTTTTTAAATTTTAATGTTTTTTAAATCGCTCCAACAGCAGGTTAGCTAGGAGCCTCGGGATGATAACATGTGTAATTTGACTTTATACCAAATTTGATAAGAATTCAGAATATGCGAATTTTATGGGATTGCGTATAAGCGTTTTACCGCAAAATTGAAAATACCAAAAAATCCCAGAAAAATTATTTCAAATAGCGAAAATTCAGCAAACTCACTGATCAAGTGGTCCAAATTTCAAGATTCTATATATATTGTCTAGCGCCGTCAGAAAGTTGATTTCAACATCGGACAGACGAATATCATTAATTAAACTTCCCTACCTGCAAGAATCCAGAATATATGTGCTTTGTTGGGTAAGAAATGAATATTGACAAGCCTGTATATACCCTTTTCGTTTTTATGAATAATATAATAAAATTATTATTAATGCCAACTTGCTGCATTTATAAAAGTTAAAAGGCGAAAACGGTAACAGAGTTGTACGTTGGCGTATGTTATTAACATCAAAGGGGTTTGTCTATACTAAAAGGTTGATGTCTCTGCGTAAAGCTTAATGGTAAATACGGCGAATTTAAACATAAACAGTGTTGACGGTTGCAAATCAAAAACTTAAGTTATTTGTCACGGAGGTTTCCATTTATATTTTTTGTACAAAAGATAATTTATCGAAACGTTTTCGACTTTAGTCCATCCGAGATGTGATTAACGGATGAGGTGAAAACAGATTAGGGTACACTTACACTTTACACAAAAGTATACAGGCATGTGATGACACTCACGCGATTTTCAAATCGCCAAACTTTTTTCAGCATGTGATGAAACTTTCACGTTTTACTTGCGAGTTGCCATTTTTCGAAGTTGTATACGAAAAATAAAACATAAACCAGCGCTATAAGAAATATATTAAAAATGCCAGCAGCAATTTTGTTAAGCACATTAGCTTTAAAAAAAATTATTCCAGAAAAGAATGCATTAAAAAGCGTTCATTAAGAGATGCTTCCAATCCATTGGACATAAAACAAGCGTAAGAATATACTATACTGTATTAAGTGCAATGTGTATGTGAAGTGATGGTTATAAAAATATTATTAGTTATGATTTAAAATAAAGAAAAACATAACAAATTTATTTTATTCAACATTTATTTGTTTCTTTAGTGTTTGGTTCAGGCAAAATACAACAGTTCACTTGAGATTGCTCTTGCGATTTGAAGTCGCCAAATTTCTTGCGTTTGCGATTTCCATCACACCTCTCTTTCGAGTCACAATCGCAAATATTAGGCGATTTGCGATTGTCATCACATGCCTGATAATTTTCTTATTGGAACCAATAAAATTTATAAAGAATCGCCATTTAGCAGCAATAGGGGCTCGAAAATATGGTACTATTCACCTTTTGTCAACGATCGGGCATATCCAATATTCTGAAACACGTATTTGAGTCCACCCACCCAATGTAAATAATTCTTTAAAAGACGGTTAATGTTGTTATCTCTAAAAACCGTTCATATGCTCCATACGAGCTTTTAAATAGAACGAGAAATGATCACATTTTTTAAATAAAAAATTATTGTTTTTATCCTTTGTTAAAATTTCACTCTTTTTAATTATCTTCGATTTACTTTTCTTACTATAATAATTGATATTCACACATAGTAGACATAAATATTGTAGAAATCTATTTTATTTTATGAAAATAAATAAAGAACACACATGTATATAAGTTTATATCATCTTTCCGTATACTTTCACTTATCGTTTCATTCGAACAAACATTTTTAGGTATTGTTGCAGAACAGATTTTGTATTATGTTCCAACATTAAGATTTAAAACAAGCTGTTCTAAAAAAAAATGACAAAAACTGGTAATAAAATAATTTTATGTAGTGGTTTGTAAATGGGGTGAAAATTGTATATAAAGTACATATATAACACATCTTAGCTTATAAAATATGTTTTATTTCCATAAAAAATGTTCAACTACTTGCTTTATTTAAAGTACTTCTTAAGTATTTTTCGAGTTTTTTTATATGTAATTACGACTTGAAGATTTTGGCAAAGATAAAGTGCTCGAAAATGATGTTTGTGTGATGAAAAAAAAATCTGTGAAAATACTTAAAAAAAATTTAAAAACGTTTGGAAATAGAAAATAAACAATTTTAAGTCCTCGGCATAGAATTTTAGATAGTGCAAAAATACGCTAGTTAAATTAAAATAAACGCTATGGTAAATTAGATTTAAACTTCGATGTACGTTTTATTGGTTTCTATAACCAATTACGGCCACCACGTCATATGTTGTTTTCTTTTTTAGCATCTTCACTTTTAGCCGGCTCTTCACTTTCTGCTGTATCCACTATAAATCAAAGAATTAACACAAAGAACGTTAAATAAATTAAATATTGATTTGAATTTGTAAAAAATACTCACTTTTTTCCTTATCGTCTTGAGTTTCGGAATTTTCTGTTACTTTACCATCTTTTTCTAGGCGAGGCCGTTTTCTTTGACCCTTGAAGGAACGATTGTCTCGTCGCCCGCCTTCACCTTCATCTTCTGAATCGGAGAATTCATTATCGGGCACTATACGTTTATCTTTGTCTGCCTGCGTTATACGTTCATCCTTATCCGCCTTATCTTCATCATCACTTTCATCATTTATGGCATCCTCAGGTATGGTTTGTATTTGAACACCAGGAGCATGTGGTAACATACGCAAATTCTCAAAAAGTCTAAATAAAGTTATATAATTTAATTGTATATTTTAATATGAAAACAAGAAAATTCTTAATTTACCTATTTCTTATTTTCTCCAAATATTCTGCTGTATTTTGATTCGTCATATTGCTGGGACTAATATGCAGTTTAAAATCGGGACCAAAGTATTCAAAATAATCATTATACGGCAGTTCATTGGCAATTTCCACTCCCAACGCAACTGATGTCTCATATGTCCAGCAGCGTGATACATTACGTATGGTATAGCCACCACCACCCACCATTAGGAAGGGTAAATTGTATTTCTTAACAAAATCTACACAACGGCCATGACCCTTAACGGTCAAATTAAAACAACCCAAACGATCTCCCGTCAAGGAATCAGCACCACATTGGAGGACCACTGCAGCTGGCTGGAAAGTTTCCATTACCTTTGATATAATGGGTTGAAATATGGATTCATAAGCTTCATCATCCATGCCATCACGTAGTGGTATATTGACAGCATAATATTTGCCTTTGCCGGCTCCGATATCACGCAAATCACCAGTACCAGGAAAATATTCACCATACTTATGAAAACTAACAGTCATTACACGATCCGTTGTGTAGAACGCCTCCTCAACGCCATCACCATGATGCACATCAATATCAATGTACAGCACGCGCTGGTGGTATTTTAACAATTCCAATATGCCCAAAACAATGTCGTTGACATAGCAAAATCCAGAAGCTTCCGATTTTTTCGCATGATGCAAGCCACCACCCCAATTAATGCAAATCTCAGAAGCTTGTTTGTTTAGTTTAACAGCCGCGGCTACTGACCCACCGGCTGAAAGTTGACAGAACTCATAAAGACCATCGAACACAGGACAATCTTCCCCCACATTAAATCTCTGCATTTGTTTGTTGTATTCAGTCATGTTGTCGGGACGTATTGAACGCAAGAAACGCACGTATTCATCTGAATGAAACTTGGTCATTTCATCAGCTGTGGCTTTGTGGGGACGCTGAAAATATTAAGAATTAAATATTTATTTTCCTACGAAACTAAATCAATAAATTCGAAGAGATACACGCATTCGACGCTTAAAACAAGCTCTTTTGCATATGTACACGTATAAATTAATCATTAAGTTAAACTAGCATAGCAGAGGCTATAGTCTATACTGGAGAAGATGGTATTTAGCCAGAACTATTGTACTTTTCTTATAGCTCTGCGGATTAGCGAAGAACTGTTTTGTAGTCCCTTGACCAAAAGGCAAGCGTAGCTCTCGACTAGTAGATACCAAATCAGTTGGATTTTGGGATACTCTGACTACGACGCCAAGAACGTGCTTTACCTCTCTTCACTTGACGACTTCTGCAATAGTCACCAGTTTGGGATGGATTCGAATGTCCATCAGTACCACACATTTAAGTTCAATTTTGACACCAAATTAAAGCTAACATGTTATATTCATATTTTATTCCACATCTGTTTTTTTTAGTTTTATTTAATTTATTTATTTTCATAAATTGCACATATTACAAAACAATAATGTTGTTATACTCACATAAATTTCCATTTTTCTATAAAGTCCATAATTAAGCAACAGATTATGGGTCATACGTATACGATGGGGTTTCATGGGATGACCCTGACCATAATAATAGTTACCAATATCACCTTAAATAGAAAAATATTTTTTTAAACAACAAATATGTCTCAAAGAAAAAATAAAACAAACAAAATAACTATTCCAAAATCATTTTTTATATTCATTGCTTTAGAGCGATAGTCCGCAAAGCGTCGTACTTTACATTTGAGCACAGCACACTTTCAAATATTATACGACTGTATTTTTATTGTACACGAAGCCGCGCGCATTATACATGCAGACATGACGATTGCTATTATTAGTATTATGTCGCAAGGTACATACATACGTGCACACGTTTTTATACGGCCGTCTAACATTTTCAGAGTGTGCTGTGTAATAAAGCTATTGGCATACTCGAAACAAACTGGGAAATTTTCGCAACTCATTCAATTATAACAATAGTTTATTCATTTCGCTAATGATTGCAATTTTACAAGATTAAAACAATTTTTACAAGATTAAAACAATTTAAATATATATTTCCGCGTTTATTTAAACAAACACTTACTGTCATAATAGTAACAAACTCTTTTTTTACTAGCTGACTGCATTTGAATTATAAAACTATTTTATTTTTACTGTTATTAAATTCACTTGTTTGTTGACTTAATTTACTTAACAATTAAAACTCCCAAATAACTCGCGTTCTTTATTTTATTTAATTGCTAAAGGGAAGCGCGTCTTTACTGGGCGAATTGCGTTTGGAAATGTTAATCTTTTTTTCTATTTTCCTTTTCACGAATGGCGAAGATAAAAGAGAATGCAACTTATCATATACAAAGCTAAGTTGGCTGCAATTGGAAAATTATTTCATTCACCATCAGGGTTGCTTTTGCTAGTGCGAGCATTTTTCAAGTTGGCAATACATACTATTTAAAAAATCCAAAATTAATGAATATATTCTGTTACGGCCCTTTTCACAATGTACATTTAAAATTAATTGGAACCTTAAACCATAGACTACTAATTAGACGCGACAACTTACAACAACATTACCTCGATTATATGAAAGAGATAAAAAACCTTATCGCTTCTAATTTACCTATCTCTTTCATATAATCGGGTTAATTTAAAATTTTGTACGTAAAAACGCATAACACCTGATAATACGCTTTTTTAAACGTCATTGTTGGGTATTCTGTTTATATTCTGTGCCTTAAACACTAGATAGTCAAACATGTATTTCTTAAATTAAAGACAATTGATAGATATATTAATAAAATATCAGTTTAATAATGTTTGTTACAAAAATCGGTAGTTACGTCCGGTTTTATTGTTCAAAATATTTTTACTCTACGAGAATCACTGGAAGCTTGCATAATTTTAATTTCTAAATTTTTACATATTATGTATGCATTGTCATTATACCTTGCCTGTGCTGTTGTTGGTAAGAAGGCAATAAAAAATGGAGAGCCGTTCTAAGTTGGATGTACTTGCTATCAAGGCAAATAATTTGGTATACACTCTGCTTGCAAATCTGTTTTTCAAATTCCCTCTTTTCAACTTGAAGTTAGAAGGTAAGAACCAACGAAAAGTTCAAAAACAGAATTACAATGCGTGGACGCGAATGCAATTTAAGAATAGGTAATTAAAAAAAATTGCAGAAACAAAAATAGCAAGTAAAGACGGGAAGCCTTCACTATAGTGTTTCGAACACCGGCTTAGAGAAATGAATTCAATGAATCTCTCGCTTACTGGCATATTCTCCTTCTGCTAGCCTGCACAAGCATTATGTCTGGAAATTTAATGCTTGTGATTTTTAAAATTAAACATCTTTATAATGTTTGTATAAAATAAGTTTAAGTTATTTCTTACAATTCTGTTTAATTATATCTCTAACCATCTAATTATAAATTTATATATAATTAAAACATTTGTATACTGAAGTGATGAGATTTTAACAATTTGACTTGGCATCCCTCTTTCCTAGAAAGAGAGATAAAATAATAAATGCCTATTTCGCCGTAGATAAAGAATAAGAAAACATAACAAAATGGCCGGTATAAAGAGAGGCGAAAAAACAGCGTCGTCAAAAAAGGTACCTTTACATAGTTTTGTGACACAATTACGATTTATTAAAGTTTTATAATAACAATTTTGTAAGGAAATGAGTATGATACACCTTTCGAATAGTGTTTAGATAAACTTTCTTTTTAATTAAGCAATTAAATATTTGTCATTGTTAAATTAAAAATCTGGTTGAATATAGATTTAGATGTAATATGATACACAGTTGTTATTTAGTCAACTTAAGTATTTACTAAAGCAGAGTTGTTAATTGCTGTAACTTTAACGGCGATTTAGTTTCTCTTCGTTCAGTCTGGTTGGTGCGGTTCGTGTGAAAAGATTTTTCCGTTCTTAAAAATTATAAAGACCGTCTTAAATTAAAGGAAATATAGCAGTATTAAAGAAAAAAATTAACTGTTAATTAAAATAAATTAGTTTATAAAAACTTCTTAAGTGGAAAATTTTTGGTGTGTGAAAAAGTAAGTGCTCAAGAATGGCATGCAAGGAGTGAAGCAAAAAATTATTAAAGTATCACAAATACGTGAAGATTGTTAATTGCAATGAAAATAAAGAAATTTAACAAGTACACAAAAATATTGTTTGTAATTACTAAATTTAAGTTTTAATAAACAAAATATGTGATAAAATATAAAAAATAAAGTTAATACTAAAGAGAGTTTACTGGTTTAGGAATAGATAGTGCGTGTGTGCGTTTATTAGTGTGGGAAGGTGGAGACTCGATAGAAGATTTATTAAAAAACAAATATAGTTTCGCTTTTCCTTACAACAAATTTTCAATGTCTACATAGTATTTTGTTTAATTTTATTTTCCTTTTGAGCTTCATTTTTTTCCTATTCTAGTCCGGTCAAAAATTTTCTTTCTTATTTATCTTTGGCTTCTCATAAACTTTTTTTCTGTATTTAGTTTGTCTGCTGTTTGTTATTTATGTGCTGGTAAGTCGGTCTCTTGTTTGTAATTCTCTTTTATTTTTTATGTTTTTCTTTTATATTTTTCATCGGGCATAATACACATGTTTTTATATGTATGTTGAATTAGCAACATAGTTTTACGGTTTATGTTGTTTCCAATTTTTTCTCTTCACACCGTAGTCATTCGTTGAAGTTAATGTCGTTGTTTGTTGTGCTCCCTTTTTTCTCTATAAATTTATTTTCCGTGAATTTGAGTCCCTGCAAAGTTTTTGCGTGTCGTCATTATTACAGCCAGCACTGCCATTAACAACAACAATATACATAGCTACCGTTATTTATCACTCCAAATACCTTTCTTTCCTTCATGTTTTCTGTGTATTTTTGATATTTTTTGTTTTCTTTTCCACATATTCTTTTAATATATGCACGTACTTCCATGCGCTCCTGCTCCTGCTCCTGCATTAAGGTATTAATAAACTTCCTAACTGAACACCCCACCCCCTACCGAAAGACGTTTTTGTTATTGTATTTAAGTGGTTGTCATCGTTCTTTAATAAATTCTTATCTATGAGCTCCAATACGTTTTGTAGTTCAGTTTTGACGTATTTACATATCTATTATTTTTCAAATTTTTATTTTGTCTTACCGGTGTTTTGTTGTTGTTCTCCCTCTTTATTACACACTAATAGAATGAACTCGGTTTAATTGATACGTTTTCGTTCTAGTACTTTATACTCCTTATGACTTGATGTCAGAATAAAAAAAGAAAAACATTTTGGATATTGAAAGTACTCCTGTGCAAAGATAAAGTGTTCAATGGAAATAAAAAGCTACTTAAAAATTTAAATGGATTAACATTAATAAAATTAGAAACAAGGTAAGTGTTCATAAAACAATGTACTATGTATGAGCAAATGGTGGGTTATGAGAAATGTTTTTAAGGTAGTTTAATTTATTATCTGTTTTTACCTACCTACAAACTAAGTGCGTACATCTCAGTTTTTTAATGATAATATAAGAAAATGTTCCAGTCATCAAGAAACTAGGTATATAATTCACAGAAATCGTTTCCCAAAATATTATATTAAACTGTTAGTTCCAGTAAAATTAACAGACTAACGCCTTTATTCCGTCCTTAGATACATATCATGTATGCTCCATAAATTTTTTTTACAACAAGTGGATAAAAGGTAAAAGATACCAAAATACAAAGGGGTAGTAAGTATAACGTATTCAGGGTGGTGGATGTCCCTGAGAACGAAGAAACATCAACCAGACGCATTACTTAATAACTGCTGAACGTCAGCTGACAGGAATGCAAACAGTTATCACCGAAAATCTTGCGAAAAATCATTAGAAATACGATAAAATGGTCACAAATGTGTATCAACACTGGCGGCAACCATTTGCTCAAAATCATTTATTCCTTAGTACAAAAGTTTTTTAAAAACAAAAAATTGGATGAACAAGTTTGCCCACCCCTGTACTCAGTGTTTTAAATAGGCTTTGACAATGGGATGTTTCCAGGAAGGAATTCCCGGTAAAAAAAATTACACTCATATTCCAGTGAATGTGACTGAATTTTTTCTGGCAAATTTATATAATACATTTTAACTTATTGACTATTACATGTTTTTCGTTCTATTTAACAATGTCTACGTACATACACTCTGCGTGTTTTATACTGCTTGATACATACCGTCAGGAATCTGGCTCAGGAACATCTACGTGTGTATTCTGCACACCGAATTTGGCGCATCAATACTTTCAAGACATTTGGCGCACTACTCCCAACTCTGATGGTAATCAATTGTGCCTTGCTGTCACTTAGTTACTTTGAGAAATTTTTTTTATTTTCCAAAGGTTTGTACGCACTTTCTATTTTCCAAAAAACAAGTAAGCTGATTCGTAACAGAACAGAAAGTAAAGACTAATTCTGCCTATGGTCGATTGTAAGCAGACAGTTTCAGTATAGCCGTCGCTGAAAAATTACCAGTTTAGTTGACTATTAACGGCAGCCGGTAATAAATGTGACCGGCTCTGGAGCTTACAGATCGTTACAAGAATATTGTTGTAAAACAATGATTGCTTTCACATATGGCAAATAAATTGCGCAAATATCTAGCGCAATACTTGTGTGCATAGATGGGTAGGAATTTAGGTTTTCGTGTACTAATCTATTAAAATACGTAACTTTTATAAATCACAAAATAATATATTTTTTAATCTTTACATGCTTTTTCACAATCACAAATTCCGTTTTGTTTTTTTTATAACAAATTATGTAAATCTATATAATCAACTATTGTATTGGATAGATGTATATGATCAATTATGTACATACGTACATATGTAAAATATTTATAATAAACCAGTGCGTCGTAATAAAATTTAATGGTTCAATTTTAAATTATACCACACACATATGCAACTGATAATAATATTGCTATTTACTTTTGAACAAGTGGCGTGCAACACTGTGATGCCATTTTCTTGTAGAACCTTGAAGTATTTTTTTTAATATTTTAGACAATTCTTGAAAAAAAGATTTGTTGTTGACTCTTGCATATTTTTCCTATAATTTTTTCCATTCGCCACACACGCAACTTGTATAATTCCGCACACTTGTATAATTCAACACAAATCTACAAATTAATAAGTAACTTATCTCTAATTAATCTATGAGCTTTACTCAATTACTGAACAACTTCAGAGAAAACTAATTAGGCTTTATTAAAGGCAATTATCGTTAAAAAATACTTACAAGACACAAAAAAAAAAAAAATACAAAAACCCTTCTTCTATAATTGAAAATGGGGTACATGCTATTACAAAGTAGATATGTTTTATTTTTGAGTTGTTTAAGAAAGTATTTAAAATGTTTTCAAATCAGCTACTCAACAGAAACTTAATAAAGTACTTCCCCAAAAAAGAGAAATGATTGTTATTTAATGTTAATTAGGAAAAAAAATATATTGTAGTTTAATAAAATTACAATATAAAACTTGACACGTTAACACTTATTGGAAGCTTGGAAGATCAGTGACGTAGGAGGATAATAAAATTACATGTAACGAAAAAAATTTATTTTTTTTAAACTTAAATATTCTGATTTATATTATATAGGAACAAGTAAACTGCATTAGAAAAACACATTTAGAGGTTGAAGGCGCTACGTACGAGCCGAATAAAATTGTCGTTCAAAATTCGGTGTGAACAACGAGAAAGCTTTCGAAATATTCGTATTCAATTGCAGTCGCTCAATGTCCTCAAGCTGGTCATAAAATAATTTATTTTTTAAATCTATTAAAAAATGCTCTTGAATATTACTTTTTGATTTAAATCAGTATATATATGTTAAATAATTTGTGAGCTGCACATAATCATAAGCATACCTTAATCGGCGTTGCCACATGCTTTAAAACATATTATTTAAAAAAAAAATTTAAGCAGAAATATCTTTAGGGGTCTTTAAGGGATTTTTTTTTATTAAACCCAAAGCAAGGCCAGAATATATTTATATTGAAAAAAAATTTTTATGTTTTAAAAATATTCGTCATTTAGTTTTTATGTAAACCGGGGACATGTTATGTCCGTTAGCAAGAGGACAAATTTGTATAATTTTCAGTGTTTTTAACGGAAGCTATTTATATAACTCCTCGATTGACATATAAAAAACTAACAAAATCAAAGTTTTTCTCTCTAATACATATAAATACACACCCTATTAAGAGTAAGTGCCCTGGATTGGCAGTTGGTATTGTGACGTATTTGGTGGCGGTGTAATGATGCATATACTTTCTGCCTTCCCAATTGCCGCATTAAAAATATATAAGCTTTATCCCTGTTGCATGAAAAAGTGTAACCATTGCAACAACATTTTTTAAATTGTAAAAAAAAATATAATAAAAACATAAAAACAGAACTCATTTGGCAACGCTGACTTTAAGACAGACAGGAGGCTGGTTTAAGTAAATACCTACCTACGATATACATAGATACATATGTATATGAAAGCCTGTAAACAAACACACTTTCGATCATACACAACTTTTTTGTTTCTTGTTCATCATTTCCTAATATTATTTTCCATTTGTAGAAGAAATTCAAAAGTGGGATTGTTTTTAGCCTGTCTTTTTGAACTTAACACCTTTCGGCTGAATAAAATACATAAGTATGTTTTTAATTTAATTTTTTTAAGAGTATTTTTAAATCACTTGATATATTTGTGTGAGTATTACATATTATTTACAACGCCATTCAAATACACATTTGTGTACAAAATCACTTTATTAATGGTAAATAGATATGGATATGTATGTTTACCTGTAGGACGTGTTGTATACTGTTACAATTATGTATTCATTTATACAGGTACGTATCGCATTTGGTGGGGAGGTAAATTTTTACGGAAAACAAACAGCTTAAAAATGTGTATTATTTTTATTCAAAACCATAATTTTTAATGGTTAAGTGGGGAGGGAGAAACCCCTATCCTGATTTATATAACTGCATATATTTATTTTTGATCACCTCTAATGTTTATGCATATCCGGTTCTCTTCATGCTCGTGTACGCCTTGGTCTGTTTTACGTCTATTTATTGTTAAATATTTATAAATTTCAATTGCCAATGGCAACATTTATTTTAAAATATAAAAAAAAAATTTTACTTGTTTTATTTTTTATTGTGTTGTCGGCGACAACGTCTATCTATGTCCTTTTGGTAGCTGAAATTTTTCATCTGCTTTTCAGTGTGAATATTGGTTGCCGTTTAATGTCAATAGAGAAGTTGCTTTTACTATTTCATATGCAATATACAGCAGTGAACATAAAAATAGCTGAAGAAGAAAAATTTTTTTCGGCGTAAATTAAAAAAAAAAATATATTAATTCAGAAGAATATTTATAAATATTAAAAAAAGGGCTTATAAACGCTTTTATAAAAAATTTTTTTACTAAAAATTGCTTATTAACATTTTTTTACTATATGTTTTTTACTAAAAACACAAGAATACAAGGTTTTTGACTGGATCAAGTGAAATTTGTTTCGTATGTAATTTCAGTTGTTCTATTCAGTCTGCCCTCAATTTTTTAAGGGGGTTTTGATTTCGGGGTATACCGTGAAGGAAATGGCACGACATGTACATGTATGTTTATTTAACATAAGAAGAGCTTCTACCTTTAAGTTGTACTGTCTTTAAATCCGCTCAATACTTTCGGAGACAACGAGTTAGTTGTGGCAAAAAAAGCATATTTTTATGTAAAATATGAAAATGAACTTCAAAATAAACATAAAAATTAGAAAAATACAACTTTTTTTCTTTAAAGCCTATAACTTTATAAGTTTCAAGCACAACGTGCCATATTTTATAAAAATGGATGCTGGACTTTTGATTTTATTCTCAACTAGCCAAGCCCGGAACGCGTTGTTACGCCTCTT
This sequence comes from Phania funesta, assembly GCA_963932375.1. NCBI lineage: Eukaryota > Metazoa > Arthropoda > Insecta > Diptera > Tachinidae > Phania > Phania funesta. The sequence continues at coordinate 69,410,189 of OZ010656.1, read as the reverse complement.
AATGAGCTCAATATGTGTGCAAAGTTTCAGAAAAATCGGTCCAGTGCAAGTACCTTAAAATTATAATTTTTATGGTCGTGGCCCTGCCCACTTTTCTAAGCACGAAATTATATACGGGCATGTTCTGACACTCGCAAGAGTGTCAAATCGCATGCGAGTAGCAAATCGCCAAACTTATTTCTGCATGTTCTGCAACTCACGCGTTTTACTTGCTCTCTGTATTTTAAATACTTCTAATACCTGAACCAGAATATTACAAAAAGTACCCGGGCATTTCATTTCAATTAATTACAGCACTAGCTGCGTTTATTTTTCGAAAATGACTCGTATCAGCTGTTTATTAAAACCGCCAGTGCAAAAGAAGAAGTACAGAGGCAAAAGTTGCAGAAGCAAAGAGTGTTTTTACATATCCTGTGTTTAGAAAACAATTGTTACAAAATGTCATTCGTTTTGACTAAAATAAAAAGAAAACACTATTAATTTAATTTATTCATAACTTTGTAGTTTCTTTAAAAACTAGTTTAGTTTAAATACGGCGACTTGAACTCGCCAAAACTCTTGCGATTGCGAGTTACCGAACACCTCACATGCGAGTTGAAATCACAATCGAAAATTTTGTGCATGATGCGAGTGTCGAAACATGGCCGATAGTTATGACAGTTTAATATGTGTGCAAAGTTTCAAAGTTTGCAAAGCCCATAAAAAATTATTATGGGCGTGGCACTGCCCACTTTTCTAATTACGAAATTGTATAATCATGGAAGTTCAATATGTGTGCAAAGTTTCAGAAAAATCGGTCAAGTGCAAGTACCTGAAAACTTAATATTTATTTTGTATGGGCGTATTTCATTTTTATGTATATGTAGATGGGCGTAGCCCCGCCCACTTTTTTGTAAAAAATTAACACCCATAAACACTCCCTGGAATGTGTACAACAACTTGCCAAAGTTTGAGTCCGATCGGCTTTACGGTTTCGGAGTCTATAGCTAACACACAGACAGAGTTTCACTTTTATATATATATGTACATAGATTAAGTTATGCTGTTTTGGACCAAGTTGCCATATGCACGCAACAGTACTACATTTGCAAGTGTTGTTAGAGAGAACTTATGTCGAAAATATATCCTTTACTTTTAATAAAATCAAAAGTTGTGCATCGATTTTAATCAAATAATTTTGATTTTGTAAGAACTTATTCACCTGTGTATATGGTTGTAGAAAAAAAACGAAATAATTGTTTTTGTTTTATTATTTTTACAAAAATTTCCGAAAAAAAAAATTGTTTTTGATACATGTTCCACATTGTTGTTGGTGTGGCAAATAATAAAGACAATATTGTTGTCAAATTTCGAATTTTTTTATAAAATGGAATATTAAAAATCATTCTGCAGTTATGTTAATATTTGTCGTGCAATAGCTTCCTTTTTGACATAACGTCATATCTCAAAATCTATAATCAATTTTAAAAAGCGCAAGTGCAGGGGAAAAACTTCTGTTGAAACTTTTTACGATATTTGCCCCCAGGTTCGAATGCGGTCTAAAAGCTGACCTGAATTTGTAAAAATTTTAAAAAATAAATTGTTTTTTTTTTTATATATTAAAAATAATAGCCACTTGCCAATTTTCACCAAACTTTGTTCCCTAAAAACTTTTTTATCAAAAATATATTCAATACAAAAAATTTTTGTTAAAAAAAACTTCAAACACATATTTTACTAAAATATTTTTATAACAACAAAGAAGTTTTTACCTTAAAGTTTACATTAGAAAATTGTTATCATCGCTAAGAAAGATTACTTGCACTTTGCCTTTTTGTATTTAAAAAAAGTATTATCCCACTGTAGTTTTTCTTGCTTTATATTCCACATATTTGTTCTTATAACTAAAGCCAATTACAACGAGAGTCTGTACTATATTTACATACATACATCAACCTCTACAACTTTTAAATAGAGTGTTGCTTTTATTTTCTGCCACACTTAAAAATTAATCGTACTTTTTTCCTTTGTTTTATTTGAATTGCAACTTGTGTGTTTGTTGTGTTCGCTTTGTAAAATACTCGTATAAATAAAATTGTATCAATGTACTACTCAGTCGTATGCAATGTTGAAGGAGTGTAGTGAAGTGCTGTTGCTCTCGTATTATTATCTATCCTTTAAATTGAGGTCGTCTCAATTGTCTGTTGCTTTATTTTATTATTATTTCATTTTTTATTTATTTATTTTTTTCACAAAAGGCTACTATAGTATTTTTTTATTGCAGTTGCAAAAAGTTTGTATATGCATATAATTTTATTCTAAAACCTACACGTAGTTTATTTTATATCAGTCTTTCCTTTTCTTTTTTTGTTTTATATCGTAGTATTGTCAAATGTTTATATAGTTAAATCTATATAGCTACTGGCATGTGCATGTATGCATATGTGTGTGTAGAAGTGTATATATTTATGTATCATACAATGTAGATCACAGCCTTTGCTAGTGTAGCAGAGTGTATTTAACATAGTGAATGCAATTTAGAGTTCAATGTTCTGTGAAAATTTCATTCGATTATTTTTGATGCCAGAATGAAAAGAGGGATTTTTTAGTTTAGGTTTTGTTTTATATTTTTTTGTTGTTGTTTAAAATTATGATTGCTCAATTTGAATTGTATGTGAATTGGCGTGTGTTGGTATGATTTTTTGTTGATTTAGAAAATCGTTTTAGTTTTGATTTCAATGTTTCTCAAAATAAGGGTTATTTAATAAACATAAAGTTTGTTTAAAAGTTCAGTGGGGTTATTTGAAAGTTCACTAACTTTATTTTCTAAAAATTGTAAGGTTAAACTTTATTAAAGTTTCAACAGTATATGCATAAAAAAATGTTTTCAATAACTTTAGCAAAAGTGTTATTTTTTTTAGAGTTTCGTTTTAAATTAAAAAAAAAGATCCAATGTTTGAAATTTCATAAAAAGCTTGATTTTTGGCGCATTTTTTTTATCGACATTCTTACGTAAAACAATTTACGTGGTCAATTATCACAATCATTAAACAAATTTTTCTATCTAGTTCTATCCCAACTCATTTTATTATAAAAGATGCAGTTTATTTGTTAGCGGATAAGCTGGTCTTTAGGCGCAATTCACTGGTTGCTTAAGCCAACTCATCAGGACACCCTTACCCAAATTTTGCAAACCAAGTGGGAACGCTTAAAGAACCTCAAAAAAACATTAAAGTTTTAACAAAAACAACACAATTATAATTGGGTAGGGAATGGCGGCGGATAGGTGAATTGTAACACAAGAACGTAAAAGTGCACAAAAACCCAAAGAGCAAACAAAATCACCCTGCATCTGTATATTTCTTTCGATTCCTTTAACTCCAATAATTTTCTATTTAGACAAATTTTTATTTATACAACTGTTAAAAAGCTTTTAAAATGTTTCTCAGCATAATGTTTTAGGCAATTGTTTGCAAAAAATATTCAAAAACACATAGCAACAATTTTGGAATTTTCTGCAAAGACGAAACAATTTAAGTTCCTAAATCAACTACTGCTGTTCGTTTTTTCTCCTCAATTCTTCATGATTATTTGTTTTCTATCATTTGTCAAGAATTTTAATTGTTTTGGAGTCCTTGCTTGATTTTAGTTCTCTCTATTATGCCAATGTGAATTCGATTAAATGTAATCCTGTTGGTTTTGTTTGTCATCTTTCAGTGCTGTCAGGAAGAAGGATGCCTTATGTACATTGATAAAAATATGTTTAATGAAAGCTTTGGGTTAATAAGCAACTAGCAATCATATAATTAGTGGATTTCATTGAAATTTTCAGCTGGAAAATTGTTAAAAGATTATGGGCGTGTACAAATTTACATTTTAATTCTTTTGCTTGATTTTTGGTCTCGATCTATTTAGAAATGTGTACTACATTAACTGTTACTTAGGGGTTTCTGAGGAATTCAAGTATCACTAATTGGGAGAATTTTTGTCATGAGATGGAATTGGATTGGAAACATAAACAACATTAGAGAAAAAGTATTAAAAAGTTCTATTCATTTAACTTTAACTTCGAAGACCCTTCCATACACTTTAACTGATGACGGACACATCTAATCGTTATTCGTTGCCGATCTTTGTAGCAAGTTTTAGGAGCCACCGAACCTCCCTTTATTTTAGTAAAATCAGGCACGAGTCAAGAGGTTAAAAAATGTGAAAATTTCCCCTCCAAAGCAATTCAAAATCACAATTTTCCCATACAAAAAATTGAGAAAAATTGGAAAACTTTTCGTTAAAAAAAAACCTTAAATAATTTTGGGGCTCTCTTGTTTCATTCCGACAACAAAATTTCTGTTGAAGTTCATATAGAAGCTACGATGTTTTCTTTTTGCTTTTCGCCTTGCAAAGTTATTACATTGCAATGTTATTACATTGGTAATAATTGATAAATAATATTTTAGAGATAAGATTTTAATACTTATTGTAATTTTCTTTTAGAAAGATTCAATAAAATAAAATTAAAGCTAAAAAACTTTTGCAATACCATTTGCACCAAACACTAAATATCTCTAATAATTATTTTAAATTTAAGAGTATTTGAATTTATATGCGTAGCCGAGCAATGATGGAGTTAAAGAAGCCTCTTTTAACACTAAATATAAGTTAGTTCTTACTCAGTCATTGTGAATGAATACCTTCCTAAAGTTAATTGTGCACTTGTGCCATTCTTCTCCCAATATTGACTTTCCATTACTTGCTGTTTACGTTTTAACGAATGTGCCTTTTATTAAAAATGATTAAAAGGATTTTATTTCTAAAAGCCAATTGTCTTACTAATCCCTAAATTCATTCGTCTTTGTTATTTATTTTAACAAACGATGAGATTTAACTTTCAAGTACATTTTTCTATGCCAATATTACTTTAAAAACCACCCAGTGCAATATTCTGCAGAAATCACTGAACTTAACCCTGTGTTGAGATTGCATTTAATTATAAAAAAATCCCTGCTTTTATCTCTTTTACTTTTCATACCATTTACCATTTTTAACTATGTAAGGGAAACAAAAAATATAAGCTTGGTGAGTATGCGACGTGTTTAAACAAAACTTACTAAATTTTCTGGGCGTTGTAAGTCCGATTGAAAAGAAGTCTTATATTATATATATACGTAAAAATATTGTCGAAGAAGAGTAACGTGATTTTTTGCACTCGTCTTTTGTTTTTACACAATGTATTCCCGCCAAACATTGGTCCTGTTGAAGCTCTCTATGCTCCAGGCTGAAGCGACGTACGAAAGGGCACCATTTTACTGCTATTGATATTATAAACATCGAATCGCTTAAAGAACTAAACGCATTACTTTATAAGTATTCAACTTTGCAGGGAACAAATTTGATAGTATTAATAAGACCTACCGATATTTTTTACACGCACCTCGTAGTATTAAGAGTTTATGAAAAAAAAAACAAAAATGAAAACTTAACAAAATGAAAACTTGCAAATTGTTTTCATTCAACTGCTGCAGCATCAACACGCTTGCACATGCAATGCATGTGGGACTATTGTACATGTACGCGTACAAAATTAATATTATTGCATTGCGAATTGTGTGTCAGGTTTCATCAAAGCGGAGGGACATAGAACTTTTTTTTTAGTAAATTAAAAATTAAGAGTAGGAGACAATTATTATGGTTGGTCAAGAGCAACAGTGCCATGGCAAATGTACTTTAATGGATAGCTTATTAATTATTCATTATATAGTATCGTACTACAGGGCACCAATGAAAATGTATTAGAGTTGTGTCTGTCATGAACTAGTTCGTTCTGTTTGTGATTTTCATAAAATTGAAACCACCAATTTTCTGAAATAATCTCTCGTTTAATCGAACTAGTTCATGACCGACACAGCTCAAAAATGTACCCCTACGTGATAGTAACTAGCCCCCGGACAGCTAGTACTACTCTAGAGGAGTATAATAGTTGCAGTGGTTAAACACCCGTTGTGAAATAATACCACCCCATGTGGTATTGCTTTAAAATATCTGATGCTAACAATAGTACGGCAAGATTTAATATAGTCTCTAATTCTGCACCTTATACAAAGTGCAATGGTTCTCTATTTGGTGATGGTTTTGATCGGTACTTCGATAACATCACTTCTGAGGCTATGGTCTGGGAACGAATTCGATGATATGAACGTAGATGACGTCCTCCCAGTAGGACGGGACTCTGAGCCAAATAACAGACGACGCAATGTACATTCTGTATAAACGATTTTTTTCTCTCTCTCTCTATCTTTCGCAGAGTTGCCGTAAATAGCTATCGCTAGATTTTTTATTTTAGCGTTGTATGATTACGACTTTACACTACATCGACACACCCTTATATGAAACCTCTTTAGATCTCAACTCTTCACTCTAACCAAAAGAGTTCTTGTACGGTATCAACTACTTCTGGTGAATTTTCAAATCTCCTTCTACAAAGTCATCCATTATTTTATTGAATTTTTTTCCTATAGACAAATTTTGAATTAAATTGGCATAACCAAGAATATTGGCAACAATTTCTAACATACATTTTTTTGATTAAATATTGCTTTTATTTGATAATAGAAAAATTTTCACCTCTTAATGTTATAGTTGTCGGTGTTGTAAACAAAACTGATGTGCCAGCCATTGTGCTCTCCTAAATGCATCTTTGTTGTTTTTATGGGGTTTTGTAGCTGTTGTTTTTTTGGTAATCGGTATTTGGTTTCTGGCAATCTATGCCAATTGTGATTTTATGGTCAATTTATGGCATACAATAGAATAATTTTCTACTGCTGCAGTAATACTCGAAATGAAACTGCAAAATGATATTTTCATATTTTCATTGTAAAAAACTCTTTGTGCTCTTGACGAAAGGAGGTGGTGATGTTCACATATATACACATACATAGTGTAGCAGTCAAAGCAAAAATAATAATTGTAACAAGTGCTTTTGGGTCTGAAAGTATAACTCCATTATGATAGTCAACCTGCGTGAGACTGGTGAGGGACAATAGGGACCAAATGCTGCAATACTCGAACTTAAACTTAATGCTCTTATATTTTATTATTTGAATTGTTATTGTTGTTTTCTAGTTAAATTTTAAATTTCACAATTGCGCTCGTATGCATGTGAATATAGGATGAACAGTACATGACATGAAAAAAAGCTTTGAGCATAAAATGGTACATGGCTTTAAGTGATATTGTAGTATTTACTAGACTTCCTACTTTTTACTGTTTTTGTTAGCAGTAATGCCAACTTAATTTTTTCTTTAATTTACAATTTAAAACATAAATCGAGAGGGAGTTTTTATTGAAACGGACTTTCGTCCGTTGGATGAACGATTGTAAAATAACTGATGCTCAAGATGGCGCATAGCCGAAATCGGTTTGTCTTCAAACCAAACTTGACAAGGGATGGTGGAAAACATCTATAGAAAATATAATAGTTTTTGCATTACTTAAACAACACCCTCAGGAAATATGATCAACAAAAGACCCCGAAGACCCCGAAGACAGGAATATAATACCAGATCTTCTTCATCACATATGTCCTATTTTTCTACACCGACCCTCTAAACTTTGGTAGGTCTCAGTATACTAAGTAAGAAATGCGATATTTTTGTTTGTTCTGGCAGGAAAAGGATTCGACATTTAATAAAAGGAATGTGAAAACATGGAAGAATAAAAACCAAAGCCATATAATATCGTGGCATCCACATTCCTCGATTTCATATTTATTGAGAAAACGTGAATGTTTGCAAAATGCGTTATTATAGGTAAAGTAGTGTCGGTTAAGAACTAGTACGTTCATTTCAAAGCTTATTTCAGAAAGCTGGTAGAAGTTTTAGAACAATTACAAAAAGAACACACAATTTATTCTGGTGTGTCGTACACAATTATTGAAAATAGCTTCTAGTTCTTGTAATTGTTGTAAAGTAGCTATAACCCTTCTGAAATAATCTCTCAATTAAATGAACTAGTTCGTGACAGGTACAACTCTAGTTATCGTTAATGCACAATTTTAAATACTACCAGTTAGCCTATCCGGCCACGGACAAAAGTGCTTGTTTACCCCTTAAGTGGAAATGACGAAAGACGCCAGAGAACATTGTCTGTGCCGTATATTTAAATGCTTAAACAGTAGTAGTAGCAAATATATTAAACTTGAAAACAACCATTATGATTATCTTGGCTGTAGTTGTTTAGCAATATACTTCGCTATTTTTGGTAGGTTGTTTGAATAAGTTTGTATAACTAAAGATAACAAATAAATAATGCAATCTTAACCGTTTTTTTTTGTACATAGTATGTAATATAGGGTAGTCCAACCATAATGCACGATATTAAGTGCGAGTCACTCCCGCGAGATGATAACGGACTTCTTGTGGCCAGAAATTAACGATATGGATCTGGATGATATGTGGTTCCAACAGGATGGTGTCACTTGCTACACAGCCAATGAAACCATGGCTCTTTTGCGCGAGAATATCAATTGCCGTGTTATCTCACGTCGAGGCGATGTAAATTGGCCGTCACTATCATGCGATTTTACGTCATTGGACTTTTTTCTTTGGGGATATATACAAGAAAACGTGTACCTCAATAAGCCAAGAACAATTCAAGAACTAAAGGATGAGATGATTAAGCACATTAACGACACATTGAACCTCAATTATGTCTCAGAGTCATTGAAAATATCGACTATCGGATAGAGGTATGCCACCGAAGCCTTAGAGATCTCAAAACTTTTTGTTTTATTTACAATTAACATCGTGCGTTTTGGCCATATAAGCGATATAAAGTACCCTTACATATACCGACGTGCTGCGAGCAGTATCACACACTTCAAGAATATTAATTACAGCCAATACTTTCTGTTTTGTCCAGGAACATTTTTTTTAGTTTTATTGTTACTTGAAGAGGATATTTTTGAATTTTCTTCTTTATTTCTTTTCATTATTTCATAAATATGCTTCACTACAAATGAAATAAAAATATATGTATTATTAAAAATATATTAATTAAAATATTTTAGTTTTATTTGCTGATAACACCCGACAGCGTTGCATTTAAATTAAATAGTTTGCACACGCATGTTTCTTCGAAATTAAGTTGTAAGGCAATCAGTTAATTATTTTGTTAAATTAGGTTCGAATATAATTTGCAATTATGTTGCAAGATTTTAATTAATTTATGTTTTTGTTTTTATAACACCAACTAAAGGTTTTTATTAAAAGAAATATCGATTCATTCTAGTTAATGGAACAAACAAAAATAAAATCAATTTTATTTCAATCTTTTTGGCTTCGTGATTAAATTACCAACTTTGTTTTGAAAATGTTGGCATCACTGCTATTATTATTACAAATACGCAATAGTAAATGCAAAGTACTGCAAACATCTACACTCATTCATGCTTTATTGCTGTAGCTCGCTCACACACAACTAAGCAGAGAGACAAACAAAAAACCTCAAAATCCAAAAGGAGGGTTGTTGACGAATTTCTTGCAAACATTTGCAAACACAACTACAACAGATATAACAGCATAAAAACTCTAAGGAAAACAATAAACAAGGACAAAGGCTTTTTTTCATTTTTCGCAAGAGTTGCCAAGTGTATGTATTTATGTGTGTCTGCTTGACAAACAAGAGGAGAGTGCAGATACTTAAAGAATTATTGACAGGAAAAAGATCTTTGTAAACATGTTTACATATTGACAAGGTCTCTTGATATGAAAAAAAATATATAAAAAAACAAAAAAAAAATCAACAAGAATATTAAAGGGAAGCAAACTGAAGAAAATAAATTTTGTATTTTATTACAAACTAAATTTGGACAAAATGCCACGAAATTGTTTAATATGAAATTAATTAACACTTTTTTATATTTTAGAGTATCAACAGATTACTTTCTATTAGTTTCCTTATTGAATTCGCTGCCTTTGTAAAATTTATTAATTTCCAGTATTAGTTTTTCTGGGACAACCTTGTTTTGAAAGTTGAAATTGTCGTCCCATTAAGTTTAAAGTTTTTGAACTTATTACTTTTTTCCAGCGTACTACTGCCCAGAGAGACGGCCGTGCGACCCTATATATGTATTCGAGTTCTTGTCTTACAAATTAGTCGGGTGGTTGTTCGTCTTTTTTGAATTGGGTCTTCTCGTGTGGGTCCTAATATGTTTTGCTAGATATCGACCTTGATGTTCGCTTGCTTGACATTTACGGCCCTTGATCTGGGCTGTTCATAAATCTATATGCGTCATTCGTGTTGCATCTGATTCAGGTATGGCTTTAATTGTTATCGGGTTGACACGAGACCTTCCAGCCGTGGGAGTCCGTGTAAATCAGGAACTACAACTTAGTTAGAATGAAACAACGACACACATTCTTTGTGAATGTATTATCCTAATTAGCGTTTTTTGTCTTTTTAACTTTGAGTTCTTGTGCAACTGCTTCTTCAGGTGCCGAACGTTGACCTCTAAGTTTGTTTTTTACGTACGGAAATAACAAGAAGTCATTCGTTGCGAAGTCAGGATGACGGCGGATGACTCATCAAATCGATGTTTTGGGTGCTTAAAAATGCAGTTGTTTGAGCCGAAGTGTGAGAACTCGCATTGTTGTGGTGAAGAGTGGTCGGTCTTCGGCGGTTGGTTTTCTTGATTTCTTGGAAGACAACTGACAAACAAATGTTTGTGTACCACTCAGAATTGACTGTTCTGCGTTGTTCTAGTGGTACGGTTGCGACATGTCCAGTTTTTCCGAAAAAACAGGCGACTATTTGCTTAGAATTGTTTTGTGCGCGAACTACTTTTGTTGGATTTGGCTCATCTTGAACTACCCATACAGTCGACTCTTGTTTACTTTTGGGCTCATACGCGTAAATCCACGATTCATCACCTGTCACTATGTCGTAGACGTGTTCCGAAGCACCGCGATCGTATTTTTTGTGTATTTCTTTCGACCAATCGAAACGAGCCTTTTTTGTAGCGATTGACAAATTGTGTGGGATCCAATGCGAAAAAATTTTTTTTACAGTCACATGTTTATGCAATATTGAATGTATGCTGGTCCCACTTATAATTAAAATTGTCTCAATCTCACGATAGGTCACATGACGATTTTGCTATATCAGTTCACGCACAGCATCAATGGTTTACAGAACAACAACTATACCATCGATAAACACTGGTCCTTGATGGAGCTTCGTTGCCAAAAATAGAATTAAGTTCATCCATGCACTGTTGCTGAGTTGTAAAAAATAATCGCACGAAAATGTTCACGATTTAATTCCATTTTTGGGCCGAGATGAATCTTTTAAGTTACTATAAACACCACAAATAGCGCTCGTATATCAAAATTTTCGGAGTACGTAGAACCTCGAAAATGTCCAAATTTACGATAGAGCTGGCAGTTGCCAGATTGCAACACTAGGCTTGCCAAATCCCGAAACATAAAAGGCAACCCTCGTATTCGATAGCGCTGTTGCCGTTCCAAAATTTCAATAATATCTTAATATTTGGTATCTTCAAAGGCTCTGAAGTGTTGTGTATTCGTTAGCCTTCTTGATAAACCTCCCCTAATTGGGACCCGTATGATTACGTTATTGTCCTAAGAAATGTATTCGCTCCTCCTATTGCAGATCCATACCAAGCTATTGCTTAAATTCAGCAAGCTATTTATATCTCCCATATCTAGACACTTCGGAAACTGTAATTATTAAACAAATTTACTATCTTACTATTAACCCTTTTTTTCTTAAATGTTTGCAAAATCATGTTTTCAAACTACTTAAGATTTCATACGTGGCAATATTGTCTAAAAACTGCCTATAGCCTCTGGCTGGCTTCCTACTTTTTTTTAACTTCATTCTTAAAAGTTTAAGGGACGATTTTCAACCCTGTTTTTATCTATCCAACATATGTTATTTGCATGGCTGCAGTTTCTCCACTACCCATGTTGTTTTTGCTATAATCAAGTCCTTTCCATTCGTTTTTTTTTTTATTTTTCTGCAAAAGGAGGTTTGAGCATGTCTGGGGTGTTAATGAAAATATGTTGCATAAAATTTATGAATGAACTACAGGGAAATGAAAGATTTTTGTAAATTTGTATAGAACGATGTTTAGTGTGTGCCTGTGTTAATAATTCAAAAGTAAACCCCTAAAAAGCAAGCAGCATTCCTCTAGATGGGATTTTCAACCAAATTTCTATGAATGTATTTTTAGTAAGTTTATGTATGTTTTGTGTGCCTGTGCGTGTTCATGTTGCTGTATATAAATGTTTCTAAGAATGTGTGTTCTAAATTCTTAAGTACAATTTCAATTTATTTTTGTTTCTTTATTATGGCTTGATAATGGATTTTCATGTACATACGTTACGAAATTTCCCAGTCGTTATGGAACGAAAGAACAAAAATTTAGATTTTACAGTCACTTATAATTTAACTGGATGATTGTCAGTTTTGCTTCTTTATAGTTTTTATGAAACGTAAATGGAAAGAAAATGTAATTTTTGTCTTGTTTTGATATGATTTTTTTCTTAAGCAGTCATCTATTTAATTATAATTCATTTTAAATTAGTATTGCCATAAACGGGTTTGAATTAAGTTACTGTGATTTATTTTGAAAGGGATTTTTTAAATTGAGAAAGATATAATTAAAGTTATTGTAATTAATTCTAAATAACACAGGACGTCATGGAAAAATGGCGTTGGTTGAAGAAGGTAATATGGATCGATACAAGTACAAAAGTATATTGGAACACAATTTGAAGCCATCTGTGGAATGCTGGGGTCTTGGGGAAGGTTGGTTTTTTTCAAAAATGCAACGACCTCAAGCATACTGCACTTATCGTCAAGGAATGGCTTTTATATTATGCACCCAGACAACTTAATGCGCCTCCTCAAAGTCCGGATTTAAATCCTAACACGTTTGAGAGATTTTGGAATGTAAAATTTGACAAAGTGTAATTACAGATGTTAAAGCATTGAAGCAAGCATTGACAGACGCGTGGAGCAAATTCATATTTTGGTTTCATCAATGGCACGACGCCTGCAAGCTGTGATCTACAATGTTGGACCAACCAAATATTAAAAATAATTAAAACTCTATGTACATAAATAGTATTAGTTATCTTTTGTTAAGACTGAGCTGTATGTAGACATTTGTCATATTAGTTTTTGGTTATATTGTGAATTTTTTTTTTACAAACCAAATGAATTATTTCATGTTTTCTTTTTTATGAATAAACTAGCCAAGCCCGGCGCGCGTTGATATGCCCCTTAATGAGCTCAATATGTGTGCAAAGCTTCAGAAAAATCGGTCCAGTGCAAGTACCACTAAATTATAACTTTTTTTATGGACGTGGCCCTGCCCACTTTTCTAATCACGAAATTATATAGTCATGACAGTTCAATATCTGTGCAAAGTTTCAGAAAAATCGATCTAGTGCAAGTAGCTAAAAATGATAACTTATTTTTTATGGGCGTGGCACTGCCCACTTTTCTAATTACGAAATTGTATAATCATGAGAGTTCAATATGTGTGTAAAGTTTCAGAAAAGTCGGTCAAGTGCAAGTAGCTGAAAAATTAATATTTTTTTTGTATGGGCGTATTTCATTTTTATGTATATGTAGATGGGCGTAGCCCCGCCCATTTTTTTACTACTACTACTTTAGTCCTTCACTGTATATACCCGTTGACTTCTTGTTGATTTCTAATCAGAAACCTTCTACACTTCATTCTTGATTTGATATTCTGACAGGATCATTTAAATAAATTTTTGGAACGAATTTCTATGACCACTTTAATTTGGTTGGAAGACAAACCCGGCTCATAGCCGAAACCGGGTTTTCTCCAAACCAAAATTGACTACGATGACGGAGATTTGTTCTAAAAATCTTTAACTGTTTACACGTTTTAAGCCACACTGCATTCAGTTGTCGTTCTACAGTTCTACAAAGTTTTTCAAATTCTGCAATTCTTAAAAAACGCTAAAATTGTTTGCCCAACAAAGTACTTTTCTCCATATCCGGGATTTCCTCAGTATTGAGGTCGATTTGATTTGATTTGATGCAAGACATGGCGACATTTTTTAATGACTTTAACACATATTTAAAACGTTGCTCTCTTTAATGAGTTTAATAACTGAATTTTATATCTGTTTTATATCCAGTTTTAGTAAAAATGCTCGCAAATAAAAATACAAATATACGTATAAATATCATTTTTATAATTCTCGTATTCCTATAAAGAAAGCATTTAAACGCCATCGTAAACATCTTATTATTACAAAAATAGTTGCAATCATTTATGAATTTCTTAACCTCAATAATGCTTCGTACATTGTACCAACTACTAAGTGTTTAAAGTACAATGAGTATGAAGCAAATGCTATAAATTTAAAAATGTTCAGATTATGATGGCATTTTCTTGCTTCATTTCATACAAATCACGTGAGCAAAGTGTTGGCGTTGGCATTATTTACTATTTCTATTTTCCAGTTATTATTATTCTAAAGATTTTTTAAATATGGTTTTTTAGTTGTAAATAGCTCTTTTTTTTGGAAGGATTTACAATGTTCCGGTGGCACGTACATACATAAATAAATTTTATCTTATTTACACTAAATGCAAACTTAGTTTCTTGTGGTAATTTATTGCAACATGAGTGGGTAGATTGAACAGTTTTTGCGAAGCAACAACATACAAACACTATATGTAATGCTATGTTTCTAGATTCCCGCAATACGATTCGAAAATCGCCTATTTTATATCGACATGTGCTGTCGATTACGATTTTCATTTATTTTTCGATACCGTGTTCGAAAAATGAAAACGTGATTTTACTGCAGCATACATTTTGAGCATAAAAAATATATTAAACAAGTAAAAGAGCTATATTCGGCTGTGCCGAATCTTATATACCTTCACTAATGTATGATCTAACAAAATGTACTACAGATTTTGAGATATTTAATTTTGACCTCCGGTTGTAGTCGTATTATTTTACATTCTCTCCTTTCCCCTTAATATAAGCATCTTCGATCGTTTTGTTTTTTTCTTTTCTCTGAATGCTTATCAATTTTTAATAAATTCCAGATTTTTTTGGTGAATTGTAGATAATAGAGTGATTACGTTTTTAGTAAAAGTTCTAATATTTGATAAAAAGTTTTCGTTGCAAATTCGGCCTTTGGGTGTAAATATTTCGTTAAATTTCAAAATTTTCTAAACTTTGTTTTTGGTTCCTTTTTTATGAAAGTTAAGTTTTTTGTAAGATCTTTTGAAACTTGTGTAATATCGGTTGTATTGAAACTGCGACGTCTTTCATAAAATATTGATTTTTTTTTTTTTGCAAATTTTTGGTGATATTGAAATTTGGTAACTTGGCTTCTGTGGCATTTTTGGATTTGTTTTGTTTTATTATAGTTTTTAGAATTTGTGGTGAATATAAAGTTTTGCCAAATTTCAAATTATTCGTAATTGTTCGGTGCAATTTCGGTTGTCTTTAATGTTAGCTTTTTGGACATTTTTTTTGTTTTGGTAATTTAAACATTTTTAGATTAGTTTGGTTGTGTGAAGCATTTTTAAGTTCTAGTGTATTCCTAAATTGTGTTGAAATTTTTCGTCCTTTTATGATTGTAAAGTTTTTTGGTGAATTTTTAATTTTTTTTTTGTGAACTTTCGATTTGTGGTGAAATCACAGATTTTTTTTATGTAATTGTGTAAAATATATTATGTTTTTGTTTTATTTAATTTTCGGCTTTTTGGAGAATTTGGGAAATTTTTGGTTAAGTTAAAGGTTTTGAGGTTCCGAAGATTTTGCAATTTTTTTGCATTTTCGGTTTTATTAAATTATAATATTTTTGTAATTTTATATTCGTGAATTATAGTTTGGTGTTGTGGTGTATTTTTGGATTTTGGTAAATTCGATTCAGATTAATGGAGATTTTTGGTAAAATTTTTAATTTGTATGATTTTTAAATATTTTGACGAATTCTTAATTATTTTTTTTGTGCATTTTTTTGGGAACTGAGTTTAGTATACATATCTTATTTACACATCGACTATGTTAAAATTTCAAAGTTTTTCATAAGATAGGAATTTTTTGTGATTTCTCGGCTTTTTTTCGCCGAAATTATAAAATTGTGTTAAAATTATAATTTTTGTCGAAAATATTCAAAATTTTGAAAAATTTTTTTTTTAAAAATGTCGGGTTTCAATGAAATGTTGATTCAAGTTTTTCGATTTTGTGGTGAATTTAAAATTTTAGCAAAATTTCGTATATTTTGAATTTTTTTTTTTTGGTAAAATTTCGGTTTTTAGAGGAATTCGGTTGTCTTTGTTAGTTTTTGAAATTCTAAGGTTTGTTTTTAAATTTTTTATTTCGGTCCAACAACTAGCTCCGTAGTTAATCTGGAGGCTTCGGTATGATAAAGTCTGTAGGGAAACTTAATAGCGGCTTTGATAATGACTTAGAATATGCGAATTTTACGGGCTCTTGTAAAGCGTTTCCCTGCAATAATGAAAATACCCAAATAACCCAGAAAATCGTTTTTGGCCCATACCCCCGGAACTTTTTGACCTGTATGGCTGATCTCAAATAGCGAATCTCACAGATCAAGTGGCCCAATTTTGAGGATCCTAGGTTGTTTAGTGCCGCATGAAAGTTTATTTCAATATTGGACAGACGAACATCGTTAATTGATCTTGCGTATCCTATAAGGATCCAGAATATATATTCTATATATATATATTCTTTGTGGGGTCGGAAATGAATATTGTAGAAATTATAAACGCTATAAAAAGAACGTATTCGATTTTGAATTTTAGATGCTACAAAAAACATTCTATAAATAAGTTGTCTCTTTTAATGTGGGAATAGTACTTTTTTGTTTAAAGTTCAGTACCTTATTAAAATCTTGTACGACGTTACAACTGGCCGAAAATATTTTTATCTTTATTCCTGGCTCTTCCCTTAATTTTTTCATAGTTTGACGTGGAAAGTTTACATATAGAAGGTGTACATCTCATCAGTTAAATACAAAACCTATGTATGGGAAATCAAGACTGCCTGTGAATGTAAATTTTTAAATTAAGTCCTTTTTCTTGAGATTTTTTCTTATGGTAGAATAAATAGCATGGATTTACTTTGAATTTTTCTGTATCGTTAAACTGTAGGTGTTAGTTAGACAAAACATGCCACCGCAAACAATCGAGCCAGCCTTATGGAAAAGTTTTACGTGTACATTTATTTCCTGTCGATTTTTACCATACATTTGAAATACACAGCAGTAGTTTTCATTTCAAGTGAGGTTTTCTTAGCTGATTGCTAAAAGCACTTTCGTATCAACGAATTCAACCATTTACTTAATGGTGTCTTCGTCAGTTATACTGAGTAGAAAAAAAAAATACTATTTTTGCCGCGGGGCTACTAAAATATTTCTGTTTTTGCGAACGATATTAACAAAACTATATTAGCAAAGAACTTTTCATGTGTGCCATCTTTCAACATTAGCAATAGTTCCACGTGCAACACAAAATAAAAACGTTCGTTTATGTAAGTTTTAGTTGTTTACAATTTAACACCCATCATCCACCAGAGAAGCAAGCCGTAGCTGATGAATTTTTACGAGTCGGTCTCGAAATAGTCGCGACTAGTCTGTGTTGAAATATTTAATAAAACAGTAATATTTTCAGAAAAAGAAATTTGTGACATATTTGACATTTCACCATAAATATACTAGCAAATGAACAACGTTTGCTAATCATTGAATTTGACTATCAAAATTCGTTCAATAAAATGCTTGAATTTTATTAAAAAATTATCTTTTGTGGTGAGCTCATTTTTGGCTTACTGGCTGATCCAGGGGAGTTTGGTGCGGTTTGTGGGCCGCCAGCCAGCATCATTGGACCTTACTTTTTCACCAACGTTGAAAATCGCAACGTTGCAGTCAATTTGGCAAGGTACCGTGCGTTGATTACCGACTTTTTTTTGCCCCAAAAGGAACAGTTGGACTTGGTTGACATGTGGTTTCATCAAGACGGTGCTACACAGCACGCGATACCGTGAACATATGGGGCAAGTTTGGTGAGCCATTAATCTCACGTTTTGGAGCAGTCTATTGGTTGCCAAGACCATGGGATTTGGCCCCACTAGACTATTTTGTTTGGGATATGTAAAATCTCATGTGTACAGGAACAAGCCGGCCACAATTCCAGCCCTGGAAGGAAACATTATAGCTGCCATTTATGAGATCCCGTTCGAAATGCTGTAAAATGTATGACAAAATTATAGCACACGTGTGTAGCGGAGGGCAACATATTTACATGAAATAATCTTTAAAAAGTAAAGGGTAGGCAATTATTTATCGTTCCGATTAAATAATTCATCCACTTTTGCAAATTTTCTGCGTTTGTTTTTTCATAACACACAGTTAAAAATCAGCCTTTAGAACACAACCCAAAAATTTAGCACTTCCATCCATTTTACCAGCGAAATTTTATTCTAAAAAGCGGCGCAACCGGAAAAAGTTTTAAACTTGATTAAACTTACTTTTCTATCGGCGACGAAGTGAACAAAATATTAAAGTTTTTGCAGTAACTTCTTCATTTTTATTGTTATACATTTGTTTTGTTTTAATCCTTACAACCTTAGCATTGAAAACGAACTTTAGTAAGCGAATCCGGTGTTCGATATGCCATAGATGATAAAATACTTGTGTCCGACGAATGACAGACATTTTATTACTTTATCTGATTCTCGATGGGTTACAAATTTTTGGACATACGTGTGACGTCTGATAGAAATTTGTAGTTTTTCTAAGATACTAATATTGGCCGAAATCTACAATTTACTGACAACCCCGGGGTTAGAAGTTAAAAAGTATTTATTATAATAAGCTCAAAAATTATGAACGGCGGCTGTTTTTCAGCCGATTTAAGCCAAAAAAATTGCGGCAGCGGTAACTGAAAATAACAGGCGGCTCGTCTTCGTTGGATGTCAGGCGATAGGCGCAGGTCTCTGTGTGGAAGTCGTTGTTTATTAATTTTATGTTTGGATTTTATTTCAATTTTATCTTTTCCGTATTAAGTGGTTTGTTTACATTTCATGTGTTTCATTTATCCGCCTTGTTTATAAAAGTCCCTACTTGCACGCTTTGGATAGATGTGATGTAAGTGAACTGAGAAAGTTGAATAATGAGAGTAGAAGCGAGACACAAGTGTGGAGCATAAAATGTAATCAAATCAATAATTTTACTCTATATATAGAAATATATTGAGAAATATTGTTGGATTTATGACTTTTGGATTTTATGTCATATTTATTTACATTAAAAAGAAATGTTAACCGGAATTTATATTAACAGTTCTAGGGATCAGTTGTTTCCCTCTATTTGTATGTTTGTTCTAAATGAGTTTGATTGTAAACTATGTACATATGTAAGTATGTACACATATGTAACTTCTCAAAAATACGAGGTACGATTCTGAAGCCTAGATTGAAAATATATATTTTGAGAATAATTGCGCATCTTTGTTTTCATATATGTTACACGATTTGAATTTTTACTAGTCAAATTCGGAACATTTTTCCGCCTGACCGCAACTAATTTGAACAACTTCTTGGGGAATAAAAATGGGTTGTATCGGTAAATTTTTTAATAATTCTATACGGGTAGATATTCCCTTAAAAATTCAATGTACTTTTTTCCAGGCCTTAATATTTATAATCAGCTATACAAACACTGCTGCCAGATTTTACTGTTTTTCGTTCCGAAAATAACAAAGTGCTAATTTGAGGAAGATTTTCTAAAAATAGACGATTGTATTTAATTTTCAAAGTATATCAGCATTTATTATAATTATCCTATTTACAAAGTTCTGTCGTATCATTTTTGTTGTATTTCGTAATAAAAATGTTGGTGGTATTTCTCATACCTTTGTCATATATGTTTTTCAGTGTGCATTTCAATCAGCTCTTTGTTTACAAAATCAACGCAAGATTTGATTTTCTTATTATTTTATATATTTTTAATTACAGTAATATTGATGAAATAAAAAAAATCAGGCCGTTCACATCAGTGCTATTTGGCTTTAACTAGTATTTTATTACTTATCAATTTAGAAGATTTTTGGAATTGCCTAAATATTGTAATTACATATGAATGTAAGTTATTTATTTGTAAAGTCTTTAAAGTCATTTATGCAGTTCACAAAATCCTATTATTATTGTATCGTGTATTGGAATAAACCGCAACTTTATTAGTTTAAATACATTGACTAGACGTCAAAACAATATAGAAAATAAATCAGTCATGGCAATTTTAAATTACTAACAATTACATTTACAAGAGCAGATGATAAATAATTACTTATATTTCAAAAGAAACTCTGTAAAAAATTAAAGATGTGCAACTTATTTAAACACAAATTAATCGTACAAATATCACAATTCCAGTTATGGTGTCAATACAACATTTCAAAATTTGAATTACCTTACGCAATTTCAATTAAACGAATCCAAATCGTTCTATAAGTTCTGAAGATGACGCAAACATTTTTAATATTTGCTACTTTAACAATATTAAAATTATTTCACACCTTTTGTACGTTAGTACAAATATTCTAAAACAGCCCTCGTACCATGGTACCATCTGATACAATAATTGTAGTATGCTTTAATAAAATTACAATTAACATTTATATATTTGTACTCGGAAACATTGGACGACAGGCTGACTGACTGTGTGTTGGTCTGCCTGCCTGTTTATTTTATTGCATAGCACTAGTGTGTGTTTGTACGAATATGTATCTTGTTCCAGATTTAAGGTGGTCTTGTATACGAGTAGACTGTAATTTAATTAATGCTATGTATGTGCTTTATGTATATCGATGTTATTTGTTTGTTTATGTTTTGTCGATGTGTGCTTTTATTAATATACTTCTATATGTGGGTGCCGCGCTTATTTCAATAACCCATGTGTGAATAAATAGCACCATCTATTCGGTAATTAGCATTGCTAAGATCAATGTATAAATAATTACACGTTTGTACATAAAACGCGAAGGTATTTTAAAGTCCTTGTTATAAAGTGATTTTAAATTCCAATATTTAAATTTTTTTGCGCTGCCTGCTTGTGTACACGAAAAATGTAATTCAATTTTTTTAATTGATTTAAGTAATTATTTATTTGTTTCAAATACTTATTTATTCAAAAAAATATAAAAAACAAATTTGATGAAATAATTAATTGAAGCGACTAAAACATACAAAAATTTCAAACTGACACCAAACAAAACAGTTAATGGGTGCAAACGTTTTAAAAATTAAATAGGGGTATAAATTTACTTCAGACGCTTCTTTAAATCATGTTATTTAATTTTGTTTTTATTCATACATTTAATTTAGTTTCAGAATATTCTTTGCTTGTCCGAGTTTCACCTTAAAAAATCAGGAAAAACTTTTCTTATGATAATTGTATTACTTTCATTTTATATTGTCATTAACATGTTGCAGACAATTTCACATAATTACAGACAACGACTACGAAGTAAGCACTCAATATTGTTTTCGAAGGCGGGATCGATGTTGATTTATCAGCGTATACGATTAAGTTAAGTTAACCCTTGTCTTTGGCTCATTATAGCGAAAGAGTTAAGTTTGCTCATTAACATATGCATTGAACTAGCATTAACTTCTAAAGGAGTCAAATAGTAATTTCGATATTCTAACTTTCCATAGTGATTTGTCTTTATTGCCCAAAAACATATAAATCAGAAAATTTAACAAGATACAGGGTGCCCGCCGGCAAGGTATACTAATTTGTTGTGCCGCCATTTTGGTAAACATTAGCCTTGACAGTTCATATTTGGCAGTCGTGAAGTAGACACGTAGCAAATTTATTATGGAAAAATATTCGGTAAACAACGCGTTTTAATCGTTAAAACATTTTATCAAAATCAATTATCAACAAGATGGTGCCACATCGCATACAGACAGGATTACAATGGAATTACTGCGAGACCTCTTCCCACAACAAGTTATTTCAAGGAATGCTGATGTTGATTGGCCTCTACGGACGCCTGATTTGACTGATCCGGACTTCTTTTTGCGGGGATATCTGAAAAGCAAGGTTTATGCAAACAAACCAGAAATGCTGGAGCAATGAAATACCGCGTGAAATGTGTGAGAATGTAATGAAAAATGTGTTCAAAAGGGCTCACATTTGTGAGACTAACAGAGGCGGACATTTTATCTGATATTGTATTCCATACATAATTGCCGACATTAAATAAAACATTTATCAATATACAATCGATTCTCTTTCATTTAATCAAAAATTATAAACAAACAAAGTAGTATACCTTCCCGGAGGACACCCTGTATAAATCGACATATATAGCTTACACCTGTACCAAACGTTCTTTATTAAAAGTTTAATTGTTTGTAGCCGATTCCTGAATTAATTGTTCAACACATAACAGCGATCGCATTCATTTTTTAGTCGTTTCCTTTGTATGTGGAATAAATGGCCATCAGTGGGAAAAAGACTAATCGAATGTTTGCAGATTTACCACACATTTCATTTCATATTCTAGTTAAATATCAATCAGTTCTTAGTCCATAAAAACAAAATTTTGTTCGGTTTTTATGAAAACAATTAAGTTGTTAAAAAAAAGGTTTAAGAAAATATAACCATGCAAAAATTTCTCCATTTAAGTTTTTAAACCTCTGGCACTTAAACTGTCAATTAAAGCACCACACCAAAGCCATCACTCTGTGTTGGCGCTCTGTTAGATCTACTTATTTTCTCATTTCTAATTTCGATTTTATAATCACACTTCTTAACATTCTCTCTGGTTTCCTTTTGTTCCATTTCAGCATTCAAGGATAAAAATATAACACGTGGAATATTTAACCCAAAGAACAAAAAAGCTGCACGTGGTGGAGAGAAGAAATAACAAACAGCAACCAGATGGTAAGTTAGTCACAATAATAAGTTTCCTCTAATCCATATAATCTCCACTTGCTACTTATATTTTTCCTTCTCTATGATTTTTGCTTAAAATTTGCAAAAAGTGGACGAGAATAATAGAAATGAGATTTCGCTGAAATCATGTCAAAGGTTTATAATATTTTGTTGTTATTGCTTTTTTGGAAAAATTGCAAGTCTTTGGTAATTGCTGGCGTTGATGCTTGGTAGTAGTGTGTCGTCGTTGCCGGTAGCAATTTATTACATGAATGAATATGAAAAGCTTCTTTAAAAATACAAAAATCCTAAAACTCGTACAATATTTGTTTTTAGGTGGTTGGTAAAGTACTATAATAATGGCTGTTGGAACGTTTAAAGGAATGTTATCATCATTGTAAGCTAAAAGTTTTTAAAAATACAAAATTTTGCAAATCTGGCACAAGTCATTCATGTAAATTCTTGTAACGACACACTACTACACATACTCATTTATGTACACACACTTAAAAGCCGTCTCTGACATACCAACCACCACTTGTGCAAATAAATGAGCGCATGCCATTATTAGGGCCGTTCGTAATTTAAAAATATTGACAATATGATATTTTTTTAAATTATTCAATTTAGTTTACATTTTAATCCAAAAATTGTAAAGAAAAAAAACCTGACATTAAAGAGCTTGTCATTCTCAACACTCAGTGTTTGCATTTTCTCTCAGGAAAATAGATTTTCCCGCCTTTTTTCCGTTGGAAATCTACAAAAGTAACATTAGACATAGTCGAGCCCCATACAAGAAAAGAAAAATGCGGCAATCACCACCTGGGATGCAAGATATTTCAATGAAGATTCTAACATGCTCATTACAAATAAACCCAGCCCAATTAGTTTTGTGTTTGGTGAGTCGCCAAATTAAGTCCGATCATAACATATCGTTGTTAATGGTTTAAACATATCTTCATTTCGTCCTTGGTGGTCTTTCAATAAGGCGTCAAATTCTAAATACGACCTTTGACATCTCGGATCCTTTTCCAGTAATGACCAATTTTTTGGAAACCATCGGATAACACTCTTAAAACTATGTAATCCTGTAATCTTATCTTAAAAAGACTGTGTGATTAATTCATGATTAATAAGGTCTTGTCCTTTTTTTTCATATTTTTTTCTTTAATATAAAATCATTGCTTTCATTTCACTTTCACGAAGTAATGCACTCAACAACAAAAAAAAAGAAACAGAAAAAAACAAATCGGTGCAGTTTGTCGCCCTAATTATAATTACCAAGAAAAGTTATGAGATGAAAACCACTAAACTTGTTCTACTTTATGCTTTAGGGTACTTATGGTAGTTATCTCATACATACATAAATATTTTCTTTTTACACACATTCACACAACTGACTAATACACACCAAATGAAAATACTATTCCCTTTTTGAGTTTCGCTATGCTTAGGTTGGTTTAGCTATGTGACCAAGTTGCGTCCAAGGCATTTCTTTACTAGTCATTTTTTTCGTTTGTAGTGTTCTGGTTTTTTTCTTCTGTGTTCGTAACACTTTTTGTTTTTTTTTTGTTTTTTACACTTGGAAAATAAAGAAAGAAAATCTTGCCTTTATGTCTTAACAACAACGCCCTCCAGAGCAGGAAATTGTAATCAAAGTTGATTTTATTTTCAATTTTGAGCTTTAAAGTTCATAAAAATAAAAATGTGGAATTAGAAAAGAAAGCATAACTAAACTGCATGAGGCGTTTTGCTGTTTATTAAGTTAGTTTTTTTGCAAGTATTTGTTTTCCATGTCCTTGAAGAGTTTGAGAATTACTGCCGAATTTCTTTTGAGTTTAATTTAAACATGTACGGATTGTTTGCAACATTCTGAATCCGCAATATTTTATTAAAAAGTGGAAATTTCCGAATGTTTTCTCCGTTTTGTATTCCACTTTCAAAGATTAGTGAAATGAATTAGTATAAGGTTTTCTTCATAGAAAGTTTTTTTTTTTTAAATGTTAAAATGACATTTTATTATAAAAATTTGAAAGGTTTGCTTTCAATATTCATTTATTTTTAACAATAATTTTTCATATGGAACATCTGAACTGATGTGTTTGAGAACTCTTCCTTGTTAACGTTAGCCACAACCCACACATGTTCTCATAAACTTGTCTAATAATTTCAAAAAATCGACAAATATCTGTGGAATGCAGAACAGCTAATTTCCGTTCCGAGTTTTTTTTTACAATTCCACTCGTTTTCATTCTACTCCGAGTACAGAATAGGGACATATATCTTAAAAAAAACCTAAGCTTTCCAAATGTAATACTATGTTTACACATGCACCTTAATTGGTGCAATTAAATTTTAAATTGAGTTATAAGCTTTGGTGTTCACACATATGCTATTAAGTTTGCTCAATTGGCATTTGACAGCTGGCATTTTGTTTATTTTATTCGTGAAGGCTTTTGTTTGTGAATTTAAAAAAAAAAAATGGAAAAAAAGTCGACTGTATAAGCAAATTTTGCGAAAAAATGTTTTATTTGACAAAGAAGATAATTATTTAAAAAGAATTTTCGCTTATAATTTTATTAAATTAATTAACAGTAAATTTCACCAAACTTATATAGAGTTTAAAAATGCCATGAAAAATAAAACATAGTTGTATTGGTGATGCAGTAACCTGTGACGGGCCTTAATTTTGTGAGTAAGCACAATTTTTTCTGCTCACTAAACACACTTCACCAAAGTTACATTGGGAATTCGATTCAATTAATTGTGCTGTTAAGTACTAATTGCAAAATTTATTAAGTGGGTTCTTGTATGGTAAATTGAGTGGCATTAGGACCTTAATTGCGTAAATCTTCTAATTGCGCATTTAAGGCTCATGTGTAAACATACTATAACTGTATCGTTCCCTGCGTTTGAAGACAGTACCCTTGAAACCTACCTCCTTACCTTCCTAGCAAAATGAGCTAGCGAAGGAGTTGTTTTTTCTAAATTAAATTCGCAAAATGCCAGGCGATACATAGTATTCAAGTAGTATTAAAGATGGTATAAGTTTGCATTGACTATTACTTCAAAACGACCAGGGAACTACTAGACTACTCGAGAATTGTCGCTGTAATAAAAGCAAATGAAAGCAAAAAAGGAAATTAATGTCGTTAAGACAATACATCAGTTCTTACATGCTCTATTACAATGCCCAATGTTTTATTAATCGATTACTTAATCATATTATTAAACGCACCGACAAATTATAATTTGCAAACAGTCATCGATTTAGTTAGGTTGAAATTATAGA
This sequence comes from Phania funesta, assembly GCA_963932375.1. Lineage (NCBI taxonomy): Eukaryota > Metazoa > Arthropoda > Insecta > Diptera > Tachinidae > Phania > Phania funesta. The sequence continues at coordinate 69,383,924 of OZ010656.1, read as the reverse complement.
TAACATGAAAATTTATTTACAGTATTCCTATTTCTGAAAAAGAATTAAAAAAGAAGAGTTTAGAAAGGCGCTTTGTAATCAATCTTTCTCTCTTTTCTCTTTAGCGGGAAAAAAGACGCTTTGGTGGTACAAAAGTTCCAATCTGATTAAAATATTCGTGTGAAACGGTGTAAAGATTAGGGTAACACTGTTCTCATTCCATCCCATGCATTAATCACATTTCGTTTTAATTTGAGAACTGAAGCGTTGAAAAAGAAGTTTAGCATATCTTGTGGATTTGTATCGCCATTGTTCTTTCCTTTTCGCTAGTGAGCCAAAGACGGTGTCGCCAATTCAAATAAGGATTGGGCGAAAATAGAAGAAGTCATAGAATTTTTTTTTTGCAAAAATCGGTCCGTTCCACTTCCCATTATTATAGCTACACAAATCTACACAAATAACAGCAGCAACTCCACTCCCCTGTCAATTTTCAAATTAATAGCAGCAAGGATTCTAGGTCCTGCCATATGGGCAGGAAGAACTTACCACTTTTGGCATTGTTGGCTAGGATTAAATAATCAAGTAACAAGTAACTTAAGACTAGCACTGACAGTTCGAAAGGACAATGAAAATGAAATGCTTCGCATTTCTATCAACAATTCGAGTTAATCCTTAGCCTTAAGCCTCTGTTTCTTTATTGAAATTATAATGTTTTAATTATGTTCTAAGACCCTAATTTTTATATAACCCAAAAACTATTTTTTTTTCATATTTAGTTTAGTTTTTTGCAAGTTGTCAATTATTTGCGCTCATGATCTTTTTGGTTCCGCTGACATTCTCTCAAGTAACCTCATTAATGAAGCTGATGAAAGGAATGCAATTTTAAGAGAAAGGAAAATGTAACCCCATTGAAGTAATTAATTTTTTTAACTGACGATAAATTCATATACGAAACTGCTGCGATTACGTTCTTCCTCAATTTTCTTTTGAAACAAAAAAAATAATAATTAAGCCCTAACGAACTAAGCTAAGAGAAAATAAAATCCTTATGCTCTGGGGTTTGATTTCAATATTCACCAAAAGGCTACCTCGCAATTACTTGAGAAATTAAAACAATTTGTACAAAAATATTCTCATAGCCAGATTGCATTCGAGTAATGAAAAGCATCTACTAACCTTGTGGGTGGCTCTATTTAAGACAAAATTGAAATAAATAAATTAGTTTCCCTTGCCACTAAGCATGCCCGTACACACACAAATCATAATTATGTTTATATGTTTGCCTTCAAAGAAAAACCCAATTAAACATTATCGTTCATTATAGAGCCTTAATTTTTGATGCTGCTTTTAAAATTACTTTTTTCTATACATCTAATGCAATTTTACCATAAATGAAATTTTGGCATACTGCTTTGCCATCATCTTCGTTTTAATCTTTCTAATCTGTACCTATTTTCTTGCGTCATTTTACATTTGGGTTGTATTTTAAGTTGATTTTTTATACAGGGTGTTTGGAGGTGGCATGTGTCAAAGTCCTATACCAGAGCAACGCTTATATAAATGATTGAACTTGATCAGCAAAGTATATGAACTGTTTTTAAAGCAAGCAATTTATTTGCAGCAAGAAAACCATAACCGAATAGTAATACACGCCTACGGAGAAAATATAAATAAAAGGATACAAGTCAAAACTGAATCCGTGTTCGATATGGTATGGTGTCGATTTTCCGCTCAGAAGCCTAAATAAGATATGTTTTCTTTATGGAAAATGAAGTTTTCAACCGTTATGTGAATTTACATAAACGCCCAAAACATACTCCAGACACATAAAATCACACGATTTAATACTTAAAATAACGAAGAGAACATAAAAGCCGATTTCGGGCAATTCAGGGCTGGGCTGTATATGAAAATTTGTAAATTCTTGAAAAACTATTAATTCGCCAAGGTAGTGAAGAAAGTAAAGAAGCAAACCTTTTGTTATACATTCTGCAAGGAGATATAAAATGTATATCTGTATGTGATGGTAGAAATGATTATTCTTATACATTGTCCAAGTCCCCAGTAAAATTTCAACCGGGTCTGGTAACTTGCTACTATTCAAATAAGAGCATAACTTGGCACAAAGTCAATCAAATCGACATTAAACCAAAACGGCTTATTCTATCAATTCCAATTCAATGGGAACAGAAAACAAAAATTGGCCAGGGTTTACTGGGGAGCACAAAAAAAACAAGCTCAAAAATTCACTCTGAATAATTTAAGTATTCATTCAATCAAGTTTCTTTTCCTTTCTTATATTATACTAATAATTCTACTTTTTCAATATAAAGTTATTCCGTATTTTAAATAAACAGTTTTTTATGCTGAAAAAAATGTAACCTGAAAAAATTTCCTTTTATTTCAATTTCAAAACCAAATGCATAAAAAATCCTACAATTTTGGCTTTTTTAATCTTAGCATGAAATATACATTAAGAGTTTATTATCTGCTCAAGTACCAAGTACATAAATTTAGCTTCAGGTAAAAGCAGGTTTAAAAAAGTGCTGCAAAACTTCGTTTCATTAGAGACATTAATTGTAGACGTTGAACTCTCATTTGGAAGCGTTACATTTGGAAAAAATATATTATTGTATGTTATTGATTTCAAGGTCTTTGATATGCAATTTGCGTACTAGTAAACATTAGCTCTTAGCTTAACTTTATATTTTAATGCAGATCTCTTTCCAAAGGTAGTGTCTAGTGGTAAGGTTGTTCGTTCTCTACCTCTTTCTATGAAACTCAATATATTTTACTCCTATGGGCGAGTTAATGAGTTGATATGAAGGATGCTTAGGAAAAGAACAGATTTCAGTCGATATGTGATGTCTACTTTCAATCTGTTACATATTTTAAGTCTTGTTTAAATAAATGTATAACTTTGCTATAGTATAGGGTGCACAAATTTGAGATTATGAAATATATTGGCTTATAAACAGACTTTTTAAAAAAAAATTACTTAGTTCTATTAATATCAGTGTAAATTAGAAATATGGGAGTTTATAATGGGGTATGATGTCAGTCGGCAGACGGCCGCACTTTTCATACAATTTTGAACCACGTCTTGCCAAAACGCCTTTGATTAGCTCGACAATACAGCGCCGAATTTTCGCTCCTACAACATCAGTTCTTTGTGGTTTGTTTACGTAAAAGAATGATTTTGTAAAAAAATTTCTTATTTACGTTTAGTTTAAAAAAAGCCAATGCACAGCACACAACGGCTCTAACTTTTGAACGAGTTGGAGTTCATAAGTATGAAAAGGAAGTTAATAATGCAAAATGCTACACAAAGTGCCTCAGGTGATGCCCAATTGTTGCGAACGTCGAGGCGTTAATATCCCAGGCTGATTCTCAACACTTTGCTGTACAACGACTGTGCTTGTCTCACTGCGCCCACCACGAGCGTATTGTTTAGGTCTGCTGTCAGCTATAGTACCGTTAGCCTCGAATTTAGGGATTATGTTACACACAGTGATATCCGCAGGAGCTTGATTACGAGGAAAAGCTGCTTTAATTCTTCGAAGTGGTACAGTAAAGTTTTCACCATTTCGAATATAAATGTTCATCTCTAAATCCTTAGCTTATCATGTGTGGCGTTCTATGGCTAACATTTTTTACTCCATAACCTCAAAATTGCCCAGCAAATCATTTTGTATTATTTTTATCAGCAAGTTTTGAAGAAAGAGTTACCTCCCTAATATTTTCTCTTGAAACATGTGTTTTTATTTCAGGTTATTATAGCTACACTACCTGAAAATGTTAAGATGTTACATGAAACCTGAACAAAAAAAATTAAAACTTATTTCTGTAGAGTAGAGAAAAACAACGACTGGCGAAATTTTCGCACACCTCCAAACGAAAAGGACTTGGATTTATGTTTCAACTGGTGTAATAAACACAAACATTAAGAAATATTGTTTTATATTGTCTAAACGTTCTGAATTAACTACAAGGGATTCAAACAATTAGTTGGGTAGACAATTTTTGCCTAAGTTTTACTTTTTTACAAAAAAAAATAAAAAATTAAGCAAATTTCATTTAGCCAAATTTAAATTTAGTTTTATCCTTTTCTTTTTAATATCTTGTACATCGTTTATTTTGAAGAAGGAGCTTCTTCAAAGTAACTTTTCGAAACAATTTCATTTAGAAAAAGTAAATCGACTCATTTTGAATCAAATATTTTTGTGAGAAAGTTTTTAAAAAAGCAAAGTTCAAAGGATGCTTTTTTAAAAATGTTATTTTTAAAGGACGTATACAATAGTTCCATTTTAAAAAATTAGTTTTTGTTCGACTGTTATGCTTTTTTAACATTTACTTTCCGAAAAGCAAGTGCTTTTTAAGCCTAAAATTGTAAAGTGCTCTCAAATCACTTGAGGTATAAACACAATTCATATAATTTGTAAATTGTTATACGCCATCAAGTGTTAAATATTTAGTACGAGTAGTCAAAAAATGTGTCATATTAAGCTATTTAGAATTATAATCCATTTTACATGCTTGTGCATATGAGTTTTGCTTTTAGATTATGACTAAAAATAACCCAGTTTGTACCTAAAAAAAAAAAAAAAATAAAACCAACATGAAGACTCTGTGTACAAAAATTGTGGGGAAAAACTAACAAGTACCTCTAGCAAATATTACAAAAAGTCTATGGGGGCATTGAAATACGGTTTTTGGTGTCACTACCAGAGATGCCAGATTTCGGATTTTCAGCATAAAGCTGGGGATTTATCGTTGGTGGGTTTTCCTACCAACTCGTTGAAGAACAAAAACGCTGTCAGCAGTTTTCAAACGAAGAAAGAGAGTCAAGAATTTCAAAATTTAAAATTTCAAAAACAAAAACCAGTTAAATTAAATGGCAGACAAAAAAGTGTTAATTTCAAATTATTTTTAGAAAATTGTGTAAAGGGAATAAAAACGGTAGAAATGTGTGAAAATAGTGAATTATAAAATTTTTGCAAATTATTTTATTTAAAATTAGAAGACCTACCCACATTTTTTAACTTTTTGTAAGTATCGTAAGAATGTATAATATTGCAAATATTTTGTATTTTGCAAAGTTTTTTCTGAATTTGAAAATAAGCGCTTTTTAACTTTTGTCTTAAACAAGTTCAGTAAAATAAATATCGTTTCGAACTCAACTTTATAACTTTTCCACTAAAAATTATCCACTTATTGGCGTGGGACTTTTGATTTTGTTTAGTCTGAATGTGTTTAAAAGATACCTCAGCTTGATCTCGTTATATTTTCGGTTTTGCTATGCGTTAATGCAGACGGTGATTTTACGGTCAAAGCGGAAGGTTTTGGTGCATCTTTTTCAGTAATTCTAAGCCATTCATTAAATGTCAGATTAGTCAATTTTCTGTGCTTTGATTGTTCCATCTGCCAAAAACATACTTTTAATTGATTCTTGATTTGATATTCCGACAGGGTGTTTTGATGTAGAATTTTGGAACGAATTTCCGTCACCCCTTGTCAAGTTTGGTTCTGAGGAACGAAAAATGACACTGAAGATGGCACATAGCCGAAACCGGTTTGTCTCCAAACCAAACTTGACAAGAGATGACGGAAATTCGTTCCAAAATTCTACATACTTTTAATCATTTGATTCTTAATTTGATATTCCGACAGTGTGAATTGATATAGATATATGGAACGAATTTTCGGTATCCCTTTCAAGTTTGGTTTAGAGACAAACCGGAACTTCGTTTCAAGAATCTATTTTTATTCGTTTGATAAGCGAATAATTATTCAAAAGTTTATTTAGTTTTTAATTCGAAAGAAGAACTTTAATAGTCACAAATATTTTTTCGACTCTTCTTTGTTTGTTTTTAACCTGATTGAAAAGTCCATAATTTTGAAAGAAGCACATTGCAGGTGATTTCTTTCAAAACTTGTTGAGCGTATTTTTTTTTTTTTTAATTTAGGAAGAATATAGTAAATCCATCTGGCAACAATGAATACTTCTGATTCTCTCTGGTGATGTCGTTTTTGATTTGCCTGAGAGTGCACACAAGCATAGGTATGCAAGTGCATTTACATAAATACAGTAAAGGACAAAACTATTCACAGAACTGTAAAAATGTATTCGAAAACGTAAGACTTTCATTATTCACCATGCAAATGCAAAACATTAAGAAATTTTAAATAGGCTATTAATTAACTAAGAATTTAATAAATAGTAATATAATCGTTAGGCGCCAAGAGCTGAGTGAGCAGTCAAGGATTATCTTCTCGTTATCTACAAAGCATGGTTTTGTTAATTTTGCAATGTGCTTCGGATCATTATTTTACATAAAGGTATCGTTTTTCCTACTTCAAGCCCGCATGCAAGTATATCCATACTTAAGAGATACGTGTCCTACTGTTACTTTATTTCCAAACCAACCCAAATATCATTGTTCGATATATGTTACGATGCTCTAAACTAACTCGTTTATTACACCATGTAATCAGACAGGCGTAGTCTGACTTTGTTGGATTAATCTTGTTTCACAAGATCAAGTAACTCCCTTCCAGTCGTCAAAGGTGAAATGTTCGTACGTTTCCACTTACAAATTATATTTTTTGCTTTGAGTTCACTATTTTTGAGACATGTGCAAATTGTTGTGTCACTGCCGTTCACTCCATTATCCTCTTATTAGTTTTCTCTACGGTTTTTGAGACTTTTGAAGTGATTTAGCGCTTTGCTAATCGTATAAAATTATATTACTATTTTTATTTTAGTGAAATTCAAATTAATTTTGCACCAAGTCTCTTAAAAGCCTTGTTAGTTTAGATGTGAGTCATCAAAAAATAGTGAGTGAGTGTTTAATAATTTAAAATTACAAAAAATGAAAAATGTGTGAATGCAAATTTCATATAGACGTCAACAGTATTGTCCTTTACTGTATACCCATTCACATGAATTTAAAACACCTAGTTTTTATGCAGTTTTACTGCATGTGGTCGCCATGAATATGATTTTGAGGATCCTGGGCGCTTAGCTTGTTCGTATTAAAATTTTAAAATAAAAATTAAAAAGTAAATTCAATTTGTTTTTAAATTAATGTGTCTCATTTTGTAAAATTTCAAAAATTTAATAAAATTTTTCTAAAGCGAACACCCTACCAACTGTGCAATATGAGAAACTTGTCATGTTGCATTTAGTTTTAGTGCATTTTTTTTAAATAACTCACTTTCATATTCGTTTTTGTTTATTCGTACATGTGCTAAACGTGACTTGCCCTAAATTATACCCATTCTTGGTTTTGTTTTTCAGTCTATTTTTACTGCATACAAAACTATGCCTATTTGGGGGTCCAAAAATGCTAGCAAATTAGTTTTGTTAAATATTTTACCCCATAAAGCGTCATGAATATAATTGTTGAAAAATGGACATAAAATATAACGAGACAACCTCAAACGATTTTTTTGTTACAATTTATTATTTATTATGGGTAAAGCCAGCAGATAGATTTATTTCTTTTTATCAAATAATGGCAGTTAATATTTAGGAAAAGGTGATGAGTAGAAAAATAAAGTGTTCAACTATAATTTCTTTAGAGGAGACGGAACTGACACAGAACTTATCACGTGACTGGTTCTTTAGGTATAGAGACCGGTTCAAGTTCAAAAGTCACGGGACAAGTTCGGCTAGACGAATTGCCACAAGTTTCCCGCAGGCATGGCATTAAATATTAAACAAAAATCTCACTTTAATACTGTCTTATGCGTTTTGAGACTTATGGGATTTTCAGTACCGCTAGGGGCCATGATTTACAATCCTACAAAGTCGTCCGATTTTTGGGCTTTTATCCTTTTATATTAAAACATAAAATAAATTATTTTTAGCTAAGTTTTTAATCCCAATTAATTTTATAATAAAATAATGCACTGTATTGTTGAGGGTGGATAGATAACCTAGTCTCTATGCGTATTTCGGTAGTTGCTAAGGCCAGCTCATTACAAAACTTCTAATAATAATCTGACAGAATTCTGTCGACATTTTGATGCCACTGTATCACGCAAAATGCAACTCTGACCGCATATAAAATATTATTTTATGACATTTTTTAAAAAATTAGCAAATCGAATAGATTTGTAAAAACAAATATGCTACCTGCATTTTTTTCGTCACAGGTAGAGCCTCAAAAGTTTCATTCATAAATTTTTTTTATCCAAAAAAAGAACCGAGGACGGTAACCCCCATATCCGCCACAGCGCCATATATCTACGGATATTTTTAAACGAATGCTTTTTTATTTTCGTTTATTCTTCAGCCTTCCCAATAATATTATCCTTTAATATAGTCTAGTTAATTCAAGTCTAATTGTAGAATATAAAAATCCATTCGAAATGCTTCTCCGTAAATTCATTACCCTACAAATTAAAAGAAGTTACCCTAATTCAGCTGGCGGATACAAAGTTATGGATTCCCTCGTGCTTCATGTCTCTGCTAAGAGTCTCTTATAAAAATCCCTAATCCACGGAGGAACAACATACGCGAGGGATGCGTAGCAAAGTCGGTGATTGGTCTCTAGTATGCAAGCTCTGGATACTTTTCTATCTCCTGTTTTAACACACACTTACCCATTTATATGGAGCTCTGTGTGGGTGGACATTTTTTCTCTACTGCTCTTACGATTTATATTAATTCTTTGAAGGAACTCCGGTTCTAATTGGCTAAAGGAGGAATCCGAAAAAGATGACAATAATGCCTTGTGAGAAATTGACGTGTCATGGATGGACAGTGAAGCCTTGCAAGAAATGAACAGGTAAATCTCTGTAGGAACTCCGGTGTTTATTGACCAATGGAAGAATTCTGAAGCGATGGACAAACAAATCTCGCAAGGGGTATACGGGTCAATTGCCAACGGTACTCCTAAGAAAGAGGCTAAGAATGTAGCTCACATTGTGTGTGAATGTCCAGCAGTGGCTAGCATAAGGCTTAGGACCAGGACCTCGGGCAGACCTTGTTAAATGTGAATGCCATGTGGGACCTGCAGAAAAGAGTAAAGGCTAGTGTTAGCACGAGACTCAAAGAAAGGTTGTCGAAAATTACAAATCAGTTGCCTGACATCAAATCGTGGTTTGCTTCGATATTCCACATAAATTAAATAATTCCCGAATTCAGTCAATTATTAGTAGTTTTCAAATATTTGAATAAATTTTATTTTTGTAATAAGTATTTAAAATTTTTTAATTTTTTTTTAATATCGAAATTAAACATTTAAACTGACACAAAAGTCATTCATATTTTTATTGTTTTACTCTTTTTTATACAATATACATTTGTAAATTTTAATTTGGCGAACTGCAATTCACAATTGCAATAATATTTAAAAAGCTTTAGCGCAGTTAAAATATGTACGTGACAAATATTCACGTCTTTAATTTATTTATTTACTTATTTGTTTTTTAAATACACAGTTTTTTGCAGAGTACGGGGAATGCGCAAATTAATATATTTTGCACAAAAATTAACTTCACTACGAAGAAGTGGTTTTGTTTCAAGTATTGACTGTGGATATTATTGCTCTCGCTTTCTAGTGACTCTAGAACTAAACATTGTTTGGTTTGCCTTGTAATGCGGCTTGGTTGCCGTTAATAATAAGAATAGATTGGGGATGTGCTCCTAATCTTTCTGACTATTTTCATTTTTGTTAGACACAGTCACATTTTTCGGTCTCTCAGATCAATTTTAAGTTTTAGTTCTGGTGGCCAGGATTCTTGAGGTATTTAAAACGTTGTCAAGGAATCAGTCGCATTTAACAGACGGAACTGAAGAGAGTAAAGAAAAAAAACCACAATAAAGCTTCTTACTAACTCACAGCATCGATGCATATTTCATTACATTATATTGATATTAAAAAAAAAAAGGAATTGGTGGGCTTGGATTCATACACAATGATAATGATAAAGGAATATGCTGTAACAATTCAGTCCAAATACGGTTGAATTACAAAATAATTGCCAAGACTTGAGGAGCAAGTTTTCATAGGAACCTCTGCTCCCCGATTGTCTCTCACCCATAAATTTCATCTTATGTCATCAAATTGACAATTATAATATTAAGCATTACATGAATTTACGCCTTAATTTGTTAAGTTTTCCAAAAGCTACTTTCCACTTAATGCAACGAACCAGTTAAATGTGAGTGTCTACAAAGTTTACAAATTCAGAATAAATATTATTTGTTTACTTTACTTTAAGCCAGTCAAGAGACATCACTATAAAATCACGTTCCCCTAAAAAAAATATATCTACATGCTGGTAATTGTACAAATATTTCGTCAATATTTTATCAACTGTTTTTAACCGTCTGTGACGTGTGTTTTTATCAAGCTTGATTGCATTCAAAAGTTATGAATTTTTTTCGTTATTAATACCCTCGTATCTGAACTCTCCAAAACCCATAAATAGCCAAGTGAAATGTGATCATAATGTTGCGAACTTGCTTTAACAACAACAACATGGGCTATTTGCATGGCACAAACGGCAATGAACAAATTAACGAATGGTGGGTGGAGAGGACAAATGTACAAACACTGCTAGTATGAACACTTAATAGGGAGTATGACATTGAAAAAGTTTAATAACTGTTTTTCACAGTAATATACGCATTCATTTGCAAATGCAACACGGAGCGGGGCATATATTTGAATAGGTGGCGCACTTTTAATATTTATTTTATTGTTAAATTCCTTTGTGTATTTTTTATTTTAGAATTGTTATTTTCAATATCTGCAGTTTATTTCCAAAAAATTCCGTTATTATTTGTACATGATATGTTTACGCAAAATAAATACTACAAATGGCAAAGTTTTTTTTTTGGACTTTATAGTTTTTATCAGAATTTAAATTAATACAATGAACTACGGTAAGTATTCTACTCGCAAACAGATCCTACTGTTTCAGGCTGTTTTAAAAATTCTGCGGACTACTTTTAATTCAAAAATTTATTCACGAAATACGCTATGTTATGTTATGGTATATTGTTATGTTATGTTATACTGTTATGTTATATTGTTATGTTATGTTATGTTATGTTATGTTATGTTATGTAATGTCATGTTATGTTATGTTATGTTATGTTTTGTAAAGTTATGTTATGTTATATTTTGTTATGTTTTGTTATGTTATGCTATGTTATGTTATGCTATGTTATGTTATGTTGTATATTGTCAACATCCATTATATCTTAAAGTTTGTTGCTGGAGTATCTAAGGGACATATCTTCGAAATTCAATGGGCTATCATTGAAGCTTTTACTGTATTTTTTAATCGAAAAATCAGTGAAAGTCTAATTTAGTTCGTGTAAATGGTTTTAATTTCAATTTGTTTCCATAAACAGTTGTCTTATTTACAATAAAAAATATGTTTTTGTTTATTTTTAAACAAATAAAATTTTAACAAAAGTATTTTTTGAATTTTAATTCTTTGTATTTAAAAAAAATTATTTCTAGCTAATTTCTATCCCAACTCATTTTATTATAGAATTGCATTTAATTTGTTGAAATCTAGGATCTTTGCGAATTTCGCTGAATGCTTAAACCAGCTAATCAGGAAACCTTCACCTAAATTTTTAAAAATACTTAAATGTATGATGCTAGAAATTCCTTAGACCAAACGAGAAATTCAAAGAACTTCAAAGCGAAAATATTAAATTTTTAATAAAAAATCCTAACAACAAACTAATTTTATTAAAAATCATTTATAATTGTAGATAAAAGTCTTTTGCGACCAATAAATTATTTATTTGCAAAGAGTCCGCAAATAATAATGATTATTTAAGTTTTAACTAATAAATTTAGCAGCAATAATTTTAAAAAGTGTTGAGCTAAATTTTCTGCTTGCGCGAAATCTAGTATTAATAGATTTATGTTCGAATTTATATTCAAAGAGCGTGCTTGAAATCTTATTTGTTAAATTAAAAATTACTTTTATTTTCCATGCAAAAATTAATTCGAATGTAATTATCAATTCGAACATGATATGAAAGTGATATACAGATGTTCTTTCGATTTATCAAAAATAATCTATTTTTTTCTTTAGTAGTATTATTTCACTTTGTTTACACGATTTTATTTATTTCAATTACACGTCTGGTTTTGAGTATTCAAACACGTTGGGTATAAAATGAAAAATCCTGAAATGCATTTATGTACAGCAATTAATTTTGTTGTGTGATATTTCCCAATCTTGCGAAACAATACCTTTAATAAAGCGGCGATGACCATATGTCCAAAATAAGTTATTCAAATAAAAAGAACAGCGACTTATGCTTTAAATAAACCCAATTTCATTGTAAATAATACACTAATCTCTGTTTTATTTTGTTTTAAATATGTAAGGTGCAAAAAAACACCCTGTTTCACCATAAATCCTGGCCGACACTTAAAATAAGATTGCCATGTATGTGTTTTTCTTAACTTATTTTATATGCGCTTAGGGGGAGGATTTAGTAATTTTGATTTACAGCCCCGCTTTTATTTGTAGAGTATTTCACCAAACCTTACGAAACAGTTTTAAATGTTTGCCAATAATTTGTTTATAATCCGGTGCGTATTTGGAACATTTTTTTTTTTAACAACAAAGTTATTTATTTTGTTCTCTTCTCTTCCATTCCATTCGTTTTTGTCTGTTATTTGATACCAATATACTACAACCCCCAGTCGATAAGTTACATGTATTCGTATGTATCTATGTACATTGTTTGTAAGGGGGAATCTACTAAAAACCACCACTAAACACTGTGACTAAAATTAATTGTTTCCCTTTTCCTTTTGTTTAAATAGCAATTAATACTTTTTGGAAAAGATTTTTGTAAAAGTTTGTGTGTGTTGTTCAACATTAAAAATATTTCTAAGAATTATGGCCAGTTGAGGCACTTTTAAGCAGGTGTGATAACTTTTCAGACAAACACATAACGTTAGTTTAGCTGTTCAAAATCGCAGGAAGTTGGGAAATTTCCAAAGTTTAACTGCAGAGAACTGGTGTAGATATTTTACTTTAAGTAATAAAATGGTAAACAAACATAATTTAAATTAAATTTGGATGGGAGCTGTTGCAGATAATTATCGACTCAATATGGCGAAAGAAAAAGTTTTTCGCCGAATTCTATCTCATTATTTGAAAATTTTGTATCCGATTTTCTAGTCACAAAAAATTTGTGTTTGTACACAAATTTTTTACCGGCTTGTTATATAAAATGTTGCTGTGCGTTTAAATAAAATGTAACTTACATATTTTTAGCGAAATATGCAAATTTTATTATATTTTCAAATTAATTAAATTTTTTATTTACTCTTGATTTGATATTCCAACAGGATGCTTTGATGTAGGTTTTTGGAACGAATTTTCGTCATCCCTTGTCAACCTACAGTTTTTATTTACTGTAAAGCTGTGTGTGTTTTTTAATACTGGTTTAAAGTCTGCGTCGCCTTTTAAAAATTTTCTTCTTTTTGTGACCTGTTATGGTTCAGTTGGCCGCAGTTCTAGAAAATCTGGCAGCTTTTTCATAATAGTACTAAAAATGGGATACATTTGATTGAAACGCACATCTTACTTAGATGAATTTTACTCCAAACAACTGTGTATCATGTGTTTCGTGTGTAAAAGAAAGAAAGTATTGTCTTTCGAAATTCGCAATTTTTGTTGGTGTATTTTTTGCTTTAATGTTCAGAAAAATTCCACTAACTATATGTTGTCCTTGCGGTACTATGTTCCTTAAAGAAATTTACAGGAAACAATATATATATGTATAGTCATGACAACATAATTATATTTTGCTAATTCTTGCTCGTCCGTACGACGACTGTCAGTATTTCTTAGGCATTTTTTTTGTGCATTGATATCAGCTTTTAAATTCATTATTGTGTTTAATATTGTTTCACCAGCACCTGCACGAGTCATAATGGAAGAATCCTTAAAAGATCAGATGGTAATTTAGGTCTAAAAACTGTATGCAGGTAAAACCTTTTACGTACTCCCTCAGCCCCATATTAATATGTTGACAACACACAAGTAATTTCTAGTTTTTAATAAACCGGAAATTAACAAAAAAAATAACTCAAATGTATTCAGACTTACGAAAACAATTTGACTGAAATTAAAAAAAAGGGATTCAATTAAAATTTTGATTAATTTCCATGTAAAAAGAATTTAAAATATTCTCTTTGCCATCAATAACACGAAATTTTCGAAAGTCTGGTACAACCCCAACACCTAGCTTGCCAAAATATAATAAAATTTATAATAATAAAAAGCATGTTTACTTTTTAATAATTCGATTCTATTTTCAGCTTTTTGTGCAGCAATTTCCTTAATCCGAACGTAAAATCGGTTAATTTGAAGGCAGTAATTTCTAGTCATTTTGTTTACAATTTTTATTTATTTTCGAATTACTGCTGTCTGGTTTAGGTGAAGCCCTAAAAACATTTCTACAACCGTTTCATAGTAATCAGCAACGCAAGGTTTTAAAGAAAACGTATTCTTTTTTAAAATTAAGAAATTGTCTTCATTTGCCATTCAACAATTTTGCCAATAAATGCTAAAGCTTCCACTTATACTCCTAATATCGTTATACGAGTGGTATTACAATGTTTCGATTTAAATTCTTTTAATTATCCGCAACTAATTTTAGCATTAAATTTTCCACAACCTTTTGAAATTAAAAAAAAAAACACTTTAACTATTAAAATGTATCTTACAACATATCATCAGTCTGAAGCAAATGCTTTTAAGAACCACAACCTTTGCTAGGTTTTTGGCTGCTTTTGAAAATACATATGTGTGTGGGGGGCGTGGGTGTGGGAGTGTGTGTTTGTGTAGTATTAAACAAAAATGTTTACATATCTTATGTACATACAAATTGATTGTATTTTATACTGTGTACACATGCCGTTATAGTAGTGTGTGTGTGCATGTGCACACACATCCATATGTATTTACATATGTATAGGAAACATTAATCGATAGCACGTGAGTCTTAAAGGTGAACGACTGTCTAACAGTAGAGAAGAGAATAAAGTATGTACATATGTTTGTACATTGTGATGTTAACAACCACTTAAACAGACGAGTCTTAAGTGTGTTTAACAAAAAAGTTTGCATAAAAAATGTATGTATTTATATTTATTCTCGAATACTCATATTTACATAAACTCATATTGATAGTTGCCACTACCTTCGTTCTAAGACATAAAGTACTGCATACTTGTACACTACGAATCACTTAAATAAAAACTTGAATTTTTTTTACGCCAACACCAGTTTTGACATTTTTGTCACTACTTTCTGTCTGTCAGAAAACGTATCATAAAGAAACAATTGGGATGGATTTTTAACAAATTTAGTTGGGAGATACTTTAATACTTAACTTAGAAAAGATCACATGTCCAAGTGAAAATATAGATGCAAAAGGCTAGATAATTGAAGTAAATAAATTCATGTACTTTATAATTGAAGTTAAGACTTATCGTTATCCATAGAGATCTAGAAGTTTGTACTATTCAGGAAGAAGCAAAAACATACTTGTTCAAATACGTAAACAAACTAGTCGTCCGTCCCAACACTCTTGTACGCAATTTATTGCAATTGACGGGCTCCAGAGGCTAAAAAGAACTAACATTGAGCCTGCGAGACGACTCTCTCTATTCAATAGCATATAATTTATTAAGATCAGAATACAATAAATAAGTTATTACATTGGGAATAATAAAAAAAAACATTTTGGAAATAACATTTTGGTAATACATTATTGTAATTTTCTTTTAGAAAGATAAATAAAATAAAATTTAAGTTAAACAAATTTATTTTTTAATGAAATAAACATGTGTATATTTCTCAATTATTTGATCATATTTCATTAGGATGGTGGGAGGGTAGCGAAGCACAGAAGAAAAAACTTGTAATTAGAAATATAAAAAGTTATGGAGAATATTGTCTCCTCTCAAAAGTTTCATATATTGCTCCCGAATTCTTAGCATTACAGGTCTAGCAGTATGTGCGGCGTGTTGTTAATCGTAAGAGTCCAATCAAATTTAACAATTTTGAAGATAATTGGTTAGGAATTATGTTTTCTTTCAACTACGAAGTTCATATTCATATAATCAGTACAGCCGTAGCCTTCGTTCGCATTAGAGGTGTTTTTTTGTTTCGCCGGAAAAATGCTAAGTGTAACAGTAGAGCAACGAATTGTTGTGAAATTTCATGTGAAACTTGGAAAAACCGCTACTGAAACTTATAATTTATTGAAAGAAGTGTATGGCAATGAATGTTTATCGCGTGCACGTGTTTTTGAGTGGTTTAAGCGTTTTCAAGATGGCCGAGAAGACGTTCAAGATGATTCACGCCCGGGTCGCCCTTCCACGTCGAAAACGGATGACAATATCGAAAAAATCGGTAATCTGATTCGATCTGACCGTCGGTTAAGTATTCGTGCGATTGCTGAAACTGTACGAATTGATAAAGAATCCGTACGGCAAATATTACATAACAATTTTAACATGCAAAAAGTGTGTGCCAAAATGGTGCCTAAAATTCTCACATTTGAACAACTGTTAAGAGGTTTCTAGCCAAATTCAGCATCCCAGTGTTAGACCATCCGCCTTATTCGCCGGATCTTCCGCCGTGCGACTTCTATCTGTTTCCTAAGGTGAAATCTGCATTAAAAGGAACAAGATTTGAGTCTGTTGAAGCTGTGAAAGAGAAAGCGGCACGCGTCCTGAAGGAGCTGACAGAAAAAGACTTCCAGTACTGTTTCGAACAATGGAAGATTCGCATGGAGCGTTGTAGCGATAGAGGAGGGGTGTACATTGAAGGTGATAAGTAAAAATGTATGAAATAAAAATAAAATGGTTTACAGCGTCAGTCTCGTTATTTAATAGCCACACCTCGTATATTAGAAATTTTCTGGAGACTTTATAGTCTACTATGTAACTACATCGGATGTAACCGTATTAACTAGATTATGGCAAATACAAGATAATTCTAGAAACCTTGTACGATTAATTACAGTAAAGAATATAAGACAATTTCGTCTACATGTGACTAAGCTACGGTAAATACAAGATAATTGCGGGAGACATTCTACAAAATACGATTAAATACGAAGAATATTTAAATAATTTCGGGAAACGTTGTATTCGGAAAAAAGCGATTAAATACGAAGAATATAAAGATAACTTCGGGTCACCATTTATTTGGCACAATACGATAAATTACAATGAAGAATATGTAAAATACATCTAATATACGGTATACAGGTTCTACTAGGAGTGGAACAAGAACCGATAGAACTCTCGGGCAATAGTTTAAGTGGCCTGCTTGCAACTATAGTTTTTACGAAAACTCGTGAATGCCAGATCAACGACGTAGTATAAGATCTAAACATTTTTGTGTGTTGTTTGTGTAGCTAGCACGAACCTTGAGTCGCAGTGGCTTCGTCAGGTAACAGATGTCAAGTGCACGGGCTCTTGATCTATAAAGGTTGTATCCATGTGGTTCATTGCTAGCATTTTTCTCGACAGCAAACATTATGTTCTTCAATTATCTAAACGTGTCACTTTTTGCTGTTATAATTGGAAATTTAGTTTGTATTTTTTTTTTTTTTTTTTTTTTTTTTTTTTTTTTTGAGAAGTTAGGAATGGACAACACGCTACACACTCTACAAAAGCTTGTATTAATTTCACTTTACTTGCGAGTTTTGGCCATTAACATAAACTAATTTGACGAACGAATGCAAATTCATTTGCTTACTACTAAGCGTAGCGGCTGATTAAGAGTATCTATTTGAAGCCCTCTCAGCTGATTGCATAGTTTTTTTTTACAATGTAAGTATTTTCGCTGTTAAAAACACTTAATTTTTATTGATGTTGTTGTTCCAAATGATCCAACACAAAATGTGCTAAAAAAAAATAATGATAATCCTATCATCGTTATAAGACTTCTTTAATGGAAAAGTGTACATCGAGTTTAAGGATGAATAAAATCAATTGCCATATTTAAGTGGTTCACAGTGTACTCATGTTGATAGATGTACTTCTACATATTTGCAATTACTAATAAATACAATTTTGCACTAAAAACTAGACAATTATGAAACTTTGACATCGACACTTTTAAGAAGATCAAAAAAAGAAAAGTAAGGAAATGTATAGGTTTAGTTACTTATAATTAAATATAACTTGAACTCAAAATTAACATATGAACTCTGAATATGTTAAAAGGAAGTAGACTGTGCAACAGTGGGCTTGAAATGGTGTTTTAATAATAATTATATTTTTTTTTGGCAATTCATTAAAATTGTTTACATATAAATTAATATTTAGAAATAATTTGAATAAACGTAAAATTGAATAAAGCTAAAATTGTAATTTAATTTACTAGAGTTATTTTAATGTTTGCTGTTGTTCTTTAACTTCAAGGAGGGGAAGTCGATATAATGATTATTGGTTTTTAAATCATGACCAATTGGAAAATTTATTCTACATTTAACACCCTCAATATTTTTTTTTGATTTGCTTTTTTTTTGTGGGGCTTAGGTAATGCTGTAATGTTCTTGTATTAAATTTATGGCTAAAGATTTTCCAGTCAGCTGTTGTATGTAACCAGTGCCTTTATAGTGTAAGTGGTATGCAGTTTAAATTAGACCCCCTCTCTTCTGGACCTCTGATAAAAACCACTATAAGGTCTTTGGTGATTTTCAATTACCAAGTGTTGAATGCAAATAGCCTTATACCTGACATCCTCCTTTTCATTTAGAATAAATATGTGTTAGCCTGCCATTCTTAGTTAGTGCTGCTTCATTTGCCTCGATTTTGAAGTTATCTATCAAGCTTTGATTATTTATAGAGGCAAAAAATATCAAGACCCTAGCTTCTACTATACTAGAGGCTCAAGTCCAAATCTGGGTTTGGAACCACAGATCTGTGCTGCCAACGTACTGATTACTTTTTGCATGGGGTTTAGATCAAGAAAACTGTCGGTCTTATTAGTCTGTTCGTGTTGAAATAAAGTTGTACCAACAATTGTTCCCACAACGGTGTTCTGCCATCACACAAACAAAATACACACACAGGCAAAACAAAAAATATGTATCTCACCGCTCGTCTGTAAACACCCGTAAATAAACTATGCTGAGACCATGCAAACACTCGATTCTGCACAAAGAAAACCACGAATAAATTTCTTCCCGCTATTCTACCGACGCTCTCACCTTGTACGAAGAAACTTGCGGCTAGTCCAGACGTAGTGTTAGGTACTAGGGGTTTTCGTGGTTAGACTATCGCCCGCTACTTCCACTTCTGGAGTCTGGCGTCTCTGAATCTTCACCTTTGCCTTTATTCTCTCTGGCGGACAAATGAGCCTCATGCGGTTAAGGAACAGAAGCACTCCATATTACCCAAAGTACGTACACTTCCCTTGGCCATGATGTCTTGCGCGTATGCGGTTCTACCATGAATTTGAGTAAGTTTTTTAAGAGTTTTAACGTGCTTTCAGTCGTCCATCCCTTCTTTGAGATCCCGCGGCCTTGTTGTACTGTTTCTAGGGGAGTTGTGCGAATCAGTCTCAGAGGCAAATCTGGGGCCTGAAACTTGAAGGACGTAGGAATGCCTAAGTTCGACCTGGAACGCAAGTCCAATACTGGTTGTTGGTGAGGCTCTTTCGGGAGTGGACTCCGAACTCCTCAGCAGGGGGTGGGTCCAGGATTCAGGCGGCCATGGTCGTCAATTACTACATATACAAGGGCATATTAGGGCTTTAGTGGTGCATATTAATATACACCCAGTGCTAAGGCAACCGACGAATTTTATCATAAAACTGGCGCCGACGGAAATCTTGGAATATAAGTCGCCGCTACTAGGAGGTGGAGTAAATAAATTATTCCCTCCATTTCGTGCTTATGTGAAAAGCATTTAAGGTTCTACATAACCAAACATAGCACTCTTGCTTTTCCTATACAATCGCAACACTGTGCCATGCTGCAATCAACATATTTTAATTTCCAACAAAATTACAAAATAAAACTGTGTGAAACAATTCCTTTGAGAAACAGCATTATTGTTGGCAGAATTATCCAAATTTTTCTCTTTTGTACAAAAAGAAATAAAATAATTATCATAATCACACACTTTCGATGGCGGGTGGTTGGGTTTTCTTTGTTTGTTTTTGCTTTGCGTACTTTATTCTGTGAAAATGAATTACGTAAAGGAAATATGAAAATTAAAACAAAAAAATTTAATTACGAATGCTGGATTTTATACGCGTATCTTTGACATTCCATAACACGTTCTGTTATGTTTTGTTTCGTTTAATAAACATATGAAGTGTGAATAAATTTGTGCTTTTAATCTCCACTGAAAACTGTTACAAATATCTAATAGAATAGAATACAGTAAAGTTTTGTGCAAAAAGGAATTCCGTTAGTCAGTCACGCAGTCATGTTATTGTGTGTTCTACTTTTAATATTCTCTACTTTTATGTAAATCAAAACAATAGGGTGCCTGAATTTGTGTATTCTTCGCATAGAAATCGACTGCGACGAGTATTTCTTGTATTTGCTCTCGCGGTCTTAATTAAATATTATAAAGTTAAAGGCAGGTATGACTTCAGGTTTCTGTTTTTAAAGTAAAATCAATACGTTTTTGTCTAGATCCTTTACAGCACAATAACATATTCATTTATTTGTATTTATATATTTATTAACCAAAGCAAATATAAACAGAAGTTGTTACATGAGATTAATGGCAAGTAGCAAAAATAAGGAAATTTTCAAGTTTTTGCTACGAGTCGAAAATAACAAAGGCCGCGCACTTGATTTTTTTGCCCCTTAAGTTCTTTTGTATTTTTTTTTTTAGATATCCCAAAGCTTGCTTGTTGTCTGAAACTAGGACAAAATTAAAATGTTCCTTCCGAATTTCAGTGTTATCGGCACGGTAAGCCAATCCGTGAAAGTTTGCACACAAATCGAAGGTAATTTATAGGAACTCGCTGACTTTAACGTAGCAAATGCATCGGAACTTGGGCCAGCGCTCATACAAATTTTAGCTAACGAGGTCAGATGTTTATGACAATAGACAAGGCCATTGTTGGATGAATATGCTTCGACTATGAATGACTATTTATATTTGAAGAAGAATTCAGCAGGTGGAAAAAAACAGTTACAAGTGCTTACAGGTCCTTTCTTCTCCGAAAACAACGTTAGATCAATATAATAATGCACATTCTGCATGACAAATATTAGAGTAATGTTATATCTACTGCTAGTGACGTGATTAGCTCCCAAGGTGGTGCGATTTGGCCCCGCAAAAAATGTCTTGAGGTTTTCTAAAGCCGCAGCTCTTTGCATTATATGGCTTATGAAGAATGTCATATCTTGATTTTTTAAAAGATGGCTCTCTCTTCATCTTGGATCTCCAAGATGACAAAATGATCGTAATCGCAAAAACTAAGAATCGTCAACTCCATGTTTTCAATATTAGTTCGCGAAAATTCAAATTAAGCCTTTGTAACACTAACCGTTGATTAAAATGACATTTTCACATGCATTTGAAAAAGAAATTGAGGCGATAACTTCTTGTTTGACGTTCAAAAGTCGCTTTTATTATTCTTTAGTCTTTTAAATTATACACCAACCGCAATACTCTTACAATCTTTTTTTTTTGTGTTGTCGATGTCAACCCAGTTAAGATTTCAATAGGGGTTTCAGTGTTTGTTGCAAATGGTCTTACAAAAGTGCAAATGCAAAAAATCGTTGTATTTTTTTATGGAATTCCTCAGAAGTGCATTTCGTGGTTGGGCTTTTAAAAAATGCTATGATATTTTGCATGGATATTTGCACGAAACACTGAATATCGCTAATAGAACTTCAAATACATTTTTACTCTTGCTTATGCCTGGCATTTGTACTATTTTTAGTAAAAAATGCCAACAGAAAAATAATCGAAAAAAGAACTTCTATGAAACTCTAAAAAAGAAAATGAAACTAATATAAAGTCAATAAATTAACAGCTACATCAACATGTTAATAAAGAAAGTACCAACACACTTAAACAATTTGCAATACTCGGCCACTAACACGTTCATACATTCGAGCAGAAACTTTCAAAACGTGAAAATTATGCCAAAGTGGGGTTTAATTTCATTCATATTTACTCTTACCACTCAAGTAAATGAATATACATACGTATGCACGAGTATATCTTCCAACTGTGAGGATATGTTTGCTGTGAATGTATTTGCTAATGTACATACATATATGTGTTTTTTTGCAATTGAACACACAAATATGTGTTATGCGTATAAAAGAAGTAAAGTGTGTGAGATTTTGAGAGTGTATATATCCACTTAATAATATGTATGTATGTGTGTTTGCATCATAAAGAACAATAAAAACATTAAATTACTCGTATCTTTCACCAACCTCAACATGGAAAAATTGTATATCTGGTTACACGTAAGTCTTCTTAATGGGCAAGTGAGCAAGGATTGAGATCAGTCAAATTTAACAAGTAATCAATTTTGTTGCATTGCCTGTTGGCTTTATGGAAACTGAAACTGTAACTATAAAAAAGACTGCATGTGAAAGTTCTTTTCGTAAATAGTCCTTTTTAAAAAGGGGCCTTTATAACAGTTATAAATACAGGTTTATTAACAACAACAACAAAAATGATTTTGTGAAAAATTAAATTTTTTAAGTTATTTTGTGAAATTTAAAAAAATATATTTTTTAAGAAAAGTCGATTTTGGTAGAAGTTTAGGATAAAAGTACTTTCTTTGATAAAAAGCACGTTTTGAAAAAGAAAGCCTTAATGTGAAAGTGCCTTTTAAAATGTACTTTGAAGAGGCGAAACTTTTTTTTTTCATAAAATTACCTTTTGAAAAAAATTTTTTTTTAATAAATTAAAGCCTTTTATAAAAATTATATTTCCATAAGTAGTTTATTACCAAAAATACATTTTAGAAAGAGAACCTTAAATATGTAATTTTAATTCGAATTTGATAAAAGAACCTTTTAAGATAAAATACTTTTTGAGACATAATTACCTTTTGAAGAAGTACCAGTCGAAAAAACAGCTCTTCAGAATAGTGTTCAAGTACGTTTTGACAGTAAATTTTTTTTTAAATTTTTAATGAAAAGTAGGGTGTTTTATAAAAATTGAATTTTCATTATATGGAATATTAACACAAAAAATACTTTTCAGCGCCAAATGCATTTAAAAAACTGTGTATTGTGAAAATATCCTTAAAAAAGTAATTTTAAAAAAGATTTGATCTTGCTAAAAGTATTGTTTGAAATAAATAAAAGTACCGTTTTAAATGCTAAGCTTTGAGATAAAAGTGCCATTGATAAAAAACTCTTTAATATAGGTATTTTTGTACAAAAGTACATTTAGACAAAAAATGTAAATTTTTTTTTCATAAAAAGTAGGGTCTTTGTAAAAAATTCTATTTTATAATTTCCTGTAAAAAATACAAACAATGTAATAGTTAATAAGCTGAAGATCTCGACTATGTCTTATTAAACAATTAAAAACATATATATTTGTAACTGGTTTATTGACCTACAAAATCAGTTCAGCGACAAAATCCTTTAATGTAAAATATCGTTAAATGAGGAAGTTTTAAGGAAGGGTTATTTGATAAAAATATTTTTTAAGATAAAAGTACTGTTTCAGATAAAAGCACTTTTTCAGATAAAAGTACTTTTTCAGATAAAAGTACTTTTTCAGATAAAATACCATTTGAGTGCCTTTAGAAAAAGTTTCTTTAGTAAAAGTACCTTTCGGAAAAAAAGTACTCTTTGGAGTTTTTTCTGTTTTAAAACCATCTGTTGACAACATTTTTATCTTTTCCAAAAAGTGCTGTTTATTAAATTCCTATTTTAAGACAAAAGTTTAAAAAAAGTATAGTTTAAATATAATAAAAACTTTTGGAAAAGTACTTATTGAGAGTTTTATTTTTAAAAAACGTACCTTTGGTAAAAGTGCCTTGTAACAAAACTATCTGTTTAAAAAAAAATGTTGGAAATGCCCCTGATGGGAAAAAAGTGCATTTTGAAAGAGTAACTATTGACAAAGGTTAATATTAAAAAAAAATAATAATCGGCCATATACATCTTTTTAAAAGCACATGTTTTGTAAAAAATAAGTACTTTGTAAAATTTTTTAAACCCACATATCTGCTAAAAAAAAAAGGAAATATTAAAAGTATCTGTTTAAAAAAAGATATATTACATTGTTATCCACAAAGGCGTTCTATATTTAGATTGACTAATTTGTATAGAAACAACTTTAAAATCTGTGAATTAAAAATTCGTTGCATTAGTTGAGTTGATTTCAACCCTTTCCTGCAAAAGAGAAAAAAAAACTCTACTCAAGGGATGTTAAAGTTTAATTCATAACAAACTTTTTCAACTCATGTTTTTAAAGAGCATACGTAACGTACTTACACACATGCACGCACACATATACACGAAAACATTTCAAAACACAAACACAAGTAGCATTATACACTGTTCTGTCTCATTTTGGCAAGTGACCTGTAGTTACATTAATTTAAATTTAATTTAAATATTTAAAAACTTCATTTTCACGTCAGCTTATGAAGGTGGCCTTATTTTGACAGGTTGCTACAAAAAGTAGATACAATTTGTAAATTATCAAAGTTTAAATTAGCAAAAACTTTTTTAAAATAAATGAAAATTAAAGTACTTGAAAATATACAGTTAGTCCATTGAGGAGGAATTATAAACTAATTATTTTTTCCCAAATCTCCTACTAATGTATTCGATTTGAAAATGAAACTCCCCATCCCTCATTGCCATGCAACATGTGTTGTACGAGTATAATAATTATTAGACTGCAAGTACATAGTAAAATAACAGAAATTGCAATTTAGTTTTTTTATCGTTTTATTTCATGCCATGTTTCTAAGGATGTCATGCTTCTTGTTGTTTAGTGCCTAGTCGTTCAAAAAGTGTTGCTGCGACCCTTTACTTTGTTGGAAACATTTCATTTATTCAAATGACTCTTGTTACTGTTCCTCTGTGTATGTGAAGTCGTATGTATGGCGTCAGTTGCATAAAGGTCAAACATTCTTTGCGGAATGGTTGTTGGTTGTTGCTATTATTTAAGTGCTTTAATTGTCGGTTAGAGGGTGTTTATTTCGCTCAATGATTATTGCAACAACACCGGCTCCATGTAGGAATTGTACATGTCTCCTTAAACTGTGTCTTCAAAGAATTCGTATAACTGTGGCCACACAATTTGTGTTTAATTGAAGGAATACAAAAGGAGTCATTGGATGCCAAATGACGGGATGTGATGGCGACTAATTAAACCGACAATTTCACTACGAAGAGAGTTAAAGTGTAGTTCATTTAGCTCCTGAAGTATAATGATCGGCTACATACATAATTACGTTTCTAAAAGCGGTAAGCGAACGGCTGCTGTCTGGGATATTTATTTTATATTGTCTGGTACTTTCGAAAGGGCATTGTTGTTGCTTTGTAAAAACATGTATCTACTGTGTAGATGTCTTATAAAAAGGGCCCATAAGCTACATGCTATAATCTTGTACACACCTATAATGTAAGCAAGGACAAATTTAATGCAAATTTTATGATTATATATGCCCTACAATCGTATAAAAATGTCAGCAAATTAACTGTCTTTTTTGTTTTGGAAATGGTGTAATTCCTCATAATTAAAAGTTTAGCACTCTGTTCATCTACATACTTTGTATGAGTTTGCCGACTCAAAAGGCGCCATATCGTCCGTTAAGGAATGAGTTATTTTGTGTTACATTCATTCTCGTTTTATAGCATAAACTGTTTTCTACAAAAACAAACATTACAAGTGCACAACAACAATGACAACAACCTTAACGAACAGAAACTTAATGACATTTCTCAATTTCCAGCATGTCCAACAACAAAATTAACAAGAAACAGGACAAAAACGGAAACAGCAACAACAATAATTGCAAATTTTTTGACAAGCTGTCACCATTGAACAAAACTTATTCATGATTGTTCTTGTGCACGTTTATGACAAAACTTAAGTTGCAATAAAAAGGACTTTTTTAATGACTGAGCAGTGTGATGATGAGTTCATAAATCAAAACAAATAGACTAAAAACGAATGTAAACAATGCGAACAACGAAAAGTAAAAGTTATTTGCAATGAAAATATTGCACAATGTCTTTGTATGTGTGTAATTTCCATACATATGTATTGTGCGCGCAACAATCAGAAATTCAAATAGATTTGTACGATAAAAAGGGGTGAAAGAAATTATGTATGCAGTCCGAAGGTCGTTACACGGAAAATATGTTTTATATTTATTAAATGGACAAGAATTCTTTGCATTAGTTGCCTTCGATCAAAACATTAAAAAATAATTCAAACTAGTATTGGGGCAAACATATCTGAAATGGTATTTGGGGCTGAAAAAGCTCGAATATCTATATACCTTGCCGAAGATCAAACTGATGCCTAACTACTATTTTACTAGTGTAAAAATCAGCAATACTACATCTCAACAGTAAATTTTCCTATACCAATTTAATGCCCAAATTAGCATTGAGTGTGCTTGGAAATCACTAGTATATTGGTTCTATATGCATTTGGACCTGATTGGGTGCTTTAGGACCAGTTTATTATCAGCTCTTTTGTATAGAAAAAGTGCCCACAAATACCTCTCTCGTGTTTCCGTTACACAAAAAATCCTATTATTCTGCAAGTGGTGCGCTTGAACTATTTCAAAAACTAGTATCAATCCGCACTAGTTCTAGTAAAACAATTAACTCTTAATCTCTTGGAGGGAAATTAATAGGAGAAACGATTTTTTGTTATTCTTTATTCGCTGACATAGTACAGCCAACTTTTATAAAAAGTACTATATCGTTACGATGATAAGTGCGAACAAGTGAGCACTCAATGTACAGAAAGTTCCAGATTACCTTCAAAAGGGAAAAACAATAATAAACAGCGAATATTATGCCAACTTGCTAGACCGATTTAATGAGGATTTAAAAAGAAAACGACCCCATATGGACAAGAAAAAAGTTCTTTTTCATAAATATAATGCACGAGTGCACACGTGTGCGGGCTCAATGGCAAAACTCTATGAATTGGGCTATGAATTGGTACCTCATCCGCCATATTCTTCGGATTTAGCCCCTAGTGACTACTTCTTATTTCCAAACCTAAAGAAATGGCTCGATGGAAGGAGATTTAGCTTCAACGATAAAATTATTGACCAAACAAATGCCTAAATTTTATTTTTTGGAAGGTTGTATCCCTTTAGAAGTTAAAAGATTATGTTGAAAAATAATATGAAATATAAAAGTCTATATAGTGTATTTATTTTTTTGCATTATTATTTTATTGCAAAGCTCTACGCAAATATGCATATTTTCTGTACAGTAGATATTCTACATTTAAAGAAAATGATTATAATTAAGTGTAAATTAAACAAGACGTTTTCATAATATATTTTTTCTATAAAAAAATAACTTTTAGTGCAAAAGAATAAAAAACTTGTTGAATTTATACTTTCCAAGCTTTCAAGTAAATCTGATATATATTTAGACTTATTTGCAATACTTACATGCAATAATATTCATTAATAAGTTTCAATTAATAAGTTTCAATTAATAAGTTTCAATTAGTTTATAAAAAATAGTTTTAGTTGGGGAAGAACGCAAACAATTTTAATAATAAAATTCAAAATTTCGAAATTTCTAAATTTCTCATACCAATTTTATCGTTTTTCTGTTTCATTACAGTTTTGCAACGTACCAACTTTGCCACTGAACGCAAGTAGTTAATGTTGAATCATTTTTGTGCTAAAGGATCTGTCTATAGCTACTTGTGTATGGCGGCAGCAACAGTAGAGCGACAACAGCAATGACATCATCTATAACTGAACAAATCAAAAACTTCTTAACCAAAACATCAGCAAAAATCACATAATTTTATATTTCGCATTTAACTGTTTTTCATTTGCTGGGATTTATCAACTCAACCAGCCATTGAAGCGAAAACGAAAACGGAAAAAAAGAAGCCAAACGAAGTGAAATAACAGCATAACCTTAATTTAATTGAGGTTATGTTGTGAACATTCCCTCTTACTCACTTTATACCTAAGCCTTCTAGTACTTGTCTCACTGGCAATAAATACGAAGAAGTTAAACACATATACGAGTAATAAATAGGAAAACACAAAAAAAAGGAATTTAAAACGTAACGACTACATCACCGCCATATTAAAAACATCACTATTAATTACATCATTATTTTCATCACCGTCGTCAATAACTGAAATGATTCATAAGCTGTGACTTCTACGCTAACGTTCTTCTTCAACTCTTTCTAACGACTTTTGAAACCAAAAATAGAAGAAGAAAAAAAAAACGCCAAGAAATTTAATTAAAAAAAGCTTTTCCCTGAGCCCTCCAAAGTTTTCAACTGTTGGCACTGTTTTATGTAACGTTTTTTCTTATTGAGCCTAAAGTAATGAACATTTAACAAGCCAGCATATAAACCAGAGGTTTTCCTTTTTATGGCTTAATTATAATAATTGCAACAACAAAACAAACTCGACTGATAGTTTATATTAAAATAAATTAAATTTAACTTTTTTTATATAAGCTAAAGCCTAAACGAAACGAAACAAAATAAAACAACAACAAAGAAGCAACAATTTTTACTAACCAAATTCCTTGCAACAAAATTAAAATAAAGCAACTATTTTTTTTTTTAAATTTTCGTCTTTGTCTCGAAACCAGTGATCTCCAGAAAGAAAACAAAACCAACAAATACAACAATCTAAAGCTTCAATTTCTCCATAATGCTTAAGAAGATAATTATTATATATTTATAAAGCTGCTTTGTTTTTCGCAAATGCTGTTTTTTCTACTTTAAACTGTCTACTTCCTTCTGCAAAACTCAGACAAACAAAAAAAAAAAAAACAAATAAACAACAAAAGGCATTTAAAAAACTCTAACTTTACACTAAATCTTTTTTTATAAATATAAACAAAAGTATTGTACGAAAATCACACTGTTACACCACGCTGCACCCTCCTGGTGACTTTAACAATACCAACACCACTACTACTGGCTTATCAACGGTCTCAGCATAAATTGCAATTGCAACTACAGTTTTTTGTCATTGTGTTGCTGTTCGGTGTAAGTGTGCTGGAGGTGTGACTGTGTGTACTACATCTTACAACTTGCCTAACAATGGGGAACAAATGCTGCAGCAAACGTCAGGACCAGGAACTAGCTCTTGCTTATCCAACCGGCTATAAAAAGTCCGATTATACATTTGGCCAAACACACATAAACAACACTGGGCAAAAACATAATAATGGTGGTTCACTGGATTCGCGCTATACACCCGATCCAAATCGTGTTCCCTTGAAAATTGGTGCTAAAGGTGGAGTCGACATAATAAGGCCGCGAACAACGCCAAGTAAGTATAACATTAATTTTTATTTGATATTGTAAATGCAAGTTAAGTTAGACGGAAAATATTTTTGTTTTTATTGTAAAGGGGATTTTTAATCAAAAATATTAAAATCTATTTTTCTGAAAACGGGAAACGACACATGTTTTGTAAGAAAAAAAAGCGCACTCTTTAAAAGTACATTTTAATCAAAATGCAGTTAAAAAAAAGTAATTTTAAAAAGGACCGATCTAAAAATAGTAAATTGTACTCGTAGAAAAGGTATCTCTTAAAATAAGTACCAAATTATTTGTTAAAAAAGTACCTATTAAAAAAGGTACCTTTTAGCAAAACAAAACGAGTTTGTATTTATACCCCTCACAAAAAGTGATGAGGATCAATATATGTACATAGGTTTGCCATATCGTTTGTAATATCTCGATATTCATTTCCCACCCCACAAAGTATATATATTCTGGATAATTACAGGGTGGTTCAATTAACTAACGAAGTCTGTCTTTCTAAAGTTGAAATCAACTCTCTGTAACTTAGACCGACAATTTGATCAGCGCGTTCAAGGAAATTTCGCTATTTCAAATCAGCCCTATCGATCTACAAGTTGACGTTGTGTGGGCAAAAACCATTTTGTTTTCTTTTATATTTTTACTTTTACGCGGAAACAATTATACGGAAGTTTTAACAGAAATTTCTTAACCGGACCTAAATACTTGACCAAATTACAAATAAAAAAAAACTTAAAAATTTAACAAACTTACTGAAAAACCAAATACCACCAAAATCCGAGATTTAGTAATATTTGCGAAAAATTCGAAATTAAACATATTAACATTCATAAAAAATATACCATAACATAAAGTCGAAACAAAATTTTATGATAAACACAATAAAAAAAAAGAATTCAAATTTACCGCAAGTCCGGAATTCACCAAAAATTTAAAATCCACCAGCGGAATTCACCAAGAATTTAACATCCACCAACAAATTTCGAAAAACTAAATTAAAATGAAAAATAAAACAAAATCAATATTTCACTACAGTTTGTATATCTATAAAAATTTGAGAACTCACCATCAAAAATTTTAATTTCACACAACTGAAATTTCATCATAAATTTTCAACAAATATTATAATTATAAAAACTTGAAATTTTATTTGAAACTTCATAACACCCGAAATATTACCAAATATTTGGAATTCACCAAAATTCAAAAATTCACCACAATGCCTACAAATGTAAAAAGCAAAAAACAGAAAGGATCAAAAAAACAATATTTTTCAAAATAGAGAAATGTCACAGAAAGTGAGCAGAAAGTGAGCAGAAAGTTCACCAAAATTTTACTAAAAATCGAATTCTGTTTTCATCTACAATTCACCAAAAAATTCATAAAATTCATGAACAAATTAAAAGAGCCGAAATTCCAAAAAAAGAACCTTTCATCTATTAACTAAATGAAAATTCTTATATTTCGAGTAAAACCGGAGGCCAAAGTTAAAGATCGCAAACAAATTTTTGCACCGGAAAAAAAACTTTAGTTCATAATTGACGGAAGGGAATATAGGATATAGCACAGCCGAATATAGCTCTCTTTCTTCCTTAACTTAAAGCTTAAAAAAAAAAAAACTTCGGAATGTGTATTTGTAAAAAGCAAATCTATGTAAATCTTGCTTAAAAAATACATCTTGAAAAGTACCTTTTTAAAAAAGTAGCTTTGTGTAAAAGCAACCTTTTGAAAAAAGTACTTTTACTATAATAAATTTTTTTAAAAGGACATCTTTAAAAAAAGAATTAAAACTTTTTCTATTTCAAAAAGTACCATGCAAATATCAAGAAGAACTTAAATAATTTGCCCACAGTTAATATTTTACATACATACATATCTGTCGCATTTAAAATTAAGAAAAAAATTCTGTTTTTGTTTGCCTATTTACCACTACTCGCTGTTTTGCTTGCACCATAATCTCTCTATCAAGTTCAATAAAATTCAATGAAAATACAATGTTGGCTGGCATTCGATTTGTAAAAACATGAAAATGAAAACAAATACGAATTCAATGCCAGCTCTTTTTTTTGTTTAGCTCATTTTCATATTATTCTTTTCTCATTTTGCCGTTTGCAAATCATGGTAACAATTACACATTCCATCCAGGGACATAGTCTTTCATTTTCATTAAACAGTCTGAGGATTTGAAATTCTGGCAGACTTTCTATGCAGTAGTTTTTTTCTTACCTCCTATTTTTATTTGTAACTTTTAATTATTTATGATGTTTTTAATGATGATTGCAGTCTGTTTGTTTTGGTTCTTTTAAATAGTTTTTGTATTTTTATGCTTTTGGAAATTTAAAAAAAAAGTAGTGCATACATATATTACTCATAGGCATGCATGTGCAACACATGCAGCAAATTCACGTTTTATATTCTTTCATTATTGGCTTTGATTTAACACTAAAAATAAATGGAATTCTAAATGAGGACATACTCGTAAAACACAAAGACTATAATATGAGGCCAAGGCTAAAGAAAGAACCATAGGAAATGTAACAACAATAACACTTAAATAAATGTGCAAACAAGGTAAAAGAAAAGCCTTAATTAGGTTAAGAAAAATTTTTGAAAAAAACGTGATTAAATGTTTAACAAATCAAAGAAATGAAAGAATGGAAAATATAAAACATTTATTGGTCATAAACGACGAATATCTTGGCACGCGCTAATCAGCGAAGTTGACTTTTTAAACTGGTAAATTATATTTAATTCGTTGTTTGTTTTTACATGACAATTTATTTTTTTTTTAAATAATTTTTAAACATTTCAAAAGCTTATGATTTCATTGGTAGTTCTCGAACGAGTAATGGTATGGTCAGACGTCTAGTTTAATATTTGACGAAATAAACATAACCACTATACATTGTTTAAAACAACAACAGTGAAATCACCCATAAGTGGACATTTACCGTCGATAAAGTTTTTCACCGTTAGGTTGCCTCATGAAGGGTGGAGAATTTATATTGTTTTTCTTTTGGTTCAAATTTATTTAACATCGTACAAGAAGGGGGGAGAATTTATATACGAACATTATAATTTTCAAATTGGTATTGAATGAGCAGACATTTGTAGATTTTGAAAACATAACAATCTCTTGAGATATCAAATATTTAAAAAAAAATTATACTTTAATATTGGAATTGATTTAAGTGTTCTCCAATAAAGAAACATTTTTATTTATGTATTTTAACATTTAAGCCAAAAAATATCTACAAGTTAAGTTTTTAGAATAACGTGTTGTCTTTATATCGGAGGCAATAAGGATTAAATGCTTAAGTCCGACTTAGCTGAAAACGAGTTAGTAGCCCCATTGTGATTTTCCAATTCAAAAGTAGCCCTCAAGAAAATTTCACTTATTAAGCTCTATTTTTTTTTGGAAAGATATATTGAAATGAATTTCGGATTATTATTTTTTTATTTGAAACAGTAACTTAACATAGAATTTCATTGGGAATAAGCTAAAAAAACACAAGTTGGTTTTTAAAATCAATTTATGTCTTAAAAAGCACTCATGTTTTTAAAAATCAATTTTAAAGTTTAAAATGAAACGACAAAATCACACTTAGGCACATTTTCCTTATTGCCACAGATATTATAAAAATTATTTTCAAATTTTAAAAAAGGAAAAATAAAGCAAGTAATTGAAAAACATTTTAGTCCAAATCACTATATTCTATATTAAACTAATTGTTTTTTCGTTAGAATAAAACTAAGACATTTGTCGATGAAAGGGTCACTTTCGGAGTTAATACATACTGATGCGGAGCCGGTGTCATATTTCATATTCACTTTTACGTGATTTGTCCTCTTTTTGCTTCGTTCTATTTATCATTTCGTCTATAGTAATGTACATGTTTCTCACGGAAATTCTTTGCTGTAGGTGTGTGTCTTCTCAACATTGCAGGTGTTGTAAGTGAAATATATCGGAAAAGTACTTTCTTCTGGAAACCCGACATTGTCCCGATTAATAAAACATACGCTGTCAAGAACAGTAATGCTTTTAAGTAAAATTCTTGCACAATCACTTGCTGCAATATTCTGTATTAAATTTTGTACAATTGCCCATTCCAAACTAACGTTTGCAAACGAGCCGCTTTGTTGGCGACAAAGAAGCCAATACAATAACATTAATAATATTTTTCTATTTTGGATCCCTAGTTTTCCTTCAAACTGCTCCAACCAGTCAATCATACAATGATTTACTCTACCTATGGCACAAATACAGCGTCGCTTTATTTTGATTTGAAAATGTTCCAAATGTTTTTCGTAAAGCCTAAATGTATGCAACGTCAATCATTGCATTTCATCAATACATTATTATGCCCCCAATTGTAAAACATTTGTCCGCAAGTTGAGTTTTCACTGTATTCGCTCATTGTCTAAGAACGAAAAATGTCAATCACGATGACACATATACGAATCCGGTTTTGTCTCCAAACCAAACTTGACAAGGCATGACCGAAAGCAATCCTTCCAAATTATTATATTGGATAATTTCATTATTTGCTTCAATATGTGATTCGTAAGATTGAATAAACATTTGGCAAAATTAGTGGTTACCTAATGGTATGTACATATGAAGAACTTGGTCATCATTTTGATTTTAGTACTTTTTACGGCCGACATTTTTGGATAGGAACTTGGCCTTATTTTCACATTTATGTTTTTCTGCGGATCTGAGTCCTTTTTCCCAAGTTATTTTTGTTTATTAATGTACGTATAAAATCTCTTTTAACTTAAAGCTTATAGACGCTTGGGATATATCAAATTTCAGCTCTATATCTATAGCAGAAATGCTCCATACAAATAAAAGGGAACCATAGTCCCCTAGATGAAAAGTGCCAAGTTTTCTCATTACTTATTCTTCAAGGCCTACCTGTATATCAAATTTCAGTTCTCTAGTTACAGTGTAAGTGCCCTATAATATTGATTAGAAAGTCAGTGAATCAGTGGGCCATATCTCGGGAATCTTTTATGTTTCAAGTCCTTATGTTTCAAGTTTCATTATTTTATGACTAAAGGAATCAAAGTTATGAGGGGCGCAAAAACAGCGCGAATGGTTTCGTGTAACATACATACTGTGTACCATGCGCCTTAATTTGGTAGGAGGACTAGGCGATTGTAACAATTAACGCGTCGGTGTGTTGCTTTAGAAGTACTTCAAATTTTACGTAGTAGTGGTTTGAGAGCACATGTAATTAAGTATTTGTATTAGTAATTAGTAAACTTCTCTTTTAACAATTTTCATCTGAAAATAATTGTTCCCCCTTCCTTGCCATAAGTACGCAGTAATATGTGTATATGTTGTGTTGAATATGTATGTACATATTGTACGAGTATATGGTTTTACACAACTTTATTTTGTCAACAAAAAACAAAATGTACTATCCCTAGTTCGAAGTTCTTTTTTCACTACACACTATGATAATGAAACCCCACAAGTTTGTCTCCTAGCTTGCAGCCTTTTCAAAACTCTTACTTATGTAAAGTATTTAAAACGCCATTGAAGAAAATTATAGAAGAAATATGTTTATTACAGACTTTTTTGAAATGCAGTTCGTTTCCCTTGAATTACTTTCAATTTATTTCAACCCTTAGAAAAGTTACACGCTAACAGACACAACGTGTTTTTTCCATGTTGCTATCTTTACCTTAAACTTGCAAGAAAAATAGATTTAAAACTAATATCCTTATTAATTTTATATTTAAATTTCCTTTACAGCCGGCGTACAAGCAGCTGCTGGTCTTCCTAAACGGCGTGTCGTTGTGGCTTTATACGATTATAAATCACGTGATGAGTCTGATTTGAGTTTTATGAAAGGAGACCGTATGGAAGTCATTGATGATACGGAGTCGGATTGGTGGCGTGTAGTTAATTTAACTACACGACAAGAAGGTTTGATACCACTAAATTTCGTAGCTGAGGAACGTAGTGTTAATAGCGAGGAGTAAGTTTGAATGCAAATTGTATTTATTTTTAATGAATTTCTATATATTTCTGTAATTTCTTTAAAGTTGGTTTTTCGAAAATGTTTTGCGTAAAGAGGCAGACAAACTTTTATTGGCGGAAGAAAATCCTCGGGGAACATTTCTGGTAAGACCATCGGAACACAATCCAAATGGTTTTTCATTATCTGTTAAAGACTGGGAAGATGGTCGTGGTTACCATGTTAAACACTATCGTATAAAACCCTTAGACAATGGTGGATACTACATAGCTACCAATCAAACCTTTCCCTCCCTACAAGCTCTCGTTATGGCCTACAGCAGTAAGTTGGATTTTTTTCTTATTCAGCTTAAACGAATTTATTTTACCTTTTTATTTGCTACAGAAAATGCTTTGGGTCTCTGCCATATACTATCACGACCTTGCCCTAAACCTCAGCCACAAATGTGGGATTTGGGTCCGGAGCTGCGCGATAAATATGAAATACCACGTTCAGAAATTCAACTTATACGTAAATTAGGTCGTGGCAATTTCGGTGAAGTATTTTATGGTAAATGGCGTAATAGCATTGATGTTGCTGTTAAAACACTACGTGAGGGCACAATGTCGACAGCTGCCTTCCTACAAGAGGCTGCCATAATGAAAAAATTTCGTCATAATCGTTTAGTTGCGCTTTATGCGGTTTGTTCACAGGTTTGTGCCTTACACTTATTTTCATTGAATTCTGTTTTTTTTTTCTATTTTTTTTGTTTTCCTTGAATTTTCTTCGCTTTTTTCTACTTAAAATTTCTGCTATTTGAACTTTTGAACTGCATATTTGCTACCTATTGTGGCATGAAAATGTTATTAGATTCTTAAGTTCAGGTTGTTCTCTTTTTTTCGTTTTCGTTTACTTTTATATTTTTTTTTTTTAATTTTTACTTCTTATATTGCTGGAGTTTAAAAAGTTTTTTGCTAAGTGGATGCGAAATATTTTTATATCGTTAAAACTGTTTCATTATAAATTATGAAATGTTCAAGTAAAGTTTTCATTCTTAAAAGTATTACACCGTAAGTTTCGTAAGAAAAAAAGAGGAAAGTGTGTAGACAAATATGAAACATGAGAAATATAATTTTATTAAAAGATTACTGACTGTGTTTTAAGGAAGTGAAGGAAATTGAACAAATGAATGTGACTAAATTAAAGTGAAGTAAAGTTTTTCAGAATAAACTGTTTACTTCTATTTTTACAATTTGTTTGTAAATCATCTCATATATAAAAATCACCTGTCAACAACACAATGAGTGATTTTAATGTTCACAACCTTCCGGGGGATTTCAGTAAAATTTTCATGAGTGTATAGGGATGGTTCCAGCATGAGAAATAAGATACTTTCACATAAGATACTTTTAGCGTCCAAATGATTTATGTGTCATTGTAGTGGTAATTCGGAAGTACCTGGAGCTGCCACTAATATGCTACATTAAGGTATGGTCGGACGCGGGACCATGGTCTAACATTATATACTTCCATCTAACAATTTCTTTTGCATTATTTTGTTCAAATATCAATTAGCACAATTAAATATTTTCTTATTGCTTGATATACTACAATTTAACATTTACAGGAAGAGCCCATTTATATTGTTCAAGAATACATGTCTAAAGGCAGCTTATTAGACTATTTACGCGAAGGCGATGGCCGCTATTTACATTTTGAAGATCTCATTTACATTGCTACACAGGTTGCCTCCGGTATGGAATATTTGGAATCGAAACAATTAATACATCGCGATTTGGCAGCTCGTAATGTCCTAATAGGTGAAAATAATGTAGCGAAAATTTGTGATTTCGGCTTGGCGCGCGTAATTGCCGACGATGAATACTGTCCAAAGCAGGGCTCGCGATTCCCTGTCAAATGGACGGCACCCGAAGCCATCATTTATGGTAAATTTTCAATAAAATCTGATGTCTGGTCATACGGTATACTGCTCATGGAATTATTTACGTACGGACAAGTGCCATATCCCGGTATGCATAGTCGCGAAGTCATTGAGAATATTGAACGTGGCTTCCGTATGCCAAAGCCGACAAATCATTATTTCCCTGATAACATTTATCATTTGTTGTTGCAATGTTGGGATGCAGTACCGGAGAAGAGACCAACATTTGAATTTTTAAATCATTACTTCGAATCATATTCGGTGACGTCTGAGGTGCCCTATCGAGAGGTGCAAGATTAGGATAAGTTTATAAATATTCAATATTTAGGTATAATACTTTAAGTTCTTTATATACATATATACATACTTACATAGAAATATTTACATACAAAAACAAAAATGATACAAATTTATTAATTTTCTTTATAAAAAAATTCAAAAAAAAAAACCTTTAAAATCTTATTTTTCTTCCTACATCATTTTTGTGGAGCTGAAATATTAAGTTTTTTTGTTGTTGTTTTTAATTTATTTAGTTTCAAATTAAAATAAAAACCAACAAGAACAAAAAATTAACAAACGCCAATATATACATACATATATGTATATGTGTCGTTGCAGATATATATAATTATTGAAAACAAGAAAATATATTTATTAAAAATAAGCAATTTTTTTATTATAAAAAATGTTCTTTTTTCAAACCAAAATTTATTAAGTTATATATATAAATTATATATATGTAAGCGGAAATGAAATAACAAATACCAAATTTTTTTTACACAATTTAGAAAACAATGAAATAAAATTAAACAAACGAAAAAAGTTAATAAAAATATAAATAAAAAAAACAAAATAGAAATCTTTTTTGATAAATTAACAAATCATACTAATAATGATTTGCTTTTAACAAACAAAACAAAGAAATATTAATTACAATAAATAAACAAAACAAAAAAAAAAATATTAAAAAATAAAAAAAAAACTAAAAGCTTTTTTATGACACAACAGTTATACACAAAACCTGATATCACAACGCTCGGAGAAATTTAAATTTTTTTTCAATTATCGGACTCGTGACCACTTTACGAAGTTATTGTCCATTTATGCACTGACTGCTCATCATGTGTCTCACTAAGGCCATTACGAACTCACTACGCTTCAATAATTCACCAGTGATTCATTTATGAACAGGCCCATTTTTCTTCACAGTGATTTGTCTAAAATCGAAATGTTGTATAAAACCGCTAGACCAAAACTGATGCTTTTATCGAGCAATCGCAACTATTTCAAATGTCTTACATATTTGGAACAGAAAAGAGTTACTCATTTAAAGCTGCTCCAAACTTCGAAACTTCTACAAACGTAGTATTAAATTATAAATATTTTAAACTCTAAACTGCGTACATTTTTATTTCTAAAAGTCTATTTGTATTTGCTGATAAGTTAAATAAATGCTATCAAGTTCACACATGTTTGTGAAATTCCTTTGAAGGCCGGCATACTTAAGTTATGCAAAAGGTTTTAAACCGCGTGTTCTGTAAATGTTTGTTTTGTTTTATTTTGTTTTGATAAGTTTAATCCGTTTTCTATGGAAACTACTGCATTAAATATCGACATAATTTTAATTTAAATGACTTACAGATAAACAAATTTATAAAAAAAAATCAATTTGAAGACAATTCACATATTCCTCTGTAAACGTGTGTAAAATTAAACAAATATATATTCGCAGTAGGCAGTCTTTCGACTTTCAAATTATTAGGAAAACACCAGTCTTTGCTTATAACGCAATTTTATAGCCAATACATTTTGTTCTAAACTGTTACACATAGCCTACTAACTAGACGCGACAACTCACAACAACATTATCTCGATTATATAAGAGAGATAACAAACCTTATCGTTTCTAATTAAGCTAAAAAGTACAAAGAAATTCCAGATATGTATCTCTAATTTAATCTTTAAAACAGGTTTTCAAAAACTTATGATAACAATAAGTCTTAAACGCAAAACGTTTGCATTGAATCCGCTGAAGTTCAACTTTGATTAGCTGCAAATTCTAGTTTGCAACTCGCTTTGGATTGAAATTCTTTCATGAATTTGTTGAAATATACCAAAGACACTAAATTCCATTCCGCTCCTCTAAGTGGAATTTTTAAAGCCATTTTTGCTGGTTAAGGAAAAGTAAAACGAACTTTTTTTCGGAATGAAATCGCTTTGAGTTTTAAAGTGAAATTAAAAATTCGGTGTTCTTTTTCTCAAATTTTTTCTAACTAAAGCTCCTTTAGAAAAGAAAAAAAAACGAAAATTTACCAACTTCGTAAATCTACGAAAATGAAACTGAACGTAAGGAATATGTGACAGAAGCGATGAGCAATTGAAAAATTATTTTTTAGACGCGTCTTCTTATATTAGTAACGGTGTAAATTTTAAACAAGGAAAAATTGTGAGATTGTTAAATTAGAATGACTAATGGATTAATTTGTGCAGTTTAGAGGTAAAGGGTAAATTATTATATTATTTTTTAAAAAACTGTTTGCATTTTTCATATTGGCATATTGTCTTAAATTTGCATAAACTTTTTTCTGAATAGTTTTTGTTAATCTAGTCTAAAAGTTCAATTTCTCTGAGAGTATTAAAGCAATAATCTAAACATCGACGTGCACACAGAAACAGTAAAATCTCTGCTTATATATATTATTCTTTATAATTATTCTTTAACAACGCAAAAAGTTGCATATTTTGTAATTTTGTTTTTATTTCTTGGCCAAAAATAGTCCTTTTATAAATAAATTTCCTTAAACATTAATTATAAGTATATCAATATAAATATTGCAGTTAACTTCCCAAAAACTTTCTATTCCTTTTTATTGAATTTATGGAAATTTATTAAACAAAAATTAAAATGTGAACATTTAATATGTAAAAAAATATAACTTGTGAACATCCAAAACATAATTTATATAATTTAATATAGTTGTGACAACATGCCATTTTCAGCAATAACAGACTAAAAACAATTGTAATCAAAATATTTTTTGAATATAAAAAATATGCATGAATATTTGTTAAATAAAATTGGCTTGAAATTTTAAAAAGAAACATAAAATTCTTTTATCTGTTGAAAATTTACATACATTTATTAAAATGAAATTGTTTAATTCAAATCATTAAAAAAATATATTTAATTAAAAAAGAAAACATGAACAGAATAAAAGAAAAAATTAATTAAAGTTATTTGCAGTTAAAATAAAAGCAATAGAGCATAAGAATATTATAAATTTCAAACGGTGTGTTACTCAATCCAAAGAAAATCATTTTCGAATGTCGAACATTCGCTAGACTACTTCCTATTTCGTCTCAAATATCTTATCTTAGTTCTGAATTGTTATAAGTATTTGCAAAATTTTATTCGTTTGTATTTTCTACAAAAGCAAGTAACCCATTTTAATAAAATAAACCTTGTATTTAATCCTGTTGAGTAGAGCTTTTCGAAGTTTCTAATTTGCTATGATCTTCTGTTATAAAAATAACTGCAAAAACTTATTTTCAATTAAAAAAAAATAAAATAATATGAATAATTTTAAATCGTAACCAATCCAATTGAAGGCATTTAATAACAAAGAAAACAAACAACTAAAATCAGTCTCTATTATACGTACTCACTTGTATCTGCATTAATGTAAAATTTAATTTGTTTTGTTGAAATAAAATATTTTATGTTTGAAACCTAAGCTCCAAAAATGTCGATGTTCCCGCATTTATAAAAAAAAAAAAACACAGACCAGTCTTATTATATACAAACTACAACTATAAAATGACATTTATACATTTGCATATGTATGTATTACTTATAAATATATATATTTCCTTATATACTACATATTTATTATATGAATTGAAAATATTTTATTTCATAATCATTGAAAAATTCCTACCAAGTGCTTTAGTTTAAACATTAGAAATCCATACCATGACATACCTTCCATAACATTACCAATACCTACAAACACATAACTCATACATACATACACATTTTAGTAGTAAAAATAATTTTTGTTCATATTTTTAAGTTGAAACTATAACCATCTCTTAGCAGCTCCTAATAAACGTCTGCAGTTGTATTCATAAATTTGAATTTTAGCAAACTTTTGAAAGTTTCCTGTTCGGAAATGCATCACTGAGCTGCATCTGATGCGCATGAGTGATTAGTTTGCGATGCCGATGCCAATCAGCTGATGCTGATGCGCATTTTATGCTCCAATACTTTACCCCAAAGAAATGATTTCTTTTTTCTCCCTGGGCAAAACTCCCCCTCCATGTCCAAACGAACTCTTACCAGGAGCTTTAAGGAGTTTCTATCGACTTCGGTTATAAAAATGAATAAATAAAAATTAAATTTAAAAAGTAAATACCAAATAAATTACAATTCAAATACTTACTCATTTACCGCATCAGCCATTTTTGTGATGCACGTTTAACGTTTTTTTGCGCATCGTATATTTCAGCGATGCATTTAGAACATATGACATTTGCAGTGTTGCCAGCTGTTGCATTTCCGAACGTACTGCGCGTGAACTGCAGCGCAGTGATGCATTTCCGAACAGGCCCATATTTAAATCAGTATCCCATGTTAACTTAAAATCGGGTACATTTTTAAGAACTTCGTTTGTTTTTACAGAGCGTTTCACACTGTTCTACAAGTGGTTCAATTTTCGTTGGATTTTTGCAGAGAGAAAGAAATCGAATAAAAACCGTTTTGAAAAATCTAAAGTAAAATATTCTCGCTATTTAATTCGAACAAGTAGCAAAGAAAGAAACCGAAACGATACATTTGCCGGCGAGGGCCGATCAATTTCGAGTAGGTAGCGACGCTTTATAATTTGCTTTGGCTAGTTTTTGATAGATTTATTTTTGTCAAAATGTATCAAAATGCAGTGGTAAAAGAATAAACATTTCAGTACTGGGGAGAAAAATCTTTGATTTTTTGAATAAAAAAGCCGTCACGGAAACTTATCGGAGAACCATGTCAAGCACAAGATTTTAATCGCTTTAACTTAGATTTTTTTAAAATCATATGTTTTTTAAATTTGTGATTTTTTTTTAGTTTTTTGCCGGAAATAATTTTTATTGTTTCCGGCACAAGTAATTGTTTCTTCTTTTTTTTTAGAAATAATTATTAAATTCTGATTTATATTTTTGGCCAGAAATAACTGTTAGTTTGTGAAAATTTAAAGCTTAGAAGAGGTAAAATTAAATTAATAAATAATAAATAATATTTCTTGGGAAAAATATAAATTAAAAAGCAATAATTATTTCGTACAAAGTAATAAAAATCAAGAAATAATTCTACAAAAAAAACCTTGGAAATAGTAATATTTTCTGCAAAAAAAAAATTGTTGGAAATCAAGAAATAATAATTATTTCTGCCAAAAAATATAAAACTTAAGAAAAAACAATAGCATTCTGATTTTTATAAAAAAAGTTATAATTATTACAGTCCATCAACAAAATACATTGATAATCGATAAGCACATCGGGCGTTTTTGTGCTGATGTAAGCTGAATAGAAAATATGCGGTAGCACCGTGTCGGTGGCGAACCAATCGATTTGAATATTTGTTCAAGTGCAGCTTTTACTATTTTCTTCTTTTGCTTCTATTAAAATCAACCCATATAAAATGAAAAGTCTCGTCATTTGAAAAATTTCCCAAGAATGCAGAGCGCCATACGATCCTCTAATAGTGTGGTCACTATTCGAAAATTGTTTTGTCCATTAAAAAAATTAAAATAGTATTAGCAAAAAATAAATATGATGAAGTATTACAAAAAGTGCAAGGAAATGCCATAAATTTTCTGATGAAATTTAAATTAACAAAATTTCTGCCACGTTATTCAGTACATCACATTTTTATAAGAAAAAGTCGTAATGTTAAATTCATTTAACATTAATTTATAAATAAATTTGAAGTATAATTGACATAAAATATTGCATTTTCACACAAGAAAGTAAAAATATTGATGTTTGTAGTATGTTCGAAATTTCAATTTTGTTTTCGAATTTTTGCAATGAAGTAGTCGAATAACAATTTCAAATCTTTAATTTTATAAGTATTTTAGTATTAAAGAGGTACAAAGTTTGTTCGAAAATGTATTTTGTTGCTTGATATACATTACTCCGTTTGATATACATTATACCGTAAGTCATACCGAACTCGAACATGAAAGTTTTCAAATTTGTTAGAAAATATTTTAAATTAATATTTTCAACAGAATTTTGTTTCTGATTCCTAGCAAACCTTTTCAAATAAACTATTTTCAAAGTCGCAAACTGCCTCCGACTATAGTGTTATTTTTTTAAATATTGCTTTCCTACATTTATTAATAAAAAAAAATGTTGGAAAATCAAATCAATAAGTGTCATTAAATAAAATTTCAAAAACGTGGGCTAAAATATCGATATCCACCGAATACAACTGTCTTTAGTTTAGTTTGATTCCTAAACACTTTTGCTTGAACTCAATATTTTTCTATACAGAAACTACTTATCGAATTTATAATATTCACCTTCATTTAATTGTAATAAAATTTGTATTATTTTTATTTCATTTGAAACTTCAAATGTTTGTTGTTTTGGTTTCTAAATTCTCGAGGCTATTTTTTTTTCTCAAAATTTTTTTAATTGATGTTAGTTTTGCCAAATTTAATTTATGTAAGTACGAAATTTTTAAGTAATTCTACGTGTTCATTTTTAATTGTAAAATTATTGTTAGTTTATGAATATAAAACAATTTTTTGTTTATTTTTAATATCAATTTAAGTTTTTTATGCCAAATTTAAATAAATCTTTTGTCTTTTTTTTTTAGTTGTAAGTGTGAAAATATATATGAGAAAATTAAATAATAATTAAAATTAAATAATAAATAAGTAAATAAATCAATGAGAAAAATATTAA
This sequence comes from Phania funesta, assembly GCA_963932375.1. Classification (NCBI taxonomy): domain Eukaryota; kingdom Metazoa; phylum Arthropoda; class Insecta; order Diptera; family Tachinidae; genus Phania; species Phania funesta. The sequence continues at coordinate 69,339,576 of OZ010656.1, read as the reverse complement.
ACTTGAAGGATATTTAGTTTTATTTATTTTATTGTTTTGTTTAGTGATTTTTTTTTTATTTTACCAAATTATGTAATTTGTTAAAATAGTTTTGTTCGAAGAATAAATTATAACGAGAGACACATTTTTAAAACTTCGGAAATAATACTCTTGACGGAAGACTATTTGTTTAATTGTTGTGTGTCAGATGAATCTACAATAGCATACACAGACTATTTGTATTTTCTATTTAAAATTAACAACAATACAATATCCACACCAATTTCAACTCTCTTAATTGCATTACGACAATGGCATAAAAATTATTTGCCTGAACCAAGAAATTATTTGAATTATAATTTAAAATTTATCTTATAATACGATGCACACCCATGCGCGAATTCAGGGGGTGGGGATGTGGGATATTTACTCCTCCAAATCATTAATAATACACTCGTATACTGTTTGTTTTTAATTGATAATTCAACAAATTTTTTTTATTTCCCTTCTTTCCCACAAGGTTGAGCTGAATAGGCTCCTAGCACAGCTCTGCAATAGTTGTGTATGGAACAAACATTTACCGCCACAAAACATTTTATTTATTTTTATTTGTAAATTAAAAGCACCCCATGTTTTATTGAACTCTAATAAAAATAAATTATCAGGTATGTGAGAGATATCGAATGATTTTAAAACGATTCTTTTATTGTGAAAGTGTGTGATGAATTTCGGTCGATTAAAAAACGATTTTGGTTGGAACCATTTTAAGATTATTATCTTTAAAAACGCAGAATAAAACATAACGTTTTTATTATGAAATTAATGCAAAAAAATCAGAAACTAATGAAAATCATTAAAAAAGGAAATTTCGTTTTCCAAATCGGGTTCGAGGCCTACTTTCTCTTTCCGCCTTTGTAGTAATTTCGAGTCATACGGGCATGTTCTGACACACGCAAGAGTTTTACTTGCGATTTGCTTTTGAAAAGTTTTAAAAGAAAACTCTGTATTTTTAATATTTCTAATACCTGAACCTAGAATATTACAAAAAAATACCCGGGCATTTCATTTGAATTAATTACAGCACTAGCTGCGTATATTTTTCGAATTTGACTCGTATCAGCTGTTTATTGAAATCGCCAGTGCAAAAGAAGAAGAACAGAGACAAAAGTTGCAGAAGCAAAAAACGTTTTTAAATTCCATGTTTTTAGTAAAAAATTTGTTACAAAATGTCATTAGTTTTGACTAAAATAAAAAGAAAACACTATTAATTTGAATTTATTCATAACTTTGTAGTTTCTTTAAAAACTAGTTTAGTTTAAATACAGCAGTTCACTTCAGTACACACTTGCGACTTGAACTCGCCAAAACTCTTGCGAATGCGAGTTACAGAACACCTCACATGCGAGTTGAAATCACAATCGCAAACTTTGTGTGAGATGCGAGTGTCGGAACATGGCCGATAGTACGAAAAATTTAATTGCAAAAGATTACTTTGTGCTTTTACAATTTAACTTTAATTCTGAGTTTTCCATATCAAATTCAATCTTTTTCATATCGAAATCAGCTGCTATGAATATTCAATTCAATATAGTAGAAAAGAACTCACCTGTGAACAGCGACGTTTTTTGTGGATTTCTCGAGGATTTAATTAATAAACTTAAAATAGAAAATATAATGCATAGTTAATTTTGGACAACTCACCAATTCACAAAACACCAAAGGTTCTCGGTTTGAATAAGTCTTTCTTCTTTCGGCGGATTCTCCAATGCTGAATCCAACTGAATAAGGATTTTTTTTAAAACTAATCAGTATTTAGTTAACATAGTTGAAACAATCTGTGAGAATCATCACTCCTGCCGATTGCAGCAATTATTTGTGGATATGACGATGACATTGCCATCAGCTGCAGACATAGTGTAATATTAATAATAAAATTTGTTCAACTGTTTATTAATATATTCTGAATTTTAAAATATCTGGAGGGCCTAATCATGGCATTCAATAATTAATTAGTAAACTATCGTTTCGAATAACATTTCGATACTTGTCGATTAAGCAAATTACCGCATACGATATGTTTCGAATCGTAATTTCTAGCAAATTGTAATAGATTTTCGATTTGGGCGCAAAAAAATTTACTTAAAAAAAAAAATTAAAATGTTGAGAAGTAATACTTCATTATTATTTGGTTTCATCAAACGAGGAAGAAAATTGTGCACTATGCATTATGGAGGAAATATATCTCTTATCTGTGGCGGCAATCACTTTAGAACTTTTTCACGATATTTTGTTTTCAAATTTAAAACTAGATTAAGGCAGACAAAAGAAGAAGTTTGCCAGCTAAATTTCATTGGACATACTCGCACTATGTCCACAACAGTGCCGACAAAGTTTTAAGTCGGAGCAACACTTTTACTTTTGGCAATTGGAAGTTCTCTCCACAGTGTGGAAAATAACTGCCTGGTAGGGTTTTGGCAAAACACACTCTTCCTTGAACACAATTTGGTAAAATATTTTTGGCCTACAGTGGATACTGAGTTATACAATTCTGTCATTAGCTTTATTTTGTTTACAATACATTTTGTCACTTTACACATTCTATATTAATGAAAATTACATATTTTTACTTTTTTTTATAAAAAAAAAGTTGCAAAACTAGAAATTTGAAGATATTTTTAGAGCTAAGAATTTAATTATTCTGCATACGATAGGCTCAGACGTATCAAATCGCAGCTCGTTACATTTCATACGATAACGAATGTCTGAATGCCGATTTAAACCCGGTTTTTGATTTTTAAATTCATGAATTTTATATCGAAAAGTTTTTAATTTAAAAATTTATACATATATGTAGCTTTCTTTACTTGTAAAAAATTTCGTAAAGCTTAACGGTCGTATGCATAGCAAATGCCGATTATGCCTTTTGTAGCTCGTTGTCATGGAACTTATGAATAATAGCTATGAATCCGTCTGGTAACTAATTATAAATCACGCTAAAATTTTAGGCAATTTTTTCAAATTAAGAAGCTTTTCTTCGGCTAACGTTGACACTTTAATGAGTATTTGCTTTTTATTTCTTTTTACGAATCTTTGACATAAACGTAGGTAAGAGTTTAGCAATTTTTTGGTCTTAGTCTTACAAATTTATTATAAATAAACTGAATGCTAAATTTATGCTAATATTTGGTTATGCATATGGCTGTAAAGTATTTCGCTATGATTCTTAAATATATAAACAAAAAATTTAATTACTAAAGTATTTTAATTACATTTGGAAATACCTGACACGAAAATAAATTCGTTGGAAATAAAAATGTTGTTTTAAAACTATTTCGCTCTATTTAATTTTAATTATTAAATTGTATCAAAAAATTATTTGATTAAAATTTTAAGTTAATTAAATGAATTAATTCTTGATTTAATATTCCTACAGGGTGTTTTGATGTAGATTTTTGGAACGAATTTCCGTCATCCCTTGTCAAGTTTGGTTTGGAGACAAACCGGTTTCACCTGTGTGCCATCTTTAGTGTCATTTTTCGTTCTCGAAAGGACAAGGGATGACGGAAATTCGTTCCAAAAATCTACATTTAATGAATTAAACTTAAGTTGAAATTATTAATTAAAAAAAACTTGGCATAACTTTATTTAACAACACATCTTAAAAATTCTTGAAATAAATTCTCCATTCTCCAATAAAAGTTTTGAAGTTCAATTTAAATTTAGAAAACCATTTTTAATCTTTTATTAGTGTTTATAATTTTTATTTGCTTTAAGCGATTTAATTTAAGTTGAAAATTAAACAACATTCATGCATTTAACATTTGTCAACTTTTGGAAAAAACATCTCGTAAGACAAGGTTTCAGAACTAACATATGGTTATTAATTATATATAATTTTATTTAAGTAGTAATATTTGTCCTTTTAATAACAAAAAAAATGTTGAGTTGTTTCTTAAAATTATGACTTTTTTTAATAAAAATAAATAAAAATAATAGTAAATAGTAAATATGCAAGTAAACTGGAATTAAATTAAAATTTGTACTTTGTTAAAAATTGATTAAACCGAATAATACATAGAAAATTTAATTAATTATATTTAAATTCGAATTGAGTAGCTCATGAGTTACATTGGCCCATAATCATAGTAAAAAATAAAGTATACTTTAAGAGAACTAAAGTTGACTTTACTTAAGAGTCAACTTTATGTCTTTCATATACAAGTAAGTACTTTTAACGTTGAAGTCGACTTTAAATATAAAACTAGCTGCAGCTGTTTTTAACTCATTTAATAACAATATCAGCTGTTCTTTGATAAGAAAAAAAGTGTACGGAAAAAAATTCAAATGTTCAGGTTACAAGATATTACCAGAGATTTTGTCATAATTGATGATTTTAAGGCAATTATTACCATAATAAATATGATATAACACTCACGTTTTCCATTTTTTCCATCCAAATAGTTTCTTTTTCGATTTATAGTAAAGAAATATTAAAGAAATAAATTTTTCCGCTTCTTCTGTTTTTGTTTTTTTAAACTAGCGTCAGCTGATCAAGGATGGTACTTTCTTTTATCTTGTTATCGATTGCATGCAACATTTGAGGTGGTACCCATTTAAAGCTGGTTCAACTTAAAAAATACTTGTTTTTTGGCTATGGTAGTAAAATTGTAAATAACAACTTTTAAATTTAAAGTAGGTTTTTAAAAGAACCGACTTTAGTTGTTAACTATGATTATGGGTCATTGTTCATTAGAGTGCATCTAGTCAGAGAGTTGTTAGTAATTCTAAAAAACTACAAAACGCAAACTAATTTTTTAGTAATTTCGACAGCAAAACGTCAAATGCCCGGTACTTTATTTGGTACTTACTATACAACTGACTCTCTGTTCCTTAGCACTTCAAATCAAATTATGTTTAAAAAATATTTCTTAACTTTTCTGTCTCCGTTGTTCTGTTTTTTTTTCGTACTTTTGTTTTTCTGTTAAAACTAATTATTCTCCTTATACTAAATATAAAAAACAAATATATATATAACTACTTATAAATAAAATAATAATGAATACATCGTATGTAAACGCAATCACTAAACATTAAGGATCATACATTTAACTTAAACACCCCCCTATAAAACCATGTTAAAATTATTATATAAAAAAGTGAAATAATATTTAAAAAAAAACACAAATAAAAAATAGATTATTAATTAAATTCCTTAAATAAATAATAATAACAACAAAATTAATTTAATAGTCCACTTAGAGTTAAAGAAGCAGCATTATTATTATAAAAACATTTATTGATTTTTCCTCTATTAAAATATTTAACCCCTAATTTGTTTGTTAATTATATATGAGTAAATTAATATTAAATATTGTATTAAAGAAAAAAAATTATAATTTCATTCAATTGCGTCTAACTAAACACATTCTTTTGTATATAAATAATGATTTTAATCAGGATTAACAATAATATTGATGATTATAACACAATGATGCTGATGATAAATAATGAAAATCATTAATTTAGCTGAACCCTAATGTGTAAGTGTATTAATAAAACAATAAAAAACCAAGGAAAAAAACCAATAAAATTATTATATAAAATATAATTTTAAACAAGGATTATTTATTTTTGGTAGTCAGGAAAGTAAAATAAGGGGGGCTATGGGTCACTGAAGATGGCACATAGTCGGAACCGGTTTGTCTGCAAACCAAACTTGACAAGGGATGACGGAAATTCGTTCCAAAAATCTACATCAAAACACCCTGTCGGAATATCAAATCAAAGGGTTTGAAACATTTGAGGCAGGACTAGGGTACATATAGTGGCCCTTAACACAGGGGAGACTTTTGTGCCGTTAATGGTCTGAGATGCTGAAAAGGTCTTAAATATTTATGCATGCTTGAGTGCTAAGCCATTTAAAAGCTTAACACTACTTCTTGACTAGCCACAAATTTGTTCGGTCATGGAGAGACCGTCAGCAGAATAACGGGATCAAATGCGTTCGTTGTCTTCTGTGTGGAGAATACGAGTAAATGTTTTGCTCAGTTTGAACATCGTGTTTGTTTCCTTGCTTTCAACAAGATTGTTTTCTTGCTTGCAGCATAGTTTTTGCAGGCGTATCTACAGCCTAGCTCAGACATACATTGTTTATATTTTACCTGTGCGTCGGCAGAATGGCGTTGTGGGAATAAATATTCAGACAACGTTGTTTGAACACGATCTGGTCATCAGCAGCGAGAGTCTTCGCGAGCCAAATTCCTGTGCCAACAGAACAGATATATGGCTAGTCAAAACGGCATGTATATAAATGAATTTGCTCTAATCCAGGGATCGAAAATGGCTTTTGAGATTTTGCAGCAACCATTAAAGCAAAAGTTGATTGGTTGGTGGTTGGTTTCCATTGCAGCTGGGTACTAGCAAACTGTCAAGTAGGGTCCAAGTGACCGTTACCGAGAGGTACCTCATTAGGTCGTTAAAACTACACCCAGATATCGAAGGTCATCTATTATGTAATTCCCCAGATACCCAAGCCTTTTAACTGCAGCGCATTGCCAGGCAAGGTGGAAAATAGTCTCCCCTTTTCCGTACGAGTCCACTGTGACTCGTTAATATTGACTGAAACCTTGATAAGTTCTTACGATTACAATTTATCAGATGCAAAGTTCACTAAGCGTCGAAGAAAGACCACATCAACCTAGACACCCTAAATGTGTCTAGCCTGCGCCATATATTTTCAGAAAGTGGCCGAAGATACTATTCTTAATAGTCCCTAGCTGAATTCCGACTAACACCATATTGGAAATGTTTAAAGCAGATTTGTCTGCCCGTTTATTACCAAAGAAGTCCCTATGTGCAGGGACCAAAACTAAAGTAATATCAAATAGCCTTCCTAGCCTTGACAACTCTTTCTTACGTTGACTGACGAACAGAGACGTAGTAGTATACGGCTTGAGTGACAGAAATGACGCCTGGCTGCCGACGAAAATACCAATATTCCAGCGAATGTTTCTTTCATGTAGTAGCCTTATGGAGAATTTAGCCTGAACTATACTGCATTCAACCGGGAGTCGATGTGATATAGATGTCTGAAGATCGTTAGATTAGACGTCGGATCCCACACCACATTTGAATTTAGAACCATCCGTGTATATCCTGACGTTATAGTTTTCTTCAAGATTACCTCCACACCACTCCCTCCTAGATGAGATTAGTCGTTTGAACACTTCATCAAGATCTATATGGGGTGTAATATAGTCAGAAGATTGGTTTAGGATACGTTTGGAAAAACAATAAATTTTAAACAATTTATATTTTTTAAAACTGTTATTCCAAACGAAATTGTTAGTTTAGTTACTGTTCCAAATGAAAAAGCTAAGCAGAAGTTGGTTTCAATATTACTTCCCAAAAAATAGAGCAAAATAAATGAATTGGGAAATCACAATGAAAGTATTAACTCGTTTTAGCTTAAGTAAATTTAAGCGCTTATTAATTATTGCCACAGATAATAGAAAGTGAACAAAAATGCGCATAAAAGTCAGAAATCCAATAAAAAAAATTAAAATTCATGCAATATTAAATATTGTATCAAGTGAGCGGCGGTACTAATAAGTCCGAAAATGTACAAGAAAGTACAATTATACTATAAATTCCATGCCTTCTCTAATCAAATAAACTGTCGCTTGGTACTTGTGAGCATAGTTGTTGCCAGATGCAATTGGTTAAAAATCATCAAAAGGACTATCAAATCGTCAATTAAACGGCTTTTTAAGATCACAATATTTTTTAATCGATTTTTTTCACATATGCAATAGAATATCAATATAATATATGTTTTACGAATAAGTCGAATACGTCAGAAAAATTCAACAAATATATATGCGAGGCAAAATTAGAAAATCGTCTTGCCTATGTAATGTTTTTTTTAATAATTATAGGTTTCCTTCCAGGTCAACACGATATTGATTTGTACCATTGTTTTAAGTCCGTTGCTATTTGATCGTTGGAAAATCGAGCTATACACTGCTTTTTCAAATTAACGCAGCCCAGAGTCCAGAGGCGACAACTAGTATTTCCGCTAAAACATCCGGATTGTATTCAAGTGGCAATATCTTATTAACTCATTTAGAGAAATTGGAACATTCAGCGACTTAATAACAAAATACTATTTATAAAAGCACAAAGGATATACTAGGATAACTTTTTTATTACTCGTAAACGTGTAAAATCATTAGTTTCCGCTTCGTCTAGTTTGAGCTGGTCTATACTAAGCGGTAAAATATATTGGTACCGCTACAAAGCTTCTTTAATCGTGTTATAATATTTTTTTTGCAGATTACAATAGTTTGACTTACAACTACTATTTTGTTTTCCAAAGCTTTGTTTGTTAAAGTGTGTTTACAGAAACTTCAAAACTGCCATATAGGAAGGATATATAAGAATTTTTAATAAGCAAATGAAGTAATAATAAAACAAATTGTTGACTTTCAAGCTCAATAATTGTTTTATATCTATTTTTCATAAATTTTTAAAAGAACTCTATATTTTTGAAGCTGCAGCAGCCACGAAAGTTGGTCATAATACTGGATGTGTTCCTAAGACCGAAATAAAATTATTGAAGACCGAAATAAAATTACAGGATCCATGTAATTTAATATATATCAAACGAAAATCACTTAGTTCAATCACATAATAGCAGATTGTTCTGGGTTAGTATAACTTTAACTATCTTTTTTTGCATTCCATTCATCTTTCAAATTGAACCCTTAATTACTCGAATTTTGTTGTGACTTTCCTATCCATGTTGGTTAGACATTTGTTCATCGATTTCCAAAAAGCTTTTTTTACGTTCCTAGGGATTAAGCAGACTTCGAATCGACGTTTTTAGTTATCTTGAACAAGTCTGACATCCAATTGCCGCAAAAAACTACGTGAGTGTATTTAAATTGGCTTTATTTGCTGGATGCTAGTGGGTTTATGCCTGTGATATGTACGAGTATAAGATGGAAGAAAATGGCTAGTGACCCTCGTTTACGTTCCTACATTATATGTTCCATACAACTGATAATTCCGCTAGAAATTTTTTACTGTTATAACAGTTGATGTTTTTTCTTTAGATTTCCGCTGGTCGCCTGAAGTTGGGTCGATATAAGCTCCCTTGTGCGTACAAGACAACAGCACAACAGCCCTATTTGGATTTGGAACATACGAAATCATGTAATTTTTTTCAAAAACGAAAATCAAGTTGGTTTGATTTCTGGCTTTGTTTGGTAGCCCGTTTGTTTTCTTTAGTGTTCCAATTAATGCGGGATTATAAGGTGGAACCAATGAGTAATTGGCGAGTTTGTTCGGGACTTGATAGGGACCCTCAGTCCGTTACCCGGAATAAACTTCTACAATATAACAAAATAAGCTATCTACTTTTCTCAAGAAAGTTTCGTAACTACTAAACTTTACCGCGAGTTAAGAAGGAATGGCGGGAAAATTCGGGTTATAAGGGTTATAAAGCGACTTGCCAAAAATAGATTCAACCTTAAAAATAAAAAAAAAATAGTTTTGAGTTTATAAATTGAAAATTCGTTAAGTTTGAGAAAAAAAGCTCAGAAAATTACCAAAACCTACATTTTGGTGACACAAAAATCGGCAAAATCATAGAGCAATTGATCTGGCAACACTAGCTGCAATTGCTTATATTTCTCTATACGCGCTCTTTCTCTCTGTCTTGTGCACAAGTTTAACTAAGGAACTTTTGTAACTCGTCTATGCACTATTTCCTTTTCCTCTTCTTTTCTAGAAAATTTTTTTGGGTGCGCGTACGGCTTTGTGTTAATTCTCATTTTAATAATAGAAAATAATAATAGAAAGTATTATAAAACAAATAAATTTTATAAATAATTGTTTTTTAATAAATATTTAATGAGTAAATAAGAACATTTATGTAAAAGAGTATTTTGTTTGTGGCAAAAAATGTGTTTTTGAAAATAATGGTCTCCATTGGTTTTATGCTTGATGAAGTGATTTGGTGACGTTTGTGTATTGCAGTGTACTTAAGCGAAAAATGAATTTAAAAAAATCAAAGTTATTAAATCAAATCAGTGTGAATTTATTTAAGTCAAAGCAAATAATGTAACTGAAAGAAGAAGTAAGTACCTATCAGTTATAAAACAAAATGTAAACATTTTATAATTGGCATTAATAATAAACGCATAAAACCCTTTAAACAAAATTTGTAGCTATTAAAAACTTGTTTAAACACGTTTGAATGTTCCTTCATCTAACTTCCTAGGCAGAAAATCAAAACTCAATAATCGAACATAGTGTCATAGTATGTTTACACAGGCTCCTTAATAGAGGCAATTACATTTGAAATTGTGTTATAAACTTTGGTGTTCACACATTTGTAATTTAGCTTGCCAAATACAAATTGATAGCTAAAAATGTTGTCATTAAAACACATCACCAGGCTTGCGTGGGCAAATTAATACGATTAATTGTGCAATTAAGTACTAATTGCGCAATTTATTAATTCTTGTATGATTAAGCTCAATTGAGGCCTTAATCGCGCAAATCTCCTAAATGTGCAATTAAGGCGCCTGTGTGATTATAGTAATACGCATAATGTTGGTTCAAGCAACTGTTTTAAATAGTTATTAGAGTTGGGCGATCCCCGAGATTTTACAAAAACGTCGTGAACAGTTATTTAAAAAGAAGTCACTGATCTTTATTTTCCAGTTTTAAAAACTTTTGTATATATTCAAAACCAAAACAACGAAGCATATTTAGTTTTTATAAATGGGGTATGACAGTTGAAGTTTAAGCTACTTTGATTAAATTCTGAACTTATACTACCTTATTAAATAAATAAAATCGGATTGGCTGTTATGGAGATCTATTTATAAGCAAGAAAACATTAAAGTAAAACATTGACCACAGCAGGCTATACGACTACAAATTCCGCTAGCTACAAATGTCGGCCTGTAGTAGGGATGGACACTGTAAAAAAACATCGATGTATTTTTCGATGCGATGCATCACAAACATACATCGATGTTGCATCGATATTTCATAAAATACATCGATGTTTTTTATACATCGATTGTTTTTTTTTTTTTAATTTTTTATTATTATTATATCTTCGAAAAATCTTAAGTTTATTTTACATCTCCCAATACTTTTTTTCAATACTGTTTAGAAATAAAAGTTTACCAAGTTTTTCACCACTCAATCTGTTTCTTTGTGGAGTCATCACATGTGCAGCTTGTGAAAATAGTCTTTCAGACGGAAACGATGTTCCCAAAAAAAAGCGATCTTGTAAAGCTTGGGAAACTGCGATTTATAATCTTTCCAAATATCCAACGGATTTTCGTTCAGTCTTCCAACAGGAGTCCTCAAATAAACTGAAAGTTCATCAGATAATATATCTTCAGTCTTGTTCCTTTCCAATTTCAATGAACCATTTTATAATGGCTAGTCCATAATGAAAAAGTATCCTCTCTTTTATCGGATTTTTCTGAGTCAGATTCAATATCTTGATTTTGCAAAAGAATATCTTTTATTAATTCATTGATCTTTGATACAGCATTGGCAACGGCTATTGCATCATTAAAGTGCATTTTTTTGAATCGAGGGTCTAAAATGTTTGCTATAGCAAGAGGTGTCACATGTTCTATGTAACCCATTCTTTTTGACATCTCTTGCTTAACCAATTTTTGCACTTCCTTTGCCACAGGTTCTTCTGCAACAACTGAAGTAATATTGGAAATCATACAGCGGACTAAGGGTATAATTTTGCTAGTGGTGCAGTACTTATATCCAGAAATTTCTTTTGTAGCTGCGTTCAATGGACGTAAAATAGAGAGCACGGACGATGCGGTTGATATTTCTGAGCATTGGTGGGGCTTTTGCATATCGGAAAAGAATATCATTATCCGCATTTCTAAAAACCTTTGGACCATGTAGTATGTGCTATTCCAGCGCGTAGGAACGCTTTGTATTAGTTTTAATTCGCCAGAAATTGCTTTTCGCTACTCATCTGCAGCAACTACGCTCTGTTTAAACCACGTCACGATTGCTTTAATTTTACAAGCAATATTTTTCCACTCAGTGCATGTATTTGTGCCCTCAGCCACCAAATTCAAGGTGTGTGCAAAACATGGAATGTATTTCTTCCTACCAAACGCTATTTCTACCGCATTATCGGTAACAACGGCCGTTACTTTGTCTTTATTTATCTTCCATTCTTCACAAGTCCTTAAAAGCATTTCAGAAATATACTGTGACGTATGTCTTTCATCAAGTTCGTATATGCCAAGAGTGACTGAAAAAAGTTCAACGTCAATGCCAAAATGAACAGTCACGCCTAAAAAGCTCTTCATAATTAAGGTATCAGACCAAATATCTGTCGTTATAGTTAGGTCTTCTATTGCGGACAGCTTTGTTTGAAATGAATCTGAAATAATATCTAATAAACTGGACTTTATGGTTTTTTGACGTTTAATTGTTGGAATTACTTCGAAATCAGAATCCAAATTATTGACGAATTGAGAACTTCTTTAATTAGGCGTGGCTATCAAGCTGCTTGTTGGGAGTAAAGATGCCAGACCCGAACTTATTCGTCGCATATGAAAGTGTTGCCAATTGTTCGCATAATATTTACCACGTTTACATATACAAACTTGAGTCATGCCAACGCATATAGATATGTATACACGTTTATATATCAATATACACTTTCTGTATACAATTTGTCATTTCGATGCATCGAAAGAAAACATCGATGTTTTCGGATTGTTTAGGAGCAAAAAAACATCGGGTTATATCGATGTTTCGACACAATACATCGAGTGTTTTTAAAACATCGATGTTTTTTGTCCATCCCTAGCCTGTAGCCAGCTACTTAATTATTTTGAAAACTAATAATAATGTTAAAATCTTATCAGCTGTTGCATATTTCAGTAGTGCCACGTTAAAATTTTTACTTTTTAAAAGTTTGGGTTTTGTTTTAATGGAACAAGGCTTGTGGGTGGGCAGGCCTGCAAAGTTAAAAATATAATTGGATATATTCTGAAGTATAATGAACACAGCAACAAACTATTTATTAAATTGAAGCTTATAAAAATATGTTTCCAACGAATTGTCAACCTCATTTTGTTCAATTTATCGGAAATATCAAAAAATCATGAATATATTCTAAAATCAAAGACAATAAGCTTTCATTTCATGTATAATATTTTAGAGTAGGTAAAATATAAGAGAAATAAACGAGCATAAATATATGGGTGAACGGCTTTCTTTTGTGCTTCTGGTGCAGCCTTGGCCGAAAAACTATACTGTCAATTTTCTAACCAGAACCGAAGAATTTTTGAATGCTGAAACTATTAGAATGTTCGAAAAAATGCCCATAAATGAGACTTGAGCTGAATGGCATACATGATTCCAGACATATGACATAAATACGGATGGTTTTAAAAAATTACCTTAAAACGATTAACTTAATAATTTTAATTACTTTAAAAAGGTTAACCTTCCGATTGTACAAATTTTATATCCACATCGTGAAATTCACCAGATGCAGATCAAGACGGGGGAAAATATGATTGAATGCCTGGTTTGAAATTCCAAACGATACGATAGTCTAGAATATAACTCAAGTATATCTTTAAACAAATCTAGTAGCTTTCATGCGAATTTCCTAGAGCATTGTTGTATCGTTCGGAATAAAGAGACTGGCACTAAAATTTCCCTCTCAACAGCTGGACAGCATTTCACAAACACGTTTGCTCCATATGCACCTCACGCACCACTTACCGTGTTTTTATTTAAAGTCTTCGTAAAACAATTTATTTTTTTTTTTAAATTTTATTAGATATTTTTAAAATATTCAAAATTTACAAGACTTTACATGGGTTTGATTTAATTTTTTATTTCTTTGTGACAGTAATTAAAAAAAAATATTATGATTTATTTTTTTTTTGTAAATTACATCAAAAAATGCTTTTCGTTCTTTATTTTCCTTAAAGTTGTTTTTTATAATTTAAAATTTTATATTAAATTAGGTTGGATTTTTAATTTATTTGCCACAAATATATTCAATACTTTTGAAAAACTGTGCATTTTTCGTACATGAAACATATTTGACTTGAATTATTAAGTTTTGCTTTGTTGTAATAAAATTGTTGCAACTGTTATTTTTGTCTTAATTGAAGTTAAATAAATTTGTGAAAATTTGTTAGAGTTGGATTTTTTATTTCTGAAACAGTTTAAGTTTTTAATTTAATTAATTTATCTTAGTTTTTAAGTTTAAATTTTTTTTTGTCAAGATTATCATCAATTTCTGTTATAAATTCGTGTTAATGAATTTTTATTCCTTTTATTGCGATTTTAAGATTGAAATGTTATTTTTAAATTTGAACATTCAATATTTAGATTTCACAAAATTCGTTTTTTTTTTATGAGAAAATATTAAATTCAAACTAATATACTAAAACTTTAATAATGAGAATAATTTTATTACATTCATGTAGAATTGAAGTCTGTAACTAAACAGATTTTCAAAACAGGCATAAAATAAGCTACGAGTGGCGGTACGATCGAAATTACCCTGTCACTTAGAGCCGGCTGAATTTATGTGATATCCTGGCCGGCATAGACCTGCTACAGCAGAAAACTCTACAAAAAAGTCTAGTGGATATTTATCGGATGATATTGTTGGGCAATTCACTGCACCTTCTCTTAAAATACCCAAGTTCTCAAGTAGAGTTCTACCGTTCTCGACATAGCTCGTTCAATTGAGACATAATTAAAAAAATGTAATTGTAATTCTTCAAGAATTTCCAAAACAACATGCAATTTATTTTGATGCGTTATACATATTAACTGAATGGTGCCTGTTGTTTTTGTAAATGTGGTAAAGTTTCTTCCACCTTAATATAATCTACTACACACACAGCAAAAAGGACGACGACTAAACATCCTAGAAAACATGGAAATATATAAACATAAGACATTTGACGGACGCATCATAAACGAACAAACAAACTCCGATTCAGACGTTATATTCGAACCTCTAAAATTAATCTACAAGATACACAACAAAAATAACGGACAAGACACTCCAAACACAATAAAAACACATTACAAAAATAATAAACAAATTCATAATCCAATAATCATGGACTTCTTTCAACCCCAACAAAAAACACTATAAAGAATTAAAAACAAAGCCCGCACCACAAATTATGACGCAATAAAATAGTAATCACAATCGTCTAATCTATACAAAAACACCAGGTCCCAATTACAGGCAGCTACGTGGAGAAAAAAGAAAAAAAATTACCTATTCTGATGCAATACAAACCCATAAAACAGCCATCACTCACATCTACCAATCCGTACTAAACTTACAAGCGTTACCTGCTACCTGCTCACACCTTACAGATGCTCACACTTTACAGAGCTCACATGACAAATAGATACCTGACACACAATAAAAACACTAACGAATTGATGCAAACTTCTCAGAACGAAAAATGACACTGAAGATGGCACATAGCCGAAACCGGTTTGTCTCCAAACCAAACTTGACATGGGATGACGGAAATTCGTTCCAAAATTCTACATCAAAACACCCTGTCGGAATATCAAATCAAGAATCTTAATATAATCGTTCATTTGAATGAATTGAATTAAAAATAGGCCAAAGATTTTTGGTTAAAATAATAAAAGAGAAAGGTTCACAATGCGTTAATTTCTTTTCGAGATGTGTAATGGGTTCGGCAAGAAATTTCAGAAGCTTTCATATGATACCCATTTTTTCCCATTCCGACTTCAAATACCGCAAAATATAAATGCAAAGTTTGGGGGTCGTCCGCAACTCCGAAAGTAGGGGTTGCCGTCGATTGCTTTATCTCTTATTTTTAAAATAACACTTTTTATCCCGTAAACAATTCTTTTTCATTTTGGAAAAGCCAAAATTTTTAAAAATATTTAAAATTTCCCCCATAATACTTTAAAAGTTAAAAAAATTTTTTTGGAACATTTTCAAAATTGGAGTATTTGAACTGTGAAGTTAAAAAAACAATATTTTAAAAATTGCAAAAACTTTTTCGCCTTTGGCGACAGAGGCAACGCTGCCTTTATTTAAGTAATTTTATGTTGTATAACTATTTGTTATGTTAGTTTTTTGTCCACTTATTGTTGTCTAAATACTGGCAATTTGATAGCGGGGTCAGAGACAGATTTTTATAATTATCATATTTATTCCAATTATTATAACGTTGAAAAATATAAATAACTTCCTGAGCTAAGGAGTAGACTACAATGGTAGACAACATGACCTGGAGTTTGGAAATCGTCAGAATCTAATTTTATGGCGTTAACTCTCAAGTTAATCTTGGGACCCAGACAAAAGCGCTCATAAGATATCAGCAATTTCCATTTAAAACGCGAACGTAGCGTTTTCAAGGCCTCTCTAGACAGTTGACAGTAAACAGTAAACCAAAGCGTCCTGCAAACATGTTCCTCAACAAAAAAAAATACTTTTAAAACTGGTGAAAATTATTACTTAACACAGGCTCTTATTTTCATAAAAAATAAAAAAATTTTCGTAAATTACATAAAAGCTTTTAGGCCCGTGTTTGAAAATATTATTTAATTAATTTGAAAAAAATCTTATTAATAAAATATTTAAAAGAAAGAAGTTTTTAAACGATTTTATAAAAACAAGCAACATTGAGTCAGTTAAGGGGGTAGGTATAAAATTACAAAACATTCGAAACATATTGCAATCATATTAAATTTATATAAATTTTTAATCGTTATTTATTTTTTAAAATTTTTGTTTTAATTTAATAAATTAATAGGTTTCGTTTAACAACTACAATTAAATATACAAATTTGTTTATTTTATTTTGTTTTACATATTTGTTGTTTGTTTTATATGGGTTTCTTTTTTTTTTATTTAATAAGACCACATTTAGAGTGAATAAAAAATTGAATGGAAAAATTCTTTTTATAAATTTTCTATATCTTTTCTTAAATATTTGTTAATAATATGCACCAGATTGATAGTTACAAATGTACTCTTATAGAGCAGAACTTTAAAACGATGATTTGTTACGAAAATTTTAGGTTTTTTAATTAAAAATTAGGGTTTTTTTAAAGTTAATTTTATATACGTGAAGTTTTATACGTAAATGACTCTTTACAGTATTGCATGTTCAATTACTCGGTTACTTTGCTAAAAAATCGCCCCTTAATTCCGCAATAAAACATAAACCAATAAACCAGGGTTTTAGTTTAAAACTCTGTCTCATGAGAGATACAGGTTGGAAGAAAAACAATATTGCCACCGAACGATTGCAAATTTACGTTTTCTCCCAAACAAAATTTGAAAAACGTTCACGAAACGTTTTATCATTATTTCCAAAGGAATTTATGTTTATTAATTCATTTTTTCTTTTTTTTTTATAATTTCTTATATAAAAGTTCAGTTAATTAAATCTAATACTATGTTTTGACATGCATCTAAATTGCGCAATTATGCAATGTATGCAATTAAATGCTTAATACAGCTAAATTTTCCATACAAGAACTCAATAAATTAAGCAATTAGTACTTGCACTATACATGTTCGTTGTGCATATTCCCCATGCAAAAAAACCAAAATAAGGTAACTAGGAGTGGCCAAGGAAATTGACAGTTAATAACTTCAATAAAGTTTGTGTAGAAAATACGTTTCAAGTAATTATTTTTTTTAAATACAATCAGGAATAGTAAAATTATTAAGGACGAATTTCTCTTCAATTTTTAAAAATTCGATCGTGCAAGTTTTCACGATAAGAATAAACACATTTTCTGTCAAATGCTAATTGAATAAGCTAAATTTAATGTGTGTGTGAACATCAAATTAAAATTTAACTGCCTCAATTAAGATGCATGTCTGAACATAGTGTAAATCTTTTATGAGATTAATTTTGAAAGTTTACTTATTTCTAACACAACAAGCAACAGGATATTTAAGGCGTTTGGATTTCTATATTTGACTAATTTAACTATAGATTATAGTGGCACCAGAAATTCTAATTTAAATTTGTACTGATAACGTCCATCTGGAAAAAGAGCCCAATCGAGAGAATTGTAACTATTTTATTCACGATGGCCAGAAGATCGCTCGTAAACGTATGAAATAACTACGAAGAAGTATAAGCCGTAGGGTAATATTAGTTTAGAAAATTGCGACCAAGGCTGCAGTCACCTTTGCCTCATTTATTATTCAAAACTCCGTTAATTTATTATTATCCTTTATTGTTTAGGGCAGGAAGTTAGCGTACTTTGGGGCCTTTTCCAAAGACGATGTTCTAAAGTACTCAATCAGCCCTTCAGCATTCACTGGTTCACTGGGTAGCGACATTGATCTGTTGATACCTTAAGGGTTTAACAGTAGCTGCAGCCCTAATATGAAATGATAAATTACAGTAATCATGTTTTAAAATTGGTGGAACAAAATTCTGAATTTCGTATGATCTACAAGTTACAACGGGTGCTTGATTGTAACGGAAGAAAAGAAATTGTCCTCCGCGCCAGCCTAAGGAATGATCTCTATATTCGATCCCCCGTGCGGTCTTAAGTTCACCCAATCTAGCTAATCTTAAGGAAGGCAATCTTACTGGGCATGTAAAGATTAGGGAAGCAGTCTAGACCTCTACATATCTCGTTGTCTCAGAGAAGGTGAAAAGAGCACTAAACTTTTCCAGGCATTTTAAAGTGATCATCAGTAAGCACTGGGGCAATTAATGAGATATTATTAGAATAAGACCCATAGTTCTTGGACACGGATAGATGCTAGATGAAGGACGGCAGTGCTGGGGCGAGAAAGGTAGAGCCACATATCCGGATAAAAATTACAATGAAAAAAGGTTGAATTTTTCAGGCGGATGTCTACGCTTTGTGCTAGAGATTGTTAACGTAAGAGCACTCGCGATACCAAAATATGTAATCTCTGAGATAGCCAGGCCACTTTAAAATCATTAGTAAACTAATTGTTCTAATTAAATTTGGTTTGGGATTACTTTAAAGTTCTCACTACCCTAGCAGCGATAAGCTCAGTTACTCTAATGTTGGTACTAGGATATGAGGGGCATGAAGGGAATGCAATGATAGACTAGCTGGCTAAAAAGCACACTCTTCCTTCATATGTACAGAGCCCTCTGTGTGCTACACGATGAGGAGAAACTAGGTCTACTCGACTACTAGAGAGCCCACACAGGCATGAGGGAGTCGAAAAGATATTGACCCCGCAGGTAGAGGCCAATTTCAGCAGAAATTATTTTAAACTTCACATTGAAACTATTAAAAGGACACTACAGACTTAACTGTCATATGAAAAAATAGGTTGGGAAAAAAGTGATTGCTGCTGAATTTGCCAAGAATAACAGGAGAGATCAGAACATATTGCATGCGATTGCCCTGCAGTAAATAGACCGAGATTTAATTCCTTAGTCAGTATTATACCAGCTCAAGTTAAAATAAATCCTACAATGACTAGAAATTTATAAAAAAAAAGTCTGGAATTGTTTAAGCTGGCTATAGGGCGTGTTAAAAATTATTCTTCAAGAAATCATCATTTTAAAGTTCTGCCTCTAAGTTCAAAATTACAATTGCAATATGTAACTTTAAAAATCACACATTCAAGGTAAGATCTTTTAGAGGAAGTATAACTATATAATATACATGTTTGGTTTTATATTTCTATGTAAAGTATGTAAATATTGAAATACTTGTTGTTGCCTTTCAAAGAAAACCAATGAATTTCATTTGTGTGGCAGATAGTCGTAATATTCGTAAATAATGTTGCTGAGTTTTTGTTTTCTATTTGTCAAGTAGATAAAGTAAACATTTATTCACAGTTGGGAAAATCAAATGTTGACACAGATATTTATTATATTTTATATTCATTTATTTATATATTTTACACACTTTTTTATCAAAAACTCCAAGAAAAAATTTTTCTCTTCCTTTAAGAATTTTTATGTGAATTTAAAAAGAGAATTTTTAAAGAAATTCTTGATAAAAAGCATATATACGATTTGTCTAAAAGTGGTTGTTGTTGTCTTTTTCAATTCTAATAATATTTTATACATAAAAACTTTGTTTTCCTGTTGTTTCTATTATGAGTTTTCAAAGATTTCTTTTTGCAAGTGGTTTTTAAAATATTTTCGTTTTTGTTTTTAAATCTTATTTGGTTGTTATTCTTATTTGCTTGTGTTATCTGTGTGAGCTTCAGCTACTTATTTGTCCAAGTTTGGGTGTTTCTCAAGGTAAAATTGTTGTCTTAACATTTACATGGCTGTCGATTGTTGTTGTTGTTGGGTAATGACCTCCACCGTTGACTGGGCAATGGCCGCACAGGCTTTGGCAGCATTTTGTTGCGTCTTCTCATCGGTCGTTTTCAAGAAGTAGGTAATCAAGTCAATGGGCAAGGGAAAAACAATCGTTGAATTCTTTTCAGCGGATATTGTGCTTAAAGTCTTGTTAAAAATGAGTTTTGAGTTTTTATTAGAAATGCTAGATTTCTTCAATAAAGTCAATAAAACGAACCTGTAAATATCTTAATTGTAAAGCCGCTGGTGAATCACCAATAACTTCTGAAGCTTCCCTTAAGGCTTTTGAAGCTTTCTGTTCTCCCTCAGCAGCTATAACTTTAGCTCGGGCTTCCCTGGCTGCTTCCGCCTCAGCTGCCATGGCTCTCTGCAGCTGCACTGGCAAGCGCACATCTTTGCTATATATTAAATTTATAAATAAAAAATTCAATTTGGAATTAAAATGATTTAATTGTTTCTAAAAATACTAACATTTCTACACGTTCAACCTTAATACCCCAGGCATCCGTAGCTTCATCCAGTTGTAGCTGTTTAATTTTTTTTAAGGATTTTTTTTGTTCAAAAAATGTTTTGTGTAACAATTAACATACCATTTTTAAGACTTTAAGGTAAAATAATATGATTCTTACAATAAAAAGAAAATGAAATTCAATGGAAATGGCTTGTTCATGTTTTAAGGATAATCATGATAACTTTAACTTAACTTTTGCCATACATACATATTTATAGGCTTAAAAAATACATTTTCTCAAATACAATGGTTCTATTCACAAACGCCTTGTATTGTTGTATTATTGTAATACAATATTGTATTTTAGCTGTAATTAATCGACATAAAAACGGTGATAATACAACACAACTTCACTTGATATGTCTTTAAAATATTCGTTTGACACTACACCTGGGATTATCCTATTTGTATGATTAATTTGTGTTTAAATAAGATGAGTATTTTCAATATTTACTTATCTATATAGTCTTTTTTATGTTCGTAATTGTAGCCGATTTTGGAAAAATGCCATTATTATTTGCGGATGCGCAACATCAAGATTTTATTAAAATCGGTTCAGTATTTTGGAAGCTGTAAGGGTTTAAATTTGTTAATAACAATTGTGAAATGTAGAGCGGTTAAATTTTGCCAACAATGGCTGTTACCGCCTCTGTATGCGACCCTTAAGTTATCGATTAACTTCAATAATTTGATAATAAAGAAATACTGGATTTCATAAACTTTACCTGTGTTATTAATTTCATCAAGCCAACAGAAATTACTATTATTAGCGCCATTGCTAATACTTGCAATGTTATTTATAAAACTACAAAATATTCATGGAAATTCTTTTATTATTTTAATAATTATTTACCATTTTTTCTTTTGCTAATGTCACTCTTATACCATGAAGTAAATTCGTTAGTAATTAGAAGTTTCCACGCCTGATTAAATGTTGTGGTATTACTTGACGTCTATAATTTTTGTCATTAGCAATTTATTAATACCACAATGCAATTAAATTTACTGTACACAAACAAATAAACCAAATACACGATACAATAATACCAGGCGTTTGTGAATTTCATAAATATTTTCAAAGAATATTTGTAAATACTAAGAAATTTTATCATAGGTGAATACTGCATATATTTTTTAGGTTTTCAAATGAAACTTTTGATATAAATAATTTTCTATACTTTTTACTAAAAATCGACGGTAGAATTTTCGCCGGGGAAAGGATTGTTTGCGATCTTCAATTTGGGCCTCCGGTTTTAGTCGTTTTATTTTACACTTAAACTCTTCTTTAGTTTTAATATAAGCTTTTAAATTTAATGAATTGTATATTATAGCGGAATTGGATTTTTAGCAAAATTTCTAATATTTTAAAAAATTTAGAGTTTTCGGTGCAATCTCAGTCTTTAGGTAAATTTTGTCGATGAATTTGAAAATATGGTGAAGT
The DNA here is from genome assembly GCA_963932375.1 of Phania funesta. Classification (NCBI taxonomy): domain Eukaryota; kingdom Metazoa; phylum Arthropoda; class Insecta; order Diptera; family Tachinidae; genus Phania; species Phania funesta. Next base: position 69,317,267 of record OZ010656.1, on the reverse strand, counting down.
TGGTTTTTTTGTTACTTGTTTGTAAAAACTAGTTTTGAATTTTTCGAATTTTTTTGAAAAATTTTGTTATTTTGGTAATTTACAAGTTTCCACATTTTGGTGAATTCCCAAGTTAAGGTCAAATGTCGTTTTTTTTATCTCTAAATTAAATTAAGTTTTTTTCCTTAAATTTATAATTTATTTGATATTTAAAATATTTGGTAAATTTTACATTTTCTTTATTAATTTTTTATTTTTGATTGAATTTTCCATTTCTTTAACATAGAAATTTTCGGATGTTTGTTAAAATTACCAAAAAAAATTGGTGATATTTAAATTTTTTTTGGGAAGTTTCAGAACTTGGTGACCTTGCTTTTTTGGTGTTTTTTTTAAATAAAATTTCGGATTATTATTAAATTTATATTCGTTGGCTACTTAAGTTCTTTTTATTCCAGTTTGATGATTTTATAGCGAATTGTCGAAATTGTAGTGAATTGAAAATTATTTTTTTTATTTTTGTATTTTACAAGTTTGAACTGCAGTTTGGTTTTAAGTAAAATTTATAATTTTTATAGTTCTTATTTTAAACTCTTTGGTGAATTGTTTAAATTTTTTTTGTGATACCCCCATTTGTAGTGAAATTTGCTTTTTTCTGGTATATTTTTTTAAAATCGATTTTAATAAAATGTCTGGTGAAATGAATGTTTTGTTGTTGATTTCAAAATTTTTTGGCGAAATATAATTTTTTGAGGTTAAGTTTAAAAATTTGATGTGTTGTGGTTTTTTTTCGAAAAATTTTTTTATTGAGTTTTCGGCAATTAAAATTTGTTTACTCCAGTTTTTCGATTTTATGGTGAATTTAAAATTTAAAAAAAATTTCGAATTTCTTGCAATTTTTTTTTGAAAAAATCTCGGTTTTCAGAAGAATTGAATTTGGATTGTTAGTTTTTTTGTTTAAATTTTTTAATTTGGTATTAGATTTAGTTCGGTTAGTTGATTCGGGCCTTGACTGATAACTTGTAGCCCATAAAATGGCTTGTACATAAACGTTTTCCCGTGAGAGGGAAAATACAAAAAAAAAAAAAACCCAGAAAAGGTTCCCATAACTTGGAAACTTGTGTACAGATGTTGCTGCTTTCAAATATCGAAAATTCGATACGCCGGTCACAACTCGAGCGGAGGTAATTTGTCAGCTTCTCCGAAATGTCGGACGAGGGACCAAAGAAACGTTATTCTTTCATAAGGAGCAGCAACTGGTTTGGAGTTAGCACCACATCGGCCCATTTATAGTGACCACTTAACCCCCCTTTATTCTTTACTATTCAACTCTCCTTTATCTCACACTATCTTTCTTCCCGATTTTAATATAATTAACCATTTATGCTAATTTTGGAACAAAAAAAAAAAGAGAACCGCATAGAGTAACAAACCAGATGTAAAGAAGTCACAATGCAGGAATAAGCTAAAATTTTCTCATATGACTACTGTAAGTGACGAAAGATGAATTACTAGTGCTGTTTTAATTTTCGATCAAGTTAATCTGAGTTATGTTTTTTTTATAATTTAAATAAATACATTACATAGCCGTTGACAAGTCTTAAATTTTGTACTTGGATAAATTATAAATATAAATAAAATAAGTTTTTATTGTTTTATTCCGAACTACAAATATTATTAATTATCAAGTAATTTTAATTCTTTAGGCATGAGTTCGTTTTTCTTTCTATTCAGAAAGAGAATTATTTATTTAATATGGATAACCTTTGAAAACAGTAAAAGTTTTAATTTTATTAGACATCTAGCTGAATGGAATGCATTTTCTATGTCGCTACATACGTTATCAACATTCTTCGTGTCTTATCTACAAATTGTGTGTCTAAAGAACTTCTAATTATACCAACATTTAAGACAAATGGAATACAAGAATTAACTATTTCTCAATTTTTGAAATTTCCATATTATAGTCTTTCTTCCTTGGTTGAGAATGAAGTTTTACAACACTCTAACTTTTTCTGTTATTGCCTAAAGAATTAAAATTACTTGATAATTAATAATATTTGTAGTTCGGAATAAAACAATAAAAACTTACTAATCGCTGGGCACGGCGAGAAGTTTATATACATAATAATATATAGATGTTTCCTTCATCATAATTAATTGGATACTAAAATAGATCGAGGATGAAACTGGAAAAAAATACATACAATGCTTTCATTGCCAACCAATGGTTGGCTAAAAGCAAAAATTGCATATGGTAACCTAGATTTCAATAACAGAAAAAGTTAGAGTGTTGTAAAACTTCATTCTCAACCAAGGAAAAAAGACTATAATATGGAAAATTCAAAAATTGAGAAATAGTTCATTCTCGTATTCCATTTGTCTTAAATGTTGGTATAAATAAAAGTTCTTTAGACACACAATTTGTAGATAAGACACGAAGAATGTTGATAACGTGTGTAGCGACATAGAAAATGCATTCCATTCAGCTAGATGTCTAAAAAAATTAAAACTTTTACTGTTTTCAAAGGTTATCCATATTAAATAAATAATTCTCTTTCTGAGAGCGCACTGGAGAAAGAAAAACGAACTCTTGCCTAAAGAATTAAAATTACTTGATAATTTATAAATAAAATAAATTATGAATAAAAATCCACCAATTTAATTTTTTTTTTAAAACCGGTTAACCAGTTTTTAATGATTTTAGAAACCATAAATATGTTTTTAAAATTTCAAATATTCGAGCTATTTAGAAACCGATTTTGGGAAATACCGAATAACTGATCAGTCTACCGCTAACCTAGCTAGCTATCCTAATACGTAAAACACTAGAAAATATTGCAGACCTTGGGAATGTATTATTCGGTCAAGTAATGGAACGAGGAACATCTGTTTATCTCCTACCGAAAATAAGTTTTTATTGATGGGCTAAGCAACATTAATGTATTTTATCTGATTAGCAATGAGAAGCTCTTGGGAACATTTCATTGGCGGATTGAACGTATTTTACTTCTCAGAACTGAAAACGTGTGTGTACCATCGCAGTTTTGTAATTTTACAGAGCGCACTGGAGAAAATGTTCTGTCTACTGTCTACTATGGATTCCTATCATGTTCAGTTTTTACATAAAGTGTTTCAAACAATGGCAGCAATTGAGTCATTAACACAAATACAAATTCCTTCACCCTATAGTTTCTACATAAACATTCTATTGACTCAATAAAAAATTAATTTAAGTTAAAAAAAGTTTCATTAATTAAATCAATAGCTCTCAAATGCGCAAAAATATTGCTGTAATGCACTAATTCACATAAATACTATACGAAAGATTTTAATATCACTTAATCTCATCTCACAGCTAATTTCAATTGCGAGCTTAGCTCTTTTATATTCGACTTGCATTATGTACAAAACTTTTCAACTGAAGTGTGAGCGTTTCTAAGCCAATGACTGTTAAGCGAACTTATTTGTTTGGTACTGAATGAACACGCGTACAAATATTTATCTAAAAAAGTAAAATTGTACAGATTTAAATGCAAGTAAAATAAAAAAAAAATAAATAAACATTTGAAATTCCTTTTCACATGTGTAATGTTCTGTTTTCCATATTCTTTTGTTTATTAACTGACAAGTTGCAGGCGAATTGCAAACAGTAAATACTGAACTTAAACGCTTCAACATCCAACGATATATTGGAGCACACATATGAAGGCAAATACATAGTTAAACTTTCATCTTTTGTTAACAAAACAAAATATTACCAGCGGCATATAAATATGTACGTATGTATGTACGAGTATGTTAATCTATAAGGATGACAGGGTGGTGTTTGGTGTGGGTTTACATAAAACTTGTGCCTAAATAAAAGAACACGTTAGTGAAGAGAAAGTGCTCCTATTTATTGGTATATATATATTTTTATGTGTGCGTGTGTGTGTGAGTATTTTTTTTTTGCTTACCTGCATTGAACCAGATATAGATACACGTTCACTGAGTATCTCATGCAAATGCCGAGTTCCCATTGTGTTTCGTAGAGTAGTCTGTGCCAATAATCGTGTCGAGTGGTGAGCATTCTCCACGTTCGCTATAGAAACTGTCGCATTCGAAACGCGATAGTAAACAACTGCATCCACTGAGACTGTGACACTATCCTTTGTTAAAACCTACAACAAGTGCAGTGGATAACGATAGTTTTTCTTTTTCATATTTGATTTATATATTTCTGGATTTTTATTCTTTATTTTTATGGTTTCAATTTCGTTTACTCATTCAATATAAAATAAGATTTTATAAATAAAATAAATTTTTTGGGTTTGATATGTACATATGTGTGTATGGGGCGTTTCATATTAATAAGAGAGAATTCGTTTCGCTGCGTTATCTTTGTAAAGGTGATAATAGCCGTATTCAGTGTTAAATGTATATGGTCTTGCAAAAGTGCAAATACAAAATATCATCATAGCTTTTACATGAAATCCAACAACAAAATACACAATATTTCTGTTGAATTTCACAAACAAGCTATGATATCTTGCACTGGCACTTTTGCAAGACCATTTGTACCAAACACCATCAATACCATCAATATTTTCATATTAAACAACTTTACTAGAATATTTGTTTGCATTAATTTTTTTAGAGCTTTATTGAAAACATATTGTTCTTAAATATTTTCATTATTTCTCCAGATAATGTACATATGTATGTATGTTTTCAGAATTTATGTAAACAATTTGTATCTAAACAAACCCTATTTTGGTCTTCGATTGTAACGGAATTTATTTTGAGAAGTGTGCTTTTCTTTTTTTCACGAACACTAAATTTGTTGTATTCAACTGGATTTTGTAGCAAATATTCTACGTAGGCAAGAAGTCTACTTTAATTGATACCCTGTATAATTACACTTAAGACAAACTTGATTTTTGGCAACAAAAACTTATTCCATTGGCTTACAGGCATTTTCAAACCAAAAAAGTTATTGCTAAATATAATAAATAATTCTCAAATGTAAAATTATCTGCAAAACTGATTTTAATCAGAGAAGATTACAAACGCTAAAGTCCAGTATTCAGATACTGTCGAAAACTACAACTTTAATCTTCATAAATTTTAAAAGATAACTATTCTAAAGCCAACCATGCCTGTAAAAATAATTTTGGTGTATACAATCAATTCTCAACTTCTGTAAATCCACTTATTTTCTATAATAAGAAATCAGGACGTGGCGCAATTACCATTAAATTTTTCCAACTTAGGCTTTAATATTTAGAACCGCAAAGATTATAATAAAACATAATAGTTACGCTTTAAATATTAAAAAAAAAAATTGTTTTATTTAAAATTTTCTTCAAAATCGACCCATAGTGATGGAAGTATCCAAGGAATAGTTATGATCTTTCTAGCAACATGAAGCTTTAAAATCTCTTTGCTTTAAGAATAAAAACAAATAATCAATATTTAGGCACAGTGCAAATAATAATGTATCATATTTTCTCTTCTATACTCGAATTATATTTATGACCACAAAAGCTTTTTTAGGATTTTACTCTTAATAATGTTCCTAGTGACGCCAGTTTAAAAAATTCAAGTTTTTATTCGTTTAAAAAATTATTGTTTGCTTGGAATATAATTACAGTCGATTCTCGATAATTTTAAATTCAAGGGACCAGAGAAAAAATTCGAATAATCGAGGGTTCAAATTAACAAGATATATTTTAATAAAATATACTTAAAATTACTGGGTGTAAATAATAGCGTCTCAGGACGGCAAGTTACCGAGGGATCAAATGACTTGGTTTTTCCAATTTATCGAATGTTTTTGAAGGGACATGGAAAACAGTTTAAATTATCGTGAGTTTAAAATTAATTTTAAATTATCGATAGCCGACTGTACCTATTTGCAAATGATAAATAAATCGGTTATTTTTTCCGATTAACCGAAAACTTCCTTTCTTTTGTATATGTTGGACTTTGTCATAACGCGACATGTGGAATAATTGGAGTCAGACTAACTAGAACTATACAAATTTCTCTAATAGCAACTTGTTTTAGAGAAAACCAGAAAAGAATGCAGTCAAAAATTCTGAACTATCGTCTGGATTTGCACAGTTTTGTTTTCTTTTATTAATAAAATCTTAAGGCAATCTGAAAAAAATTAGTTTTCTTTTAACTTTAACATTAAATTTATTTATTGTTAATCGAATAATTATATACTGATCGACTAATAAAATAATTATATACTAATCAATTAATCGAATAATTAAATACTAATTGATTAACAAAATATATGAAATTTAATCGAATAATTATATATTAATCGATTAAACTGATTATAACGACTAATTTCTTGCTTGTTTCACCATACCAAACAGTAAATGTATTAATTGAATATGCGGGACCGTATACTTATTGAACAAGTAATAATTATACGCACAGTCGATCTAATTTAGTTTTAAAATAGCCGGTATCAAGATTTTTAGATCTAATTGCGGAAGTGCAAAAAATGATAAAAAAATTTCTCAGAAATAGATTCTAATAGTTTTTTAATCTTGGTCTAATTAAGTCCACTGCGCCAAAAGTAAACTAGTTAATTAGATAAGAATTGCAAATATAAAATTTTATTTCGTGCGTAACAGCTGAACAAGATTAAAATATATATTCCAACTATTATTAAAATCAAAAGAAGAAAAATTAAGCTAGAGATTCATAATAATCATTAAATTACTTAATGGCACCTAAATAACTAAAGACCTAGACAATAATATTTCTTTTAATTTAAGTAATTTGAAAAATTCTCTTAAGAATATGAAACTTCACATACATGTATACACACACAAAAACACATTTACCTTTGTACACACATAAATATTTTATTAGGCAAAAAGCATAAAAATATCTTTCAGATACACTTCCACTTGTATTGTAGATATTGAGCTGCAGGCTTTTTTACGAGTATTTTACGAATGAGCAGATACAAACAGTTTTTTCTGCTTTTGAACTAACAGATTTATTTGCTTCTCTGCCCAGCTGCATCTGGCAACAGGAATAACAATCGTAATTACTTGTTGGTCATATAAAATTTCAATGAGATTTTGTTATTTTTCGCGAATTTTTAGGCTGGCAAAAGGCTTAAAATTTTTCTTTATATATTTAAATTAGTTTTTTTTGCTACTGCCGATGCCAATATGTCGTCTTGTTGGGGTTTAGTTTAGCCCTTCTGAGTCTATTAAATTTTTAAAAAGGAGGAGCTTTGGGTTGGATGTTTTATAATTTTTTAATTACACAGATACATATTCATACATGTATGTTCTCTTAAACAAGCAAACTCCTTTACTTGCAGTGATTTTTTTTATTTACAAAAGTAGTTTCCTGCTTTTTGAGATATTTTTGTTGGTTCTTATTTTTCACATTATTTATTATATAAATCTGTACAAAGTTCATATGATCGGATTTCTCACGCAACTGCATAAAACTAAAATAAACATGTTTTGGTAATCTTTGGGGTGATTTCGACCAACTGCGCTATAGCGATACGTGGAGCAACCTCATGAGTTTTAAAGTTATAGTGTACGCATATTATTTACAATCTTTGAAATTGAATGTTTGTTGTCAATACATTTAATGGAATTTAAAAGTAGCTAAAATTGACTTCATTTGCAGTCTAACATTAGTTTGGTAACGCACAATGGCTTGCAAGCCTAATATGTGATTGCATTTATTTCTACTCTAGCTTTAATGGTGTTATTATGACATTTATTTCTTTAATTGAGGATGTAATTTTTGCTTTGATAGTTGTTTTGTGAAATTCACGATTTTTTAATACTAATTGTAAAAGCAATTTTTTTTATAGCCACCTCTTTTAAAAGTTACTTTTTTTAAAAGGTCTTTTGTCCAAAGTATTTATTAAACGGCATTTTAAATATATATTAAACTTAAAAGGTACTTTTGAGACGGCACTTTTTAAAAGGTACTCTTTGAAAAGAAGTTTTCAAAAAAGCACTTGTTGATAATGCATAAGGTAGATTATTAAAAGTGTTTTCTTACTACCTTTTGAAAGGGTATGAGTACCTTATGATTTACTTTTAGTTGTAGTTGTTTTTCAAAGGCAGTTAGTTGAAAAGTACAAACAAGTTATTTACTGTAAACATTTTTATTTGGAAATCAATTATTTTAAACGGTACTTTTTTTAAAGGTACTTTTTTAAAAGATACTATTTTATAAGGTACCTTCAAATTTTGCTTTCATCAAGGTCCTTCTTCTATTTAAGAAGCGACCTTCTAAAAGATTACCTTCTAAAAGGTACTTTTTCTAATTGATGTTTTTTTAACACAGTTAAAAAGTGCAGTTGTTTTGATTTTAACCGGTACTTTTTCAAAGGTTCTATTATATATGGCTCTCTTTTAATTTTTCTGAAAAACACTTTTTTAGTGATAGATTTGAAAGCTAACTTTTTTAAATGGAACCTTTGTTAAGAGTATTTCCTAAAATGTATTTGACATATTAATATATGAATTTTAAAGTTACTTTATTGAGAGGTACTTTCGAGAAGATACTTTTTTAGAAAGCACAACATGTACCATGTTGATAAGGCATTTTTAAAGGTTCTTTAATAAATGTTACTTATTAACCGGTGGTACCTTGGAAAGGTACTTTTAGTAAGTGTTCAAAAGTCCAAATTAGCTATTTAGTGTGAATATTTTTATTTGGAAGTTACAATTTTAAACGGTACTTTTTCTCAAGGTACCTTATTTAAATGACACTATTTTATAAGGACCCTTTTATATATTTCTTTCTTCAAGGACCTTTTAATATATATTTTTTTATATCTAAGACTCGGCCATTTGAAAGAATATGAGTACTTTTCTAAAAGGTACTTTTATGAATTGTGGTCTTTCAAAGGTAGTTACTTGAAACGTACAAAGTATCTATGTATAGCAAAACTTTTTATTTGGAGGGGACGATTTTAAACAGTACTTTTTTAAGGTACTTTATTTAAAAAGTACTTTTTCTCCCTAAAATTAATTTGCATGAAAGCCTATTTTTCTAAACAATTTTCGGTAAAAGTTTCTAAATGAGGTAGGCAATTTTTCCCAAATGTACTCTTTTCAAATAGAACGTTTTTTAGCGAGACATTTTCAAACGCAGTAAAATTATTAAATTTTCCTTAGTTCCTCTAATCTTACAGCGTAGTATAACTTTAAAACCCATGAGCAATTCTAGAGTTTTCTAAAGAATTTTTACAGTTTCCACAGTTTTCCGAAATCATCCATACATTGGTCTGAGATATGAGAGTTTGCAGTTTTTACATGAAATTTTAGTTCGCTACTCCTTTTAACGCATATTACAGCAGTTTTTACACACACATTCAAAATATATTTATATATGTACAATTCATATCTTTAGTTTCTTAAGGGGGGAAAATTGTTTTCTTTTAAATTAATATTACATTGTTAGCAGTTAGAAAAAATAAAACAGCCTAAACCACGCAAAACACAGACTGAAGAACTCGACATGTAATTTTGTTGACTGTAAAAATTACATCAAACCAGTTTGCATGTTCTGAGGATTTTCGTTAGTTGTCTTATAGTTTCTTGGTTTGCTAGATTCTGATGATTTTGTATTTTGTAGATTTAATTGTTGTATTCGTAAACTGTAGTATTTATTTAATAAATAGTTTATAAAAAAAAATTGTCTAAATTTTAAAATAAATTTTGTTTGTTCATTTTTTCTTTACAGAGAAGTAAATAATTCCAGTAAAATTTGCCAGCAAGGATTTATCTTTATTTAATTTTCAAATAAACTCCAATAGTGCAGTTGATTAATTTTGATAAATATTTTACTGAAATTGTTAAAATATTTTTTGTTTGTAAAAGATTAATTTTAGTAGTTGAAAGACAAGTAAAAGAGGTAGTACAGGCTTGTGTTATTATGCGGTTTAAGTGTTTAAACATTTATCTAATACATATTTACAACAACATTAGTGCTCAGAAATTGTGTTTGAAGTACGAACAAGAGAAGGAAAATTCATGCTTTTTATTAAAAATTAACTTGTTTATTACGAGTGAAAGGTTATGTGCAAGTATCATATGTGATTTTATAAAATACGAGTAAGTCTCTAATTGAGTAACACATACAAACATTATATAAATTTATATAAAACTACAAAAATTTAATAGTGTTAAGATTTTAAACTAAGTAACTCTAGTAATCGTTTGTCCGTTTTAATTATAAAAAGAATGAAATTGTTGGAAAAGAAAAAAAAATAATGATGTACTCGACAGACTTTTTTCTTATAGCTAAAATTTGGCATAAATTTTGTTTGATATGAATACACATATATATGAACATATGAATATTTCTAATGGTTCTTCTGTGGCAAATTTGATTCGTAATCGGGTGCTTGGTGATACAATATCTTATGAATGTAGCGGAGGAGATACAAATTTCCATTTACACAATTATTCCCCTATGACAGGTTCAGACGGCTTCAAGTTCACGTCGAACAGGTGGCACGAAATTTTGTTTGAATTGTCGACTTGGTAGCATTGTAAGGACACGTTTCCGATGGTAGTCGTTTATATTTGAGTATCTAGTCTCTCTCTCCCAATTTTTTAAAGAAAATACTCGATATACACGTTATAAACCCTACAGCTTTATTTACACGGCAGCGAGTAGCGCCGTCGGTTCGAGGTATCGCGGTACGGTTAAAGCAGTGATGAAGAATTGTCTTCTATTTTTCAACCTTCTCTAGTTATCATGAACACCACTATGGAGAAAAAACGGCTCACGAATTGTAACTTCGGTAGCTGGCGACATAGCAGAACCAGGTAGAAGTGTAACCTCTGGTTGGAACTACTACTCTCTCTGGAGTATAATACTATGGAGAGAAACCTACTCACTAAGTCTAAGCTCAGGAGTGGGGGAAACAACAGAGCCAAAGTAGAAGTCCAAATTCTTCTGTTACTCTCCACGGAGTAATATGCTTTCCGCGTAGTCTCAGACCGTGCACGTACCTGTTGGAGATACAGAGGAGCCAAAAGAAGTCTAACTAGTCTCACAGCAGTTGTTTTGAACCTTGCTTGTAAGATATGCACTTGGGGAGGTCTCATCTGCGCATTAAACGTTTGTCTTATAGCTTTGACTGCACCCAACTGACTGATCATTTGATTACTGATGTCGCGCTTATTATACCCGCTGGCAAATGGACACTCACATTCATGTGCATAGGTTGTTCTTTTCTCCAAATGAAGAGATATTATTATGGGTAGTTATCTCACTCCATTATTTTACGGCTTTTGACAAACAAATGGCGTTTATCCTTTAATTTCAAAATTCATTTAGCACCTATACTATAAATGTAAAATCCACTGTAGCATATCAAACAAATATGTACACTCTTAATTTGTTTAAAACTAGAATATTTTGATTTAGTATAATATACTTTGTTGAGACAAAAACGAGCCTCGCGACTTTTGTCGCCACTGCATGGCTAAAGTTTGCAGATGATTCTCCAGTTAGACTGATATTACTTCAATTTTCTTTGTTTTAAATCATACTCGTGTAAATTTTTTTTAGTTCTGGATCGTATCGAAAATTGACGATAATATTGAAAAGCTTGTTCACATCGAACATCTACAAAAACACTGAAGGTTTAAATGAAATACCTCTGCTGCGAATTTATTCCATATAAAAATGTTACAAATTTATTAAGAACTCGGCGGTGCACTGGCTGATAAAAGAAAATCGGGAAGAATCTTAAACTGTTTTCAGTTAAGTAGAATATATAAAAATATATAAGTGGGCTACAACTGAAATTGCATCAATATTCCAGTTTTATAATAATTGTCTTTATATCCTACTGCTATCGATAAGAAACTTTACCCTCTCCTGGACGTAGCTAGGAATTAGCCATTGATGCACCTTCCCATGCATAAGAGTTTTATTAATTTTTTTTTGGTCAGATGTAGTTGGTCAAATAATACAAAGATCGAGAGAAGCAAGATATTTCTTATATCCTTGCAAAAAAAATATGATTTTTTTGATCCTTAAAAAACTTCGCACTGGATTTTCATGCCATGAACAAAAAGAGTTTAAATTTTTTTAATGCTCATACTGTCTGTAGCTACAAATAAAACAACATAAGCACTAAATGCGTTTCAGCAAGCATAACCCGATTGAGAGAGTATTAAGCTTAAAACTAATATTTTTCCCATGGCTGTCATCTGCAACTACTTGGCTGGGATTAGAAGCTTGATGCAAACTGACATTTCTAAAAATAAGAAATATGCCGTTTCAGCCTAAAACTTAGTTTTTTTTTAATTTGATTATTTATTTATTATTAAATAATTAATTGAATCAATTAAAAACTTAATTATAGTTCAATCTCAAACAAAATTTGGAGTAAATATTATTTTACTGTCTGAATTTAAGGTTTAAGTGCGTTTTAGTAACCGTTCCTCTTATGTAAAAGGTGGCATTTTCAATTTAAACACTAAAATCTGTTTTGTTAAAAAAAAACTTTATCAAATGGTATTACATGAAGATCTTCTTATTGAATTGCAGAAATTTTAATATTAAGGTTATAACGAATACTACAATAAAATGCTCTTCAGGCCGTTTCGGTCTAGGAAACTAGTATTTATCTCAATCTATTTGAAATCTAATCTTGAAACTTAACATTTAGTTTCATACATTCCAAAACATATGGTCTATTTTTAACATATGCAATTTAATTTTTGCTATGGTGGCCTTCAAAACCTTTCAGTTCATTTAAAGTATAGTAATAAAAATCTATGTAAATTTCATTTTAAAAAAGTTTAGTCATTTCACGTGAAATTGCACAACATAAATGTTCGTGTTTTGCAGCATTGACGACAAATTAATTTTTGTAAAAAAAATTTTCAAACTAAAAACTAATATAAATTACAGCATATATTTGGAAAGTTTTTATTATCTAGCAGTATTACAGAATATGGAAATGGTAATAATAATAATAATAATAATAACAGTGATGTACAATATTGGCTTCTTATTTTAATTCACATAAGGTTTTATTCTGAAGGAAATGATCTTCATTGATCAGTTTTCTTTTGCTCTCAATAATAGAATTTTAAAAATTGGCCAAATTGAGCCAAAATAAATAAAAGTGCATGAAATCGTATAACAAATAAAATATTTTTTGTTAATACAATTGAACCGTCGCGACGGTTCGTGCAGATATTGCTACTTTGCTACACAGTATTCTAATGTTATGAATTTCATATAAATTAACACTGACATTAACCTGTCTGATTACCAGACACAACCTGAAAATTAAGAAGAGACTAAACTGAGTTTTCTAAATTTTATGTTAAACATTGAATTTCCGTTAACTATTTTTTTTCGAATTTTCTAAAATTCCAAACACATTCCAAACACATGGAAATTCCACAAATATCGCGCGAGTTTGAACATTTTCTATTGTTTGGCCCGAAATTTCTCCGATGTCGTTCATACATATCACAAAATCCTTTAGAATTTCCAAAATAAATTCAATCAGAATTCTTATACCGACAAGTCTGAAGCATTTTAGGAAGGTTTTTAGAAAAAAAGTTACGCTTTCATGCGAACAATGACCCACAACCTTTGTTAAAATAATTTTTTATAAAACAATCTTTCAACATCCAGGAAGTTCGTTGGGATGATTGCCATATTTTTTATATGAGTAGCTTTTTTATTTTGAATTCTAAAGTTAGTTGGACCGATAAGTAAAACTATAACGAGGATCTTAAATAAAAAGTACCAATGATAATTGGAGGTATATTGCCATCTTTTCGTACAGATAAGCGTCTTTGAAATCCATATGAAAAATTGTTTAAACGTTATCAATACTCTCTTCAAAGGTTTAAAGAAAATCAAAGCCACTGCTTTGAGCTGAGTAATATGTTACTCTTAAATTTCAATTAAGGCTTTAAAAAAATTCAATAAAATATTTAATAAACGAATTCAGATTTGGTTCATCAACCGAGTTAGAGTTAGGATTTCGGAACATTAGCTAAGGAGATGTGCATTGCATGCACAAATATTGCTACTGAAAAATATGCCTCTCCAGGCTAAACCCGAACCTGGCTGTTGAAAAAAAGCCTTTTGTTTTTCGCAGCTATCTGAAATAATAATATTTAAAAGAATTCTTATCCTTTTGGACATAGCTCTTAAGTAATACTTAGTAATCGTAATGATTGGTAATTAGATTACTTTCAGTTAAAAAATAATGGATTAAAATTGAGTTCAAATATAGGTTAAAGCTTAAATAATTGATTAAATTACATTTTTTTCCAGTTTTGCATGTTTACTAATTGATAAAGAATTACCTGTAATCTAAAAAGAATCACGATTACTTGAAATTACTATAAAGTAAAAAATAAAACGCCTACAAACTTTCCAAAATGACTTATTTATTACTTTCAAAATGTTTTATTTGTTAAAACTATACAAAAAGGAATTAATTGAATAAGAAAATAAACATAGAGTTCAGGATTTTTTTTTTAATTTTGTAAAAATATACTTTAATTCATACCAACTAAACGAAAGCCGGTATAAAAATTTCTGAAATTTAGGAAAATATTTTATATAAAAATTTACAAATTTATTTATTAAATGTAATGCGTGAGTAAAACATACTTTGAAAATGAAAAGAAAGCAGAAGCAATCTTTCCAAGTAGGTGAATTATTTCTTTGATTATTTCTGATTCTTTTTGAATATTTGATTATAATTTCCAGTGACCTTTTTACCTGCTTACTTCTAGATTATTTGTAATCGTAATCAATTAGAGTAAACCAAAATGTCTTATCAGCGAATTAAAATATCATTATACATTCTTTTTAAAATGTAATCGAATTTACTTGATTAGTAATCGTAATAGTAATTGAGCAGCTGTGCTTTTGCTTAGTTTTGTGCCTGAGGAATTGATTTTACGGGAACTTTCTAAAGCAAAGCAAAAAGAAGAAATTACGGGAATTTCAAAATAGATTGCAAAAATTGCGGTTATTATTTTAAAACTCAACAGAATTTTACATCAAAAGATTTTACTCCCGGTGTTGCGAATATATGGATGGCTGGCTGTCTGAAGATTCTAAAGAGTCTATCTGTCATGGGGTTTTTTTTAAATGACTGATTCGATGTACTAATGATTGCTAAAATAGTTCCTTAAATACTGAATATTTTCAATTAAAAATATATAATTTTTTTTTTGTGCAAAAGGTTGTGCATCACTGTTATTAAATGGCAGTGTACCCATAACAAAATAAAACTATTTACATATTTTTGTTATTAAAAGGGTTACATGTGGAAAAGTATCTAAAAAATATTTTTTTTTCAAAATAACACACATGCAAAATCCACAGATACATATAGAGGGAAATAGGAAATAATGGGAAATGTGTGTAGAGCTGTTTAGTTTTTAGTTTCCTTTAAAATGTGTTTTTAGTAAATTTAGACAATTTGTAATTTACTTTTATTTCTAAAGACTAATTTCCAAAAAATAGAATATAACTATAAAAACACACATATACATACATACAACAATAAAAACCAAAAGTTACACAGAGTAGAGAAAATTAAAGATTCATACTTATTTTCATTTTATACATAAATATGTATTAAACTTTAAGTTTAAATAAGTTTAAATGTAGTATTTAGTGAACTAAAAAACAGCATAAGTTTTATTTCATTGTTTTACCTCTTGTGGTGGTACATCGTAAGTTCGAGTACGTAAATCAACACGAGCGTATGAATCGATGCAGGGTAAAATGAAGAAAATACCTGAAGTGTTGTTGGGAAAATTATATTTCAATTGTTTGTTTATTTTCAAAAGTTTGTTGTTTTGTTGTTGTTGTTTGTGTAAAAATTATTAAATAACAATGAAAATTCAAGTATTATTATTTTTTTAAAGGAAAAGAACGTAATTAGATTTGAATATTTACCAGGACCCTTCGCGCCGCCTTGCATTAAACGACCCAATCTAAATATAACAGCTCTCTCATATTCTTGTACCACCTTTAAAAAGAAAAAGGAAATTGAGGTTACAAAATACTTTTACAACACTCAAACAAATTAGTTGTTAATTAGAAACATTGTAGTGACCTTCAGTACACAGGGTGTTTAGTATTTTAAGTGCCATATTTTGAAATACTACTAAAGCAAAACTTAAAAATGGAAATACGTTGACGATATATTACTGGCATTGAAATTTGTACTAAAGATGGATGAAAGATTTATAAAATGATAAGAAATGTACTTACGTAGACGTGCAAGTGGACCTTGATTTTCTCAATAAATTGATCAGTTATCAATGTTCCTGCATTAGAAAGGGTATAAGCCCAAGTATATTTAAATAAAGGCTGTCGCAAATTTAAAGCAAGATTTGAATTGAATAGAAGACACAATCTTTAGCCTATGAATTGCTATTTTATTATTGAATCATAAAGTACAAAGGATAGGGCTATTTATGCAATAACACTTTGGGCAAATATACCTTCATCTCTATGTTGGTACGTACACCTCCTTTGTCGAAGTTTTCCATTAACCATTTGGCATAAATGCGGCTAAACTTCATAGTGCAGTGTTTAATTGCCTTCTCTAATCCATGAGTGGTTGTGGCGTTGTTCACATTAGAGACTTGAAACATCTACATTAAAATTAGAAATCCAATGGTTTTAAATCACACGATATAGAGCCGATTCTCATCAACGATACGAAGTAATTGAATTGTTTCATGGGCTTTATAGCATGTGGAACGGTTTTGTTGAAATCATATAATGATCATATCAATATCTTCCGATTTCGGCAGAAAGAAATGTGTTATAATATCAGAATATCGAGCAGCAGTATTAGTCGAACTGCGGCCGCCAAAGTTTTATTGTTTTTGAGATATTATTCAGCAATGAAATTACATTGTTCTATCGTGTAACACTAAATTTTTATTACCCCTTAACAGTCAGCTGTCAAATTGATTGTTTAGAGTTGACATTACACAAATGGCAGCATATTTAAATCTTGCATTCATTTTGGGCAACTTTTAATAAAAAAATATACCGTGAAAGAATTTAAAAGAGTACATGACTATTGCAGTATTTAAGCAGTTTAGATTGTTACACCATAAATGCTGAATAAAATCCATAAAATTTTGAAAATAGCAGCAGAGTAAAAAGTCGCTTGTTAACAAATATGATCCACAATTCAATTGTTGTTCATGCATCGCCTTACTACGAATACCCTTAAAACTGAAAAACCTATAAAACGAACGCAAAAGGGAAGTCTATATGAAAAGATTATATTTGCCAGAAAAACTGGTGCCGAAATCAAAGGTTTATACATTTTATCCAATTAAAATTATAATTTTTTTAAGCCTTTACAAAATTTATAGGTTTGTCAGTCCGTTTGTAATTTTTACAATATTCAAATAACGACGCCCGTCTGTACGATGTTGATATCAACTTTCTGACGGCACTAGACAACCTAGGATCTTGAAACTTGAGCATAACCAAAAAATTAAAAATTCACCAAAGTATTAAAAAATCATACAAATTATAAATTTTAATGAAAGTCTCGAATAATCTGAAAAATTAAAACAAAAAACGAAATCTTACAATAATTTGGGAATTCACCAAAATCCGAAAATTCACCACAAGGCCAAACTGCAGTTCAAAAAATGTTTAATTACAAAAACATTAAAATTTTCCAAATAATTCCAAGTTTTAAAGAAACCAAAATTTCACAAAAAAATTTCAAAAATCCAAAGTTTTCCCAAATTCGAAAACTCACCACAAAACCGAAAAATTAATATAAAATTTTTTTTCAAAAACTGAAAATCTATGAAAAACAAAACGAAAGCCATAAAATTTTTAATATTCACTACAAAAATTTAAATTTCACCATAATTTGACGAAAAGCTGAAAAATCACAAAAAATCAATATTTTACGAAAAACATCGGCATTTAACAATATCGATGTTTTAAAAACATCATCTGTTTTCTTATCTCAGCCGCTACCAATCACTAAAGTAATTTTTATTCTCTTATTATTATTTGTTTGCAATCATATAATTCAATCATAATATATTTTAGATTATGGTCAACTCAACTAAGCTTTTTTGTGCGCATGTGTATTTTTTAACGAAAATATTTCTTTGTCAGGCAAATATGGTTACCGATATTCTTAGTTGAAATATAGAACTTTTAGGTTTCTTTTTAACCCTTGTCCTTCTTCTGTGACGTCCTGTAATTGACTAGTATTTGTCGATCTCCCTACTCCTCACTGTGGTAGGTTTAGGTTAAGGAATTAATGGCTTTCTGCCGGCCGATGTAGATTTACTTTCTCTTTGCTTAGTCCGTATAATTCCTAACATTAAGGCGTATGTTCCTGAAAACTGTAAACTTAGTTTCACACTAAAAAAACTGAAGTAAATAGAAACGTATATTTTTGGAACGAATTTCCGTCATCCCTAGTCAAGTTTGGTTTGGAGACAAACAGTGTCATGGCACTGAAGACGGCACATAGCCGAAACTGGTTTGTCTTCAAACCTAAACTTGACAAGGGATGACGGAAATTCGTTCCAAAAATCTACATCAAAACACCCTGTCGGAATATCAAATCAAGAATCAAGTAAGTAGAAACGTTGTAATAAAATTGTAAGAACGTGTCGTTTACTTGTTTCTTCTGTTTACAAAAGGACAACAGACTTGAAATATAAAATCTATTGTGTTCTATTTCTCTGTGTATTGAAAGCCAGTGTAAGGGATATTTTATTTCCATTTTTGAATCTATCTGTATCTAGTTTTATTGGTGTAATAAAAAGGGAGAACTAAAATAATGGAAATAGAAGAAAAATGAAAGACTTACTTTGAAGCAAACAAATAGACTAAACGGCAATGTCAGTATGCACAATGCCACCGATAGCAAGATTAATATTGTGCCACATGTTGATGATTTTTCCGTTGTATCTTCTTCAGCTGCAAATAAACAATAATTATTGATTGACATTATATTGGATGTTGTGAAGTAAATAATAGGAGCATTTCAGATTAATGTACGTTTACAGTTTATAATGCTCGAACTTAATTCTTATAAACTATTTCCGATTTGATACGAGAATGATTTCTTTCCTTTTCTAATAATTTAAGGAACTAGAAAATAATGTAGAAGAAAACAGCAAATAAAATGCGGCAATGATCATTTATAATAAGCTAAAGTGATCCTCATTATTGGCATCTAATATGCAATGATGGTGTTGATTATTTGAATTATATTATTTACAATCACTTACTAATATTAAGATACACTATACGTGTGTCGTGCTTTGGTGCTGGATCTGAAAATACGATTATTTAACTACATTTTCACAAAAAGAAAACAGATTAAAAAAAACAACAACTGCAACAACAAAACAAAATTAATTAATTTCAACAAAGAGCTTGCAAACGTTTTGTAGTGTTTTGCTAACAATTCAAACTCAATTTTAATTCATTTAAATACATTTCACTCCTCACAAATGAGGAAATTATTTGTTTTATTCGAATATAAAAATATATTTATTAAGGATGCTGTTAAGTGAACCAAAAAAAAATTTAAAGCAATGAGTGTTAAAAGTTTTGTTTAAATACAGTTAAAGTTGTGTGTGTGTGTGTGTGTCTAGACTCGAATATTTATGGTGACAACTGTTGACCACAAGATGGCATTTCAAATTATGAAACACCAGCATAGTGCACAGTTTGCAGTAGTTAATCGAGAAAGTTAGTCATGATTTATGACTTCAGCTCACATTTCAAATGACCCCAAGATGACTAACAGCCAAACCTAAATAAGAGCGTTGAGCGTCGCGTTAGCAGCAGGGTACGTAGTCACAGTATATTTGAAGTAAAATGTATGTCTCTGAAAGTACTGTAGCTACGTAACCTGCTGCTAACGCAACGCTTTTATTTAGGTTTGGCTGTAAACGTGGAGTCAGCCAAGTAAACAAGGATAGTAAAGAATACTTTGGCAATAAAGTAAAGTAGATGTATATGTGACTACGACTGAAAACCAAAGACGATTCTTGGTTAAAAGTGCATCTTTTTGCAATTGCAAAATACGCTGCCCCTGGATTCTCGCATCTTACGTTCCCGAGAAAATCGTGCAGATTAAAATTTTAAACTTGCGTAAATTACTTGAAACAAAAAATAAACATGTAATTAAAGGCTATTCTAATAAGGGCAGGTCGATGTTAATAGGATATGGTAGTCATGTTAGCATCTTTCGCTAAATCACCATGACAAGTTATACGTTTAAGCAGCACGTACAAAGAAGCGTTTGCTAGAGGACCCTAATTATAAATGAAGGGCTGTGTTAACAAGGAAATTTGTGGTATATGTGAAGAAGCTAATTTCTACATGTCTCAGCAGATGGCCATATATTTTCTGCAGATTTTAGGAGGGCGGCATCACTGACCTGTGTGCCTTCAGAGACAACGTTGGTCCATAACAACAATTGTTTTCGGCCTGCATGTTTTCTGCAACTAAATATATTTTTGTGGCAAATATATAATCGTTATTTGAAAATAATTTAAACATTATTCTTTTTAATGTTATAAATATTGTGTTATAAATATAATTTAAAAAATCCCCCCAGCGCTATTAAATAACTTTTAGTTCTGGCAGAAGTTCCATTTCAAAAGTGAATTTTTGGACCCTTCTAATAATGCAATATTGTACAAACGTATTGAAATCTTGTTAAACAGGATGTTAAGCAAATTTGATTATTAGAAAAACAACTTTATAATATTTAACAATACCAGCTTCCTGTCACCAAAATTCTTTGACTTGTTTTCCAAAACAAAATGTTTTAAAAAATGCTTTTCTCTTTTGTTTTATTAATATGTATTTTTTGTTCGGCAACATACAACACTTAACGATGTGACAACTTGTAGAAATATTTTTGTGTTTTTTGTGTTTTTTTTTGTATTTTCAAATGTGATTGTGAACAAGTGTAAGATCAGTGTTAAAAAAAAAAAAACAATATAAAACTGGAAGCACAACAAGCAAACACAAACGAGAGAACACAATAGATGAATGCACTTTGATGTCATCGTCAGTTGACATTTTTTAACCAGAAAATTACAGAAGAGCAAAATTAAACAGTCAAAGAGAAACCAAAAGGAAATTGGAAAAAACTTCAGAAGGACCATTTTTAGTTTTTATCCATTGTTGTTCTTGCTTTAAACAAGGACTTGGCCATTAATATTAAGAAGACGATAAGGCAATGTGCTGGTAAACAAACATAAATATTGGCAATAAATCAAGGATATAAAAAGAGTTATTAAGCGGTATGAGCATACGTGGGAAGCGTTATTTATGAAATGATTGAACTATCAATATACTAACAGTGAAGCATAGGCTATAAAAAGGCAGTAGGTAGTGTTGGATTCCCTAAAAATCAGTTTTTTTCGAAAGAATTTTGAAAGCATTGAAATTCGGCTGTAATTTTTGGGTTTGTTTTTTTTAAAGGTTGTACAAAATGAACAAAAGAAGCCTTGAAACATTTTGGCCAAGTTAAAATTAAATAAAAAAGATGGCCTCAGTGCTCGTAAATGTATCATGCAAACAGAAAATTCTACTTCAGTCTCACAAATTGATCATATTTACTTAAATCATTTTAGCTTCTAGAAATGTCTTTGCAGTTGTGGAAATTTTTAAGTTTTAGGATGTAAGAAAAATAGTATTTACACTTTACAACACATACAATAACAAGGTTCTAACATTGGACTGCTTTATTCGGCTGTGCCGATATACCCTTCACAAATTGTTCCCGATGCACAGGATTGTTTGAAATATTTAATTTTGGTCTCAGGTTTTAGTCGTATTATTTTACATTTAATCTCTCCTTTCGTTTTAATATAAGCGGTTTTGATTGGATTGTTTTTCTTTTTTTGAATGCTTATCTATTTTAGCAAATTTCTCGATATTTTGGTGAATGGTAGATAATTTTAAAATTTGGTTTTTGTGCTGTTTTCAGATTTATTTTGTTTTATTATTCTGCCAAATTTTGTATTTTTCAAAATTTTTGGGTGCAATTTTGGTTTTCCTTTTGTTAATTTTTTTTATTTTTCAGGTTAATATAGACTTTTTTATAAAATATTTAATTTTTATTATTTTAAAGTTTTTGGTGACTTTTTACACTTTTGTTTGC
Organism: Phania funesta; assembly: GCA_963932375.1. Lineage (NCBI taxonomy): Eukaryota > Metazoa > Arthropoda > Insecta > Diptera > Tachinidae > Phania > Phania funesta. The sequence continues at coordinate 69,295,093 of OZ010656.1, read as the reverse complement.
GAATTTCCGATTTGTGGTGGATTTATATTTTTGTTTTATATTATTGTGAAAATAGAATAAATCTTAGTATTCTTTTTTGACGCCTTCATAAAATTTTGTTTACTTTAATTTCGGATCTTTGGTGTATTTGCAAAATGTTGCTTAAATTATAGTTTTTGTTGTGAAATTCCAAAATTTGCGAATTTGGGTTTTTGTGGTATTTTCTTTTAATTAAATATTGATTTTGTAGCAATTAAATTTTTAATTCCAGTTTTTCAATTAATGGCATATTTTTGAATTTTTGGCAAATTTTAAGTTTTGTCAAAATGTTGACAAATTTCGTATTTTTCGTATTTTTTTTTGGCAATTTCGGTTTCTTGAAAATTTTGGTTTTTTTTTTAAATTTTGTTATTTTTGTAATTTAAAATTATTGGATTATAGTTTGTATTTGTGACGAATTTCCAAATTATGATAAAATTTATTTTATTTTTATTATATTTAAATTTTTTGGTGAATTGCTTAATTTTTAACTGAATACCCCATTTGTGGTGAATTTAGATATTTTATATAGTTGTTTTAAATCAAATCAATTTTTTGTAATTTTGTGGTGAAATTTAAATTTAAAAAATTTTGTGAATTTAATTTAATACTGATAAAATTTCGGTTATGTGTTAAGTTTTGGATTTTTGGAAATTTTAGAAAAATTACAACATTTTTGTAATATTAAATTTTTGAACCATAATTTGGTTTTGTGAGGAATTTTTAGAATTTTTGCGAATTCCAAAGATATGGTGAAATTTCGAAATTTTTCATAGAGATTTTTTATAAAAATTAAAATATTGTGGAATTTAATTTTTTTAAATAGTTGATTAAGAATGATTTTGTTCAAATTTCGACATTCTTTATAAAACATAAATTTTATTGATTTTTCGGCTTTGGGATGAAGAATTGTTATAAATATTCAAATTTGGTGAATATTTTTTGGTTTTGTTTTTGAAAAATGTTTGTTTTTTAACCCATTAACGCCCACTGTACTATAAATAGTACGCAACTTCAAGTTTTAATAAAAATTATGTAATTAAGTTTTTCACTCTGGCATCGATTTCTATCTGTCATTAATAACACATACAACAATCATGTAGTAAAAATATTTATAGCTATGTGATCAAAATGAGGGGAACCCCAGGTTTGTGTAGGCAATTTATTTCATATTGGCAGGTGAGTACTATTTTAGATAATTTTAAAATATTTGGCTGTAGAAAGTGGTAAAAAATATTAAATTTATTAAATTACACTACATTTAATAAAATTCACATAAAACGGCTTAATTCGTATAAAGCTTTTTCTCACTATAGCGCATAAAGTGTAACTGTACTAACTTTAGTACACTGGTCGTTTGAGGTAAAATAAAGTAGTAAAGTAAATACATATTTATTTGTCTTATATGCTTCTGGGCCAAAATTTTTACTCGTGCTTGTTTCTTATATTTTCAATTAGTGACCTTTTATTAACATTCTTACCGGTAAATTAGTACAAAAGGTATTTATCAAATGGCGAAACGATATACTTTTACACACCAAAAAAACTATTTTGGATTACAAGAAGCAATAAATTACATCATTGGCGACAGCAGTGATGATGATGCTTCATACGACGTGTTTATGTTGCCACCAAATCCAGGCGTTATAACCGATGAGGAGGAAGGTGGAAACGATGAGTTATATGAAAACAAATTATCTCGAGATGTTCCTGGTAATGTTGAAGTTGTTACTCACAGGCAAACCACAACAGTCAAAGATCAATGGAGTAGCGATGACGATGAACCTCTTAACACATTAACGTCATCTACTTCGCGTAATGTACCAAAAACAAAAAGATTTAAAAATACTGAGTTACCAAATTAGAGAAAATGTACGCCAGTTTATCAGACAACTGCTGTTCAAAATTGTATTGAAGAAAGACGTGGTTTTGTTTTGGATATTTTGAGGAACTAATTTCGATACTGTAGATCCAATAGGAAAAGTCAAAAGATGGTGTTCCATAAAAAAGCAAAAAGTGGATGTAGACATGCCTCATGTATTCGAAAATTATAATAAAGGGATGGGAGGCGTAGATCAGTATATAGGATTATACCAAATTGGAGTGAAAGGAAAAAAGTGATGGTGGGTTTTGTTTACATATGTAGTAAACATGACTATATCAAATACATGGAGGTTATACTGCATTACAAACCCTGATAATCGCATGGATCAGTTATCGTTTCGCAGACATATAGCACGGACATATTTGAGCTATAAAAAACAAACCGGTAAAGGAAACCAATCGTCCTCTAGAATTGACGGAAAAGACAGGAAAAATAATGGTCATAACCCTCAAAAAACAGTTAGCCAACTTAGATGTGCTTTAAGCTCAAATCCAGTTAAAACGTCGTGTGCCAAGTGCCTGAAAACGCTTTATTTGGAAAGACGATGTTTTGCTAAATATCACTCCTAAACGCCCATTGTACTAAACTTAGTACACCTCTCTAAACCTGACTTTGAATTATTTTTTGTTATGTTTTCTTTTGTAGTAGCTTAAGACAAGTAATTTTACACTAGTATTAAAAATTTAATTGGTAAAAATGTTCATAGTTTTCATTTCGGCGTTAATGGGTTAATGAAGCTTAATTTATAAACAAGATTTTTTTTTATTTCAGTATTTCGATGTTCGAATTTATGATGGCAATATTTAGAATTTGTTGCAATTTTTTTTTGTAAAATTCAGAATTGTTGAGGAATTCGGTTTTCTTTGTTACTTTTTGGAATTTTAGGCATTGTAAACAATTTTTTAATTTGGTCCAACATACAGCTCCGTAAATTACCGGTGGCCATGGGGTGATAATTTCTGTAGGGAGGCTTTCTAGCCCATTTGATAAGGATTCAGAATATTCGCATTTTTCGGGATTATGTGTAAGCATTTCCCCGCAAGAGTGAAGATACCAAAAATCCATCAAAAAATGATGTTTGGCCCATATCTCGGGAACTTGTAGACCGATATTGCTGATTAAAATACGGTGAAAGTCTAATGCTGTCAGAAAGTTGATTTCAACAGTGGACAGATGGACATTGTTAATTTCCTTAACCATAAGGATCCATAATATATTTTATTTGTTGGCTCGGAAATAAATATTGAAGGAATTGCAAACCTACATATATATATATACCTTTTATCATTTCTGTGAAGGGTATAGAAATATACGTGTATCGGCGTTATAAAAGTTTGTGTCACAAATTTCTTAAGTTACAAATTTCTTGAAAAACTCTATTAAGTATGTTAGTATTACACGGAGCGGCCGATATGCATCATTGATGATCCGAGCAAACGGCGAATACAGCAGTTAATAACCAATAACCGTATGAGTTGTAGGCATATAAAGGTGGAACTTGGTCTAAGTAAGAGTAAGCAAGGTGGGCATCAAAATTTCGACTTTAAATAGGAGAATCGAGTACCTTATAAACCATGACTTAAACAGAAAAAATCAAGTATATAATTTTATGATAAGCTTTGTAAAGAGGAATTCGAATCTGTGATATTCAGTGGTTTTCACCAATATTGGAGGATGGCTCTCATGGTATGGGCGGAATTTTCATCAAGAGTCAATTCCAAAATATGCCTTTCGTCAGGCAAAATAAATATCTACATAGATAAGTGAAGTCCTCGATTGTGTGGTGATTCACATATCGATGAATGGATTTTCCACTAGGATAATGCGCGTGGCAAAGGAGACAAACGCGTTCATTAACTTTCAACAAATTTTGTTGTGAGAGTCACCTCCCTTGAGCCCACGCCTTAATCGCATATGATGACTTTCTGGCAAAATATACGCATCTTCCAAGCAATATGTAAACCTGAAGCAGCCGTCATTCTGGCTGAATGCGTCAAAATTGACGCATTTGTCCTAAAAATTTATGGAGATGTAAAGCATTTGTTTTTTTTTCCATATTACGAAATATATTTGAACATTACTTTGTTATTCTATTTTCCGTTCTATTAATTATAGTATTCAAAATAATATATTTCCCCATTTTTCAGTGTTTCTTTTAATTACAATCAAAGTTAAAGTCTTGCACATATTTGTCTAAGGTATAATATTTATTTATAATACAAAGAAAACAAATTTCTTTATTCCATAAATTCGCGCTTGGAAAGAGAGACATTTTCGCCAGTTTTGAGTAACAAGTTTAATTTGAAGAAAGACCCAATATAAAATTTAAAATATGCCACACGAATATTGTGTAAGTTATGCTTGTATTTATTTATTTATTTAAATTTGCCTCAACTTAGTAAATGCACTTGTCACACTTTGATTAATATTTAACCATAATTAAAACTCTTAACAATGTTAAAGGACAATTGACTAAGATTATCATCAAAAGCCATATAAAGGCACAAACACTTTGTAACATTACGATGACATATGTACTTGCTTATGTACATTTCACAAGTACATAATAAGTATATGTTTATAGTTTGTTTTGTAGTTGCATGTTTATTTATGTAAATATGCCAGATGTTGGTTTATGGTACAAAAAATAATCAGAAAAAAATATACACTTGTAGCGACAGACAAACGAATGAAAATCAACGTATGAAAGAACAAATGAAGTGGAATAATAAAAACATTTTACAGCATTAAAGTTTATGAGAATTGCAATAAAGGCAGAAAATATGTGTAAAAAGAAAAACACTTTTATCTTATTCATATTTATTTATTTATCTGAACGACTATACTGGAGAACAATACACTAAATTAAAACATTATAAAACCATTATTGTATTTATAGGAAATTATTATGTATTTAACAACTAGCAGTAAAATATTCATAATAAAATATTCATTTAAGTTCCTTGGGGAGTTTCATTTAAAATTTGTGGGTACTCGAAAGCGTTTGTGAAAGGAAGTAATTACTCACATTGTATATAGTCGTACATATGTGTATATTTCCATTTTTCATTTCCTTTTCTCAAATTTTGAATAGCAGGTGAAGCTTTTAAAACTCAAGAAAAGTTTTTAAAACACAACAGAGCTTTTTATCAAGCTTTTCGAAATACAGACCACAAAAAGTGTAGCTTTAAAAAATGGTTTTGTTAAAACCTTTTATTTTGAGAATATAGAATTTTCTGCAAAAGCCTTTTTCTCAGAAAAGTTTTGTTCCTGAAGTTTTTTATAATAAAATTTTTTCTTTATTGTTATTGTTATTGATCTCAAAAGCTTTCGACCAATTTTTTGTGAGCTTTTCTACAGAAACATATATTTTTTTTAAAAAGAACTTATTCAGAACGAAAAATGACACTGAAGATGGCACATAGCCGAAACCGGTTTGTCTCCAAACCAAACTTGACAAGGCATGACAGAAATTCGTTCCAAAATTCTACATCAAAACACTCTGTCGGAATATCAAATCAATATCAACTTATTCGTTTATTGGTTCTCGATTTGATATTCCGACAGCGCGATTTTATAGAGATGGCACAGAGTCTAAACCGATTTACTTCCAAACCAAACTTGACATGGGATGACGGAAATTCCTTTCAAAAATCTACATATTCATTTATTTTACCCCAGATTTTTGTTTTGAAAACGAGTAATTTTAGTACTTTTGATTAGAAAGAATTGTTGGCAAAAAGCTTTCTAAAAGCTTTAATTAATATAAAAATTGGAAATAACTGTTTTCGAAAAAAAACTTTTTAAACAGATTTTCTTTATTATACGAAATCTTTAAAGCTTTTTATGGAGTTTCTTTCATCTAATAATGGTCAACTTGGTTTTTCTAGAAAAACATATTTCCCGTCAGAATGAGCTTTTTTTAAAAACAAATTTTGTTGTAAAATTGATAGTTTTAGTTTTGTTTCGTAAAAACAATATTGTTTTCTTATTGGAAAAGTAGCCACTCTGTAACTTTTTCAACATTTAAATACAAAAACGAAATTTCTGTTGCCAAATTGTAGGTATCAGGAGAGGCTTCTGACATACATTTTAATTTATAAATTTTATTTTTTAGCCACTTGGGCTTTGCAAAGCTTAAAAAAAAACAATATTGTTGTTTAGAGATTATAGGCATTTTCTAAAGCTTTCTATAAGAAAAGCATTTTTTTTGGAAAAGCTTTTTATTTTAGTTTTTTCGCTTACAATTATCGTTGTTTTACACAAAGTTCTAAAAAAGTATTGTAAGCTTTTTAAGAGAAAATTTATTTGTTTGTTTGAAAAAGTTTTTTTTGTAGACCCCATTTTTTTTTTTAAATATTTATAATAATTTTGTACAAAAAAAAGGATAATTGCAGTAAAGAAGTTTTTTCTGCAAAGGCTATTATTAAAATTATTATTTGAAAAACCTTTGTTTCAAAAATGTTTTCGAAAAACAATTATTTTGCAGATAATGGAGTTATTAAGTTTTTTCTTACAAAATCGGGGCAAATTAGTTTTTCAGAAAAATATTTTTATTAAAATAATTCCTGGGATTTGGTTACTACTCGTATTAACATAAATTCTTGATGGTAGTGTTTTTCTGTATATATTTTTACAGATACATATATTGAATTTATTTGTTTCTTATTAATTACAGCTCCCTGTTTTAATGGGCGATTTATTTGTTAACAAAATTACTAATTAATTATTCGCTTTTGTACATTCTTGTAAACTTCTTTCGGACATTTAGTTAAGAGGCACACACAAAGGTAATTTACTATCAAACACAATCTGATTTTAAAATGTACCTACTATATATTCTCTGTATTACAACAAAGTGAACTAAATAGTTTCGTTTAAGTATTTTTAATTACTGTCGCGAACACTTCTTGTTTAAAATGAAGCTTTTTTTAGCTTCAGTACAAAAAGAATAAACAAAGTACTTGAGAATATACAACTGAAGTTTGAAAATGCTTAGCTGTAACTTGTTTGCCTTTAATACTTCTGCTGGTTCTTTGCCTATTGCATTCTAGAGTAAATGTATATGTGTAAACTGCTGAAGAAAAAGAGCACTAACTAGTGCCAGCAGACACACACACACACACACACACACACACACACACACACACACACACACACACACAATTCATATAAATACATGCGAATAAAAAATTCGGCATCGTATGTTCTTAACTTCTTACGTTTCAATAAAGTATTTAATGTAGATTTTTGGAACGAATTTCCGTTCTGGGGAACGCAAAATGACACTGAAGATGGCACATAGCCGAAACCGCTTTGCCCCCAAACACCCTGTCCGAATATCAAATCAAGAATCAAGTATTTAATTCTTTGTTTCTAAACTTACAACACACTTTAGTACGGTTAACTTAATGTGATGTATGTATCATGAAATAGCCTTTTGTAGGCCTCTTTCTTATGTTTGTGAAACTCCCCAAAAGCCAACCGAACAAAAAATGCCGAATTTTTTTATTTCAAAACTCTTGTTGCTAATAGATTTTTTACTACAGTATGCAACATGTTTATTAAACAAACACAAATATTAAATACTACCTTTACACTATGCAAAATGGAAAATTGAGTTCTTCCACCATTAAAAGATTTTTTGCAATCATTCGCTTGAGGAGTCTCATTTGTAATGTAAAGGTAGCTTCATTGAAACAAATAAATTACTACAACATTAAAAACTAAAACTAAAATTAATACAAGTTCTTACGATGTTGATTAATGGGTACAATTGTCGCTCTTCTCTGATCTACAATGGATATGTGTTTGGTCATCATTGCTGACAATGACAATAATAATGATGATCGATGGAGGCGATGAGTATGATAAGTAAATAACACTTATTTTTCTACGATACGAGTAACACACACTTCTACAAAAACAAGAAACACACACACACACTTTAATTTATAACTCCAGCTCACAGTTACAAAAAAAAAACACAATCACAATGGCAAATAAGTCAAACCACTTCAATTGAATTGCATCGCATAGAATGGAATAGAATTGTATTGAACGGTGGTGTAGACAAGGACAATTTATCACTGGACTATTAAAACGAACAAGAATAAAAAATAACTTTTAGTACTAGAAAACAAATTGAAGTTTAATTTATTTAACTTTTTGGCAAAAGAAGAAATAACAGACAACTTCTCTCACTTGGCTTTGATATATTTGATTTTTGGTTATCAACCGTCATAAAGTGTACTTTTTTTCTTTGAATTATCCTGCTGGTGTATTATTGGTTTAAAAATGTACAAAGCTGAGTGTTTTACGGTTACAATTTGGCTTCTATTCAAAAGCTCAGGAGTTGGTCGTATGTATGTATATTATGCTTATGAGAGGCAATTTATCTTGGTAAAAATTAAATGAAATGGAAAATTTTTAAGACTCCTTCAATTGTAAATACACGAAGTGGCCGTTTATGATTTGTGTGTTTAAAGTGTAATAAGCAGTATTGACAATGACAAAACACTTGTTTAGTAAAAATCCTTTTGAATTTAATAACCGGCGGCAAAAATCTATAACGAAAACTTGGTTCAATGTTAATGCGTCACACGCTTCCTTTAAGGCTTTATTCGCTTTGACCAGTGTTTGAAAACTAACTAGCTGTGTTGTGTGCTTGGTGTCTTTTCTATTGCTTTGTCTCTATGCAGACATTCTTTTGCTGAATACAGTTAATTGCATTGGATCTTAAAAAAAAAAATCTAACGAATGTCTAACATATGTACGTTCGTCTAACAACGTTTGAACCCGTTTACACTTTAACATACAGGAAATTGTTTAATTCTCTTATTTGTTTAAGAGTAAATTGTTGCTCTCAATTTCTGTTGCATCTCTTGTGATTGCAGCATTTCATCAAACCTGCGCATTCAAACATAAACTTTCGACTTGTTGTCATTTCTGTTTAAAGTGTTTGACTCAGTTTTTTTGGAGAAAGGAGCCAAAAGCAACAGAATAATGCTGTGCAAAAGTGCGTAAGTTAATTTAGCAATTAAGGGAGAAAAATAAGAAGTATGAAAAACGGGAAAATAAGGAAAAAACTTCCTTCCGATCAACTGATGTTTGACGTAAGGAGGAAAATGTTGCTGTTTTGTGGGGCGCTTTTTGTACAACTAAAATGTTAAGGATGTGTTTTTTTTTAAATTAATTAATTGGAGGATGTCAAATAAATAAGAAAGTTTCATGTTGTAATGGCTTCTTTTAGAGATACTTAGTTTTTAATGACGTTGTATGACTTTTAAGGGGAAACAGATGACTTAGTAATACGACATTGTTTGAGTTTTAATAATATTTGAATTTTTTTAAATAAAAATCAATATTAAAAACCGCATAATTTTATGTAATTCACTGGCATGTCTAGTAGAAACGGAGAAAGTGTTACTTGAAGATAAAAATATTTAATAGTCGATTTATTGACTGCAACTTTTTATATGTAAAATTTTAATTAACAATGTTCAGTTTCAAGCCAGTTTCATAGCCAGTTTCAAAGTTCAGTTTCATGGTCGAAAATAAAAAACGTGAGACAAGCCTATCTGTGGAGTAGCCTATCGAGCGAGTTGTCTCCAGGGCTTTTTAGGAACATGGCCGAATCTTCGTCTACAACGCTCATATGGATGTGTGCTTATAGACATAACCTTCGAATAGTGTTGATTCACAACAAGAAATAGCGATATAGTTCTGACTAGCGACACGATAGAGCACAGCATCAGGCAATATCTCCTATACTGATATAATTATTTCATGAGCTGGATGGCATATTGCTCTGTTATGTTACCACCAAGGGGTAGTACACCTTGCACCTAACTTTCATATGTACTTCATATATATCCAGCCCTAACCTCTAAAATAACGTAACCAACAAAAATCTAATTTTAAGGTTTTTTTTACTTCTTTTCTAATTTGTTCCGAATTTTTTAAAGAACATTTAAATGCAGCCTTTTAATGATCATATGCAAGTTAAAGATAAGTTTTACTTTAAATCTCTGAACAAAGCAGATACGAGAAGATTAAAGTAGAGATGGGCATCTCACACGTGATTTGCATAAATTATGCATTAGAAACGCATGATCACGTTTCATCGTGCATGATCACGTTTGATCGTGCTATAATGTTCCAAATTTTGATTTAGAATTTCTGAAAACAATTTATAAAATTATGAAATGCATGTACATGTTTATTATATTACATTCGGTTTGATACTAAAATAAAATCAACCGAGATGAAACATTGCTTTCATTGCTTGCCTGTAAGCTTTATTCTAACCTAAGAAAAAGGCAAAAACAATTTCTCTCGTTCATCTTATTTTAAAATGGAAAGTATTATGAACTTATGACATTTATGAAATAACCACAGAGCGCTATATGGATTTGCGTAAACTTTCTCGTCATTTTCCGGAGATACTGGGAATCCCCGTACCGTTCACGAAGAGCCATTAGATCCATTTAAATGTAATGTATGGCGTAAAGTTTATTGTGTACGTGTCAATAGTCCATTCTTTGTTGAAAACAACCCACGCAAAATATTTTCTGACGGGATGAATTGGGGCTAAAGAACATATGGTAGCAGCAGGACGTTGCAACTACACGCACAGAATGTAACACAATGAGAGGCCGACATTTCCGGATTGCATGGTATCGCATTTTGGCGATATTCACTGGCCGGCAATACCCATACCGATACCATATTTTTGTTTGAATAGCGGTATCTTATCGGCCCAAAAAAATACAAGTTCTTATTCATATAACAAATTTTACGGGCTGACAGAAATTGACAGCCTGTAGCGACCAATCATTGTGCCAAGTTGCGAAATTGAGCAGCACATCTAAATGGCGGTTGGTTAGTGCAAACGCTGTGCGTATTGCGACCATTTTACAGCAGACTCGGTGTCCATTCAAAGTGATCTTTTTAACATTCGGTGGCCAATTTCGAAACAACCAGTGCAATAAACAATTAAGAAATACCCGCACGTCAAACAAATCTCGGATTGGCGGTTGTAGGAAATGTCAAATGGCGGTTGTAGGAAATCCAACTGACCCAAGAGCTCAGCAGTTAATTACCCTAGACTAAGAATGCAAATTATTTGATGGAGAAGATTCGCAGCGATTGAAAGAGGGCGTCAGTTGTAATTATCTTCATTGGCGAAGCACATTTTTAAATATTTATGCTAACATGATCATGATGTACGATTATGATCATCTTTCATGAAGTTGAAATAATTTGACCATTAATATCGTGTGAATAGCCTTGAGGGTTCTTCTGAAGCGCAGCTGTATGCCAGTGAGCCTGTTTAGACCGATTACCTGAAATTTAGACGGATCTATTCAGCAGAGTTTGAAAATGGGGCCTGTTCGATCGGTATCACTGCAGCATGTTTTATTTTTTATCATATTATGATCACACCCGCCATACATAAATAACTTTTGAACCTATGCTTTTGATGAATGCTTTTCATAATCCAATGAACATATGCTTTATGTAATTCGAAAGAGGTTTTTAACTAGTTTGACGAATTAAATTTCTGTTTAAATTTGGCTCTACTTCTCGTCTGTTGTACAAAACCAATATTTCAAGTAAACAATTGAACCATGTTCGTTCTATTCTGTGCGTAATCTTTTCGACATTTTGTGATAAGAGTAAATTATGTAAATACTTACACGCATAATATCGAAATTTTTAAATATTAATTTAAACATATTTTAATCACACACAGCATCATGACTGCAGCTTAGCCGTACAAACCATTACAAATACTCGTATAGCATATAGAAATGAAGTACAGATTTCCCCTGACATATGCCACATAGTTTTGCAATCCATTATAAAAGTGTCTTCCTACTATTACATTCTAATGAGCTTGTGTGAGTTTGGTTGCCCCATTTACTTCCTATAAAAAAGCCATTTTGATAAATGAAGGGGGCAAGAAATAAAGTCGTGGGATTAAAGACATGTTCTGTCTAATCAGGTTAATGTTGATGGCATGCACATGTTATCTAATAGATTCTAATGTTCACTGAACTAAATTTATACATTTTTAATCATACAGAAATAACTAGGTGAACAAGGATGACAGGTTTCTCTATAGAAGTTTCTGTAAAAGTTTGTAACAATGTTAAGGAGTAATGTTTTTTTTTATTTTCACCTCAGTAAAACCTCTCGCAACAATTTACTGCAGCACTTAAAATCAAATGACAGATTTTATAAATTAGAGTTTTTTGCTAAGTGTTTAAAATAGCATGTGAGCAATTGCATTAATAGAATTATATCTTGTAAAATACTCAAGATATACAATTTGTTTTTTCTATTATTTCTCTTTGAATATCTAAGCTTGTAAGCTCAATACTCAGCATTTCCTGTTGCGGATTTTTTCATTTCCGTTTTTTTATATTCCGGCAAATGTTTGGTTGATTTTATATGTTCCGCTTGATTTGATGTAGCATGTGTGGTAAACCACTGAATCTATGTTGTAGTCTTGAATATTTAACTTCAGTGATATAGAAAATATTAACTTTGATTTTTAGAGAATCATTCAAGTGGAAATTGAATAATGGACTAAGTTCATAAATTAAAACATTCAAAAGTCTTCATATTTTTAATAATTTCTATTTTTCACTTGTTATTTTGAAATGTCACATTTGGTGGTGACTGTTATATGTCGAAATCTAAGATTTTTGTGTTTTTATTTTAATTTGTTTACGTTTTTTTTTTTGGTAAAAAAGTGGAATTTAGGAAGAAATAAAGATCACTTGTTTGTAAAAATATTAAATAATAATTTGTTTAACAAATGTCAATTCCTCTATAATTCTCAAGACTGCGGAATCCAAATGCAAAACTAACGTTTTTCATTCATAAAGTGAATTTCAGCAAAAGAATATCGAGTAACTACTTTTGCGCCACCTTTACTCATAACTTGATCTCCGCGATGCCACTGCAGTCAACTATTCAACACGCACATTTACCGTTAGTGAAAGCAAAATTTGTAACTAAAAGTAAGGATATGATGAGCAGATACGAACGGAAGGATGTAAGATATCATACTAACGGAAAGGATATACCGTTGTCATTTCGTTTCCAATTTCTACAATAAACATTACCGATCCAAAAAGTATATAAAAGGACAGTCTAGGTTTTTAAGACTTATGGTATGCGACTCCTGGTATATAAGAAATGAAACCATCTATAGAGATCTAGAAGTTTCCACTATCCAGGAAGAAGAAAAACACTCTATAATGTCAACGTTTTGTTGCAAAACGAATTTGCTTAGGTGCCATGAGTTAGTCTAGTAAGTCACCTTGCTACCAATGTATTAGTACATACACATTGTTTCATAGAACTTCACTAGTTAGTTATAATTTGCGGTCTAGAGCTAAGAGTTAAGTTAGTTAAGAAAGGATAACTGAATGTATAAACAAATGGATTTCATATTCATGCCTTGCAAACGCAAAGATAACTAGCATTTCTTCGAATTTTTATGCTCTTCCTATAAGGGCTAATATTGTGTCGAAAAATGATGTGCTCTTACACTGACGACTTTTTAATGATTTGATAAACTACTTTAAACGATTTTGATTTTGGCAATTATGGCTACAACTATTCAAAACATTTATTTGTGATAAAATATTTGAGCATTTAAACCATGTGCAGTGCTAAGGAAAATAATTGATTGGTTTATAAACGAGTTTAATCCATTTAACTTTTGTGCCTTGTGTAAGTTTAATCAATGGGAAATTCATTTACCGAACCATAACTTTTAACTTAAATTTTTGTGCACATACACACATACGAACACACACATACATACGTTCAACAAATATTTACTATAATCATATTTGTTTGTACAAGTGTGGCTTGATATTCAGAGCTAAAAAAAGGAGTTCAAAGGCCTTTTAGAGGGCCTTATTCAGCTGAGGGGAGGGTTTCATTGTATATCCATATCATCTTCATAGCGGAGCAGATGTTTCAACGTTGCTTACATTTTTAGGGACCGTGGAAGGCCAAGATAAAAGGCCAGTTGAAAAGTTTTCTCATGAAGAACTTTTTCGAAACATTCGAATGAGGACAGGATAACAGAGCTGGATAATAATTATTTCTGTTAGTTTATTTCCCGGCTTTCACTCTCATGTTATATTAATTAGTTGCTGACCTTATGTCAGGACTTTAAACAAACACAGTTCGAGTTTTTATTTACATAAACGAAAAACTTAGCCGTCTTTATTGACAGAGCATCGGCTACGATGGAATTGAAATTTAAACTACCAGGAAATGGCTTTTTGTTTTTTCGCTTGTTCTTGCTCAGGGTTATAGTCGTAGTAGAGGGTTCGGTATTATTTGCCTGTTGGTAACAAAACGAATGATTTAATAACAAAAAAACCAAAAACATACTACGATTGTGTTTTGAAAGAAGTGAAGTTGGAAAGTGTAGCTGATGCCTTCGTAGGCAGAGGCCCTCAGTGAGGGCCCTTTGAATTTTAAGGCTGGTATTTTTTTGTGTATGTTTGAGTTAATCGACCTTGCAATGCATTTTGTCTATAAATCTGTAATAAAGTAAATATACTTGTATGTATGTGTGTGTATGTATTTAATATAAATTAAAACCATGTGCCCTTTTTTCTGCCTTTTGTTTTAAGCCGTTTTCACTCGCGTGTGCTTTTGTTTATAAATATTTTTTAAATATGTGTAAGTAAATATATGATTGTATGTGCATGTGTGTTTGTGTGTACTTTTGTTGATGTTATCAATTTACCTTGGGTATACATGGTGGATATGGATACCATGGTATCCGGTCTTTTAGATGTCGTTTCACGTTGACTGCTGCTACTGTTGCCAGTAGCTAAAGCAACAGCAGGATGTTGATAATGATACTGATATTGATATTGGTGCGGCTGGTATTGTTGTTGTTGTTGCCTTTTTGCATTTTGGCCATGTGTATAATAGCCGCCAGCCCCACCACAACGATATTGTTGTTGATGGGGATGTGCCGACGTTTGTCTAGTGGCAGCATGACCTACCGGCACTGGTGGCACGCTCGTCGTCTGCCACAAACTATCACTTAATTCCGATATTTTGATGAAATTTTAAAACGCAACTTTTGTTTTGAATCGAATTTTAATTCTATTATTTTTTATTTGTTGTTGTAAAATTCTCAGCCAGAGAGCGTTTGTTTTTCATGTGCTATTTTGGTAATATTTCTATTATGTGTTGGTTTTATAGTCTATAAAACTAATATGCTGTACACACATGTTAATATAGCAAATATTCAAACAAACTTATTTATATGCACATCCAATGTCAATCATGGTGTGTTTGTGTATAAACATGCAATTTCTTTTGCTTTTTTTCAAAGTGGGGTAAAAGGTTTCTAGGTTGTGTGGAGATGTTTGTGTGGGTTTCAATATTTTCAAAATGCTGATAATTTCTTTTTATTAAACACATGTCAATATTTGATGTTTGTGCGGGAATTTAATTATAAACAAAATAATTTATGCATAAAATTTGAGAATTAAAGAACGTTTTTGCAACATAAAAAGTAAATTATATTACGCTTGAAAGTAAAGTTTAATTAAATAGCCGTTAAATATAAATGGGATCTTGTAAAAGCACATTATTAAAAAGATCTTTATACGTTTGGTGTTTTGGGACTGCTTAAAACATTTGAAAAGTAATTCAAAAGTTGCCACATATTTAAAAAATTCACTAACGGAAATATTTTTTACGGCTGTATGCATAAAACTAATGCAGCGTTGTCGAAGTGTTTTAAAGTTTTTTTTTACTTTGTAAACTAAAAATAGTTCCCAACTAAAATACTTCCATTACCTTCCTCGTTGAATTATAAAATTTTTAAATTTTGAAGATCTCCTTTTAATTGTTTTTTGTAGTTTTCTGAACGAGTTTGAATTTTCAATTTATTTTACCATACAAACATAAATATTAACGTGCTTGTTCTAAAACAATAAATTTGCTTTAATAAAGGTTTCGTAAACAAATTATGTGTGGAAATATGTTTAATAAATCTTTTGTATATCAAACAATTTACTTATAACTAAAACCAGAAAGTTACTAAATGGAATTATTGTTTTTTTAGAGGTTCATTATGTAATGCATATGCCCTTAGCTGACATTAACGTTGACATTCAAGATATTAAAAGTTATATAATCTAACCTAATATAATAAGTAAATTTTAACTTGAAACATAAAATACTGTTACGAAGTAATAATCAAAGATGTGTGAAACGACGTATTGTACAAATATGCAGTATTATAAACATAAAGCAAAAACTAATTGCGTAGCGAAAATTCCCTGAACCGCGATTCAGCGAAGAAGCAATAACAACTTCTACAGAAAGAAAAAGAAAACAAAAGACACACACACACACACAAACATATACAAGACTACTAAGTGTATTTTAATGTTTGCAATTAAACGAACCCTACAAATTAACGTTTATTGTAGTAATAAACGTAACAATACCTTTTAAAGTACTTTGATTTCCAGCAAAAGATAAAAAAAAGCTTTAAAAATTGTCCTTAAAAATTTGTATTCCGAATCGATGTATGCGGTACACCTTTATGTAGCAGAATCAGCAAATAAAAATCAAATTTATAATGAAATATTTGTATAAAAATATATCGAACTGACATTTTTAGTAAAGAAGCAAGCGAATAATTTATTCAGGCCCAAATTCGTTTTTTATTCTTTCAATTAATAAAGCGAAGTTTTTTTTTATTAAGTATGAGACACTAGCAAGATGGAATACATGTGTTTTATGTATTGCTACATATGGCACTAGCATTCTATGTGTCTGCTCGAGATAGATAAGCAGGGATATGCAAACTCTTCTACAGATTCTAACACAGCTATATCGGATAAAAATGATTCAAAATAAAAACAAGATTTGGCGAAGATATAACCGCCTATAACTGACTATACGACACCAGAAACAACATTTAAACAACGAATGTAAATAGCGCACATTAGCTACCACACACACAGACTGACGCATTATAAATGAACAAACAAACTCCAGTTCAGGCGTTATATTCGAAACTCTAAAACTTATCTACAAAACACACAACAAAAATAACGGACAAGATACAAAAAGGAACAAAACAATAAAAACAGAATATCAAAAATATAAATTCATTCATAATTTACTCACTTTTTTTAACCCCTAAAAAAATCATAAATAATGAAAAAAAATTTGCCTGCTCTTCGCAAATGCCAAATCTGTTGATATACAAAACAATAATCTCTAATGTCTACCAACCCCTACACCTGACCTACGAGCTACTTAGAATAAAAAGTAGCATTGAAAATATTTTTACTTTGCCTGTCGTTATATATAAAAATATATAAAACTGAACAAAGAAACGCCTTTAATCAAAATTGTAAGCCACGATTTTTATGTAGGATTTTAGACAGTTTTTTTGTGGTTCGTGGCATGTTCCGAAGTCGAAGTATAATGCAAAAAGTTGGATCCGAAGAAAGCAAAACCTTCTTCAGCTCTTCTTCTCAAAATTCATGGTCCATAACAAATTTTGTCTTTCCCACTTGGATAAAAGAAAAGCTCTGGTTGAGTTTCTAATGTTATTAAGCGGAAAAATTGCCAATGAAAAATGCGCAATGGCGTGCGCTAATGTTCGATGATTTAAATCTTTTTTGTTTCCAAATGCCGTAGCTGTTTGTGATTAAGAGGGGGTTTTGGCGAATAATTTATCTTACATTTTGAACATTTCAGTGGGTCATTGATCGCCTTTACGTTTTTTTTTTACTTTCAGCTGCAGAGTCATATGAAATAATATGGTAGTATGGGTTATTAAGGGAGCTACTAGACATAATGTCCCACATTAAATCACTCTTCAAATATAAACGTGATTCTTAGCTGACGTTGAAATATGCACCCATGCCTAGGATATAGTGTTTTAGAAAATTGTTTTTAAACAGAGTCATCGCTGAAAGCCAATGTGCTGGCCTCTAGATAATAAACATAACCCAGTGGCGGCAATAGCAGCCTTAGAAAGCAAAATAAAATGTTCCGAAAATTGTCCTCCCGGTTGCATCACTAACATGAAAATAATCATTAAACATGAAATGGCCAAGCAATGATTTGTCATCTAAAATAGAATATTCTCACACAGTTTTCATCTTTTTCATCTAAGAAATATATCTTAATCCTTTGTGGTAGGTGTAGTGGGCTCATAGGAGATGAAAGAAACGTATGCACTCGTATTGCGATTACAATTTTAAAATTTTAATTTAGTGCAAGTAAGTTGAAAAATGACGATTAAATAAAATCACATACAGTAATGCAGTAATTAAAAGTTTGGTTTTTACACCACTATCTGGGTCAGGTTATCGTCAACAACAAAAATAATATAAAAAACCAAAATTTACTCAAGGCATAGAGCTCAAGGGAATCCACAACACAAGCATTTATTTCTTTTAATTTTTCCACATTCAAATTCTTGTGCAGTTGTAATGAAGGATGCTTGTGCTGGTGTTTATTCTTTTTCTTTTATTTTATTTTAATTTAATGAAAATTTTCCGAGTGTTTTGTAAGCTGAATTTTTCTTCAACACCATGCTAAATGCACAGTGGGGTCCTTCACAATTTTTTAGTTAAACTATTTTAAAATTAATAAGTTGTGAATAAGACCTGTTTATAACACTATGCCAAATACTTTTAGGTGCACAATTGGCGTGTTATTATTGTATTATATTTAACTATTTTTTTAATTAATTTAATTATCAGTTTAATTAAATTAAATTTTAAGTTTTTAGTAAGGGTTTCATTTTAATTTTTCAATATAATCATTAACTTCGTTTATTTTTTAAAAGAAAAATTTATTAATTATAATTTTTTAATTATTATTTTTTCAAACATTAAATATATTTAGTTGCACCAGGGGAGTTTTCCTATTATTTTATAATTGAATATAATGTCTTTCCTTAAATGTATCCGTCCACTTTTATTCGATTTCACAATGGGGGTTTTAATGTAATTTTCTGAATTATTTTCAATAAATTTTGATAACCACAATGGTGATTCTATTATAATTTTTTAATTTAATTAGTTTTTTTCAAAAAATTATTCTTTAATATTTAACAATGTACGAAATATTATTGTCGAGATCTCAGACCAATAACGCACACAATTCACCATGACCTTTGGGTTGCCTTCATTATGGAACCTCTTCAGGCACTACACTTTTAGGTATTGACCTGACCATTAGGGCAGGGATGGTTCTCATCGTTAAATAGGATTTTGGATGAACACAGTTGATCTTCTTCAAGCAGTTTAAAAGACCAAAGATAAAAACAGGTGGGCCTTTAAGCAAAGAGCTTTACATCAAATACTTCTTATTGTGTCATACGACAGACTAAAATCGAACTAATAATCGCAGTGGACATAGCTTATTTTGCTAGATAATATGACTCTTTTACGACAGTTGCTCTCATGATGCGGTCACACGGTAAAAGTAGCTGCACTGCAATAACTTACTAGGTCAGCTGGGATATTAGGGTGACGAGGTAGACCAGATGTTGTTCTAAGTGGACAAATCGCTAAGACTAGGAGAGTAAGGCTGTATATTTAAGAAATTTTGTTTTGCCGAAATCAAATGATTCATTCATATTTGGCATTTCAGAAGAACTCTTCAAACTTTCGCCTAAATAGAAATTTTTATTAATAAATTTACTATTGTTGTTTTTAGTTTCATTCGTAAGTATTAAATATTTTTGCCAGGTTTGGATTTAATGGGAACTATTTTTGTTTGTTTGTATAATCAACCAAAGTTTATTTTGGAACTTATGTTTCCCCTTCTTGGGCTTTGCTTAAATCTGCACGAAATATTCTTCTGCGGTTGAGGTTTTTTCGCACGCAAAAATAATTAAATAACAGCAAAAAGATTTGTTGAAACGAAATGCATAAAATTCGCACAATTTAAATCTCAAAAAACAAAGAAATATTTTGCTTTTGAAAAATTCCTTTCAATCCATTATATGCGGAAACCATTTGCCACAAAGCAGGCTTGAAATTCAAATTGGTGTGTGAAAATGGGATGGAGGAAAATATAAACATTTTATTTTTAATTCAGTTAAATATTTAATGAATTGTACTTAAAAGTTATTTCAATTCACAAATTATTCAACTTCTGTTATGGACTTTATTGAGCAGATCATTTAATTGGTTTTAGTACTGCCAAAGAAGCCTGCTTGAGGATGATTTGATTACTTAGGGGCTTACAAATAACTGCAACCAAAATAGTTGAACGATGCTAGAAAAAAGATAAATAGCGCTTGCAGAACGATCATATGTATATAAGAATTGGAACGTGGGTATTATATTTATGTTTATTTATACCTTTGAAGAGAATTTCGTTGGGAGTAAAACGGGTTATTATTCGTCAAAATCGGTTGAAAATTGAAAAAGTTTTTCGACATTTTAAAAAGTGCAAACCCTAACTTTTGCCTGTGGTCAGAGACATTATGTTTATCCCCAGATATGGCGTCTGGTTTATTTGCTTGAATTGTGTTCTATAGCTGTCCCTCTCTATTACTGGAAGCCAAATATGTGTGTTTTGCATTGCAACTGCCACCTGGCAGATTGTGGGCGTGCGATTTTGTGCAAGAACAGGCAATACACAGATGAAAGTGTATTCGGGCATTCGGCTAATGCCTTAAGTTTTTTCCTATAATGCTATAGTGCTGTCACATGCCCTTCCACTCGGGTGTTTAGCGTTATGTAAAGTATATTTTTATTCAAAAGGTATTTTCCCTTTTATATTTTATTTAATATTTTCTTCTTAAACAAACAATTTCCAATATCTAACCAATACATACATATTTGATTGATGGTATCTCTCAGGATCTTTCGATAGTTCACATCAAACAGCTATATACTACTTGAAAATTTACGATACAAAGAAAACTGAATTTTGAATAAACATTAAAGTTTGTTTGCTGTAAAAACAATTACAGTTTGATAAGTGTGTTTCTAAAGGAAACGAACAAAAAAAGCTTTTCAAATGCCAACCACTTCAATACGTTATCCGAAAATGCAAACATTTACACACAGCTGCCAATACACAAGAGTTTTATGAATGAAGAAATATAATTTAAGTAGAGTAGAAATGCCAGAACGAGTGTGTGTGTGTGCGTGTGTGTGAGTTGTAAAGTGCCAGTACGAGTGCAACTACATTGTAAGTTAATGTTCATTAAAAAGTACATACATGGCGTTGTTGAATTGTCGGTTGGATGAATAGTGGATGAACGAATGGTTGGACGGAAACGTGGCTAAATGAATGAAGGAAGGCAAGTAAAGTAACTGTATTTGAGTTTAAGTTTTATTAGTGTTTGTATATTGAACAAATATACACACACGTATACAACAGAGTCATGTTAATACACTCACACATGTTTTGACACACTGCAAAATGTCAATATAATGAAGCCAGATGTAACTACGGCTGTTTTGCTTGTTTTTTTTCACTTCCTCCTTAATTTCTCTAGTCTGTTTTAAAGTTTAATTTTTTTTTTTGGTTTTTTTATTTGTGTTTTATTTTTTTTTTTTTCTGACAAATCTGCACTACCAGCTTTTACTAACTGACTTCAAATCAAAATTTCAACTAAAATTATGCATGAGATGCACGCTGAAATTATGTTTAGAGATGAGTCTCCTCGAACCATTTAAACCACAGCTGTAACAGAAACAAAAAAAGATACTAAAAAACAATTGAAAAAACTACTTTAGAAATGGCAAGAAGGAATTAACAGAAGATGAAAACTATGTTAGCCACAATAATAACCAGTGGAATAAAAAGAAAAAAAAACAATTGTCTATTGTGTGGGGTTTTATTTATGTTTGTGCATCTCCCTGTTTGTTTGAGTGCTTGTATGAATGCACTCAGTAAATTGTGGTAAAACATACAAGTGCACTGCGCAGGCAGCTGTACTACTATTCATATTGAAATGAATATTTATGGATGTGTGTGTGTGTATGTGACAGTATGTGTCGATTTGTGATTTAAAGCCTCGTTACACAAGTATGTTTCCACATTTTATCAACTGACTGTAACCACTAGTCTTTGCATTTGCATGTTGAAGGCATGATACGACCTGCGTCAGAGAACCCATGGGTCATGCAATTGTCTAAAAAAATACAGCCTTTATATGACATAGTTGTTGGTATTGATTAGGATTAAATTTAGCAGTTATTCCTTGCGAGTAAATACATGATCGTTATAACGCTCCTTGAGCATAATTTCGTCATGGTGTGGTAGACATGGTCTTTCAGTTAATATGAGTAAGACTAGTTTTGTACGTTTGTCACGTAATAGCCAATGATATCTACAATTAATATTGATAAATGGGTACAACATACCTTATCCTGTCAATGTAAAGTATTCGGAAGTTTATTCTGTTAGGAAGATAACTTGGAATGGATGAGTGGAGCACGTCAAACAAAAACCCAATGGAGCTATTGGGGCGGGGAAGAGTTGTATAGGCTACACCTGAAGCATTATTCATTTGAATCTAACAAATGCTCGTGGCCTAAAAATTGCCGAAATTCGGCGAGTGTGAAGCCTTGAAGGTGGCCATTGGGGCCATATTAGTTTTGACTCCATTAAGTAATTCTATTAAATGCTCAGCACCTAGTACTGAAGTCTTATATTTCGACCGGAATACTTCCAGGCGTAAAATACCCTGGGGAATAGCCACAAACTATTACACGCACTTAACCTGTAAATCGTAGAAATGTCTCTAGTTCAAAAAATTACTTTCCGTGACCGGTGACAACAGCACATGTGATTTAACTAGGATTACTTAGATAACTAAAGTTTTTATGTGCACAAATACTTATGGAACTTTTAATATTCATGAACACGTAAATCAATTAATATACAAAATATATCTGAGTCCAGTGCTATATTAACTGGCATTGGACTAGATTTTTTGCGTCTACTCAGTGATCTCTCACCCAGTGTCTAAAAGATTTAAATTTTTCCATCCTATAACAACACCAATATTAAAGTCACAAGTCCCTTTCATGCAAAGTGTTAGAACTCGTACCGGTCCCTACCTCTAAATAACCAGTCCCACGACAAGTTCTGTACCAGTCCCGTTTTCTCTGTTGGATGTTTCTAAAATGCTCCTGCATTCGTTCTTGCTGTTGAACTGGCTG
Source organism: Phania funesta (assembly GCA_963932375.1). Classification (NCBI taxonomy): domain Eukaryota; kingdom Metazoa; phylum Arthropoda; class Insecta; order Diptera; family Tachinidae; genus Phania; species Phania funesta. Next base: position 69,271,966 of record OZ010656.1, on the reverse strand, counting down.
TGAACTCCAGTAATTCTCATAAATGTTGCCTTTTATACCCTTCGAGTTTAGTAATGACAATAAAACTGACTACAATTTGTAACATTTGAATTTTTTACCTTGCGGCACAGTTCAGATATATTCCATCCGGAAGCTTTAAGTTATGTCGCCAAGAAAGTGGAAAGTATTATTTTTCAAGTCACCAATCTGTGCTTGATTATTGTATAACAGCGACTACACATACTTCCTTCAATAAACTCACGATCTTAAAAGTAAATTCACAACTGACAATTCCATTGGGATAAGTGGGACATTTGAACCCATTTTTCTCTGAAATTTGCATTTGTTTCTACTTAAATCTATAATGGAAAAATTTGCTAAAATCGTAATTAAAACTCGTCTTGTAGTTGGGAACTGGGCGGAAAGAAAATATGGATCTTGAAACAAATCAAGCAAATTTTTTGTAGATTTTCGGAAAGAATTTCCGTCATCCCTTGTCAAGTTTGGTTTGGTGACAACCCGATTTCGGCTATGTGCCATCTTCAGTGTCATTTTTCGTTCTCTCGAGAAGTGACACTGAAGATGGTGAGAAGTGACACTGAAGATGGCAGTCGAAGCCGGTTTGCTGACAGAAATTCCTTCCAAAAATTTGCATCAAGACACGCTGTCGGAATATCAAACCAAAAATCAAAACCTTTTTTATTGTATTTTTTTTATAAAATAATAACATTGACTTAATGATATACAGTGATATCGATAAAAGAGGGCGCTGCGATATAAACTAGTACGGATAGAGTCTAGTACATGTCAGAAAAATTAGTTGCGGGTTATTCAATTAGTGGTTCGAAAACCGCTGGTATGGCAAGGCTGTCAGCTGTTAACTATTTTTCACCTAAAAATGTCATTTATTTAGTGAAAGGCTTGCCAATTATGTGGATCAATTAACAACCGAACCACGCGTACAAATAATTAAGCCTTGCTACAAAAGTGATGGTTCAAATGTGGCAACTTTTCGAATATTACGGGGTAATTATGGTCGTCATAATCGACCTGCTGATCAAGGAAACGGCAAGATATTAAAAAAAATTCTTAAGAGAATTAAAGGCGGTTGAAATTATTGTGTATCGCTAATTAAGGTGAAGCGTGCTATAAAAATGCAATGCCGAAGAATTCAAAATTTTCTTGGTACTTTTTTCATAAAAGCGCTTTTAGTAATGAATCAGTTTAGCTCCTTTTAAAGGTAAAGTTCATATGAGAGCTTATTGCCGTCAAAACCGTGAGAGGTGTTCTTTGTACTCGTCATTAAAATTTGCACGTAGGGTAGGTATATGCATATACCATTCCCAAGTACTAACATGAATACAACGGCATAGTAAAGAGTCAAATTACAAAGCAAAAACAAACAAAAACAAAACAGAGTAAATGCTAATTTTTTCTTTAGAGAGGATTTTGTAAAAGTTTTATTTTATGCAGAAATGTTTTGGTAGAAATATTTTTTTGTAAAGTTTTGTTTTTTCTCCTCTTGGCATAAAGAACGTGTATGTTTTATTGAAAATAAGTGGGTCAATTTCTAAATATTTCCACTAACAAAAGAAATATTTGTTTCTAAGTGAAATCATGCAGAATTAATTTAATGATAGACGGTATAAGAAAACAGGTGTAATTATTGCTTTATTATGCACCGATTTTAGACTCAAATATAAATATATAAAAATTTAAATTAAAGTTTAAAAATGAAAAACATAATTACATTATCGAAGCTTCTTTTTTGGCTCTAAAAATAAACCTTGAAGCTTTCTGATCTGCTGATACTTTAAGAATTTATAAATTGTTTTATTTCATTGGCTTAGGCAGATGCACAGTGGAGCAAACAAGATGTATATATAAATGGAAATGATTCTCCAGTCAAATAAAAAATCCAGATGACTTAAAAACCCAAAGCGATTTCTAATATCTCTATCTGAAGAAGAATTTCAGACTGAATATCATTAATGGAAGACTAGTAGATTTTTGTCTACATCTATTGTGCATCACAAAGATTTCTTGTTAGAATAATCTATACGAGTATAACGCAGAACATAACAATTTGTTCAAGTGGTATTAAAATACATGACATTTCGAGTACTTAAAGTAAAAACTTGAAGGAGAAATGGGAAAATAACAGTTTGTGTAACACTGACGGTTCCAAGTTGTGCAAGTACTCGGTACAAAAGGATTGAAAGGTAACAACAAGTCAGACGTAGCTAAAAAAGCGTTGTATTTAACATATTAATTATGATTGCAAAAATCCTTCCAGACTTTAATAAAAAGTTTAAAGTAAATATGAAAAATAATACTTTAGAAAAATGTAAACAAAATTATATAATTTTTGTTTTAAGTCTTCCAATGCTGTGAGAAGTTGTAAACAGTGTCGTTAAATATTTGAACAATCCCAAAATCCGTTTTGTTGTAACATTTTTTGTCACTCCGGCATCTCTGAAGTATTGCACGGTTGCATTGTTTGACCGTTTTAAATAAACTAACTTCATTTTTTTTAAATTATCTTTAAAAAAAATATCAACTAATTATCTGAGCTTTAATGTGCTTAATAGTTAATATTTTTATATATTTTATTATAATATTTTTAAATATGTTTATTCAGAACGAATATTTCGCTACGCATGATTCATAGTTTTATCCAATTTTAATTGTTTCGAGTTATTTGCCACGAAACGGTATTTTTTATCGCCATTTTCACATTTTTAATAAAACTAATCTTCAACTTGAAACTTTGAGAGAGATAAATTTTGTTTTTTTTTATTATTTTAATTTTATATATTTTATTTTATTTAATTTTATTTCACGTTATTTTATTTACTTGTTTACCTTATTTAAATTTATTTTTTATTAATACATTTTTTTCAATTTTATAGTATATTATTTTAGTTTATTTTGTTTTGATTGAAAGTTATTTTCTTTTATTTTCCAATTTTAATTAATTGTGTTTTTATTTAATATTGTTTTGTATTATATTATAATAATTTATTTTTTTAATTAATTTAATTTTAATAAATTTTATTTATTTTTATTTTATTTAAATTAGTTCATTTTGTTATTTTACTTTATTATTATTTTAATTTATTTTATGCAATACTATTTTTTCTTTTATTTCATTACTTTCATTTTATTTCATATTTTTTAAATTTATTTTATTGCTTTAATAATTTTTATTTTATGCTATTTTATTATTATTTTTGTTATTTAATTATTTTATGTACTTTTTTTAACGTTCTTTTATTTGTTTTTGTTTTATTTCATTTAACGTTTTTTTTAAATTTTATTTTCTTATTTTTTATTCAATGTGAGGTTGTGTTATATTTTTCACATTTTCTATGTAAATATGCAAATCCACATTGGCTAAAAAGTGGCATAAATTTTGAGTTTACAATAGGTTTGTTCCAGGTGCATAACAAAACACTCAGATAACGATTTTTGTGCAATTTTGAGAGAAAATGAGAGAATAAAATTTTTCATTTCCTGTACAAAGTCGTACGAACTTTTTCTTTGGATAAGTTCAGACTAGAATTAAATTATCAGCTGTTTTTTGTTGTATATTTGTGCATATTTATCACTTTTTTTTAATAAAATATGCTTTTATAGATCATTGCAGAAGTCATGAACACATCAAGTGAATGAAGTGATGAAGACGAAATTTTGAACTTAATTGCTGAAGAGTCTGAAATTTTGGTTGGTATTTGGTTAAATAATAACTGGCTTATACATTTTTTCAGTATATTTTAATTCACTTTTTACAGCTGTTGCGAATGATGCAAATGTTTTAAGCGTCTAAAATCGCTAAAATAATATTTATTTGAGAAAGTATACTGCATTAGCATTTGCGTTCCAGCACTTTCGGACAACTTTGGCACATTCAGAGTAATTTTCTTTTTACTCTAAATAGTCCGGACTATTTTGCCATGCACCTAGAACAGACCTAATATATACAAGCGAAATAAAAAAAGTAACAAGAATGCGAATTGCAACAAATTCTTAGGGGAAAACTCTTGTAACTACCCCACTGGTAGACTCGTTTTTTGTTCACAATTTCTTGTGTTACTTTGGCCATTACGCCTTGAAATGCAAAATATGCATGATTTTTAGCCTAAAAGAATCAAAGGCACAACTGGAAACATTTAAACTATTGCTTAGCAGCAGTATCCTCCTACAAAAAATTTGTTGCATGTGAATGATTTTTTTTATTTATTTGTGGTTTTTTGTTAATAAACAAAACAATCAGTTAACCGTAACAAGAATTGTCTGTTTGCTTTTTTTTATTTTTTTTTATTTTCCTAAGCTCAAGGTTATCAAACGCCTTTGTATTGTGTATCTGTGTTTAAGTTTTATTTTTTAAATGTTTATTTTTATGTTTCGAATAACTATTTACGGCTTGTGATTGTGCTATCTACTGTTATCGTAACTATTTGGATTATTTTAAGCCCAACTACAACATTCCTTTGCGATTCCTATTGTCATATTGTGTTTTTGTAGAGTTTTTTTTACAATACTTTTATGCAGAGAATAAAAAGGATGCTGTTTCGTTTGTTGTTTTTTTTGTGTATATTTTTTATGCTTTTGCCTTCATTACTAATTCGAGTTTATGTGAAAGAAAAAAAAAAATACAGCTGAAGAAACAAACCTTAAATAAAGATACAATCTCAGTAATAGCCATCAGATTTTATGTCTGTCTGTAAGTTTATGGAGGAAAATGAAAATAAACAAGACTTTGTAACTGTGCAACACCCCCAAAAAAACTATTTACAAATTTCTGTTGTAATAACAAGAATGGTAGTAGAGACAAGAAAATATGGCAAAAAGAGATAAAAACAAACAAAAATTTTTCAGTCCATTGTGCTAAACACAACAATTGCCTTCAATTCATTATTATTACCACTACACTTATGTCAGTCACACTGTAGCACATAAATACAATACATACTTTACAACACTCAGGACTGTAAAAACGAAATGCGACAGTAGGGCGCATGTCTTGTTATAAATTCGAACAAAAACGCTATTAGACCATGGCAACTCAAGATGCAATATGCCACCCATCCATCACTTTCTTTACAAAAAGAGAAAATTAAATTATACAAAAGTAATAATAATAAGTGCTGATATATGTACAAGTAATAAAATGTTGTAGTAAAATATTAAATTAAATTTTAGAAAATATGTTTTTCTCTTTCAATCTAACAGAAGTTAATGTAAATAAATTAAGTTGATAGATAGATTTTCAGACCAGTGTAATCGAATAATTAGTAGTCTTTCTTGAATATTTCAATTTTTAAAGAGGCTGCTTTGATTTTTTTATTTTCCTAAAATTGAAACTCGAACAGTAAAAATACGTTTTTTAAGTTAAATTACAATAACATATTTAATAATATTAAACAATGCGATATAGCTGGCTAAGAAGGCATCTGCCGTACAGGCATTGACTTCCGTTAAGTGAATGCACGATTACCACCACATGGGAAGGAATGCAACCGACATTAGTAAATCCAACAACCCCGCTATCAGTCCCATGCGGTCTCGCTATGAAGAGGCCAACTGTAGTGTGATTAGGAGTAACCCGGATAATTTATACTCGTACATGGTGCACCTGGCAACTCCACAGTTGGTGAGGCAGCCGCTAGCGCCAAGTTAGTATAGTTTATAATTTCTCTTGTTGCACCAAAAAGAGTTTTACGTTCTTAGCGTCAACTTAAGGGAAGCTTTTTATTACGGCAATCAATGTCGTGCAATTATTTAACGCCGCTGGTCTTTATTGAGCCTACATCAGCCATAAGCGCAAAACGTGTCGTTACATTTGTAATGAAAAATTTAAATATTTTTGTATTTACTCATAAACTAAACACTTTCTGTTTGGCAGATGTTTAGACTAAATAAGGTTCAAAGCAAATGTACGGAAAGTTCTAAGTTTGATTTTGTTAAGCATAAACTCTTTAAAATAAACTATAACTTTAATGCCACTGAGAATTTCCTTGTATTCCTGCTGCAAGCAAATAATAAAGATTGGAAAAAAACCCTTAACATGCCACATAACAACCAAACGAAGATGTAAAACAAACAGCACAAAAATGTTTGACACATCCCTAGTGCTTTTTGGCCACTTATGTTTTCAAAGCATCCTTAACCATAAAGCAAATTTGGATTTCTTAGTATAAATATCAATACTCGTACTCGTAGTCAGAATTGTGCAAGCAATACCTTAAGGTATCGTTATAACAAGACATGTGAGATGAATTGCAAAGTTTTTAGGATTGTTTATTTTACTACAGCGATGAGTTTTTAATAGTACTTTTCCTAAGGTTAAGTACTGGAGTTTCTCACTTCATCACCGGAAAATACTTGCTACAAAATTTTTTTATAAATTTTTTTTATCAATTTTAGCACACCCTTTAAAATATTGAATTAGGTTTTTTAATCCTTTTTGTCTTAGCATTCCTTGCGGCCAGCTAAATTTCACTTAAAAAGCTACCAAAAATTGTGCACGATTAAGAGCATTTTTTTCAGCCACGAACTAAAGGTGTCCTTTCTAATTTGACACATCAGTGATTTTAGGAATGAAAAAAAAACACTTTTGCTCACGTTCTACGCTGTGCTGTCATTTATTGCAATTTCGAATCAAAACCTCGTGAAAATTACAAGAGCGAAATAAAGAAAAAAAAATATACTCGCATATGGCCAGACATGTTGGTTAGTGGAAAATTACACTCGAATAATTTTCAGACACAGGTAAATTATTGCTGATTTTGCTTCAAAAAGTTGCAGGCTCTAAGGGCAGCATTTACCCTTAAAGCAAAGTTGTAAGTTGTTGTTTTTATGTTTGTGTGAATATGAAATGCAAAAAAAAGGTTTATGCACTAATAAATAAAAAATAGTTGATGTAATTGTAAAGAATGTTTATTTGTTTTTTATTTAATTGAAATTATTTTATGCGCATAATTTATGCAACCATGTTTTATGTGCTAATTTTGTTGCATTCAAGCTGTGTATTATGAATTATGATTTTATTAAACTTAAGTGGATACGAAGGTTATGGAAAGCAACTGAGTGATTTGATTGCATTTTTCATATGTCTATAGGTAACTCAGCAGTTTTACTTTATTTGTGTTCGATAAGTATTTGTGCTGCTTCAAGTGGCAGTTAAATCATGATTCCGCACGATAAAGAGACATAAGGTATAATTGGTATTCATCACTTTCTGTATATGTTGTTGGTATTTAAACTTAATTCGTTATAATATAATTCAATAAAACAGAGCATCGGGTTTAATGAGAAACAACCTACAGTAGACCTCTGGAACAGAAAACATATTTTTCCAACTTCCAAAAAATTGTACTTGATAAATATGAAGCAATGTAGGTTTCATTATGAAAGGGGCTTCAATTAGATAAGACGGGTTGAGGTGGCTTTTGCAAGACGGATCTTCAACGTTTAGTGGCCACGGTGTCAATGAAAGTATGCAGAAGAACAGTGTGTGTTCCGCATACTTAGTCAGTTCGCCTACAAACGTTTCAAAGGTAAATTTTATAATTGATTTTGTTTTAAAACGCTTAAAATTTAGAGTATATTTAATAATTTGGTGAAATGTAAGTAAAAGTGCATGAGGTTGTTTGTTTTACGACTTTGTGATAATATACTCGTAGTGCAATATAATTTTTTTAATAAAATAAAAAAAAGAAGTTTTATTTAAAAAATCTTTTTGAATAGAATTAATTTTGAAAACACTTTTTATATTTCATATTTTCTGTATTTCCGGTTTGTTGTTACTTTTAATGTTTAGTTTAAAACACTGCATAAGAGATGGCCGCGTGAGTGATATAAAGACATCATTGTCTCTAGAAAGTTTATAAGTCAAATTTTTGGCAGATAAATCTTTTTATTGCACGAGTAATTAATGTTTTTTTCAATCATTTTGACAACTGCTCTTTTTTTACTAATCAAAGCCAAAAATAAAAAACGAACCCACATTATTCTTTGAGATGAGTGCCATTTTGAAGACGATCCAACCCAGTGTTCGCCGTTTGCTAAACTTGTCTTTCCTAGACTTCAACTTGTCGAATTTTTCTTCAGGACCTGCGCTTTCGTACGAAAGACAAACGACACAGTATCTTAACGTCAATGGCACTTTGTTCGCTGAGTGCAGTTGGGGGAGCTCCAAGTTCTATCTAAATTTTTATTCTTAAGCCACAAGACGCATGCTTAGATGAGTGACGATGTATTTGAGGGACGATGCCCCATTTTTATTACTAATTATAGACTATAATAGCACCGCGATTTTATGAATCTATAGTGTAGCTTCTTATTCAGCTAAAACAATTCTAGAGATATTATTATTTTCGTAGTCATTGTGTGCTTGATTTAAACTCGGTTGTTTGAAACTAATATCTTACTACTCAGGTAGTTAAGTCTGAGTCTAGCATTCGCTGACGGTCATAGAAAATGTTCTGTTTGACATAGTTAGCAGGAATCACTTCATACCTGATCGCAGTGGTCCGTTGGCAGTTCAGTGTAGATTTTAATATATCGTCTGCTAAAAAGCTCATATGGGAATAGCCTCTAACATTTTCAGTATCAATACGTTTTTTCCAACTACCGCATGTCTATTTAGCCTCTCCAGTAATCGATTACAACTCGTTTTTCCCCTTCGCGTATTGGGTTATTTGTGAAACTGTTGTATATATGGATTCTCAACTGACGAAAGGACTGTTAGTGTCCTTCTTAGCCAGATACTCTGCCATTTCATTGCCTTCATTCCCCTTATGTTCTAGTATCAATACTAAGTAACTGAACTCTCGCTGCTATGATACCGAACAGCTTTACGATGTCCCATACAAGATGCACTGAATAAAGTTACTGTTCGGTACGGATTTCTGTAAGCCTGCGCACTTCTTTTAAAAAATCGTTGGTGCGGCCATTATCATTAACAGCGGGCACTATAAATCAAAGATAACCTATTACATTAAAATTATAGATTTTCTTGACCTTTTTTAATTTAATTTATTAAAATTCTTCAAGCTTGAAGGTCTTTTGTTAAAAGTTATATTTTTATTTGTCGATATTTCGCTACTCTATTGTGTAGCATCATCAGGAAATACAAATTTTACAAAACAAAAAACAAATAATATGTTTATGAAAAATTATTGTCACAAAAATTCAAAAATGTTTCAATGTTAACACAAAACAAAAATAACCTGAGGTTTAAAAATAATTTAAATACAGTTGTTAAAATAATGTTACAATTGTATTAACATGTGTACCAAACTTATTTAAATAATATAATCCAGAAAACCCCAAAAACATACTTCTATTAATTATCTTATTCTTTTAGATTAAATGAAATGATACAAACACGGAGTACCGTCACATCATAATTGAAATTCTACTTGAATTATTTGAGGGTATGTTTTTCTTTCGCAGAGTTGACGTGATTTCGTGCCATATATTTCCGCTAAATGTTTTTTCTAGGGTTGTCTGAAGCGTAAACTTATGTCGGTAAGCCGCAATACATCGATGCCTTCAAATTATATATAACCCAGGCCATATGAGAAATAAAGCAGGATTTTTAATTCAGTCATTTAAAACTGTACATCCCAGACTCTTGCAGTAATGAATCTCATCGTATATGGCTTCCACAAAGCTAACTGAAACCTCCAAGTTCTGAAATATGAGCCCAGCAAATGTTTTTTAAAATTTTTAATGTGCGTCATACTAAACCGGCCTTTTAAAATAAAAATTCAGCCAGATAAATCTATGAACAAAAAACATCAGTGTCTTTTTCTACTTCATCTCCAACGAAGCATACTCAATGTTTGTTATTTTAAAAAGAGCAATCGAGGGTTTCATTTACCAAAAATTATATTCAACTACAAATGGCTGAATATTTATTTTAAAATAAATTCAACTGTTTTGTTTTAAATTTAAATGCGCTTTAGAAGACACCCTTAGAAATGCCCAAGCATTCATTTGTTTTGCAAAATTTCTAAGGAATTAACGTTTTTACTTGTGTCTTTATCTCCTTGCCATTCAATTAAGTTCTTGTGTTTTAGAATTCTGGAACATGATGATAATTGTGTAGGCACTTAGAAGTCTGTTTCATGTGTTTTGTTTGGATTAAAAGAAATACGCCCATTCAAAATCGCAATTTACCTTAAAACAATAAAAAGAGAACAATCAAGATAATGATTTAGCAGACAATAAAAAAAGAAGTGGAATGAACAAGTTCTCTTTTTGGTTTTCTTGAATATAACAAAGAAATGGAACTGTGGCTACAGTAACAAATTTTGCGAACTTTCCTTGTCATAGTCACATGAATCTTAGTCATAAAAACTTGATATAAATTTTCCGGCAAAATTCCCATAACAAAACACTAAAGTGTTATGTGGATAAAACAACTTATGTCAAGTAAGAATTCAAATGTTTGTCCACATACTCTGCTAGTCCGGAAACGTTGTTTTTAAACCTGTTAACTCACAGTCGACAGGAATCGTTATTCGTTATTTTGAATGATACGGTACGTATGAGTACTGGCACCAGTTAAGATTTTTATATACACAATGCGTATACGCCATGTGGTTTCTTATATGTATTCTAGTGAACTGAGCTTAATAGAATTAAATTTCTTAAAACTTTAACATGACGAATAGTCAACTATTTGGAAATGGTTCGTTATGTCTTTAAAGCAGGCACAACCTTATGCCACTATAACTTTAATTAAGAACAAACGTTTCTTTATCTCGCTAATTGCAATGGCCTCCAATTAAATCCTCCTTTAAATAAAATCATGATGAATTTAAGGCTATTGAAGCCCGTGGTAAAAAAAGGTTTTTCAGTTTTTTTCTACTTCTCACAGACTTTTTAAAGAGTGGGCGGTTACACTAGTTTATTTCGCCATAACTCCAGAACATTTGGTCTGATTTAGATAACCAAAACACTGAGCGAGGAGGAATAATATAAGTTTCTAGTTATCTTAACACAATTGTTTTATATACTAAAGTTATACAGAAATAAATGGCAGAAAAAAATTTTTTCAAGCCAAATAAAAAAAAAAAAAGATTTTACTTTTTAAAAATTAAACTGACAGCAATGTTTGGTTTTATCAACAACCATAAAAATACATATATCATAGAAATCGGTGAACACATCTCGTTATTTATTAGTCTTATTCATTCAAAGGAATCAAACTAAATTTTTTTAAGACCCCTTTATAAATGTTTTAGAAATAAATAAAGAAGAGAAAGAATAAAACACCGTTGAACACTTTGAAAGATGGTGATAAATTAGAATACGACACGATAATGTCTTTTGCCAACTTACTACTCTTGTAGTTCGATTCACTTTTTCCAGCGGTATTCATCTACCGAAACAGACTCTTTAAAGTAAACTAGTCTTCGGCAAGATAATAAAATTTATAAAAGGCGGTCTTCATTGAGTCGTTTCTTTAATATGGAAAGAAAAAATATTTAGGGAAGACTAAAGTTTGTAAATATTACATCATCCAGTTAATGGCAAAAAAATTTCTTTGTCGCGCTCTGCAGGTCCTTTTGAGTTTATGTAATAATTTTCACTGATTTCATATCAATTTTTTAGACGGAGAAGTCTACTAGTCTCATACCTGTCGTTTTGAAGCTTGCTTGTACGATATGCACTTGGGGAAATCTAACCTACACATTAATTGTTTGTGTTACTGCTTTGGCTGCTGCCAACTGACTGATCATTTGCGTGATGATGTCGTGCCTTTTATGGCTGCTGTCGAATGCACACCCACGTATGTGTACATGTGTTGTTATGTTCTCCATGCTGAGATATTATTATGGTTTATTGTCTCACTTTATTACCTTATGATTTTGACAAACAGATGGCACTACTCGGCGGTGAACCGTTAATTACAAATTTTAAATTCAAAATTCATTCTGCACTTATACTATAGATATACTAAATAAAACTCACTCTAGTATAAAAAATGAAGTACAAATTTATAACTAGAATTAGACAAAAGCAAGATCTAAAGTATAATGTGTTGAGGCAAAAACAAGCCTGGCGACTTTTGTAACATGTCTTTATTTTTCTTGCAGGCAAAATAAGTATGCAGTTACTGTCTAGCTACGTACGATACCCATATAGCACTTAACACCCATGCTTTATAATTTATTTTAATCACGTGCACGAAAGGTGGTGTTTTAATGAAATTACGATATGTAAACTTTTCTGCGTGCGGCCGCCATTTCATTAAGAGTTAATCCACTTTTGGATAACTGATCAATTGATCTACAATACATTATAGAAAATAAAGCCTCTTTAGACCCACCGTGCGCATATAACATAAACTCAATTTTTAGTTCTTTCCTGCCACTTTCAATGTAGAAAACTTTGAATACAATATCCTCTAATTTTACTAAATTCGCAAATGTTGTTTTGTTTTAGTGTCGCTATTTATACGTTAGTTGTGGCAGTTCTGGTACCACTCCCAACATTTTACATTTGCAGCAAACCGTGATTAGGGTGTTTTCATTACAGACAATGAAAAGTAATTAGAAATATAAAACAATATCTCCTGACCTCATTTGTTTGGCTACTATGACAGTTGCTGGCCGCTCTTCCCTTTCTGCTGGCCGCTCTTCCCTTTCAAATGCGATTATTTTTATTAATTTATTTTTACTTCCCATTTGTGTTACATTGTTTTCAAAGTACTTTTCTCCCTCTTCTGTATAACCTTTTGTTATTTACATAATTGCAATGTCAGCTTTAAAAAAAAAATATATTTTTTTTAAATTCTGTTTGAACTAAAAAAATTTTAACACAAATTGATAATAACTTCTGGTAAGATTACAATATTTTAGTTATGATTTTACTAAACAATAGCGAAATTCAGGGAACACAAGTAAAAAAACAAAATTTATATTAATAAGCAAAAAAATTCTTCTATTGGCCAAGAAAAAATTGAAACTAAAAAATGAGTTCATTGCACTTTTTTTACCTTTTATTTTCTGTGTTTGCTGATTTGCAGCAAAATACTTTTTAGTAAAGAAAAAAATACCATAAAAATGAAAAATAGCCCTAAAGGCCAAAAGAGTGAGTGAGAGTTTTGAAACTCAGCTCTACAATACGAAGATAAAACTGTATTTATGTGTTTGTATGAGTGTGTTTGACAACTTGTTATAACAAATGTCGTTTGTTGCAAAAATAAACGTCTGTTCTTCGACAATATTTTCATTTTCAAATCTTTGTCTTCAGCAATTTCACTAAAACAAAAAGTAAATGTGCCAAAAGCTACAAGATAAAAAAGGAAATAAAACCCAGAAGAAGAAACGAACAGCAGCACAAATAATGACCATTTTTATATTGACTTTTTCTCGTTTCTCCTTTCGTTTCTTTTAGTTCGTCTTTTCAAACTAAAAATCAAATGCTTATTGCCAATGACCATTATTTTTGCAATTTCAATTTAAAATAAATGTTGAATTTAGTTTTGCCTGTGTTTTTGACATACTTAGTGACAGTCATACAAACAAACGACTGCCTGCCCGCCTGCCCGCCTGCCCGCTTGCTCGGCTAACTGAGTGCAAAAATGAGATGCATAAAATAATGAAATGCTGAAAGTGCATCTCATTATTATTCAAGGATGGTCATTCAAAAAAGTGAAAAATTAAAATTTGTACAAAAAAAACACCGATGGGTTTAAGTGTCCTTTGGAGTAAAATTAATTTAAAATATGAACTGAAAACTATTTAGTGTTTTAGTAGTGTTCACTGGAATTTAATCAAAATAAATAAGACTAATATTAATTTAAAAATTAAATTATTTAAGTGGTAAATATTGCCACTAATATTTATATATCATCTAGCAAAATAGTTAAGGCAATATTCATTAAAAATATTTCTGATTTATAAAAGTTTTTTCAATCAAATTTTTACACAAAATTTGTTTGATAAACCTTTTATAATTTAAAAATATTTTTATGAATATGGCATTTATTGTTTTAACTGCCGTATCTAAAAAATATATAAACGGTTAAGAAGTCAAATTTTGTAAGAAAATTTTTATTATAAAGGCGGTAAGAATATAACTAATACTTAGAGATTGACCTGCTGGCCTAGAAGCCTGATAGATCTGCGGTTGTATATTCGACTTCTAGCTGTGATTCCGTTCGTTTATTTCTTTCATCGAAAGATGTTTGTTTTTGTTTTAGCGCCACTTGAATTGAAGTCGCTATGACAAGTCACATAATTGAGCAGCACCTCTAAATGAAAAAAACGTTTTCATCAAAAAAAGCATTCGTTTGCGCAAACGAAATCATATCGTAAGTCATGAGAGATATCTTCGTTTATACACGTGTGTATATCTTAAAGCAAGTATAGAAAACTAGCTGTACGACCCGGCTTCGCTCGGAAGCCAAGCCCGTTGTGACATCGACCGGAACTTCACCATTACCGATGGCTCCCGGTATGGGAGCTACCACGACCCTTTGTCCAATCCCGCACATATTTGCAGCCGCACTTAGAATATATACATCAAACCGACGTACCAAATTTTGTTCAAATACCGTTAGCAGGAGCAGAAATAATAGATTTTTAATTTGTGATTTGTATGGGAGGTACCACGCCCCTTTGTCTAATTTTAAAACCCGTGCTAAGAAAATACCTTTCCAACAGAGTAAAAATCATCAAAATCGGTTCAGCCAATCTCGAGTTATAGGATAATATCGCTTCGGAGACTTTCTTTTATATATAGATTTTTGAAAACAGATCCCAAAGTTCCTGAGATATCGAGCAAAAACCATTTTTATGGTTTTTTGGTATTTATACACTTGCGGGGAAACGCGCAGACTTAAGTGTACGGCGTACACTTAAGTGGGCATATTCTTAATTGTAATTAAATTTACTATAAAGTCCGTCTACAGAAATTATCATCCGTGGCCCACAGATAACTTACGGACATAATGTTAGACCAAATTAAAAATTAAAAAAACCTGAAAGTTTTAAATTCGAACAAAGAAACCCCAATTTCTCTTAAACCAAAATTTTACATAAAAATTGCAACAAATTCGAAATTTTCTGGAATTTTTAAATTCATTACAAATTAAAAAATTCACAACAAAATCGGTAAACTGGAAGAATAACATTTAGTTGTTAAAAAATGAATATTAGAAAACCAAAATTATACCAAAACTACGGAAGAAACCAATTCAGCAAACTTAGAAATTTCACAATAAAAATGATATTTGCACCAAATTTTATAAAATGACCAAAATTAACACAAATGGGGAATTCGGTTGAAAATTCAAAAAAAAAAAAAATCGCCAACAATTTTAATTATCATCAAATTCAAACTATTGTACAAAAATTTTTAAATTACAAAAATAACAAAATTTTCCAAAAAATCGTTTTTATTCCCCAACTTCGAAAACTTCCACAAAATTCAAAAACTGGAATAAAACAAAACGATTACAAAAATACGTAAAAAAAAAATAAAATTCACAAAATTTTAAAACAAATTTTTTTTCAACAAAATTTTTCCAAAAAATCTATATTTTATGAAAAACGTTGCAGTTTTAACAAAACCCATGTTAAATAAGTTCTAAAAGACCTACATCTTACAAAAATTTTCACAAACAAGGCAGCACAAACAAACTTCGTCATATTTTAAGATTTTACGAAAAAAATTAACTCAAAGGCTAAAATTGCACCGAAAACTATAAATTTATCAATTAGAGAAAAGAAAAATACACCCATCGAAATTGCTTATGTTAAGAAGAAAGGAGAGGTAAAATAAAATAAAATAAAATAAAATAAATCCTTTGCACCTGGAAAATCTTTTGTATATTTTTAGTAAGTCATTCATACTTTAGTGAATATAGCTCTCTTGCTTGTTTTTTTTTTTATTGATAGTCAAGGATACAACAACTAGGAATCAAAAGAGGGAGTTGCCACATTTTTTAAGTAACATTAATTTTTAAATATAAAACAGTTCTTAAACATAATTTAAAGCTTCATGTAAAGCGCAATAAAATTTATAATTTCGCATATTTTCACAAGATTATTTTGTTATGTTATTAAAACGTAGGTATTTCGTTTGCAGTAGAAGATTTAAATGCTTATTTATAATTTTATTTTGTTTCAGATTTTGAAATGTCACTAACTTTGATTAAATATATATAAAGGCAAATTAATAGTTTTCTTAATTTTTCTAATTTATTAAAAACTTAGTTCCTTTATTAAGGAAAAATGTGACCAAAACGACTAATAAAATTTAATTTTGGCACACCCTTAAATACAACGTAACGCCATTTTAAATCCGACCACAGAATATCGTTGTAAATGGTTTGAAAAAGGCTTCAATTTAATCGGATTTCAAATTCTAGATACGACCTCTAATATCCACAGGCTATAATCGGTGTTGTTTGTTGTATTTAAGTTTAGCTCTCAATAGCAGCGTTATGTTTCTGTATCAATTTAATGCGTATTGGTTTTTTTTTTTTGCTATAAGTTCATTTGCGTTCTTGTGTGTGGTGAACAACTATTTTGACACTGCTTTCTAAGCCGTCTCTTCTTAATGATGACCATCTGTGTTTCAGCTGCGGACTAGTGCGATTTCCAGTTAACTGATGGTTTTACCAGTCGCAACGGCTGTAAAATGTTTCGAAGTTGCTTGAATATCAGTAGAATTTGTCAGTGGGATGTTCGATCACATACAATAATATTTCCACCAATATGTGTTTTTGTTTGGATAGGAAATAAATGTGTGTTGGAAGTGTGCAAAACAGACTTGTAAAATAACGATTGCAGGTGAATAATCGCAACAAAGGTCATAAGATAAGGTGACTAATAATTGATCACGTGTGATTTTTTTACGATTGCGGATTCGTAATATCTTGCAGCTTATTAAGGCCTGTTGGCCAATAAGTGGGTTTACCTCCACATACGACGTCAAGCTTATTAGCTTAGACTGTATTGAACACCTCTCGCCCTCTTGGGCTTTGCAATCGGCAGCTGCAATGAACTAAAGCAGCAAAGAACGTTATAAATTAATGGTCTTGATGCCTAGATGCCAATACACAGATGAGATTGTCGTTTTAAAATCGGTAAGGTTTATAGAGGTAGCTTGCTAAAAGTCTTTGCTGAATTTAGGCATTGGAGAATACATTCAATTTTTTTAGACTATAATGGCAGCACCACCAGAGGCACCTCCATTGACTGCATTAAAGCAATTTTTTAACGTGAAGTACGTTTCAGAGACTAAAGGTATGTATATTTCATGTGTTAGCAGGAAATGTTCTACTTCATAATTATGTTGGGAGAGCCCATTAGCGATCCAGAAGAATTTTCTCTTTTTAAATTTGTATTTGCTTTCTAACGCATAAACTTAAAATAATAAAAACAAAACATTGCTTTCGCATCATTGTCTGACTACAGCGCCACTTTCGATGTGGCTTTTCAGTCACATTTATTTTTATATTAGACATTGTGTATTTAATCAGAAATTTTAAAAATATTCTGCCTTCACTTATTAAGAAAATTGTTTTATGAGATAAAATGAAAAAAATTTCTTACTATCGTTTTTTTCAAGTTTTCCTTGGGCCAATCTTTTTTCAATGGTTATTATACATTAAACTGGCATCGGGAATGTGTTAAACTTCTTTCCTTCTATTCAGTTTTAATTAAGTAAAATATATTTTCTTAGTTCATACATGATCATAAAAATAAATCTACTTACCCATCTCACGCACTGTATGTGTAACCAAATGAGGGCATCACAATCAAATATTGTTGAAAAAGCGGCATTAATGTTGTAGATGTTGTTTTTATTTCATTAATTTGTTGCATCCATTCATTGGAGCCACGCATTCACCAACACGTTGATGGCAGGAGATGAAGCGTCAAATGTGATGAATTGACATTTGATATTTTACAGAGTTGTTGTCGTTCGGTTCATTTTGATTGCATTCAGTAAAAATCCAATTTTTCATGTACAGCATTTCGTAAAAGGATGCATGTTGAAGTATACGTGTGTGTGTGTTTTGTGGTTGAAAAATTGAAATTAAAAAAAAAGCATAGAAGGAGATAAATTACAATGTGTTCCAACGTATACACAAGTACGTAGTACATACGTAGTTTAATATAAATTTTTAGTGTTCCAAATAAATTAGTGTGCTTTTGTGTTTGGTGCAAATTAAACTGGAAATATGAATATTTTACAACTATTTGCAATGACAAAGTTTCGTGCATTTTATGATCCATCGAAAGAGCTCTAAAGTCGTTTAGTATGAAACTTTCGATGTGTTTCGAAACAATTTCGAATGTGTGGTATTGTTGATAAATACTTTTGCCATTATATTGCGATGGATTGTGTAAATAAAATTGAATTTTTTATAGTTGAGTTTGATTGATTTTCGTGTCAGCAATTTGTATAATGCCACTTAAACTTTTTATACATGTGAAGAAGAAACTGTTAAATTTGGATTTGTATTTTCCATAAGAAGTTTTAAAGGGCAACTATTTGTATAACGAATTGGTTAGGAAGGGTGTTATTTTAGACTGGATATATTTTGGACTGTTTCCTACTTATGTGCTCAAAATTTGCTAAAAATTATGGTTTTCCGTATACACTAGTCAAAGTAATTAAAGTTGAGTTTGTTTGGACAGCTAATACTCAACACAGCTACAAAAGCTGTGATTAACCTCTTGGCTTTGCCCTTGAGGTAGGCCTCTAGCTGTATTAAATTTTTAGCATGAGGATAGCTAGTTACTGGTGTAATGCTTTCGAAATTATTGATAAATAATTGCAATTCTTCAGGGTGGCCATGATAACTTCGCAAATCTGGAGGTATTGCTTGACGGACGGACAATTGTAATGGCGAAGAAATAGGACTGAGTATCCAATTATTTGTCTCATTTAATAGTTGCTGTTGAAACTTGTTCCAGTCATCAGTTTGAGAAAAGAGTTAAAATTACAAAAATTCGAAATAATAACAGCCTAAACTTATGCTACAAAAACTGGGTGTAATGAGGTACTACGTTTATACTACGTACATTTTCGTAGTAAACGAACCAGTTATAAATCAGTTTATTGAATGGTGTAATTGTAGTTTTGGTTGACACACATGTAGTATACCACGCTAGTTTATTGCACAAACCCTGTGCCTGTCAGGGGCATTAGTCGCGGTCGAAGTTTTTGGCTACCAATCCAGTGGCCGCTGCTGAACATTAGCGTGGGTCGAAAAAATAGTTGCAACAGTAACCCGCTAGCATAGAAGATATTGCAATGACGATTTTAATACGCCCATTAACTTTTTTGCCCATGCCCCTTAATTTATGTGGCCTTATGAGAAGCTTTTTGTCGGTGGAAGAAATTGCATATTAGCAGAAAAGGATAGAAGAAACCAGAAGTGATACCAACTTGATAAAATGCGGCTTTTTTGTAGTGGCAAAAAATGAATATTTTTAAAACCAGAATTATGTAGTGTTAAGGGGAATATCCGTTGGTTTAAAAGAAGCGAATCCGAGATATCAGCGGCCGTATCTAGAATTTGAAGTTCGATTGAAAACCATCAACCAGAAAATTGAAGCTATGATCGGACTGGAAATGGCGACAATATAAGCAGAAAATTAATGGGCGTGCCAAAAAATTTTAAGTGTTTTAGAATCTTTATTCAAATAGTTTTTTGTACAGGGGTCGACCTAGTCTACCGAACGTATTGCTACTGTTGCCTGTATTTGTCCATAACTCACCGCTGGTAGTGATTAAGATTGTGTTACTTGAGTACGTGCAAGTTCCTCTAAAGGATATTGATCTCTTATAAATAACACAATAACTTTTTTTTATAAAAACAGCTAGGCAACGTGATACATCGTCCGACTTGTAGTGTGTGGACTTGAGGAAACGGGTCAAACATCCTATATTTTAATGAAAAAATCAATTCAGCGTGTAGACTGATTTCTGAAGAAATTTAGCACTTCTCTTCATCTTCGAAAAAAGATAATGGTCATCATTTTTCTGTCGATGAGTTTTATAATGATTCCAAACGAGATCCTACCTTTATTTTAAGGGCTTGATCTTACAGAAAGGTAAGATCAGCGATCAATATATAATATAAAGTTACTTGTATATGCAGAAACTCTTTCATAAATTACAGACTTGCACAGCAAAACGAAATATTTTTCAAAAGCATTGCCGCCGAATTTGCTTTAATATAGGACGCTTCCCATTATTAAAAAAAAGTAGAAAACAAGCATTCAAATATTTATAGGAAATCTTAAAAAAATATTTCTGCTTTAAATTGTTTGAAATCTTATTTGCACTTTTCCCAAAAAGACACATTTAAAAGAAAGAAAAAGCTCATAACTTCTATTATTATTTTGCAGAAATGTGCAAAAGTTAAATGATTTCTTGCCTAACTTCGACCTATTTAAGTTTTAGCAATCATTCGATTTTTTTTCGCAGAACATTTTCTTGCATTATTTTCATTTATAAATTTTATTTGAGTTTTGTTCCTTTACTTCAGTTTTTAGTTCGTTAGAGTTTGTTTTTAGTTTTTCTTGATAAGAACTTTATACTCACTGTGCATAATACGTTTTCTATAGTCATCATCACGTTGCATTGTTACGCTGCCACCGCCATTAGAAACCATTGAACTTATTTGTTCCATTGGTACAATATCCTGTAATAGAAGAAATTGGAAATGTAAGAAGTGTAATTTATGATTTTAAAAAACAGAATTTTAAGATGAATAATTCTTAAATGTCTTAGGCAATTGCTCTAATGGGAGCAAATATTTGTAGGGAAACCAAGGAGGATGATCCGTAAGTTTATGATTCTTTATATTATTTCTCGCAAGTTTGAGTTTCATTACTTGTGAACTCCTTGAGAAACAGGGAATGAATATATTGAGTTCTAACAGCAAATAAGGCTAAACAGATTTCTTATGTGTTGCTCTTTTAAGGCAAAGGAATCATCGAGCTATTTGTGTAACATTTTCATGAAAAGTCGAGTGCTATGCAAGAAATGCGTGTCCCATCAATACAAATAAGAAGATATCACACGCGTCTATGTTCAAGGCGAATAAACATCTCCATCCTTTACAGGATAAGTTGTGCTATGTGCGTGTGACATTGAATCCAAAACACTCTGCGTTAATTCCGTACATTATCTGGGAACTTCGCGATGATAATTTGTGTATTAAAAATTTGATAAAGATTTAGAATATTATGATTTTAAGGACTTAGCTTCCCCGAAGGAGAGAAAGTACCAACAAAAAATCCCTAGACAAATGGTTTTCGTCCCATAAAATCTAATAATATTTTTCAAAATCCAACTTTAAATTTAACAAAATATAGAAATCACATTCGTTTTCTTTGCGAGTAGATTTATTTTGACTCAGTCAGATTTACAATAGGCACAAGTACATCAAATTATTATCTCACGAGGTTGCCAACTTTTACGTTATCTAAAGTTACCATGTGGTTAAGTTCAATAATCGAAAAGCGCAGGTCCTTTGCTTGGCAATTTATTTTAAAATGGCAGAGCGGTTTCGAAGTTTAAATATTTATTGCCTTTTTTCACTTGCCACTGATGGAAGCTTATGCAAGCCACAGACGTTGCGACTGTTGGTACAACTCGGTTGGTAATCAAGTTGATAGTTTTGCCCACAAACAGTACAACTACGTGTACAGCATCATCTTGCAAACAAATCTTGTTGAGTAGAGATTTTTTTTCAACTTAATTTTAATTTATTGAATCTTTCTACTAAAAGAAATTTAATAAGTCTTTTGTAGAAATTTAATAATTTTTTGTTGTAGAGAGAACACATGGCAAATAAAAGACGCTTTTTGCTATGTGGTAGAAAGGAAAACTTCAGTAGTATTGCATTTATTATAGTACGTTTTGATTTGCGGACTACCGTAATACCCCTGTACTATTAAAGGTACTTTTTCCAATCTGAAACGTTAAATAATATACTGCTCAAAATAGTAGTAAAATCATATACTTGATTTCATTTTTCGATATTGTGGTTTAATGTAGATTTTTAGAACAAATTTCTGTCTTCCCTTGTCAAGTTTGGTTTGAGAACGATAAATGCCACTGAAGACCAGTTTGTCTCTAAATCAAACTAGACAAGGGATGACGGAAATTCGTTCCAAAAATGTACACAAAATTAAAAACATTTACAAAAACGGTTTAAATTTTCTACCATTATTAAAACAAAAACTCAAAAAATTTTCTATAAAGTCAGGACAAATTGCCTCTTTGAATATTTCTTATGGAAGAAATACTTCTCAAGTTCAGTTCAGTTCCATTTTAAAGTCTTGATGTTCCATCACTGTTTCGTGGACAGTACGATGAAAAGCACAAAATAGAATCACGTTGCACAACACCCTCATAGAAGTTGTTACCGGGATACAACTTATCAAAAAAAATCTAATTTTTTTGATTTTTCGTACAACCGAGACACAACCTAATACAACGAGCCGACATACATGGACATCTCGGGTACAACGTCCATAAGTTGCACAAACGGTCGCATTTCTTGTTTTTTTGTTGAATGAAACAATGTTTAAAAGATATAACATTTAATTCTGGGAAATAAAAACTTTAAGCTGAGGTTCGTTGAAATTACAAGCTCCCTTGTGTTTTAGTTGTGTTTGTACTTTGCAGTTCATACTAAACACTAATGGATGCAGCTGAGAGGAAAGGGACACACACATATACATATATAAACCCACTGACGTTAAATTTATAATGCATATTTTTCTAAGAAAATCGTTCTTAGTATTTCTCTCTATGTTAAATACTTTTTGTTTAGCATAATAATGAATTTAAAATTTACTAATTGTAAGAAAAAATACTTATTACAGCAATAGAGAAACTGTTACCCAATTGGCGAAATTTACCTAAAATTATAACTCCCAGATTTTAAAGCTTTACGTGGCAGATTGTTGCAAGGGCATTTTACATTCGTCTAGGGAACAAACTACAGGCGGACTACTTCAGGGATGAAGTCGTCATTTTATTCCACTAAATTTGTCTGTGCTTTGCCGGCGATTTCAGAATCCTTTCATGGTTTTTCAGCTAGCACAAAATTGCCACCAATATCCACATCCTCTTCCCTAAGCCAATAATTTTAATTTTAAATGTCGTTTTCCGTAAAATTTGTAAAAGCATTTTATTGAAATAAAAACTTTAACATAATATGCCGTTTTTAGTAAAAACAACTTCATTGTATTAAGTTCCGCAAGTGAATACCTGGAAACAATCAGACTTAAAAAAATACGCGACGAAAAACGAACGCGTGCATGTATTATCTCGATATTTTCAGATCTGTTGCTATTAGTAGGCTGGAAAAGGTATAGGGGCCTTCCAGAGTAAGGACGGGCATGATACTAGTTATAATCTAAAACAATTTTTCTAGAGTCTGCAAGGCTTCACATAGGTAGCCCTTGATCTAACTCATATATTAAAAAAAAAAATACTGTCAATTTGATCTTCTCTGTCTGTGCCTTTTCGTTGCGAAACTGTACTCCTAAGGCGTTTGTTGTGTTTAATTATTATTCTTAGGTATGATGCGATAGGTTTGGATACCATTTGAAGTATATATCTGTTCAAGAACTCAGTTTTATTGCAGTAGCATTTGTCTAAAAACTTATGTTCAAGCCAGTGTTCTCATTTCTTTCTTATTTCCAATGTTTTTATTCAACGTGGTGGCTTAACACACTTTGAATCAGCAATTATACAAAATATTTTGGTATATTTCCAACAAGGCCACCAGTGCCAATATGTTCATGCAATGCTTTATTTGTATAAAAGCCGACAAATCAAAATTTCATCATAATTTGGATAGTCCCTTAAAACAGCTGCTGTGGCTTAAGTAATTATTGTGTTGACTATTAAGCATTCGGTGGCCTGAGTTCGTATTTCAGCCGCTGCCAATCAGTTACAGCGATTTTTCTGATATGTACTAGCTACGAATCATACTGGTATATTAGGGCTTCCTCCTTCGACAGTATAACCGTATTACATTAAATCATAGACGAAGTAAAGTAATAAATAAATTAGCAAGTACACAAAGAAAAATTACTGAGTTCTTAAGCATTCAAGCTTTTCTATCCATCTACTTCACCACTTGTCTTCTCTAGTATGTCCCTTTCCAAAGAAAGTAATACAATTAATTAATTAGTAGGCAATAATGGCCATTGCCTGAGGGTTTATTACGTTCACTTAAAAAGAAACCCAGAAAATTTAAAAAAAAAAATTTATTACGAGAAGAAGTAATTTCACCAAAAAATCGAAAATTCAAAAATAATCTATAATTCACAAAAGAAAAAAAATTAAAAACTATAAATTTTACCAAAAAGCAAAATAATCGAGGTCTCTATTAAAATAAACAAAGATTTGTTAATAAAAAAAACCTACATAACTTATTATATTATTGAATGAAGTGAGGATATCCAAGCAGACCGTTTACTTTGTAGGTGCCTTTTCGATCCCCTTCTTTTCAAAAACTGATTTCATGTAACTAATTTGAAATTCACGACGACGTTGCGTTTATTTGAGTGTCGTGCCTTCAACAACCTTTATTCTTGACTGTAGTAATTTTAAACTGTCGACTAGTAACTGTCCTCAACACGGAGTCTGTCGTAATTACTAGCATATGACCTAAGGCTTAGGTTTCTACCTAAGGTCATGCCATTTAACTTCAACGAGTGTCTGCCCGTGGTCCTAAGCCTTATGCTAGCTGAATATTTGCACACAATGTGCGCTACCGTTTCCACCTATTCCTTAGGATTATCTCTGAAGACTGATCCGTTCACCCCTTGCGAAGTTTTCTTGTAGATCTCTTTGGAACTCCTCCTTTGGCCAATAAACACCGGAGTTTCTATTGAGGTTAACCACCTCTTGCGGGCCTTTATTGCCCATCCCTATATGAATCTCACGGTCAAACAAATGGTAAATTTTTTAAATGGAACTCTTATCTGAAAACTTGCACGAAACGGCTTCAATATTATGGCATTTTAAAATCTTCTGCTTACAATTTTAATTCAACTTATAACTAACACAAATACTCTACATATGTTTGTGTTAGCACAAACATCCTAAAAGTATGCTCTACATTTATTTAATGAATTCAGCAGTAGCGTATTTCCACTAACAAACAGATGTTAAATAAAAAATGCACATAAATAATAATTTTTCATCTATGTACTGCATATTCCACGGCAACAATAGAAGTATGTTAAGTTTAAGCCAACGTGAAGCAATTATGAAAGCAATATGTGGCAGGAAAGTATTGCAGCGTCAGATTATCCATTTTGTTTTAATGCGCAGATGTTCTCTTGAGAAATGTAATTAGTGATTTAAATCGAACGAGCAGCTTCTATTGATGAGGATTTATTTAGATCAAGCTGTTAGAAGCAATTTAATAACTTGCAGAAAACTTTTTCATTTAACATATTTTTTTTTGTTAGCAATTTTGTTGTTGTTTAATTTATATTATTTTAAATACTTGTCTTTGTTTTTCTCTTTTGCCTTTATGCTTATTTTATTGTATGAAATTTTAAAGAAATGCATTGTTTTCGGGTGTTCGAGCCACAACTATTTACTATTTGTTTTAGGATAAGAAAGGAGGCACAGTTTGGCAAAGTTAAACATTTCATCAAAATTTATACAAAAATAGTTTCAAGTTGATAATTGAAAGCCTTAACCCCTGCTAACGTTTTAGTTTTATTACTGTCGTTTGCATAGAAATGTTAACATTTATTTAAATGCCTTGTCAGAAATCCCCACAAAACAACTGTGATGCAAGGTCACCAATAAAAAATGTTATGTTATGAACTTAAATATACCCTATAGCATGACCTAGTTTTCAAAATAAAAAATTGTGTGTCATGAGATGTGATGGAAAATTCCATAAATTAATTCTTGCATTGAAATGAGGAAATATTTCAGCAGGAGGCTGAACCAAGTAGTAAAAAATGTCTTATTTTTAATTGGCAAGTGAACTTAAATTTTTCCAAGACACTGCTAATTTTCACGCCTTATTCTAAGTGACTACCCGCTTCTATTCCGGACTATAATGAAAATATGACTTATCCGCACTGTTAATATAGTTTTATATCTATTGAACATATTTTTTTTATTAAAAAATTTATAGTTGCAAACCAGATTGTATGAATTTATATTTGTGGAATAAATGAGCAGCTAGCTGGCTGCTAAATAAATATTATTTTTTTAACCACATTTATGTATGAGGGGACGTATAAAAATGAATATAAATAACAGCAAACAAAACGATGCAATAACCGAAACACACACAGCTGAAATTCATCGTAAAATGTGAAATCTCATCAAAATTACTACTGTGGGCAAAAAATAGTAAGACTTTGTTCATAATTTTAAATTTCTTTAGTAATCCCCCCCAGCTGCAATACACTTATGCTAACGTTTTTTCCGTGGTTGTGGAACGATATTGATTGAATTTTTGGCGAAAAGCTCACGAAGAATCAATACATTATCGTGGTGCAAAAACCAAGACTTATCGGCCCATAATTCCTCTTTTTACAAATAGCTTCGCGCAAATGACGCATAACACTCAAATATTATTCCTTGTTGACAGTTTGGCCGGTCGAAAGGGATTCGGAGTGCACCACACTTCTATGATCGAAGAAAACTGTCAACAAAACCTTGATTTTTGACTTGCTTTGATGTGTTTTTTCGGCTTCGGCTCACATTTGGCATGATATTCGGCCGATTGATCGTCTGTTTCCGGGTCGGACGCGTAGATCTAAGATTCGTCGCCAGTTGTAATATGTTTAATGAGATCCTAGTAGTCGAAAAGCATTGTTTGACAGACGTCTACGCGACGCTGTTTTTCAAGAAAATTGAGTGATTTTGGAACCAATCATGATTTAAGTTTTCTTAGATCCAAATGATCTTTTAAAATGGTTTTCACTGATCCCTCCGATATTCCAACGATATCAGTAAGGTCTCTGACTGTGAATCGTTGATTCTCGAATACCAATTCCTTGATTTTATTGACGTGTTGATCATCAGTTGATGTTGATGGCCGTCTTGGATGTAGTTCATCGTCAACGCGTTCTTGACCCTCATTAAATAATTTGTACCAATCAAAAACACTTGCCCGCGACATACAATTATCACCCAAGGCCTCTTGTAATATTCTTATCGTTTCGGCACCAGAAATTTCATTCCGCACACAAAATTTAATGGAACTTCTTTGTTGAATAATTTCACTCATTGTAAAAATCGCCGAATGCACTTGTTGTAGTTCAGAAAGACAAGCGTATACTAAACACTAATGATTACTTTGATGTGATATTTGGCACAGATGTTACTGAAAGTCATACCAACGTAGAGAAAAAAAATTTCGACGAATGGATTTCCGCGCGAAATTTAAATTAAAAAGTCTTACTATTTTTTGCCCACAGTAGTATATGGAAAAATTTTCAACAGATTGAGTGTTAATATAGTTTACAATGTTATTTAATATTTTAATAAAAAATACTTTGTATTGAGAGATAAGAGTGGAACCAAATACAAAAACAACAAGGTTGCACGAAAAGATAAATACGTTTTCAAATCGTGCATGCCGAACATCACTTGTGCACTTTGTTATGTGGTCGGTAGCAACATTCTACTGCAATCACATGTTGTGCATAAACTTCAATTCAATCCATAAACTCCAATTCACGTTGACTAGGAAGATTGTACCAACATTGTTTTATTACTGCACACTTTCAAATTGTGTTCTATCTTTAACGAACAGTGTTTAAGGCAGTTGTAGCATGATTTTACAGTCTGTAATACCGACATAACATAGCAAGACTTTATAGTCATTACCAACATGAAATGTACAATGTATAAAACTAAAACAGTGTCATATAACACACTGTATAAGCAGCAAACACTTGACTGTCGCTGCGCCACTGACCACATTAGTATACACACAAGCAGCGATCACTTCATATTTTGTTGTCATACCGCTGACCGTCTTCATAGACGTACTCTGCATGTTGTTGTTGTGTTTCAATGCTTGTGATCGTGTGGCTCACTACATTGTTTATCATGGGAACTGTAAGTTGTTATAATTGTAATAGGAGTGTGTCATGTTGCACATATTTATCCCACACTATTTGCATTTGAAGAATAAGAATAGGAATGTACAATCACACGCACATGTACTGTAGTATGTAGAAATATAAAATTAGTATAGAAATAAGGGCTGAGTTGAAAATTGTCAACTCAACCAAAAATATAGTATAAATAGAGAGTTTGTTGTAGTTTAAGACACAGACCAATTTGTAATCATCTTGAGCTCTTATCGCGGAGCTCGATGAAAATAAATAAAATAATTTTAATCCAAACAAAAGGTCTTTCACTACACAGTGTACACCAGTTTTATTAAAATTCCTAGTATCCCAAACTAATACAATAGTATACTCCAAAGTAGTCTCTCCAGCCTGCTGGCCTCTTATTTTAAATTCATTTATTTTTTAATTTTTAAATAACTTCATTTGTCATTTCTAGCAATTTACAAAAATGCTTGCTTGCTTTAAACAGGATGTGAAAACTTTATTTAAATTATATTTTATGATTCTAAGGAATAAAACAGAATATTAAATAAGTTTTGCATCAAATATCATTATTTTCCAACTCTAACACAAACAATAATAGGGCAAACATTTCCTAGGGAAACTTAAGCAAAAACTTTCTTAAAAATTTTGTGAAACGTGGCGAAATTGTAAATTGACGAAGTTTGAACGTGACGAAAGTTTATGGGCAAATTTCAAGATTTTACTCATAACAAACGTTTTGCTGTAGATAAAAAGCTAGAGGATAGCAAAACTTTTTAAAAATCTTTTCCCCAACGTGACTTATTTTTATTTGTTTTATTTTTCGTTTTCGAATTTTTTCATTTTTTAAAATTTATTTTCGTGCGGACTACTGACTACTTTTGTGCATTTGCATTCTTAGTTCTACAACCCCACGAAGTTAGTTCAATTATTTGGACTATAGTTGCTTGAAAGTGTAATTATGGAATTCAGGTTCTCGAAAATGTTAAAAAGTGTTTGAAGACCTTTGTCTTGAAATTGTTTTAACAGCTATGTGCCATAGTGCAGATCATTAACACAATTTTGTAGATTAGATTTACTTAATTAGATTTGAATACCTTGTAAAGTCTTTTATGAGGACTTTTCGTTGGACGGTAAGTATAACTAACACCGAAGCAGATACGACATTTAAGCTTTTACAGTGGGCTTATAACTTGCATATAACACATCTCAAAAACAAAAAATATATAGGAACTTATTACACATTGAAGCAATATATATACAACGGAGGGGAACTAATTGTTAGCCTCACACCAAAACAGTGACCGAGAATTAAATTGTGCAAAACAGAATTCTAGTGTCTGAAACTTAAGTTGGTTCAAAAAAGACATTGATATGGTGTGATATACGACCAACATTACAGCCAGCTTTCAAACCAAGTATTGAATTCAATACTCTATACGCGTCACCCAGGTGACAATAAAATTATTAACTTTACCTAATGTCTTTTAAAAAATACAAAATTGCCAAACATAATTAAAATTCCCTAGAACAATTTAATGTGGCAAATAAAGAGCTTTGACACGAGTATATAGGCCTTGTTGCTTCACTACAATTAACAAAGGAGTATACATTTTGCACATGTCTTGTGCCATCCACTAGATATCCAGTTTCAATTCCGATGAAGAATATTAATGCTGAAGCAGCTTCCAGAGCTTATTCGCACGGAAGGATAGCAAATTTTTATATGGCCAGCGCAATAACTACCGATCGTGAGCGACAGTTCGAGTCAACACTTTTTAGGGAATTTTTTGGTTTATCAGGCTCCAAGCATATCCTGCCAAATGCATATCATGTAACAATTCATACGATTGGATTGACAGCCTTCGGATAGTTTTGCTTGGGCTAAACGTTTCAGCAGCTGAATTGGTGAATGATTCCCCCGTAGACTACTTGGGAAATTTTTTGATAAGCCATCTGTGTCCGCAGTCGATTTTACATTATAATTGCCCAACTAAAAGCAGTCAAAACTTCTCAGCAATGTAAGGAGAAGGTGTTTGTAAACAAAGTCTTTTCAAGTTGTGCCCAGATAATTTTGAGCGTTGAAGCGATGAGAGCACCACTAAAACTACCATCCTGATCCACACTCTTTGAACTTACAGCTAGAGATAACAAAATCTTTCAACTTATCTACCAAAGTCAGTATTATCCAATTATTTTTGTATAATAACGAACGTCAAGATATTTTACACAAACCTGCGAGTCAGATACACAAGGACACTCAGCAGGCTTAATTTACGGAAACTATAACAAAATATCAAACTCTAAAAACTTAAGGGTCTACGGTAACCAACCGTACAAAATTCAATCAAAATAATTTTGGCCGCCTAGATTGGCCAAATACCCCTCTGTGCGTCGTGGGAGAAAAAAAAGAAAATTCTAGTAAAGTCATTTTCAATAAGAGCATCTCACTAGAGAAGGAGTGATGTGACATGTCAAAACCTGCAAAGGTCTTAACTACAAAATATATACTACAAATGTTTCCCGGTGCAAAGGATTTGCGGTTTAGTATTTCATAAAATTTAAAGTTTTCGGTGCAGTTTCTATTTTGGGTAAATTTTATCGTTAAATTTAAAAAAAAGGTGACGTATGTTTTCCTTGTTTGTGAAAAGATGGGAAATATTTTGGCCAAATTGATATTTAATTTTGAAATAAAAATGTTAACGATGTTGCTTCTTAGCAAAAACACTTCGAATATCTGCCTCAAAGTTATCAATTCTTTCTGATATATCAGTGTAAATACATGACTTTAAACGTCACCAGTCAGAAGACACCATGGTGTTAGTAAGAAAGGGATGCCTGGTTAACAAGTCCAGTTCATATCAGAATTAAATATTCGCCAAATGTTCATTACTTCGCACGCTGTATGTCTTGTCACGCTTTTCTTTTGAAAAAAGGACTTTAAAATTAATGAGGCACAAAAACGTAGCGATTACTATTGATTGTAAGGCTTTAAAGACGTATACGACCACTGATAAAAAGATACGTTTTTTGTTTGTAATCGCTTCGTTTCTGCCTATTGCGTTTTCCCCTCATCATTGAAGAAAAAATATATTGTGGATGAATTTTTCTCAACACCCACTTGTACTCTTTCTGCGCACCCAATAAATACTGCCAACTTATAAAAGTTCTAGAAAAGTTCTAGAAAATTCTAGAACATTATCCATTCATCTACTTACAATAAATGCGTTTAACTCTTGCAAACTGCAGACAGAGTCTACAGCAAAGTGTACAAATAGAATCTTAAATAGAGATTTTTAAATGGATGTGTATTTTTCTTTACAACTTGTTGAAAGATAATAATGACAACAACAATAACTACAAATAAGCTAGAAACTAAAGTATAATAAAAATAAAAAAAATTGAAATAGTAAAGAAATGAAAAACATCGGCATATTGCCAAAGGTTGTTCGGATGGTCATGAAAACTACTAAAATGACTAGACAATTTATGCAGTAAAATTTATATGTTTACAAGTCGATGCATAAAAAAGGACTTAATAAACAGAATTTTGTTTATTAAAAGATACAATCACAAAGCAACTTTTTGTTAAAGGAATAACCAGCACGTTTTCAGTTTGTGAATGAATCAATTCAATTGAGATGATTATAAAACAAATGTAAATTAAAAAAAAAGAGTAACTTACCTCATAACGAGTGTCAATTTCCGGTAGCTTTTCTAGAAACTCTTCAACCATAGTAGCAGAAAATTGTTTAGGCTGATGATGATGAGTTTTGTGTGTGTGTATTAGTGTTGATGTTGATGCTTGTGATTGTAGAGATGATTGGGGTTTTTGCTTTAAATGATGTTGTCGTTGCTGTTTTTGTTTTGTTATTTTATCAAAGAGAACTGTTTAAGTATCCTTGTACGGGTGTACAAGTATAATTGCACTTGCACTTTTAATCCACACTTTTGTACGCATTCATACAAACGCACACACAAGTTTGCTAAGAAAATCTTTTATAGAAATTTGCTTTGTACTTTTGTTTGTGCTTTCTGTTTAAAATTAAATACAACAATAATAATAGAAGCAACAAATTGCATAACGACAACAACACATAAGCATATACAAGCTGCTGAAACAAACACAAAAGATTTAGGCCAAAAATACGCAAACTAAGGCAACCAAGAGGCTCTTAATAAGTTGAAGAAGTAATGTGTTTCACAAACAAATACTCGTAATACACTTCTATCTACTCAACAGTCATTCAATCAACCAGACAGTCATTTAACAAACAAATCAGTGACTGAGTCACTGATTCACTACACTACACTTTCGCCTATGTAAATAGCAAAAAAAAGAAGAAAGTGTCCCTTTGTATGTGTTAAGGACCTGTTGAAAATATTCTCTTCGTTTTATTCCTTTTTTTTTTGTATTTGTATGTGTTTTGTCTACAATGAACAGTAAATTTTGATTTAAATAACTTTCCGTCTTTTCCTCCGTTTTAAATGACGTCGCCAAGCTTGTAGGCAGCCGGGGAAATAGGTTGCATTTGTTGATGATTATGATTAAAAGTGGAAAGTAATATTTAGGTTAACACCTTTGTGTATTCAAAAAAAAAAATGTTTTTCGATGATTATGACTGTTGGCGATGATGCGAACGTTGATTATGATGAATACAAGAAAAATGATAACTTCTGTATCATCTGCCTTTTTCACACTTAAACGATTTCACTACACTGCACTTTATTCACTCACATTTATTGCTCGAACATCTACAAAAACATATAATTTATTTACATTTTCTTTTCGAGGCTTTTAACAGATAAAATATTTTGCTTTACACTTGCTTTGGCTGAAAAATGTTTGTTTAGTATTTAAAAATTTTTTTTAAGAAATTTATATTTGATAAAACGATGTGAAACAGCCGCAACAGGACTGCGTCATCACAGCTTCAAGTCAATGCACAGCACTAACAAAAACCTTTCAAAAGTTGATATTTATATTTTTGTGTTATGAAGCCAGAAGAAAACCAACGAAAAATATGAGTTTTGCTTAAAATAACCCCCGCACTAAACAACAGCAGCCAGCAGCACAAGAATGTTGAGAAATTGTTGCTCAACAAAAAAAAAGAAATAGAAGCAATGAACAGCACAGTGCAGCATATAACGGAATACAAGCCATTGCCAATGGTTCTGCTGTGTTATTAATGCTCAGGATAACACAGGACTTGCAATACACAAATGCACATATCTCAACACACTCTCCAACTTGCATTAACACATACACTCGTACACAATACAGAAATAAAGAGAATAAGAGTTGTTGAGAATCTTGCAACGTTCTCGTATTCAGGCAGAAGAAAGTATGTGTGTATGACTGTGTGTGTGTGTGTGTGTGTGTGAAAGAAAATTGAGCATTCATTAAAATAAACCAATGAGTTGCAGTCTTTCATTGCCCCGTTTACAGTTCCACACTTATCGTTATCGTCCACATCTCGCACGTACATATATGGAGCAAACTCATTGAGTTTTTATTTATTGTTGTGGTCTTATTCAACCTGGATAGAGAACATGTGTTATACTCCGTTAAGCAACATGAGTTGCCATTAAGCGAAGTAGAAAAGCGGAAATAATCTTTTGCAATTAATTGTTTGTCAGCAGCAGTCTTTGTTAGTGCTTAAACTAGTTGAACAAATATAAAATATTGAAATTTCATCAAACAGTCAAAAACGTAACACAGTGTCAAATATTCACCAAAAATTTTAAGACTATAAAGAAATTTGTCCCAAAATAAAAATAAAAAATTACAAAAAGAGATATAATATCCAACAAATTTTACAGTAGCAAAAAGATATTAGGTTAGGTTAAGTTGACAGGCCGCCTGTGTTAGCTCAACAAAGATGATGAGAGAGAGAGAGCGAGAGAGATAGAGGGAAGAAAAGATAAAAAAGTTAAGAACAGCGACGGTCACTATATGGAGCCAACCCCAAAGCAGCTGCTGCCCCTTTCCTTTTGTGTTAGCTCAACAAAGATAAGGAGAGAGAGAGAGAGAGATAGAGGGAAGGAAAGATAAAAAAGTTAAGAACAGCGACGGTCACTATATGGAGCCAACCCCAAAGCAGCTGCTGCCCCTTATGAAGGAATACAATTTACGTAGTTCCACCTACGATATTTCGGAGAGGCTGCCGAAGAACCTCTGCCCGAAATGAGTCTGTCCGAGGTTCTCTAAGGCCGGACAGAGGTACAGGAGATGCAAATACCGCCTCTTCTTCATGCTGACAACTTCTACAAAAGTCATTGCAGGCAACTTTCATTCTTTTTCCGTGACTGCCAAATATTCAATGTCCCGTAATTGTCGCCACGACATTCCTTAATTGCGTCTTCTAAAATCTTAATAGATCTTTTGTTCGAACTATATGTAATTTCGGCCAAGCGAGTCTAGTACTCATATATATGCCTTTAGGCATATTGTATATCGCTTTATATATCGCTACTAGCTAAGAAAACTTGAGTCCAATCTGAAGTTTCGTTCTATAGTTCTATTTTACAGATCAGCTTTTTTTTAAATTGGCAGCGATTATACATTGTCTACACAGCAGATTCGCAAACAAGCCAAACTTTGCAGGCGACAATTATAAGAGTTTGTAATGATCCTAAAGTTCCATCTCCACAATTTCAGTCACACATTTATGAGCTAGAGGACTGGCTATGAAAGTAGATAATAATGTTACATCCATCGAAATGGTGTCCCATAACGTTTTCCCTCAGAAGACAAACTTGTGTACCTATAACAATTACAAATACCACTGCTTCAGCGGTAAACCACATTGAATATTTGCGTATCTACTTAGATAGACGCCTAATTGTTGCCGCCATATTGAAACAAAAAGAACAGAAATAAGACTTAAAACGAATCCTCTACACTTGTATATAGGTTCCATCTCAACCCTAGCTTTGAAATACTAAGTGCTTTTATACAAATCCCATATAAAACCAATATGGAAACATGGCATTCATCTGTGGGGTACTGCTGGCGCATCAAATATCCAGAAATAATAAAGAAGACAGGGCAGGACTTTAGTACTTATTGTCTGCGCCCTCTGATATATAAGAAATTAAATTATCCATAGAGATCTAAACGTATACGTACACGTACGTAAGCCAACTAATAGTCCATGATAATTTTCTTGCAATGGAATTAATGCGATTCAATGGGCATCAGAGACTAAGACAAATATATGCATTGAGCCTGGTGAGACGGTTCTCTCCAACCAATACTAGGTAGTAAATTGAGATTTGTATGTAATAAATTAATTATTACATTGATAATAATTTATTACCAGTAATCTAGAGCAACGATATTATTACTTTGGTTGAGATTCAATATAATAAAATTTAAAAATTCTATAACAGACCTAGATCTCACACCCAAAAGCGATAAGTTACTAATTTTTCCTAAAACTTTTAACAACAAAAAAACTGAAAATTTACGGAAATTCACTTTTCATAAAATATATAAATTTTACCATTTTTCCAACGAATTTAAAAATTCTGCTAAAAGAGAAAAATGAATTTTAGTGAAAAAAATATATGAAAATTTAAGCCCACATAATTTTATTAAAACGTTCTTAAAATGGCCAATCGATTCTAAAAACATATAGAAATTCTTTTAGCATCGCTACGTCTATTTTGAATTTCATTAATTTGGAACTAATCCTGCATTATTGTCATCACAAAACAAAAAAACATGTTAAACTTATTGAAGATTTAAATGTTGGGTGCTTGCTTTGATTTTCTTTCTAATCCCAGCCCAAAATAAAATATGGCAACTC
Source organism: Phania funesta (assembly GCA_963932375.1). NCBI lineage: Eukaryota > Metazoa > Arthropoda > Insecta > Diptera > Tachinidae > Phania > Phania funesta. Next base: position 69,236,052 of record OZ010656.1, on the reverse strand, counting down.
TGTTTGCTCTTTTACGTAAAAAGCAAAACTTCTAATTGTACACCTGCGTTTGTTGGTAAATAGATAGTTACTCTTATTTGAAAGTAATTAAGAGTTTCTTAAGAGCCTGACTGAAAATGTTTAGAATTTGCTCAATTAACTCACTTACATATGTCACTCTCATTCTCTTACTGTGCTCTAATTTATTTAAACTCTTGCTCTCTTTTTCTCTCACTTTGACTCTTTTCAAGTGGTTAACAGTTGTAGTTTCGCATCGCTTTGCAACTGCATTTCTAACGCCATTATCAAATTTGAAACTCATTTGGTACTTCGATGTCTTGCGTATGAGTTACATGGATTTTTGCCTTCTATTTGCTGTTTGGTTTTATTGCTGGAGCATTTAAATTCTTGATGCTGCATAGCAAGGGAAAAAATGTTTTAAAATTTACATTAATGAGAAAAAAGATCTGACAAGACTTCATTAAGTCAAAAGCGTCATATTTTTTGTTCTTCAGTTAAGTCAGGCGACACTTATCCAGATTTAGTTTTTGTTACTTTTCTTCTATTTTTTTGCTGTGTTTTAACGTTTTGCAATGTGGATGTTGTTATTTTGAATAATAAGACAGCTTACAGGCTCTGGTTTTAGTTTCAACTCCACAATTTTACGTTCTTGCAATTAGTTTGAAGTTGTGGACTGAAAGTTTCTTTTTTAAGCTTTTTTTTTTTGTTAAAACTCAAGGGGCTACATCCCACCGACTTCAGGATTTTATATCAATAAAAATTAAAACAAACTAACTCATTTGTCTATAAAAAAGATTTGCTTTGCCTATATTATTTTTCTCGTTATACAAATATATAAATGTTATATGAAAAAACAGACCCATGTTTGAAGATTGTTTAATATTTTGGCAATTAAACTCTAAATTAATTTAAAAAAAATGTTTGGCGACTTTATGGACAAACAAATTTTAAACGAAGTAACTTTTGCACCGATATTGAAATTTTAAACTGTGCGAAATGGAGAAGATGTTGGGCTTTCTTAGTCTTAATCAATTAATCTTTTAAACTTATGTATTCGAAAATAAACTTAAATTTTTTAATTTTTTCAAGCGGTTTGTGCTTGCAACATTTTATTTGATCATAAATACTTCACAGGGCAAATCCTTACTTTGTTTAAGAGCCTTTATTATTTAGTACTGTTGTTTAGAATAATTCTTTATAAATGCTTAAGTTTATTATTTTAATATTTATAGTCGCTACGCGTACGTTTATATATAAGAGAATGAATTTAAGCCTGAAATGTGTGGTTATTGAAACCAATTCTGTCACGCCTGTGGCTCATTCTTACACGAGGAACCAAGTTGTGGCTAAGGCTTGCAAGCAATTTTTTTTTATAGAATAAAAAATGGAAGGCTAAAAAACTAACTACGAATCCAATGGAGTGGCATTAGCAGGCTTGCCGTAGGGAAGACTGCTAATTTTGTTAAATGAATAGCGTTGCCCAGCACTACAAAGCACGTGGCCGCATACAATATTTAAATATTTTAACGTTAAGAATATCAGTGCTAATAAAACGTAAACGTTAGAATTTTGAAAATGTATGACCCAAAGAATATTGATGATGTTTTTGTTGTAACTGAAGCACAACATTTGGATTATCATGATCTTGTCCGCGATATAGGTTTGTTGCAAAGGCAAACCCTGGATTTAGCTCTCCGGTTGAAGCAGAATAAAGTGAAGGGCGATTTTAATGTAACCTCTAGAAAAAATAACAACCTCGTTATATTTGATCAGGTTTTGAAGCTGGCGTAGATGATAATAATGACGTATGACTGAATATAAGCAGCGACAAAATAATTTAAGATTATTTTTAGGTGGATCGAGTAAGTATTCATTAGGTAAAATTTTATTAGAAATTTGTATCAATCCCCACCTTTCTTACAGCTTAGAGCTGAGTTATTATACCAATAAGAATCATCTGCCATCAGTTTCTATAGTGTACGCATACTATAAATAATAGATGCTACTAAAAATTCATCTGCTTACAAGATGCTACTAAAAATTCATCTGCTTACAAGAAAATTTCTTTATTAATACCTTCTCGATTTTAGGGAATGTAGTCTTATTTTACTTGCCCCAAAACATGCTTTTGAAAAAATTAAAAAGGGAATAAAAAGTGAAAATTTGTAAAATTGGTAAACAAAAATTAATTACTTTTCGATTATATATCTTCAAAATATTGGTCGATTCAAAATTGTTTAAATGTTTTAACACCATTTAAAATATAAAAATTGGTGCAAAAATTACAGTTTTGCATTTCTTTGCTGAGGAAGTCGCAATTATATCGTATATTATCGATAACTCTAGATTTTGAGGATGTCAAAAATATCTACTTAAGTAGGTCTACAACCCAAGCTAGGTCTCTTTAAAACACAATATTTTTTTGGATTTTGTCACATAGTGTGCTGCTTATAATTCACTAAATTCTATTGGGCCATGGTAACGTATTAGAATTGTAAAGAAAATTATTGATCATACGCCACGTAGATTGATTTACAAAGCTTTTGTTCAACATTTTTTGTTTGGTGCTTAATATCAAGCGAATAAAATGATTGAAAACTAACCGAAAACTTAATGTTCCTCTCTTTGATTTAACAATTTATTATGAGGTCATTCTTTAAACTCCCACGTGAATTGCCTTTCATCGATCTGAACCTATTGAAACTTAAAATTGGTTGTCCTCAGGTGTAACATTTTCTTGACGCCGTTTTGTGTTTATTATTTTTTCTTTAATCCTGTAAAAAATTCACCCAAAGGTCCCTTGGTAATATTTTAACCTCGACTTGTTCCTGATATTTGGTTGGGTTTATTTTAAAGTTTTCATTGTTTTTTTTTCATTATACTTCTCATTATTAACTGTGCACAAAATGAAATTTTGAGTAATCTTTATTTTTTGCCAATCTATTTACAGTTAGACATTAAGCAAATTCAATAACATAAGTACTAATGAAAGGAGTCACGTAGCTACAATAATCTACATACAATTAAATATTGTTAACATTTATGACCATGTTTACTGCAATCAGACTAATACATGCACCCCCTTTAGCCTAGGTAATTCAGCTCTGTCGTCTAATAGCGCAACAGCGAGAGGATTGCGATGATTACTTATCCATTCAACATATTTTTCAATGAATCTTTGCATTTCTTCTCGTATTGAGGACATGTTTAAGTCTTTGCGATTACTTTTGATCATGACAAATCACGATGCTGCTGTAATTAACCTTAAAACCTTCGACTGGTATTTTTCTAAAACATCAATATTAGATTTGTTTGCCGTCCCTCTAATTACAGCTTAAGTTCAGTTGCGTTTGTTTAGATATAATGTGCTGTTTCATGTCAGTCTCATGTCTAAAGGCATTTCTAGATATTTAACAAAATCGTCTACACTTGAACAGTCTCCTCTCCGTAGCGCGAAAGTTATATGCTCAGATTTGCCTGAATGGACTTTAATATTCCACCTTATTAGCCATTTTGGAAGAAGGTTATTTTGATTCTGACTAATAATGAAGCATCTATTGGAGACTGGCTTGATGCTGCTATTCCTTAGTTGTCCGTATACGTTTCCACCTCTGGAAATTCTGCAGCAAAACTTGGGTAACGTACTGTGCCTAGTACGCTGCTATGTGGAATGCTTTACTTTTAATATAAAAATGCCGTTTAGAGAGACAGTTTTTATTCTATGGCACTGTTCTGGAGTGTTATGTTTATATCGGAAGTCATACCAATGTTCAGCGATGATATATCGTCTCTCTAAAACTGACAACAATCTTTCCAACAACAATTTTAAAATATTTTAGCAAATACTTCAGGTAAACTTCTGAGCCTGTATGAAGACAGCACGTTTAGAAATTTTTGTTTGGTTTAGAAATTAGACAAATTTCACACTGACACACTAGCCAACTGATCCCCGGAATCTTATCGATTTGTTAGATTTAGGGTTTATTCAAGAATACCAAGTAATCGACTTGAAGTAGAACTGAGCTCCAATCATTCGCCATTACTTATAAATTAAAATATTTCTGTTAATCTAAAAACAGTTATTGGTAACATTATAACACTTCGTATCGATTTCAAGTCATTTCAAGGTTGGCTTGATACGACTGCACGCGCGTAGAGAGCTAGATAATGCAGTAGAACAATTTACAAAACTCATTAATGATGCCTCTAATTTAGCAACTATGAAATTAAAGACTCATTTAGTGTTTTTATTTAGAATGAACTTTTTATTTAATTGAAAAGATACATAAAACTTTTTTTTTTATATCTTAGTTTGATTACGAAGGTAAATCTGAAATCTACAAGAGAAAAAATTCCATACGTTTTATTAATATACGAGTACTTGTATGTATTTACAATATTTGTTTATACTTTGGGAAGTCTTTAATACTAATTTTCCTTCTTATTTCTTTTAATTAAATGTTTTATGTATTTTATTTTTCTTGGCATTCGTAAATAATACAATCGAGTAACGAAGAATAAAATTTAAGTTAAAAAATGTTTTACAATAATGAATTGTTTTCCTAGGTTGTTAATTTACAACAAAACTATATTTGATATAAAATAACAATAATTAATAATATGAATAAAATTTGTGTTTAGTTTTTGTTTTTCTAGATTTTTTTTTTATTATAGATTATTGAGAATAATTTGGCATATTTACTAATTAAAACTGTTCCCTTAAAAATATGTTATTTTTATGTTATATATTTAAATTCTTCGATTTATAATTTATTTTAATGAGAACTAAATACAAAATAAAATTAATAATATGTGGATGTTTGAGGTTAAGTTGAAAAGAGAAATAAAAGGGGTGTGATAATTTAAAATCTGTTATTTGATAAATTAATTTGATGAGTTAACTAAAATAATTAATTACAAGATTTAGTTTTCATCATACATCAAATTTTGTGGCCGTTTTGTAGGTCGTTGAATAAAGGCCTGCATCTGTTTTATTTCACCAAAAATTAGTTTGAGATTCGAAAGAAGTATTTGTAACACATTCGTTGTAGAACAATCCATTTAACAGAAAATCACATGTCAATAATTTTAATAAAACCTTTAATCGGAATGATTTTAATTCCGTAGTTCCGATTTGTTTTTGCTTCCTCCGAATCTGGTGGATTTCCGCAAAATCCATTATTCATTAATTCATAAGGACATGTATTGCATATGTATCAAATCTGAAAATATTTGCGAATATTATTAATTTTCTTCAGTTTATGTCAATAAAGTGCTTTAATTGCAAACAAATTTATCACTTTTCGTTAACTGCAGAAGAAGTTTAAGAATTTATATCCACTTTCGATTGAAATTGAATTCTGCAACACAGCTTATAATTTTTTAATTATTTCCAAAAACATTACAAATTATTGCCATCGACGCAAAATTTCACTGAAGCTCTATAAAATCAACCCTACAAGTTCAGGACAAAACAAGCTATAGCATAATTTCAGCTAATACCATACACAAAAACTCTCCTTAGATCCTTTACGAAGGAATCTCGTGATAATGGGCTAAACGATAGCACTGCTACCAGGAGCGAGTACCAAAGTTTCGTTTATGGAAGTGTTGAACTCTTTAATGGTAAACATTTTTACAATAAGTTTAATTAATTTTATAATTCGTTTTATGTGAAATCATAAACAAATATATCACTGTCCTCTGGTTCGTGTGTTGAAAACTTAGTACAAGCAAGCTGGTCAGATTTCATATAAAGCAAATTAAAATGTTGTATATTATTAATAAGACAAAGAACGAAAAGGTAAAGCAGGTAAACATTTATCATTTCAAAGCCCCCCCCCCCCCCCCTCACCAGGGGCATATTATCTTGGTGATTTACACATTTTGATGGGTTGCTACTGGGGAAGGCAGGGGCACCAGTTCCTGTGACTGTCAGGAGCCTGAAACTGGAAGAAGGTAGAACTTCTTAGTTCGACCAGTAACGAAAAACGACTCGTACCACGGGAACCAGTAGCTGTCAAATGTCAAGCTTTGATGGCAGGAAATTGGATAGCTCCAAAACCCTCAGCAAGGGGTGGGATCGGGTGGGACCTGACATCTTCGGTTCGAATTTGCTACCTATGGGATGTGCATGAGTGGTATTCCGGTGGTGTTTATGTAGATTGCATAGGGGCTGGTCTGGCCGCTTAATGTCACTCCCGTGGTTGGACCAACGTGAGGTTGAGCCATCGCTGGCAGGTACTCACGTGAATCTAAGCACACATCCCTTCAAAGCCTTGTCGAATTTTAACACTTACAAGATGTGTTACTAAAACAAATTTTTGTAATATACATATACACAACGGTGTCTGTTAATTCACTATACGCCATAAGAACTTGAGCCTTTTCTCCGCAAGCCATAGGCCAAATACTGAACACAACGGTGTCTGTTAATTCACTATACGCCATAAGAACTTGAGCCTTTTCTCCGCAGGCCATAGGCCAAATACTGAACATATTAGCAGCTTAGAATCTTTTTTTGTGAGTATAATATCAAGAATATAACCACCATATCGGGCTTCAGGATTATCGGTTTTCCAGACACAAGACATTAATTGTTATACAGTTGTGCTCGAAATTACTGGCATTGGCAAATTTTGCGATTTTTTACAGGCTTAATCCTTAACGTTCTATAATCCCTAGCTAGACGTAAAAATAAAAATAATAAAATAAGAAAGAAATAATAGAAAAGGGCCTTTTCGGGTGCACTTATCTTCAGTCTATTCCAATAAACCAAAAACATTCAGTGCTTTCCAGCTCAACGTTCCCTTTGCAGATCTCCGGATTTATTCATGAGGTATTTGAATTGTTGAATATTCGATAAATAAAATATTTTGATAGACCTTTTAAATCAAGCAAGAATTCACTGAAATCACGCTTTTAAGCTTTTTCTTTCAATTTTAACATTGTTCCTTATGGGAAATCCTTATGATACAGCATTCAGGTATTAATACTGGAAATAATTTTATCTGCCATTTATCTATCTTAAAAAGGCGATTTTTTGATTAAATTTTACCACTGTAAGTCTTTATACTAGGCACACTTTATATTAATAATTTTTTGAACTTAACAACTATTCAGGCATTTAAGTTATTAGACGAGAATTACGAATAAATAATTATTTTGTAGAGCCTCTAATAAATAACCATTTAACATTTCTTCGTAAAAAAGTAAACTTGTGCTATAAAATATATGTAATACGAATTTCAAGGAATAGAATTAAGTTTTCATTAAAAGAAAACAATAACTAAATTTTATTTTTGGCACATAGTGAATGAAGTAATTAAAAATAAATAGTAAATAAACTAATAATATTAAAATTTAATAATGCTAGAGATATTTGTTATCTTATTGATATTTATTTAACTAAGTGGGTTTCAGTATTAAATAATTCGTTCGTGTGTAAATAATTTATTTAAAATATCCTAGAATAAAAATTATAAAACCACATTGCATTCAATACTTCATCTGCTATTGAAATGATTTTATAATTTTTTTTCTTATAAAACGAAGACAATGAAAATATGAATTTTAAATTCCTCTTCTTTATTGGAGTGCAGTAAAAAGGACACCCTTTAATGTTTTTCCATCTTTTCTTTTTATACCCTTCACAAAAATAAAATTTACAACCCAACAAAGTAATATATTCCAGATCCTTATAGGCAGGTCAATTAATAATGTCCTTCTGTTAGTTTATCCGATGTTGAAACTAGAAACTGAGTTTGCCGAATTTTCGCTATTTGAAATCAGCGACATAAGTCCACAAGACCAGTTGCCTGGTTTTTTTATTTTCACTCTCGCGGAAAAACGCTCACAAGGTAATAAAATTCACATATTCTGAATCCTTATCAATTTTACTATAAAGTCCCTCTACAGAAATCATCATCCCGAGACCTAAACGTTGGACAATAATTTTTTTTTCTTTTAAAACCCCAAAATTTCAACAACTATCAAAGAATGTCAAATTCCTTTAAATGCAGTTCGAAAGTTTTAAATTATATAAATACAAATTATCATTTTCCAAAAAAAAAAATTCAAAAAAACCCAAAATTTGCAAAAACTTTAATTATTTTTTCAACATTTTAAATTCACTACAAATTCGAAAATTGAATTGCTAAAGAAATTAATATTTATTAAAAAATGGAGATTTTACAAAAAAATATGGAAAAAAATGACTCACCAAATATTAAAATTTCACCACCAAAATTTGAATTTCACTAAATTTTACAAAATAAAAAAAATCAACAAAATTCACCATAATTTCGAAAGTCACAAAAATTCGAAAATTAATCATAAATCCAAACAAGAGTACAAAAATGTTAAATTACAAAAACAACAAAATTTTCGAAAAGATCTAAAATTAAAAAAAAAAAACGAAATTGCAACATAAAATCACCAAAATTTGAAGTTGACCAAAAAGACTAAAATATATCATTAATGGAAAAACTAAAATTTAATTGATATTAAATCAATATATAATACAAAACCGAAAATTTATTAAAAATCAAACAAAAAACATTATCAATTAATTTTGGAAATTTACCACAAACACCTCAACTTTACATAACTAAACTATAGTCAAAAAATGTTTAAATTATCAAAATAAGAAAATTTCCAAAAAAAAAAGCGAAGCTTAAAGAGTAGCGAAATTGCAACAACCAATGTTCTTTCCACCAAACCTCCGAATATTCACTACGAAATCAAAAAATTAGAATTAAACAAGTGAATTTAAAAAAACCTTCACTAAATTTTAAAATTATAAAACTAAATTTGAATTTCAGCAAAATTATTCAGTTTCTCAAAAATTTGCTAATAATAAGTATTACAAGAAAAACCCAGTAATTTTAACAATATCTATGTTACACCATATCCAAAAAACATAATTTTCACAAACAAAGAACCAAAAAGAAACTTGACCATATTTTGAAATTTAAGGACAAAATCTACCCAAAGGCTTAAATGGCACCAAAAACTTTCAATTTTGTCACATATGAAAAACAAAACCTTTGCGAAATATCTGTAGTATATATTTTGTAGTTCCTACTTTTCTGAAGGGTATATACGATTCGGCACAGCCGAATATAGCTCTCTGACTTGTTTCTACTAGAACTAAAATCACAATAAGGTTCTTGTTTCATATTTTGTTTCAAACTTATTATTTTGTGTGTTTATGTGTTTTATTGGTTACTGGTCTTATTGTAATCGATGATGAGATGTTGTTGAAAATGTTGTTTGGGTTAATTAATTATTACATTGAATGGAAAACCAATACTTACAGAGATTATAAATATTTATTTACTGATACTTATAAACTGATTTAATTTAATCAAACATTCTATACAGACTGACCGACTGATTAACTGAGTGACAAACATACAGACAAGACATTATAATTTGTTTTGTATTACACTGGTGACTTGTTTTACGGTAAATTAATTTCTTTTATAATTGAAACGAAGCAATTTTTTCATTTATTTGAATTTACAAAATTGAAACAACAAATATCGTCATTTGCTTGCAATTTGATGGGAATTTTTAGTTCACTACTTTCTTTTTAATTTTTGTTTTTTTTTAATTTATTTTATTACATTTACTTTATTTTATTAACACTAAGTGAAGCTTTACTGTGGACTACAGCCATTAAAAAAATTCTACTAATAAATTCTAATTTTGCTTATCGCACTGAAGAGCAAAAAATTTATACAAATTTAGTAGATGAAATCTTTGTGTTTGCGAAACAAATGCAAGCGGTATCCAAATGGACTAAATGAAGAATGCTTGTGAATCGATTGAGTTGGAATATGTTAAATGCTACTTTCAGAAACATTAAATTAAATACCTAATTTTGATGTCACAAGAATCCACTGTGGTTGGCACATGCAAAAACATATTGCTCTGTCATGGTCACGATAACCATATAATGTGTTCTACAAAAAAAATTTTTTTTTTTTGGCATTCGAAGACATTTTAAACATTACTTTAGTTGTAATAAACAAGTTAATCAATAAATCATTTTGATCCACAAAAATTGCAACATAGTTGACTTGAACAATAACATTTTTAACAAATTTATTTCAACTATATAAAAATAATATTTACAATTGCGTTAACTATAAAATATACTTAATAGACATAATATGGAAGATTCTTTTGGTCTCTATCCAAAGTATAAGGGCGCCTGTGTTCATACCGCAGCCGCTGCCAATCAGTAACATCAATCTTTTTGCGGAGACGATCATATTATTATTAAAATAATAATATGATTTCTTTACAATCATATAATGGAATCATTACCATGTTGTATCTCAACCATGTTTTATCTTTGCGTGTAGACTTGGAAAGCAATATACTATTGTATCAAAATGGGATTCTAAACGAGATATTTTTTTCGTTTTTTATTTTTGATTTAATTATAGAATGTGCATGATATAAAAATCACCAGTAATAGTCGCTAACAGTTAACTTTCATATATGATCTTAATGCTCAAATTATCATTGAGTGTACTTGGAAATCATTAGTATCATTAGTTCTAGACGTAAACTGATATACTTGCAATCGATTGGGTGCTTTAGAACCAGGTAATTTCTAGTTCTTTTATATAGAAAAAGTCGCCACAAGTGACCCAATCGTGACGCAAAAGTTCAATCAATTTGCAAGTGGTGGCATTGAATCACATCAGGAGCTAGTATTCATCAGCAATAGTATTTTTAATCTCCTGCAGAGTAGTAAAGAAGGAAATGAAGAGAAATAACGTGTAGAATCCAAAGTCGTTTACATTTAAAAACAGACGTTGAATTTTAAAGTAAATAATTTAAAAACATAAAATAAATAATTAGTCCCTGTATTTATTTTCTAAACATTGATTAATTTTTGAAAATCCGTCAGTTGGTCAAAATTGATAAATTTATAAAATCGCTAGAATCAAAATAGTTGCAAAAAGTGACAAAAATAGAAAAGAGCAAAATTTATATTCGGAATAAATAGAGAAACAACAGTCAATAATGAATAAATGATAAATTTAATCGAAGAAAATTAAAAATCATAAGCCTTGTATCTATAGTAGATTGACAAAGAAGTAAAAATCACAGTAAAATTTTTTAAATGAGATGTAACGACAGAAACTTCAATTGTTATACTTTACAACTGTCAAAATATTTAGAAAGGTTTGCCAAGCGATGCTTGGCTTCACGCCTGTAAAAAATATTCCTTGTAAATCCGGTCGCCATTATGGGCAGTACGCAGGCAATTCGTCGCACCGTGGAAAAGTTTGAGCTTGAGTACATTTGAAATGTGTGCTGTTCGTTTATTAAACAAAAAACACAAAATATAGCCATCCAAAAAGAATTTGTTAGCAGTTATTTAGTTAAATTTAAATGCAAGTTCAAAAAAGAATTAAGAAAAAAATACCCCTAAGAAAACGTGCTGGTGATAATGTTTTTTTTAAATGCGTGACTGCATAAAATTATAATTTTAACTTTAAAGTTATTATTTTCTCTTATTGTTTTTTGTAAGTTAAATGTGTAAGAAAATTAAAAAAAATATACGTATATTATTCGTATTATTACTGCCGTAAGATAAGTCATCAGTGTTAAACTATACATTCATACAGATAATTTAATAAACTTTAAATATTTTATGAATTCAATAATATTTTTATCAAATTTCTTCAATGTTGATTTAAAACATAAGTATTTCTATTTGTTGTTGTTTATCATTAAGTGGCAACTTTGTTGTTGCTTTTTATCATATATATTTCTTTTGTTGTTACACTTAACATTTTTTTACGCTTGTTGGCTTTTGATTTTTTATTTATTTAATAATTTTTTTTTTTTGTAATTTTGTTTGTTTTATTTTGTATTATTCCTCTGTATAAGTAAATGCCGTCATCTCTTTTGTATTTATTGTTGTTGGTTGCTGTATTTGTATTGTTGCTGCTGTTGTTGTTTCTATGTTTTCACTTGTTTTACAATGTTGCTTTGGGTATTTTGTTTTATTTGTATTAGAATTTACATGGCAATATTTATAGAATTGCCAGATGGTACATTATTACTGCAAGCTGGCTGAGCGGATGCTAAGCTGGCTGCTGCTGCTGCCGCTGCTTTAGCTGCTGTAGTTGCTTTCTCAACCTCATCCAAATCACGATCCCTTTTGGCTATAACTTTTGCAGTGGCGGCGGCTGTTTGTATTGTTTCGGCATCGTTTGACTTTAAGAAATACGTTATTAAATCAATCGGCAAGGGGAAAACAATTGTGGAATTCTTTTCAGCCGAAATAGCACTTAAAGTCTGCAGATACAAGTTAGAAACATTTTAAAGAATAAACATTTTAGGAACTTAAAATAAAGAGGCGCACCTGTAAGTAACGTAATTGTAAAGCAGCTGGTGAATCACCGATCACTTCGGAAGCTTCTCTTAAGGCTTTTGAGGCCTTTTGCTCACCCTCAGCAGCTATTACCTTTGCACGAGCCTCTCGGGCTGCCTCGGCCTCTGCAGCCATGGCTCTTTGTAGTTGGACGGGTAAACGTACATCTTTGCTATTTGTATTGAAAACAAAATGAAACGTGTATAAAAAAAGCAAGATAATTAATAGTTTTTTTTTAATTTCAAGACTCTGAAATTTTATTTTATTATTATTTTTATTTTTCTTAAAAGGTTTGTCATTTGCAAAATCCAACATTAGCACAGCATCAAAAAATCAATTTTATATGACCTCCTGGGACAGGACTTAAACATGTCGCGATTAATTTAACGTATAAAAACAACATTTTCAAATACAAATAAATGTTTGTACCTCTACACTGACATCTTTGTCAGGCGTAATAAAAAATACATAATGTGATTACAGCAATTTAATGAGCTACATCAAGCGTTGACTGAAAGACGGAGGGAGAGAGAGTGATTTTTTCACACTTGGCACAGATTGGCTTAAGTGGTTACTTGAGTTTTAAAAGGGTCGCCAAACAACAACATTATTGTCATCGTTGGTTGTCACATGAATTGTGTATTAAGATATTTGCCTGTCCTCTCAAGAGCTTAGCACTTTTATAATAAATAATTTTCTACAAATTCTAAAGTAAATAAATCGTAGGCTTATATTTAATTCACTACTGCACATGTTTTGCTCAGAATTAAAAAAAAAATCATGCACTTGTAAAATGTGTATTTGTATTTATTTTCCTAACTTTTTTCAAATTAAACCATTCCGCAAATAGTAATTAATTATTGGAATGCTTCAATGTTTGTGTACTGATTATTCACGTTTTCAGCAAACCGCATTGACGTTTGTGGACGAAAGTGGAAGTGATTTAATTATTTATGGGACGTAACTGAGTATATGAAATCTCTAACAACATCATCAAAATATAAATAATTTGGGTAAAAACAATGTATTGATTTACCTTGAAAGTTAATTAAAATGTTAAAAATCCAAAGAGTTTTTGACGCAAGTAGTCGGAAAAAATTCCCAGAGTTTTGAAAATGGGCACAGTTAGTCCTTGGAAAAGAACTAAAGAGTTTTGGTGATGGATGGTGGAGTGTGGGACGCCTTGTGAAGGTGACATTTTTTAATATTTTGCTTAGAGGTCTTAATCTATAACTTTTAGCAAAAATTCCCTCCTATAAAAATTAAGTTTTTTGGGCTGAATATGAAGATGAAGTTAAGAAAAAAAAATTGCCTGAATAAAATTATTAATTCAGGTTTAAAGAAATATCAGTTTGACAAAATAGTTTAAATAATAAAATTTAACTTCGCACGGCACGGCGATTTATGTATTCACTTCATGTCACTTAGGATGATACCGAGACAGCATTAAATAACGAAGTACCAGTAACAATAATGAGCTGGCTTGAAGCAAAAATTTAAAATGAGTAGTCTAAAAAGAATACAACGAATAAAGTTAAAAGTTAATGATTAAAAATATGATGATTATGGAAAACTCTCACTTAAACTTGTTCATCACTAGGTGACGTAAATAGATAATGTTTACAACATGATGACGTGCGTATCGGCGCAGTTTCAATTTTCCAGTATTCTATAACTATCGTATTAATAAAAATAAAACTTGTCTTCCTTAACGGAAAGCATAAAACGAACTTCATCATTAATTTAAATTCGTTCAAAAAATTTTAATTTCTTTTTAATTACAACAAAAATGTAATTAAAACTGAGTTCTGAGACAAACTAACGCGTTTACTGAAAACACTCGAAAGGACTTCTTCACGTTGCAATGTGATATATACGAGTAAATCTTTAAAATAATCCAGAGAACTGAGGTTGTTCTCGGGAATGTGGTAACATATATTTTTGAGAATTTTCCGGGAAACGAAAAAAGGGAAAACCCGGTAGAAGAAACCTAGGAAATTACGGTTATAAATGATATTTATTTGTGATAGTTTTTAGGATAAAGTAAGTGCCCGAGCACCACTAGGATATCTTTTGCTCCTGTTGAATATAAATTTGACGAATTGGGTAACACTTGTTAAATATTACCTAAATTTTTAGAAATTTAAATTTTTTTTTTTGCTCACAAAAGCACAAAAACTTCTTTATAATTAATGTAGAACTAAACAATAGCGGAAATCACTCGTCGTTGCATATCTGCAATTTTTGCACACTTGGTATGATTTTCTGCCATAAAACGTGAGTGTCGTTTTTAAGCGTTTAGCAAATTTATTACAGAGTTGCATAAAGTAACTTTGCCACATGCAATAAGCTAAGCCGCAGCCAGTATATGAACGCTAACGCCGCCTCTAAAATGTTTACGCGAAGAAAGTATTTGGTGTGTGCATAAACTATCTAAATACTTTTATCAATTAATGGAGTTTTGTTTGATATTTTAATTCTTACTATTTTAGCAAAATAATTTTAACAGTCTTAGCATAAATTTTAAGTTTTCACAGGCAGTTGTTGAGACGGTTCTACCGCCGCGAAACTTTGTAAGCACAGGTGTCTAGTTGCTTTGTTTTTAAAAATAAAATGATATACACAGCTGTTTTAGCATTGCAAATTATCAATCTGCAACGATTTTTACCATAGCATATTTGCTCAAGTGTAGCAAATTTTGGTTTCATATATTTGGTTGTTATGGTTTTGCAAAATGTAGCAAATTTGCTTCACTTGCTACATTTGCAAGGGTTCTTTACAACTAAGAGTGCGTTCTCCATATATTTATTTGCTCTTGCTATCCACAGCTGTGAACTACAACTATTAAATTCTTCCGCATTTAATAGCAAATTTGTTTAATCCAGCAGTTAAACAAGTGTATCACGCCGAATCTTCGTAAAAGTTGAGGGTATAATATGTAGGTTATTTTGAATATGGCCGGTTTTTTACACTCTTACAACACTTTTATGTTCCGTTCCTTACAGTACGCCATCCTACCCTTCAATTAGAAACTGAACTGTTCGCTTCGGCATTATTCTCTCGACATTTAAAATGTTACTAGCGGGTGCTGGTAATTTGCAACACGGATTGATTCTATCTGATCTTTAATGACATAGCGAGTAATTTCTATGACTTTTGTTACCATAAATGCACGTTTGTATCGCGGCTTGAGCTTCCGTTAAGTACCAGTCGCTGCTGGTTGGCTCTCTACCAGTATCAGATCGCCTATTTTATACATCTTGGATGGCGAGTGTCATTTATCACAGTGTTTTCATTTTGAGTTGTTGTTCTCTATAAAAATTTTCTAGACGAGACACTCGATAGTAATACAAAAACAGGCCATAAATATTAAACATACTGAATGTAACAATATAAGAATCCCAATTTAAATTTTGTTTCCTCACAACACTCACGCTTAAGCAACCAGCGAAATGCGCATAGAGACTAGCTTATCCCCCAGCGAGAAATTTTGTGAATTTATTGCTAATTTACTGCTTGGAAAAATCATAGCGTTTAAATTATATTAAGTTTTTTTTATGTTTTGGTTTTTGTTTAGAAAATGTACGAACACTTGAGATATTAAATCAGTAAATATCAGTTTTAGGATAGAAAATGCTCGCTCTACAATGAATTGGTAACTGACAAACTTAAGTTTCTAGCGTTTTTCTTTCATTATGCTTTTTTGCTTGAAATTTGAAAAATCCTGTTTTTAAGAGTCGTAGCTCTTTCTGGCCCACCCTGAATAATAAAAGTAATTTCTTGGCTTATGCTGAGAATGGAATCAAGATATTTTTTACGCTAATACAGAAATTTTAACCGCATAACTCCTACTTGGACCTGCATAATACATTTAATAAGGACACCATCATTAAAAAGTAAATTAAATATTTTACTTCTCCATCGATAATATTTCCAAGTTTTAAACAGCAACTGCAGGTTCTTTTTACTAAATGGCCTAATTGATTGACACAAATTGACACAAAATCTTAAACAAATAAAAATGCTATTATTGCATTTTTATGAAGCCCCAATTGTTATGCTTAACACAAATATGCTGATTGCTGCTGTGATTAGATTATATTAGATTTTATAAAATATTGAACATGTTGAAAAAAGCACATTGCAGCTCACACATACATGACTAGAAAATAATTCAGAAGTTAAAGATGTTGCAGGCATTCATCTTCATATGTAGGTTAGTTTCTAAAATATTTATACATTCTGATGTTGCTTAATTTTTTCCCTTAAAACTTACATTTCAACACGTTCCACTTTAATGCCCCAAGCATCAGTAGCTTCATCCAATTGTACCTGGAAATGTATAAGAAAAAAATTTGTAACAAATACAAACACATATATAGTATTTAACAGAGAGGGAAAAAAGTGCAGAATATAATTCAAACTTGTATGTCTAGGTATAGGAACAAGTATGTATGTATGCATACATGTGTGTGTGAGAAAGTGCCGGTGTGTACGTAGTTTTGTTACATGCCTTTTAAGCAAAAAGTTGTCGGCTTGAAGGAAGAAGGTGTAAAATAACAGAATATTGTCATATATGCGACTTGATATTTTAGAAAATATTTTTGTTGATGCTGGCTGCATGGCTGAGGTTGTTGTTATTATCTTCCTTTAAAAAAACACACTGACAACAACAGCTGTAGGTGACGTATACAAACACCTACACAAACCATTTTACATACATATATTATACTCATACATTTGCAACTGCCATATAATTGTAAATGTTGTAGAAAAATAAGCTTGGCTGGCATATATTTCATGCTTTTGTTCACCTGACTGAACCTAAATAGTTATTCGCACTTAAATAACACACATGTATATTCATACATGCTATATATATTTGTATTATATATACGAAAGCAATCTGAAAAGTTATTTTATTTATCTATATTAATAAAGAATGAAACTCTTCGATGTAAGTAAAATGGCAAGTATATTTTTTAAAAAACTTAGTAAACTTGATTCAGCCAGAAGTTGAAATTTTTAAGCAAACGATGTGTAAACAGTCTATAAGGTCAAAAACATCATCACATAGTTATAACACAATGCTAACCATAAGTAGAGGCAATTCCCTAAATGCTGATACAAGCAAACAAAACAAAACAAAAATGTAAGAACAACTTTTCATACCTAAATCTTAGGTTACGATTACATACAGTGTCTTTAAGCCTAGCTATCGAATATACAATACAGTTTTCTGCAAATATTATTTTTTATAATTTCCTTCGGTTTTTTTTTTGTTTTTAAAACCAATTATTTTTAAATTAATCTTTTATAGTAGTTGCTCGCATTGAGTTCGTTGTAGGTATACGGACTTTATTAGAAACATGAAGTTTGCTCAATCCTAAATGTTTTACTTATAGAACATGAAGCCAAGAAACCGTCTAACATATCTTGAACATCTTCGTTCGTCACTCGATGACAAAAGTGTTCTCAATACCGGTTTTCCTTTTTTACTTAACATTAAGATGTAATAAAAAATTTGTTGTTCTGTTTCACTGTGCTAGCAATATATAGTAACAAAAACTTCCTACTTAATAGAATTAATTATTATTTTAGGTTTTTTAAAAAAATATAAATATTTCATTAAAAAAATTTAGTATGATTTTATTATTTCTTCACAAACACACTACCCCGAAAAATCTTGTTTAGTATATGCAACAATAACTTTCCAAAATAAGCCAAACGCTATGTTTTTACGTGGTTGCACTAGTCGTATCTAGTAATAGCAAGAGTAACCGAAACACGATTTATAATCGGTTATTTTGTTGCTATTAACGATTTTATTGTATCGAAATTTCTCTTTCAATTAATCGGGGATTAATATTGAATATAGTACAATAATTTTTATTAGTAGGGTCAACTCCACTAAGCCCCAGGTTTAAAAGAATATTTCCAAGATAATTTTGACACTACCTGCAATACTGAGATAGGTAGGATTCACATGGTTGAGAATGTGCAAGTGACACGTATTCTCTTGATGTGGAATTCGATTTAAGACCTCACCGCATGTCTTTGGCTCACAAGCGACAAAGAAAGGAAAATGAGATTACAAATCTTCAAGATCAGCTAAGCTTCTTTCTCTGTGCTCCAGTTCTCGAATTAAAACGAATTGTGCTTAACGCGTGGGACGAAATGAAAACAGTAATACCCCAACTTTTATATACTCGCATGCAAATTTTGTGTTCGGATTGGAAATTTTGTAGTATATATTCGCCAAAGCGGGCGCAACCGCTACAGAAAAACTGAAGATATTTACTACAAACCGGCTTTCTAAACTCCCATTTTTTTAAATTTTATTTTAAACAAATTAATTTAAATATCACTAGACATTTGGAATGAATTTTCGTCATCCGTTGCTTAGTCAGACCGAAAATAGACACTAAAATGGCACATAGCCGATACCGGTTTGTCTTAAAATCAAACTTGATGTGGTGATTACGGAATTTCGTTCCAAATATCCATAAAACCCTTTTTCACAATCTTGTAAGTAATCTTAAATGCTATTTACAATTAATTTTCTAACTTAGCTAAAGTATTCGATTATTTGCTATTTTGAATTTCTTGATTCCATTAATCATATGAATAATAAAGAGATTAATATTTTTCTGCAATCACTAATCGTAACCCTTATTAACTCTAAATAAGAAGTTTTAACCACAAATCGTATAAGTGATCTTCAATTAAGATATTCAAAAAAAGTGTAAAAATGTAGTATGCTTTTAGGCCAGAAACAAATGTATTTTATAATTTCCAACCACAGAGCGTATGAGCGATATTCAATTACGAACACACTAGAAATAAAAATGTTGCATACTTTATTGGATCAGCATTATTGTACCATGCGTATGAGCAATAACATTTGAAAAAATTATATGCACAAAACTAATTTATTAAAACAAAAACAACTTCCTTAAAATAAATAAAACACTTAACACAAAAGTACTAAATAAAATTTACAATACTAGCGACCGAAATTGCCAAATATTCAATTATGTTACAAATAAACTTTTCAGATTGCCGCAAAACGCTACATAAAACTTTACACATAATGATTATGATTGTTGACGTGTTTGTTTTAGGTTTTGTTGTTACCTGCATAGTGTCGGAAATCGTCATACGTTCACTTAAAATCTCGTGTAAATGCTGTGTGCCCATTGTGTTACGTAGAGTTGTTTGTGCCAATAGACGAGTAGAATGATGAGCATTTTCAACATTTGCTATAGAGACTGTTGCATTCGAAACCCGATAATAGACAACAGCATCCACTGACACAGTGACGCTGTCTTTTGTTAAGACCTAAAGTAAGCAAAAAAAAAAAGAATCGGTAACCAAATATTACAAAAAAACAAGCTCAGTTTTTTGTTAGTAAATTCTTCAACAATAGGAAATGCATTGGAAAAATTGTCGAGATAGAATTTTTTTGTTCAGCATTGATTGTTGTTGCTTGTTCATTCGCACTAAAATATGTAAAATTTTTGTTTAAGGCAAAAACATGAATGTTCAATGTTTATTTTGTTCATTTCTTATTCTATATTTTTTTGGTAATTTAATTAACTGAGAACATAACGTTAGTGGTATTATTCAAAACCGACTGGTACGAAAGCTTTGACTGGACTTAACAAACAAGAGATGGAAAAGGCCTTTACATTTTTCGCTTTTTTCTTTCTTTCTGTTTGTTTGTTGATCAAATATTTAATCAAATGATAGCAAAAAGGACATTTTGCTAAATGTTGACTAAAATTTAATACAATAAAAAAATGTTTCTCTAAGCATTTCAGTAAAGTTTTTACTTATTCGAGCTTTATTTAGTCTTGCCATTTGTTTGAGTAGCGTTAAGAAATGAGGTATACAGTGAGAAAATTTAAATTGTTTGCTAAAAATGTGAACATTTTATTCCAAAATTTCAGATGTCGAAAATTTCAATTATATAAAATATTTAAATGACAATAATACAAATTATAAAAGCATTTAAAATTTTTGGATATTGTCCCATATTACACAGATTTTAAGTCTATTTACATCTAAAACTGAGCTGGTGCTGATTAAAATATGGTCTTGGAAAATAGACAAAATTGAGGCCTTCGATTTTCAAGACTGACCCACAATTAAAATATATTTTCCAGTCTAAGATTTATTTAATAATCGCAATTATTTCGTGGGCGCCACCCGTCGATCAAGTGTTCGTAAATTCTTAAAGATCTTAAAGTCCAGATATTCAATTTCGTTTGGCATTTGCAAAAGTTTTGATAATATTTTAGCAGAATATTAAAGAATCAGGGCGTTTAAGGGATAAAAAAAATAGGAAAAAATAATCAAGGAACGCTTTAGCTTTGAAGGCAGTAGACTTACAAGAGAACATCTTCCTTCCCCAATAAGGTTGAATGTGGCCATAGAAAGGGTACTTGTAAAGATGACGAGAGGAATAAGGGCAATTTTATTTTTTGTCAATTCAACACTGTCTATTTAGCTGTATGGTTATATGGAAACGCAGCTTTAAATATTAACGCAACCATTTCTCCTACAAATTAAACTCTCGTACGACATCTTTAACATAGCGAACTGTTTAATCTAACCTAATAAATTAAAAAAAAAATCTAAAATAATCTAAGCTAATCTAATCCAATCTAATCTATCTAATCTATATAACATATTTGATCTAATTTATCTAATTCAATCTGTTAAGAAATTATTCTAATATAATCTAGTATAATCTATCATATTAAGCTAATCTTATATAATCTAAACTAATTTAACTCAGTTCCTGTGGGTTAAGTTGCGTGTTAAGGTATTAAAATAAAACCGGAAAGAGTTCTTTTCCTAGCCACATAAACACCTTTTGATAACTATAGCTTATAAATCTATAAATAAAATGCCAAGGCAAGTTGATAGTACGTAGACTCAAGGGCGAATTGAAAGCTCCATAGCAGAACAAGTGCCAGAAATGGTGGTCAATTTTTTTTTAATTCCCTTTGGAAAAATAAAATACACAATAGTATTCGAATGGAATCATATTTTTTGATGGTATAATTACATTGACGAGACCTTTACTCACCACTGCTTCACTCTAAGGAAACTTTCAATTAACATATCGGTGAAGAAAATCATAATCGCTAATATTACTTTATATTCCGCCTTTTTAATGTATATAATTCTGTTTTCGTGGAAAGGTTTGCTTCATTATATTTTATGGCAAGAATACATCACCCTGGGACAGTTTTTCGAAAATATTCTTTCTCCATAACTATTTGTGCAGATTGATTTCATTGCATTCAAGATGGGAATTTTGCTTTTGAAGGCAAACACTGTTCACCAAGACCATAAAGTTTAAAGCCACAGCCCTAGACTTGTAACTCGAGGAAGGTCCGTGCCAAATGCAAAGAGTAATTTAAGTATCATTGGGAATAATGCAGTAGGTTATTTTCTTTCTAAGTAATTTAAAAAGTAGAATGATTTTCACCACAACAGTGCTTTTCCTTATGTGCGTTAACGCTAAAAATCTATTTGGAAAACAGCGAATCTGAAGTTTTACGTCACCCGCCTTATATTATAAATATTATTTCCCTACTTTACTACTATTTTTTCGATCAGTGCAGAGCAACCTCCCACGAATTTCTTCAGTTGAATATATCAAAAATTTCACGACTTTTATAAAAAGGCCAAAATAGAAAAGTCCCGGGAAGATGCCTTCGTGTTGAACGTAAAAAATCTGTGTCTTGCAGAGATTTTCCGAAAAGTACAGGCGATATTCCTTGCACCAATTTATTAATGCAAAACACCTTAAAAGAAAATTATATCTAATTTGTACCAACACATTTCCATTATTGCAACAAATGCCTTTAAGGTCAAATCACAAAACCAGAAGATCAATATAATTTACCTCCTGTGGTGGTACATCATACGTTCTAGTACGTAAATCCACTCTGGCATATGAGTCTATACAAGGCAATATAAAAAAAATACCTAGAAAATAAATAAATATTTTATAAAATGCAGCTTAAATACAAAACAAACACTAACCAACATTGACGTCAGTTCGATATAATAAATTAAATTTGTTTTTTATAAACATTTCAATTACCTGGTCCTTTGGCACCACCTTGCATTAAGCGGCCCAAGCGAAATATAACAGCACGCTCATATTCCTGCACCACCTGTAAGGGAGAAAAGAAGCCGTTGAGACAAACGATAACAAAATATAATTTCATAACAAAGCCCCCTTAATCCAAGGAGAATAATTTTATTTATAAATATATTAGAAAAATGTTATAGCAATCTTTTGCATTTACCTTAAAGCAAACAAATAAACTAAAGGGCAACGTTAGTATGACCAGGACAACTGAGAGGCATATAAGTAGTTTACCACAAGTAGATGCCTTGTTATTCATGTCTTCATTGACTGTGTTGGGGCGCCAAGCAAAGGGAAGAAAAATGGAAAGTAAAATAGAAGAAAACATTATTTGATTAAATTTTAGATTTTATTGCAAAACTCTTATATAAAATATTAGATTCTCGTATAAAATTTACTTGATTTCTCTGACGAAATTCATACATTTTATGATCAATTTTATTGAGGGCTTTTATAAATGTTTTGAGGTTTTTCTTATAAAAAAGTTTATTTATTTTAATATTCATAGAGATAAATTTCAAAGAACAACAATAATATTAATGAACTTTAATGTCAACTAAACAACAGCATGCTTCAAAGGACTGTCATAGCAATTGCTATAATCCTTTTATTCAACAAAATGAAAATGTAAGAAAACAACATGAAGTCTTTTCAAATATATGGCGGTGACATTTTTGCGCAAAATAGGCTAGTTATGAATTGATTAAATAAAATTTCGATGGCTGGGGACTATGTTTATATTCTTTCGTGTAGGAGGAGAAATTAAAATAAAATAGTTCACAGGTTTTTGATTTCGGTTTGCCTTGGCTAAAGAATATGAATAGTATTACGCTTAGTAGTAAAACAAAATTAATAATCGATTAATTAATCCTATTTTTTTTTTATTAATGACTCTTTCTCGAAGAAATTTAAAATAAGTTTTAAAATAATTATCTTTATAAATGACTACGAATGTAGTTACTGAATTATTGTGCTCAGTTATTAAACTATGTTCTAATAGGTGAGGAGAGCCGTCTTCCCAAGGCTCAGGGTATCGATTTTTCTTAGATTCTGGTGTCCGCCAAACTGCAGCAAATTCCGCATATAGAAGATGACTTATAAATTTTGCATGAGAAAATTTAATTCTTTTCTATACCTGTGGGAATATTTATATCCCGGTGAGTGTTATCATTTCGTAGTCGTAGTACTTTAGAGTTACGATTGTTCCATATTTCTGACTTCAATCAAAGTGGCGCAAAGTGCTTATTTTATATCAGAAAAAAACTTTAGCGACATATATAATATACCCTTTAATGTTTATGTATTTTTTTCGATTATTTTGAAAATAATCGATTAGTCGCAAGAAAAAGATACAATTAAATCACTGGTAGCACCAAAATAATCAATTATTGATCGTTTTTCAATTAATCTTGCTATCACTAGTCATAGCTGAGCAAAATTTTCAACTGGTTGAAATTTATTCTAAAAAGCCTGGTTCATATTTCATTGTGTTCGAGAAGCTTTCAATTGTTAATGTAAAATTTGTTGAATAATGTTGAATACTGAGCCCAGGCCAACATTGGGAAATTGTCACAATTATCAGAATAAAAATGACACCGTTTAGTGCACCTTATTTACAAGTGGCATTATTCATCTTTATATCTTTAAAATAATGGCGGCTATAACTTCACCCAGACATAAATACTAATGTTTTCGTGCCTCAATTTGAGGATGATAAACCAGCAAAAAGTAGCAAGCGGCCGCCTCGAGTGAAAACATTAAAACGCCGGAAGACATTTTCAAACACAGAATATGAAACGGCTGAAAATTTAACAAATTTTTTTAATTTTCCCAAGTCTTGTAGTGTAACTTTTGCAACGCTTTCGCTAACAAATATATCATTATTATACCGTCAGGTCTTCACATGTTTATTGATGTGTAATGTCTGTAGTACGAGTACGAGTATATTTCTACCCGAATACTAAAGTCCTGTTTTTTTTGGGGATCCTCTTATGGCAAATCATGTTTACATTTTATGGTCTTGTATTCGCTCTTTAAGAAAAACACATAAACCATTTTTGATTATGCTAATAGGCAATGAGAAATTTAAGAAAATGGCAATTCGACCAGCTGCTGAAATACACGGTTTATTTGTTTTTACTTATAAATTTTTAATTTAAAAAGAAGCTTATGTGCCTTTTAAAAGTCAAATGGAAGTAACGTGTCATATTTCCTCCTAAATACTATAAATTTGGACGTTCTTGGCCAATTTTATCCAAGAATGGACATTCTTTTCTCTTCTCCACGCTTCAACTTGTCGTACGGACAACCGAAAGAGACAGCAACGTGCCAGCGAGGGAAAATACATTATTTTACATTAATTATTTGCATGAATTATAAAAGAAAAAAGTACGATAAGGAATACAAGTAAAATTACAGTGGGGCAAGATTCTGGTATTTAGTTTTCATCATTAAGTGTGTTAAATAAATAATGGTTGCAATAGTAGAAAGACACACTAATTCAGTAGAAAGACACACAAATTGTTGATGACGGGCATCGCAGCACAGAAAGTATTCCATTCTGCTGATTTTTCACTATTCGAAAATAATTTTTTTCTTAATTAGGAGAATAAGATATAGACTTGACTCTGAATCATTTATTCGCTTAATTATCAAATTATTTTACAAAGTAGCTTATTCGGTAGGAAAATAATGCCGGTATGAATAATCGCCCAAGTAAAAATCACTTACAAGTGGAAAATAAACAACCGTCTAAAACGGTTTTAAAAATAACTGGGCGATTCCTCAGAGGCGAATTAGTATTTTGGAACATCACGAATTTATAAAAAAAAAAACCCACATTTTGAAAAAGTTTAGTCACCATTAAACAATTTTGTGGCCAATGTTTCATCGAATTTTGACTACATAATTTGACACAATAAGTAATTGCCCGAAATTCTGGACGATTGTTCATTTTTTAATGTGTGTATGATTTCATAATTTTTGATTTTGGGTGAATTTCACTTGAGCGATTATACATAATGCTAGAAATTCAATATAGCCTATTTGTACTAGTATAATATTTTCCAACTTATTTAATAATATTAAGCTCTCAAGTTGACAGCAGAACTCACATTTTGTTTAAATTTTGACGCTGTTACAACTTAAAAAAACTATGAAAAGAATGCCTTTGTTTTTTATAAGACCCCTGCAATAAAGATTTCTTTTATAAACATCTGCAAATGAATAGAAACATCTACCTTTATATCTCTGATCAACAAAACAATACAACCCAATTCAATTATAAACACATTATAAATAATAGAATTGTGGCATGTGTTTCAGCAAGTCCCTCTAGGGCAATTTTTGTAATAATTCAAATACCATTTGCAATTCGTACTAACCACCCACATGAGTACAAAAACACACTCGCTCACACTTACCAACACATTTTCTATTGTGCCAGTGAATGCAACAAGTCCTGCTAATTTCTCGTTTATGAATGAGACTAAACATGGAAAAAGAAAAAAAATTAACTGAATTTTTTTAAATCACTCGTCACCAAAAGGGGGTTAGATAGGAGAGGTGTTGACACACACACACACACACACGTTCCATTAAATGTCCCTTTAAGCTGTTACATACAGCATTTAATCGTACGTACTTGCAACAATGCATTGCAAAAATTTACGGCTGAATGCATAAAACACTGCACGCACGCACGCACACACACACACACACACACACACACACACCGATGTAAAGATGTAAGCTGTTAAATAGTTTTAACAGTGCTAATGCCCTGACATTAACTCTGCACCTCAACTGTCCCTCTTTTTCTTTATCAGTAAAAAAACAAAAAAAATTTTAGTTGTAGACAAAAATTGTAAAACGAAAACAACGGAATTTATTGCGGCATGATTTATATAGTTACTTTAAGTCATGTTCAAAACAATGAGAACGACATATGCACATTCTTCTCATCGTCCCAGATAGAGAAAATACTAACATACGAAAACTTTCTAATGTCGCATATTCCCGTCTGAGTTCATGATCATCAGCTTTTATACAGACTTCATCTTTTTTCAAATTAGGCTCATCGCTCGTTAAGCAACTTGTGACCATTTCCGAGGTTAAGGTGAATATGTAATCAGTTGCTGGTCATTATATTGTGTAAATGGTGAAAATAAAAGAATTTACAAACCAGAAAATCGTGCAATGTAATTACATTTATTCCAACTGCTGAATGGTTTATCATGCATTTCTGACGTCGCCTGTAATCAACAACTTTTGAACGTCTGGCTGTGAATTAATCACACCTAGCGGGGACCTTAATCCCATTTTGTAATTAATAACACAAGTAATTGGACAGGGTTAATATGCAGGCGGGACAGAAGATTATATGGATTGTAGTAAATAAGGCCTTGTGAACATAATAAAAATATTAATATGGATCAAAACCAGCTACATTTTTTTCTTCAAAATCGTATTTAAAAATTGTTGTGCCTGAAGCCTTTGGGTTTTTTTCAACACAAATATTTTTGGGGGAGCTTATACTTTTTATTAAAAAAATTGTTTTTGCTAATTGTATCGTAAAAATGTAATTTATTAATTAGTTTCTATGCGAGCTTATCAAGAAAGCATTACCCAACTATTTAGGTAATAAATAAATAAAACATCAAATTATATTCTAAATAATTTCCGAGCATAATAACATATACTTTCACTCGTTTTAGTGAAACAGATCATAGTCTGTGGTGGGAATCCAACCCATGTACCCCAGTCTGATAGGCAAGCACACTACTAACTAGACAACTGCGGCCGCCATATGAATTTATGAATATATTAGCAATGAATTTATTATCAAACTATATTGATCTTGTAGGGCAGCATTATGCACATCGCACGCAATATTGGTTTTATTAGCGGTCGCCTCGTATTGCGTTTCATACCTAAAATTGACGTGGATCAAGCTATTGAAAATCGCTAGATTATTTCGTGCATGTATGCTTCTCTGCCGATAAGAAAGACAATACTCGCCGCATGAAAACCAGAACAGGGAGTCAAGGAATTTCTCCTGTGGAGTGTGTCGGCCTACTACCTGGCATAAGCATTTTCCATTTGTATGTCCAGTTCAAAGACAGTACAAAGACAATTTAGTAAGAGAGGCTAGGTTTTGGACATACCCCAAAAAACTTCTTTCGTCCGGTCCAAAGTCTGCAATGCGATGTTGGACATACCCCAGAATGCGCTCGGCAGAAACCGGCTTTGCATATAGCTTTCAAAAATAAAACAAAACTTTAACAATCACCCACTAACTGTGCATGATTTGTCATAATTGTGAAACACCGAAAAAAAATGTACCCTCTCACCCGAAAAATATAAAAAATTAACCGAACTAAACATTGTGCAATCGCTTACTGTTTTAGGTAATTGTTTACTACTTTAAATTAGCAGAAATTCGAATGAAAAATGGCCCAAACAATTTTATTTGCAGCGATTAAACGTTTTTGAAAATTTGGGCAATGCCTTAATTTTCGATAATATAAAATCAACCAATTTTGGTGAATAATCGCCCAATTATTTTAACAACAATTTTTAAGCTCTCGTTCATTTTGTCCTTTTGGACGATTTTACTTGGTCGATTATTCATACAGCCTTGCAATGCCACAAAAACTAATTTATAATGAAACTTTTTAAAAACCGTTAATTAATTCACTCTGTATCTGTATTATTTGCAGACAGCCTCCCTGTAAAATTTGTTTGGATACGAGTTATATGGATTTCAAATGTGTATACACGTGGGAATGTTACCAACGTATTTTTTTTTGAGTTTGTGATAAATTGTATCTTCATATTAATATAAGTTAGAGTAGTCCTTCTGTATTAATTAATTAAATTAAAATGATTTATTTATCAAGTTATTAATAAATATTTTTGTACTTTCTCGGTTGAACAAACTAATAACAACTTAATTAAATATAAAAACTGAAACCAGGCAGCACTTTTAATACGTGAAAAGGGTGTATGCGTCCCTGTTCCGTACTCAGAGTGGAATTGAAACGTGTGGAATTGTAAAAAAACACTCGGGATTGAATAATTCGAAAATAAGCTGTTCTGCACTCCAATGATTTGCAAATTCACGTATATGCATTTGAAAACTTATTGGGAGAAATAAAGGAAAACTTAAAGAAAAACTTTGATATATTTTATTTGAAAAAACCTGATTCTAATTCATTCTACCAATCTTTTATATTTCAATTTCAAGTGGAATACAGAAGAGCTAAAACATTTGGGAATTTTCAATTTAGACTAAAATATTGCGGATTCGGAATACAGAAAAGCACTGATAACAACACTTTCTTACCTCGTAAAAATACTAAAATTACGCAAGTTCATAAATAAAGGTATTGGACAAGATCCAGTGAAAGTTGTTTGTTTCTTATGTCATTTGGGGCGTTAAATTAGGATTCGCTGTTGGTTTCCTGCAATTTATTTCTGTGGCAAAAAGGAAACAGTTGCATGAAAAATGGTAACATAACTGGAGAATCGGGCTTGTCGTATTTAGTTTACTAAAAATGGAATATACGAGTACGAACACAACCCCATCTTTAAACCGTGCCAAGATTGTTTTTTAATCTGTTCAGTAATTTCAGAGATATCGTAAATTTATGCCAACAAAAAGGAAACTTATGCTTCTAACAAAATTCGCCATATTTCAGTAAAGTCGATGCACAACTTTTCTCTTTGTGTTGGTATCTCGTTTCGACAAAAGTTGTCGTGTGCACACAACTTTTGCACCCGTGTAGCCACTTTATTCAATATGAGTTATCTTAACATAATTTCGAATGAAATGAAACGTTAATTTTTAGATCAAAATTGTTAAAATGTTGCCTTAAAAAATTTTTAAATCCTTGATATCCCTAAAACTACCCAGCTGATTTAAAGACAGTAAGTTAAAGGTAATTTTAATACTATCCGTAGTTTAAATACATAAACTTTGAAACAGAAACACGCTAGTAGGAGAAATTCCAAGTAATATTTATGAGATGGTTATGGGAAAAACGGCTATCAGCCTGGTTTCCGATTCTGTTTCGTTAAACTCGACATAAGTCGCACCCTATATGTTTAAAAGAATTTAAATCTTCAAATCACAAATTTGTATTACAACGAATATCATTTTCATTGCATCTCTGTAATTAAAAACATTTGCGATGAACTGTCAACAGTTTTTTTTTTATTTCAGTTTGCAATACTTGTTGAAAATACGAAATTCACTCCCGATTGGTGAGGAGGATGATTATTACTTACTTGAAGTTCAATAGTTAACATGACTCTGCTATCGACAGCATTTTAAAATACTTGCACCCAACAAACATCACGGATTATAGCCTGTGGAAAGCTGTAAAATACTTACAATGTCCTATTGCCTACGAATCCTCACTAAGACTTGAAGACTTCAATCTACCGAAAGGGAAAATGAATTCGTAAATCACTAAAAGATGCTTTACACACCACATGATTTTCATTTCCACCGTAAATAATCCTAAGAAATTTCGGATATATCTTCCTTAAAATGGACAAATTAAAACACAACTATAGCGACATCACCCGAACTTGATCGTATTACAGGATCAATGATAAAAAAACTTACTTAATTCAGCTGTGAAAATTATAATTTATATTCGTTAACTTTTTCCCGTTCTTTTAGAAAAAGCCTAAAAGACAATTTTACCAAAGTTATTTAAAATATTATAAGTTTCGACTTTTAAACCTTATTTTATTGAGGAAAACATTATTCGAGATCATCAGTTTGGTTTTGGAGCAAGCAACAGCTATTAGATCGGCTTTTGAAAATAAGCAACACTGTTCAGCTTTATTTATAGACATTTGCCAGGCGTTTGAAAGCCTGTCATGACGGACTACTCACTAGAACGTTCGCAAGCTACTTAGGAGCTATTTGACATATAGATCGTTTAAGGTAAGGTCAAAGCATCATTTATTCAAAAATTGGATTGACGCCATTATACAGCGGATATGCCAACAAGCCCAAGCACGTATACTTCAACGGTTGCATCTGAACGATTGCCCACAGCCCCACCTTTCTGAGCTAGAGAATTGGCGAATTGGTTTATAGTAAATTTTTTATTGTAAATTTCTTTTAGTAGAGAGATTCAATCAAATATAACTAATGGTAAAAACAAATTAAATAATAGACTCTTTAATGGAGTAAGCTGCTGAAGAAATTATTTGCAACGAAGGTACAAAATATTCCAAGTAATGAAATACTCATGCAAAAAAAATTCTTTTCGTCTAGATATGAAAAATAATGATGACACATTTTGGAATGAGATTGTAGAAATTTTTTCTAATGCAATGGGGTGCTTCCAGCGCAGCCCAGCCAATTATCAAAAACATTATAAGCACATTATTGAAAAGAAATCTCTCACGAATTGCAACAAGCAATAATACTTTTCCGGCTGAAAGTGTATCGCGTCGGGTAACTTAATTTTTTACAAAAGTGGAAGATGGCAGAGCCGTATCGATAATAACACAGACAATCTTCTTAATATTATTGTATATCCAAGAGACTGAACGATTAAAATAGTATTGGATACATTTGACGAGCTTCCTTTCTGGATTGGATATTATGATGAACCTGAAGTCAAACTGGCAGAGTCGCCTATCGATTTTTCTTTCCCCTTCTTACAAGAGCTTCTTGGAGATAAATTATTATTCCTATAGTGTCGGTTAATTTTTTGTTTTATTTTTTTATTTTTGGGTCTTTCATTTCACATATATTCAGTGCTGTTCTGTATTCGGAATCCGTTAGAAAGTGACAATTTTCAAATGCTTTTCTTGTTCTGTCTTTTACTTCCGATTTTTTGTTTTCGTTTTGTTTAGAATATAAAAAGGTTTACGGAATGCTTTCGCATCTTGCTTTCATTGTTAAAACTTTATTCAATAACTTTTAGCACGTGCGAAAAAAACAAAAAAATTGCCACTATAAAGAAAAAATTTTTTTTACACCATTTTGGCAGTGCTGTACTGCATGAACGTTAACACAAGATTGTAAATAGGACTAATAAAAAGTTCTTATTAAAGTCTTCTTATAAAAACAAAAACACCCAAAGAAAAAACATAGTTGCGGTAACCATAAACTAAGACTAACATATTATAATTGAATTATATTATTGTTAACAAATCATATTTTTATTCTAGAGAAAAATAATATGGTTCTCTTAGAACAGGAGAATAAAAGTTTATAGTACTGATTGATGTACGAATAGAGGCGTCGAATGCCATCGAATGCGCTAATCACTTAACCAACATCCGTCTCAAACTTTGTTAAAACGTCACAAGAATTTTATATATTACGTATATTAAGAACATTTGATGGTAAGAATTAATATATTAGTTTTGTATACTTTGTTTGCGATTAGAATTTTAGTAAAAATTATAGTGTTCAGCACAACCATGTTGACATTTTTAAGGATGAAAATAATTTAAGTTTTAGATGTAAACAATAATTTATTAATCTCAACTAAAATAATGTTTCGAATGAAATAACCTTATTAAATTTGCCACAACACTTTATTCTTATTATAGAAAACATAATATGTTTCTCGCGATCATACCACAACCAACCATGCTTTTTCTTTGCGTGTAGTGTAATCAAACTTAAACAGTATAAAATTATTGCTCTATTGCTTTTATATTAAAGTAAAATTTATTGCAACTTAGTTTCACCACTTAAATAAAGTTCAGTTTTAATCTTTATTAATAATTTACTTATTTTTTGCTGAAACCTTAAATATTGTTAAGCTAACAGACAAAAAAATGAATGTTATTCACTTTAAACAACAAAAATATGCGCTTGAAATCCTTAATTAACAACATTTTAAACTGTTTTATTAAAAAAGAAAAAAAGAAATGTAAACCAGGACAATGACGTTCTAAGACTTACTTCTTTTATGATCTATAACAGAGATGGTGTCAGGCATATTGCTTTATGGTCTATTGCCGCTGGCGTATCCGTACAATGACAATGTTCAAGTCGATGCTGATGTTGATGGTGATGGCGAAGGCGATTGTTAACGATGACGTCGATGAGAATGCTTTTTATATGTATGTTTGTGTATGTGTGTGTGTATGAGAGATGGTGGCAGTATTGTGAAGTGGTGATATGAAACTAATTAGCAACCATACAACACTTTCGTTGGATATAACGAATAATTAAATTTCCTTTAGTTTAGCTGGTATATTTTTATATTCTTTTGCATAAACAAAACATCAATTGTACAAAATAAGGATGCAATTAGCAGCTCTACTTTAAGTCCAGGTAAATTACTCGGGAAAAATAGCAACGATGAACAATTGTAAAATGGATGGATTATTTTGCTTTCTTGTTTAGTTATTTGATTAGATAAATAGATAAATGTTGGTTAGTTTGAGGATTTCAACTTTCTAACTACTGGGTTGACTTTTTTCGCTTTTGTTTATTTTTTTTTTTCTTTAACTTATTTTATGTATCAAATAATTTAAATTAATTTTTTTATAACTACTAAAACAAACATGAGAACAACTTTTTGGTTTTATTATTTCAAGCACACAATATTTAAATGCACCAACATTTTTGCACGTTAACGAGAGATATATGAAAAAGCTTTGCTTCAATTTATTTTAAATTCAGGTTTTTTTTCTCGGTTTTTCTTTAATTTTGTGGATTTATTTTTCTTGAGACGCTTCTTTTTCTCCTTTTTATTTTGGCTGTTGACAATTTATATACACCACATGAAGTAGAACAACAACAGTAACAGAAAATAAGTGAAAATATACGGGGATTTCTACTTTATGGCTGTTTTCTTTTTTGTTTTTTTGCTTCGTTTTTGTTTATTTAATCAGACCGTTCTTCTTCAGTCTACAAGTCCAACTGATACTGCACCAACTTAACAACTGAATTCACATTCTGCGTCATATTTACACTCAATTACATGCATTCTACATATGAAAACATAATTTCTAATACACATCTTCCACAAACAAACAAACACACACACACACAAGCAATCCCAGTCTTGTGCTTAAAGGATAAAATAGTGGCAGAAGAGGTAGAAAACTGTGTGAGTCTGTGTGAGTGTATGAGTATTAATCGCGTTTCTGTTGTTTTTCCTTTTCTATACGCATTTAGTTAATAATATTTTTGTTGCTGCTGTATTACTCTTCTTCTTTGAATTTGTTCTTAGCCAAGCATTGCTGCTCTTACTGACCTTGCGCACTCTTTACTACATTAGCCATTCAATGTGTATATTTGCATACCAGGCAACAACAAACTGCTGCAAACTTCATATCTCTTCTTTCTTAATACTCTTCCATACTACTCTTTTCTTATCACCGTTATTAGTAGAGCTCTTCTTTAACTCTACATTTGCCACATTTCTTCAAAAACTGTAAAACTCTATTTTCTCTTTAGTTGCTCTCTCTTCTTTGTTTGTATGTGAAATGTTTTGTGGTCCTTATTTTGGACTCTAAATCTCAAATTAAATTTGTGTATTCCGTTGTAGCATTTGCCTCAAAACCCTTGTATGGTTATTTTTATTTTTATATTTACTTTTGTTTTGGCTGCAAGTGTTGGGCTTAGAATGTTCAGATCCTTTCGGCGTATAAATTAACAAATGAGTTTCATGATTTATGTCACATTAACAGATGTTGACATACTTTATTTATATGACGCACAAAACACAACAAATTGTTAGCATAAATATGCATATGTCTTCCATCAAGTACTCTCATTTCGACACAGATTTATGCTGAGTGTAAACATACACATGTACCTACACGAGGACTCTACCTTGAAAACCAAAAAACGGGGGGATATTGCTTCAGAACTTGGAGTCATTAATTTTTTAAGAGTTTTACATAAAAAAAAATTATGTGTTTAAAATTAAAAATAAAGCCGCCCTAAAAATATGAAATAAAATATTGCAGGAAGAAGATATATAACCGATACATTGATGAGACTTTTGTTAATGAAACTTTAATTCTAGCTCACAGTTGCATAAAAACACTTGGTATTGTATTTAAGGATAGAAGAGTTGTACAAGAAAATCTCGTAAGAGATGGATGGCTCAGTCTCTAAGGATACCCCTCAAACAATAGCGCACAAGTTACATCCTCCCAAACAGAAATATATATTACCGTCCATAAAAAGTAGGGTGGCAACAAAATATTAAATTACATTTTTGTTTCCTATTGAGATTGCTATTATGGGCAAGGTGGATTTTGAGGCGGTATGTGAAAATGTATATCCTCATGAATTGTGCCTATCTCCATCGGTTCTGTTTTCTGACCTGATTGTATGAATTGCCTTATATTGTGATTTTCATTTAAAGGCTTGATGCTTCTGAAGTCCCTTAAAATTTGTTCCCCTCCATGTTGTTTTTGCGCTTGTTATCAAAAATGTTTTTTCGGTTTATGAATTTCACTTGATTGTTAGTTATGTATTCAGCTCAAATATTCGATTTGTATTAAATTTCCGTTTCAATATTATTTCTTTATTTCAATTAAAAAAAATTTTAAATATTAGACACAAGACTGTGTTCTATTTAATTAATTTTATTTTGATTTTAACTTTTTCTTCAGAAAAAGGTTCCTTTGTTGGGCGCCAGTAACAAGTATACAATTACTTGAGTAATAAGTACACAATTATTTGTTTCTTTTATTTCTACTTCAATCTTAAGACTAACTTAAGTTTAAATTTTAAAATATTTTTAAGCTCTGCAACGTAAGCAATTTTTGCAATTTTTCCCACAAAATGTGGGAACAAAAATGTTATTTAATATTTTGTTGTCATCCTACATTTTATGGACGGTAATATTTATTTCTGTTGGGAGTATGTAACTCACATTGTGTGTGAATGTCCACCGTAAGACTTAGGACCCCTAGTGTTCTACAGACGAAATGCATTAATTTCCCTGGAAACCTAACTCCATAAGTCGTAAACGCGTCTGGAAACATGACAATCAGCATAATGGTGCTGATCACTTTGCCGTCCACGGGGCTTCCTACATTCAAGAAATTTTAATAATTGTGTGTACAATATATCTTGAGATACGACATATAACACAGTTTTGTTGTGATAATTGTCTTTGATTTTATAGCCGACAAATCATAAACAGTCGTAAGGAGATCATCGATAAAAATGCCGTCTGTGACTGCCCACCTGAAATGTAATGCGTAGAACTAATGGTGTTTTCGTTTCTGAAAAAAATTTAACATTTTTTGCCCCTTTGTTGGTGGTGTTTTTTTGTGATGATTTTACCTTTAATAATGCCGAAAGGCACTGCCCGTTATGGTCTGTATAAAACTCCAAATAATATGATTGTGTTAAGCATGGACTCATTAATAGGGCAACAGTTTATTTAAAAAACGAAAACCCCATAAGTTAATCTTTTTATTTTGTTTTTTTATTTTTAATAGAATAAGAGTAAATATTTTTGAATTCGATTAAAATTAAAAATAGTTTTTTGGAATTTAAAAGCCAATTATTTGTAGATCTATCATACACTTATGAAGTTTCATACGAACTCTACTTAAGATCCTAGAATCACTTGAGACCAAGTATAGTCGTAAAAAGTATTAAAGTTGAAAGCGTTAGAAAATCGTATACTTTAGAACATATTTCATACAAAGTAATAAATCGGTGGATTATCAAACATGAAACGAAATTATGAAGCACTTGTAGTGAGATTCAATAGCTTTTAGCGATTCGACAGTCGCAAAATTTGTCGACAATTTTTGTTGTTTGCAGTAACGATTGTGTAATTCACTACTCGTAAACGATGGTAGATATCGTTCATTTTTTGTTCATTCAAATTGACATCAAGTGGCATCTCTGTCAAAAAAATATCAAAGAAACGAAAAAAATTGTGCGTTGAGCTATTTTTGTAAAACGTAAGTAAAAAACATTTGAGGCTTTTTCTACATGAAGTTTAAACATATTATGTATGTACCTAGTGCCTTGTTCGTTAAAAATATTATTTATAAATGATTTTTAAACCAAGTGCCCCTAAAAGATGCCATGAATTTTAGTTTGTCAAAAAAATAAACAACACAAAAATATACGTCGTTTACTTTTGTCTACAATCGTTAAGTTAACATTGTCATCAATGTATTACTTGCATTCCAAAGCATTCTACTCCTAAAACGGAAAGCAGGAGGTTAATGCTTTTTACCAAAAATTTTTATTGTTTTCAGAAGATTGTCAGGAGTTAATCACCTTTATTCTCCATTTCGCTGCAAATAAATTTTTTTTCGTTTAGCAACTTTAATATTCTAGGTTTCGTTTCGTTTCAAGGTTTTATGATTGTGTGTATTCTGTGCTCTGCAATGAGCGCAGTTACGTTTTTGTAAGATTTTAATTTAGTGACGCAGAGTCTTTCGATTTCGATAAAAAAAAATTTTAATATAAAATTCAATAGATATTATCAGTAATGATGGTAGATATTTTTTATATGTTTATTTTTTCATCCATCGGTCGGGATATACGACAGCGACTTCCAAACTGTGGATTCAGCAATCACATCAAAATAATCTGCGCTGGCTCCTTGTTGGTAGTTTCCTTCTGCAAAGAACCTGTATGCAGCCACTACTCGGTTAAGTTGTTACAGAAATGTGAACGTATACGATCGTGCTTCTTAAAAGTGTCTAACACATAATTAAATATGTGTTTATTTAGGCTAAAGTTTTATTTTTAATCTCATCTTTCACACATCAACACATTTAAAACAAATATCTTGAAATTGACAATACTCTAGTGACATACTAAGCTGTAAGTTTATTTGAGTTATACTTCAAATAAACCATGAAATTTAAATAAAAAAGTTGTATTTTTATTATCCTTTAAAACTTTCTCCATTTTGTCCTAAAGACAGTATCACTGTTGGTCACATTTATTAAACGTAATGTGCAACCACATGAACTACGCAACTAATTTAATGTTACAGGCCGGAAGGCAAGTGTTTTGACAATTTAAATTTTTATATTTTCATATAAAAAGAAAATTTTTATTTGTTCGTTTGTTTGTCGTTCAAAAATAAATGAAGACTTTTTCCGGCCCTCTTGTATTATTTTCAACAATTTAAGAACAAAAGCAAGAATAAAGATAATGAAAATGACGAATAGAAGATAATGATGTTGATACTGATGGTAATAATGACAATGTTGTTGTTGTGTTTGAAAACTGATGCGGCATGAAGAACATAATTACGGTTATTTGTCGGTGCCTCTTTAAAATATAAAACAAACAAATATAAAGACAATAAAGGGGAACGAAAACCAACTGTGGTAATGACCTTCAATATTTGCATGTGCCTTTCTAATGCCACCAGCAAACATGTTGGAACATAAATATTGGATTAGGCGATGGCGAAGGTTGGATGGATGTTGATGTTGAATTAAATATTTTTTTCGACATCTTAAATAAATACATTACAATGAGGAGCTCGTTGGGTTTAATTATTATTTAATTTATCATTTATTTTATCTCGACTGCTGCCTGTTTATTGCTTCATTCAATGCTGTTCTAAAGCTTGACTTGCAACGTAGGAACCTTGAAAACTTTTAAAAGATAAAATGAACATGAATTCTGAGTATGGTAATATAAGAATGAGAGTCTTAGAACAAAATAAAACAGTTCTTGGAAAACTTAAGCGAATATTTCTCGTAGGACTTTACCATAAAGGACATGTGGCAGCACCCAGAATTCTTACTGCGATTATGTTGTAAGTTGCTGCTGTTAATTGTATTACATGTGTAGATTTTTATAACCTTCCATTGACACATGTAGTTAAAGTAACATCTTGAATCCTAAGGACATACGAGAGCTGGGCGTGCCCGTGGTCCAATTTTTTTTAGCTACGTTGTTGAATATATCGTCTACTGACTATTTAGTTTATGATATTATTAGGAACATGAACGAAAACAAATATTCTAACGTGTCTTAACCAACGTTGCAGTACTATGCTCAAACAACAACGAACCACAGCACCCATAAGCGCATACAACACCAACGCAGCAACATAAACACGTATAGGCAAATTACCGGGAATTAAATAGACCAGCGATGCGTGGCCAAGAGAATGATTGGTCTCTAGTATGCGAACTCTGGATACCAGTCGATCTCTAGTTTTAATACACACTTACTCTTGGATATTGCGCTCTGTGTGGACAGCTTTTTCTCCATTACATGGATAAATCAGACGGCCTCGAAGAAGGCGGAGAGATTAATATCTAACGATACTCCGGTTTTAATTGGCAAAGGGAGAAATCCGAAACAGATGGACAAGAATGACTCGCGAAGATGGGCCCGGTCAACCTTTAAATGTTCTTCTAAGGCCTTCGATCGTTTCACTCCGGTAACGATGGGCAATGAAGCCTCCCGAGAGATGTTGAGGTTAATCTCTGTAAGAAACTCAGTGTTTATTGAACAATGAGGGAATTCTGAAGAGATAGAGAAAAAAACCTTGCAAGAGGTGGACGTATCCGTCTCCAAAGATACTCCTGTGGAAGAGGCGTATTGAACGTTAATATTCAGCAGTGGCTAGTATAAGGCATAAGACGACGGGTAGACACTAGGTAAATGTAAATGCCAAGATGGGCTTTAGCCTTAGACAAATGCTAGCAATTACATACAAGAGACTCAGTAATGAGGAAGAAGCCAGACAGTCACCAGTCAACAGTCTGAAATCACTACAGTCAATAGTAAAGGCTAGTGGTAGCACAAGACTCGAATGAGAGTAAAGTAGTCGTAAATTATAAATCGTTTGCATGATATCAATTGTAGAAAAGAAGAGGTTCGAAAAGGATCAATAAGGTTAGCGGTCTGCGTCTATAACTCCCTTAGATTAATAATAAATAGTAGTGAGACAAAAAAACAGAAGAGAATACTTTTATAGCTAAAGAAGCGTCTACTAGATGCTTGAGTCTTCTATAAAAGGCTTGTGTGGTACAGCTAGTAAGTTAGTATTGAAGAAAACGTGAAACTATTAACAACGTGGTACGGAAGTAGGCGTTGTCTATTTAAGTGATAAGTAAAATAAATAATGTAACAGTGTGTGTGAAAAAATTCTGTCATGTATTATTTATAAAAACAACTCTATCACAAGAAGTACCTATGTAAAAATTAAGGGCGTTAAAATTATTAAACGTAACAACATAAGCTGTTGTTTAACTTTCCTTGGTTTACAGTTGAGTGCACTTGTCCCGAAAGTAAATCAAACAAATATGGTAGTGTTGTTCTTGTATCT
The DNA here is from genome assembly GCA_963932375.1 of Phania funesta. NCBI lineage: Eukaryota > Metazoa > Arthropoda > Insecta > Diptera > Tachinidae > Phania > Phania funesta. Next base: position 69,196,193 of record OZ010656.1, on the reverse strand, counting down.
AAGAAGGACAGTAAACCAGCGTTTTTTACACTACCAAACCATTGCAGAGTTCTTCAGACAGATGATGTTAAAGGAGGCTTTTATAAGGTTATTTTTCTAATGGCAAGAAAAACTTGGCATTGGAGTTTAAACAAATAAATACCATCGAAAGAAATAACGTCATAGAGAAATGTGAGCAATAAAGGATTGATTTATGTTGATACTGATCTGAAATAATATATACATATTTGCGACAAAACTGGATTCACGCAAACTTTTCCGAGGATGCCTATATCACTTAAAAGGGATTAAACAACTTTAGCCATTCTCCATTTCACTAGTACTCGTATAACACAATGGGACCAGCACTTCACAGGCTCTTTTAAAATACTTTTTATTTACTATTGATATTAATTACATTCCCAAAGTATTTAGCGCAATTATATTATCAAAAATATGCCAAGTAAACAATTTTTATATCGCTCTCCATACAACGTGAAATATTATAGTTAGTAATAGAAAAGTTTAATATGGTATTTTAGTATTGAGTTGAAAATAAAATTAATTCGAATGAAAAGAAAATAGCCCATATGTACAATGTTTAATTTTCCAGCTGCGGTTACGTTCAGTCTTTCTAGATTTTTTCTGCTTCCTTTAACACGTAGATGGTACTGTATAAACACAACTATTTTGTTATCGAAGCTATTACGGTTACAACAAATACAAGATAATTGGGGAAGACCTAATATTCGTATACTAGACGACAATACTATGTTAAAAACGCTTAAATATGAAGAATACAAGGTAAAAACAGGTCCCTTTTATTTGATCAAATACGATTATATACGAAAAATATAAGATAATTTCGGAAGATCTTATATTCGGCATGCAGCTAAACTACAAATAACACAAGGTAATCCGGAAGACCTTGTATTCGACAAAATACGATTTAATACGAAACTCTTATATTCGTCTACCATGCTACTAATCTATATCAAATACAAGATAATATCGTCAGACCTAGTATTAGGCAAATCTTCGGTAAATGGTTCTACTACGGTACGAACGAGCTCTCGGACTACACTTCGAGCGGCTCACTTTTCACTATAGTTCGTACGGTAACGATAACCGCTCCTCCTTTCATGGCAAAACCTCCACACTGTGCCCAATATTTAGCATCAACTAAATAAGAATTACTATATGACGTATAAACAATGTGAACTTTTGATTTTTGAATATGTTGATTACCACTTACTAATAATGAGCGTGTAGTTACAATACGTTAGCTGTCTACTACTAATGTTTGTGTATTGGTTTGTCTATCGGTATGTTTGTGCTTGTAAATTTGTAACGATGTGTTACAAGTGTAAGTATGTGTGCGAAATATATAAGAGTTAATTAATAACAAGTTAAATACTGTTAGTTAGAAGCTTCAATATTTGGCATATGAAAAGTTAATGCCCAGTCTCTTGTGAACCATTTACATGTCAAATATGATACAACTGTCCAGTGGTTTCGAAATTTGCTTCTCAAGTTCCAACCCTCTCTTTGTCCCTGCTGCTACAACATTTCCATATTTATAATAACTTTAGTTTGCCAATAGTGTGTTGTATCCTTATTGTTCTATTGAGGTTAAAATATGTGTGCATGTGTCTGTGTGTGTGTGAGTATAGGATTCTCATGTTTTCGTAATTGTTACGATTCTTTTAAAGAAGCGTATTCTTATTTGTTATTTTTGGGTGTCTTGAAGTATTATCAGACACTATTGTTTTATATCTGTGCTCATTGCCTCTTCCAACGCTTTCTTATAGTAATATTTTCTTTTTCGTTTTATTTTACCATGATTGTTGATTTAGCAGCACTTATACTTTAAGTTTTTTCTTGTACTTACATTCACTAAATGAAAATAAAATGTTAAAATTCTTAAGTAAAACGTGAAAAGTTTTACATCAGCAATGAAACTTTGAAGTGATCACAATTGCCCGATAATATAAATATTTTGAGAAAACAACTTTGTAACTACAATTAAAGTTAAGTTGCGTTGCACCTCAGATGGTGAAATAAAACTTTTTCTATTGACATTGTAGCCGTATTGGCAGGTATGGGTAATTGGGAGCATGTGTAATTGTTATTTCTAAAGAAGTAGAAGTGCTAAGAATTTTGTATTTACTTTGGCATTAGCCACCAATAGTGATGTTAACTTCAGCAGCATTTTCAAAAAAAAAAATCTCATTATTTATATTCTTCTCCTATTGTAGGTTGTTCTCCGTTTAGTGAATATATTTTGATAATATAATACCATAATTTGATGTTGATATCGCGTGTATGGCCGCGTTATTTATCGACACACGCAATCCTCCATAATCCTAATTGTTCTACTATGTGCTAAAAATGTTAGATCCAATAAAGGCATACCCATATTGAGGTGAAATAAAATGCAATTCTGTTTTTATTTGAAACACCTATTAATCGAATTACGTACTACATCTGACGCCATTCCTATTTCCACAGCTGCTTGGCACGTTCTAGAGAACTAACAATGGCTCTGTCTGATAGATTCTGCTGGACTTTGACGACACCAGTCGTCTGCAGATTATTGACACTGGCCTGCGACTCCCGAAATTTCTAAAAGAAAAATTCCAATGTTGTCAAATCGCGCGATATTGATAATCTATGAACTATGAAATATAAGCATACCAGCAAACCATTCAGCATGGAAGGAAATATATTCGACGAAGTGCTGTCCTGCTACAATTACATATTTGTAACATAAAAAAGGAAGTTTTTTTAACTGTAGTAATCGGCGTTGATAATAATGTTCGCTTTGACTTTGGTTTTGAAGAAGTATGGGCTACAATACACAAACAGCAGTAACTTTTTGTGAACACATTAATCTGGTGGTATAGTCATTCCTCCTCCAGCAGACGGATATTTGGATGTGCTGATTAATCGTGATACAATGAAAGACACCATCAATAAGCGGAAGTTATATTCAAAATAAGGACTACAGTTATTGTTATGAAAAAATGAGGAATATATGCTGTGAAAGCTTTGAGGATCAGGAAGAGTCCTTCTTAAGGTCCTTAGATTCTTTTTACTTAATCTCACGACTAGATTTTTTAATCACGCACGCTCGTGCTCTGTCACGCCTGACAATTAAAATAAATATCCCTTGAGACCCTGATAATTTTTCCCATAAAGTTAACAGTCTACATCGATATCCCCCCTACAGTAAATAATAATAAATAATAAAAAATTAAAAAATATTCGTGATTTTTCAAAAAACTTTCATCGCATAATATATTCTTTGTATTAATTATGCATAAATTTACCATTAGCTTTACGGTATTGCATCCAAAGGTATTATGTTCTGTAATGTAAATGCAGTGTTTCCTGTTAACAACAAAAGCTACTTTACAAATAACTTTTACCAAACTTGATATATTACTTATGACAAATATTCGTTGCTTTGTTTGTAAAACTTCTGTGAACAATCACTTTAGGACGAATTACAAATATTTATTTTAAATGTTGCTCGCACCTGGTATTGGAAAATTTCTTTGTTTTTGTCTATTGCGGTAGATTTTGCTACCAACAGTAATTTATATTATTCATTTGTGCAAAAAAATTCATATATTTTTGAGTTCCTAAGTACAACACTAACGTAGTAAATACGACTGCATATTAAATTGAAAAAAACTCCTAAGAAAGTTTAAATAAAAAAACTTGCTTTTTTTGGAGGCATTAACTATAACAAGAAAATTTCATGTGTTCGAAATAGTTTTATTTTTGGTGGCTTCAAACGGTAGCAACTCAAGAAATGATTTTAAAAGCAAGTGCAAGTTTATCGTGAAGACTGCGAAATGTTTCTCTTCTCTTACAGTTTTCAAATAATTTCCTCATGAAAAAAATATATATTTGAATGTTGTCTGCAAACGATTTTTGATTTTGTTTGCGATGTTTTTTTGTAGCGTTGAACAAGATTAAAGTGTTAAACAATGTTTGCTCAAAAATGACCTCGAAAACATCTGGTATTTTATTGGCATTGCAAATGAAAAATGTTAAGTGTTATTTTTTTCTGATTTATTATGTTTAACGAAAAATTTTGTACTACTACGCGTATGAGCATTTTTCTTTTGTACACAAACTCAAGTGAAAAATAAATCATACGCTATCCTACTTTTATAACTGTCTTCTAATCCTAAGTGCATGTTCTCTTTTATAGGAAAATTAATGTTTAGCTAGATTTGCATTGGAATGCTTTAGACAAACGTATGCCTTTATGACGTCAAAATAAGCGAAAAGGAAGTATATAAAATTTCTTTTTATGAGTTGTGCAATTTTAAATCACGATTTACCAACGAATTTTTGTGCGACAAGTAAAAATTTTAATATTTGGTTTGTGAAATGATGAGGTTCATGTTTTGGGAAATATATTGATATTTATTGAGCTTAATGGATTTACCATAATGCCATCTTATATCGTATAAATATTAAATTTCCTTCTCTATTTCAATCTAGCTATTCGTAGAGGTACTATAAATGGCAAAATCAAATTCATATTATATTTATAAATACAGGGTGTCTGGTGGCAAATTTATATTTTTAAATGCGATTATCCCAAAAAGTAATAAGCGGTGCGGAGAGAGGGTGGTGCCGTTGAAATTATCGATTGTGCGGATTTTTCAGTTACGATGTCGCAGTGGTTGAGTGAGCATCGCACGTCCACTGATGACATCCCATGGCCATCGAGGTCGCCCGATCTACTTCCCATGGATTTTTTTATGGGTCTACCTTTATAATAATAATCCCCAATTTCTTGTGGCTTTAAAAAAATATTCTTCGAGAAATCAGCTCAATGGATCCAAGTTTAATGCAGCGTGTGGCGCAGAACACAAGGTTCCGTTTTGCACAGAGTGTTCAACTCGACGGAAGATATCTGGATGATATACTCTTTAAAAAATAAAATCCGCATCTCCACTCTATCGTTCAATGCTCTAAATAAAACTTTGTGTCAGTTATTTTTTATTTAAGTTTGAAAATATAAATCTGATACCAGACACCCTGTACAAAATACGACAAAACTAAATATAAAGTTTAAACAAAATTCAAATTATTAACAACTAAATTAGTAGTAATAAAATTAAATATTAAAAACAGATTTACATTTTCATGTTAAAGAGTTTTATTACTATTTCTCGAACGGAACTTTTGAAATATGTAATCGCCTTATTCTTTTAATTTCATCAGTGTCGCCTAATAGCTGAAGGGTTGACATGATTCCTTACTCTCTGCGATTATTTTTCACTGAACGAGTTATTTACTTCTTTTAATGTTTGTATTTTGAGGCCAAAGCGGATTGCTTTATTAGTAATATGCAGTGCAGAGCGATGAACCCATTGTGCCATGGCAAAAGGCATTAGTTAGGAAGGCCTGTCTCGGATAAGAACGTTTAGTCAATTTATTTTTGGTACGTAATTTTGAACGGAAATAATTTATAAATCATGATCTATATATAGCTTTCAACTACAGATTAAATGAAACGTTAGAAAATTTCCGTATACCTATTTATATGCTAAAACATTGCTATATGGATACATTTTTGCGATAAAGACAAAAGCGACTAAACCGACCAAATGCTTAATAGTCTACGCACTAATTAGCTTAGCCAAAACACCCTCATACTTTCATTAATCATCAAAGCAATTGTTAAGATCATTGTATGGTTAGAGTTACTAAATTATTTTTTGTATAGTGTAACATCGAGTTTTCACATTTGGGTGGAATTGAGCTCAAAGCTCCCAGGTTTTGTCCCCCAAACAAAAAAAGTATTTGTATTAACTCACTAAATCAATTACAAACTAAACACAAACACTTTTTCAGATAGCGATCTATTTTATTATTTCTAGTTTAGCTTTTTTTTATATTTATTTTTCTTCGAGATTACAATACTGATGGAGATGATGTACATAATATCGATAGCAATCAGTGTTGTCACAGACCCTCTCGATCTGGCTGTTGCTTTACGTGAGGGTTCAAGAGTTGACTTTCTTAGCAGGGCGAATAAAATTCTGGCCCGACGCCAAGAGATGTCTCCTATTTTCACTCACCTCCAACTGCACTAGGTTGTGGCAAATAAAATTCTAGCTCAACTACTTACCGCCGGAACCAATTGTGGCGAATAAAATTCTGGCCCAAACGGTATATCGTTATCGTACTAACTGGCGTCTCTTGTCAAGGAGAATAAAATTCTTGCATCAGTAGTTGCAATACCAGTTGGAGTAAAAATCTAAGATAATTAAGCTACAAATAATTAAGTCGAATACAACAAGGGCCCAAATATTTTATGTCTTCTAAAGACTTAAATAACAAGATTAAATTAAATAGGTCTTATTTTGGTCGAGCCACTATCACATAACAAAGAACAACTGATCGTTTGACACTCACGGCAGTGTGGTATCAAACAGTATTATCATTAGGCGGCGGTGTTAGCTTAACATTTCTTGTAAATTTGTATTCACAATTATAAAAAACAATTTTCAACGAAAGATGTAATTCCATCTGAAAAGCAAAATGCAAATTCGGTTGGATTATATAACAAAGTTCACTATACTACAAATAATAGGTAAGTTCAGTTATATGAAAATTATTTTTTATGTTGTCAAACACGATTTTAATGACTTCTGATCATCAAAATAATTAAAATACTTTGGTTGTGATTAGGAGTTGAGAATAAATTTCATTGTTTAACTCAACCATATTGGAATTGTTATGTACAGAAATCATTTGACGATTAAATGTAAACAATAACTTGTATATCACAACTAACGTAATGGCTAAAATATTTTCAAACCATAATATGTTTGTCACAACAATCTATTGTTGCAGAGAACATAATATGGTTTTCGTGACGATGGCACAACCATGTTTTTCCTTTGCGCTCATATCGTGGCTAGGCTCGTTATATATGTCTTGGCAAGTACTTTTTATTTATAATAGTAGGTGGTACGCAGTACGGTACTCAGCAGTCACGGTTGGATCCATGCCTTGACTTCTGTTGCATGATCCAATTAACTGAACTCTTGCAATTGGAACTATCGTAAATTTATATATTTATTTATATAAATAAATATATCAAGAAATTAATGGGTTTTATTTACTATTAGGGCCATATTTTGTAAAGCGCAAGCAACCGTTATTAATTGCGGTTTTGAGATAACCCGGCTTCGATCTTGTGCCATCTTCAGTGTCATTTTTCGTTATGATTGCTTTTATTTAAAGCAAATTTTCTTCTTTTTAGAGCATTTGAATAAAAGCTTGTCTTTAAAAATGTTTTTACATTTAACTTATAGTGTTTTCTTTTCTAGAAATTAAGTTTTTTGCACTTTTGTTATACTCATAATATATTTACACCTACAAATGTGGTGTTTATTTTAGATTTTACCCTTTATAACTGCGAAAGTTATTACCCTGTATAACCTGTATAAAATCCCAAACAAGAAGAGTGTGTTAAGCACGTATCCTTTTACAATGCAACATTTCGTTACAATTAACCACAATAGTTTTGATCCACAAATTTTCCTGTACCTAAATAATTGATGGGAAACAATGCTTATGCCAAAGATACTTGAGCAGATCTTTGCATGCTTCAGGCTATAATCTGAAGAAATAAAGCAACATCGTTAATTCGCCGAGTTTCCTACGCAATTTTACTGCTGATTAAATATTTTCATATTCTGTTCGAATACAGAACACTCTTTAAAAAAATGTAAACTTAGTTTGCCTCCAAAAGTTTTACTGAATGTGTATTATTAAATTACATGTCATTTTATTAAAAAAAAAAACAACCAACAACTTTACTATTCTCTTCATTATTCCATAGGACTTTCTAATGTCTTTTGTGATTGCGAATTCACTGCGTCCTTGCTTTTCAAGAAATATGATAATAAATCAATGGGTAGCGGAAACACAATGGTTGAGTTCTTTTCAGCCGAAATTGTGTTGAGTGTCTGTGTGGGAAAACAAAGAAAATTCACAACAATAACTAAATAATGCAGTTTTGGTTGTAGAAAACTAAACTTTATAAAATTACCTGCAAGTAACGTAATTGTAAAGCAGCGGGAGAATCACCAATTACTTCTGACGCCTCACGTAAAGCACGTGATGCCTTTTGTTCACCTTCAGCTGCAATAACTTTAGCACGAGCCTCTCTTGCTGCCTCTGCCTCCGCAGCCATGGCTCTTTGCAATTGTACGGGTAGGCGTACGTCTTTGCTAAAAGAAATAATGTTTACGAAAAATATGCTTTTTTAGAATTACAAAAATTTATTTGTTTAAGGTGTCAGTTGGAAAGTCTCACTTACATTTCAACACGTTCAACTTTAATACCCCAAGCATCGGTGGCTTCATCCAATTGTACCTGGAATTAATAAATTGTAACGAATAAAATATGGTTTAAAGAAACTTTCGTACTCATATGTATGAATTTAAAGGCACACATATTGTTCACACGAAAAATGAGTAGATAGGAAAACAACAACAAAAATGATTAATAAGAGAGAAAGACATTTTGCATTAGTATTGAGAGCTTTCATAACTCCAATGATATTTTCATCAGTTGTTAGCTTTAGTTCAGTAGTTTTTTTGTTGTTGCTCTATTACTTTTTGACTTAAAGCGAGAAGAAAATTATATTATGTGAGTTCTTAGGAAAATGAAATGACTTCACCTGTATTAATTTTCTAAAGTAGGCGTGGCGTTTTTGACACTAAGTACATATCTGTTGCCCATTTCTCAAAAGTACAAGTTACAAATTTACACCTCAAATACATTTAAACAACAGTTTTACAAGACTTAGTTGTTATTTTAAAAGTACTCCACTTATAAATTTATGGCTTGTACTTTTGAGAAAGAGGCCCCTGTTTGATATCAATGTGTTCAACTCAAGTAAAACCGACAGTGATTAACACAAAGCGTGTGGAAGTCTTCATACAAACTCATGACAGTGTGTTTGATACAAAAGTTCATAATGAGAACAACAACGTGAGAAATTAACTTAGAGAGCGTTCAAGTTAGCTTTATGTCAATATAGATTGTCTGGAGAAAAATGACCCAGATAGAGATAAAATACGTCTTAGCATATATTTACAGAACTGCAGAACCCAAAGCCTTCAGACTTTTCGAAAGCACTCAGAGAGTTGCCCTTAATCATGCAATGCCTTGTGCTGGAATTAAATAAACATGTTGAATAAAGGCGGATAGCGGAAGTAGTATTTTCGAGTATTCCTCTTAAACCCTGCCATTTTGAAAGTGGCAGGAAATACCTCTGGAGGATGCCATTCCATATACGAACGATATTGCTAAACAATGAGTTTTCTCTGTAGCGAGTTGTGCAGTTTACTGGCCAACCTAACACGAACGAATGAACCCTTAATGAAGAACGTGTTATACGAACATATGAACATGTTCGGGTATAAGAAATAAATTTCTTAATTTAATAAGAGCACAATGCTTTATAGTAACGATAGAGTAGTGACAGAGAACCAAAATTGCGACGATGTACCAGTTGTAGTCAATTTTCTGTTGTATATAGACGTTTTAAATATAATGCAGATCAGATGGTGTGAAGTATCTCTTACACCGTTTTATAAAGGCGAGATACTTGAGTGCTTCTGTGGCGATTTGAAAAATGTATATATTCTATCTCACATCAGACTGAATAGTCATGCCAAGAGCTTCTGATTCCTTAATGCCTATTCCTATCAGAACCACAATAATGCGTATGTGAGTAAGCACACAACATTGGCTCTTATGGACATTAAAATCGACTGTCTTTCCTTGAGCCCATTCAGAGATTATTGCTATAACTCGGTTGAGTATATCATTTATATTTTGTCTGGTGACAACAAATTGCGAAAGGCTTAATTTATTGTTGAAAACGAATAGCAATTGCTGCGGTAGTCTGCAAAGGAATAGATACGAGGGAAGGATCGACATAGACGGTCATTTAGAAAAAGAAGAAATGATGTAGGAGAAACAGCATCATCCTAAGAGGAAAGCTAGCAGATATTCCGTAAAGCGGCTTTTGTTAGATTCAAAAGATGCAATTTTCAGCCTTGTTGGCTTCACCCTTCTTAGGGGTTGGCGTTTTATTAGCAACCTTCCAACACACAAGAAATTCACCTGCATCGGTAATCAGTAAAAACGTTTTTCTAATGAACGTGCTAACGTCGGAGAGCTCTGTTTCAAGAGAAGGAGAGCGATTCGGCCGAGGATACTTATTAATATTGCGACCCACTGCAACCGTTTTACTGCTATCGCTTGAAATTATACAATTGGCACAGTTAATGATACTCTGTCGATTACGCACAGTTTTGCTCAAGGAAGAAGTACTTGTAAATAATTGCTTTATCATCTGTGAATGTTTGGTTATCTTTGAAAAAAGTTAGAAATAAGTAACTAGCATATGATGAGAAGCTCTTATGACGCCGTATAATAAATCATCCTTCTCTAGGTAGACAGCACTTTTTTGGTGGGTTTTCAATCAGACATCAAATTCTAAATACAACCTCTGATATTTTGGTTACACATTAAGCTTTCGGATAACTTTTTTTTGTAATGGTTTCGGGGTATAATATGTCCCCCACTGTTCTTAAATTTTCTTTAATTGATATTTATCAAACACTTTTCTTTTATTTTTATGTCTTCAATGCATAAAGTAGATCAACGTGATGGAAATTTCGTTTAAATTTTACTGATCCAACAACAGGCGCCCTCGTATTCAGTTTTTCCTTTTCACCCACATTAATTTGGTATTATATTAATGCGAGTATTATCTCTAAATTAATTAAGTTAACAGCACACACACACATATACCTGCATAGTTCCGGATATCGTCATACGTTCACTTAAAATCTCATGCAAATGACGAGTGCCCATTGTATTGCGTAGAGTGGTCTGCGCCAACAGCCGGGTCGAATGATGAGCATTTTCTACATTGGCTACGGAAACGGTAGCATTTGAAACACGATAGTAGACAACAGCATCAACAGAAACCGTAACACTGTCTTTGGTTAAAACCTAAAAGACAAAAATTTTGCCGTAAATACATTTATACAATCTCTGGCTTTTTTTGCTGCAACAATTTTATTGTTTAAGTTTTAGTGTTTCCATTCTTATTTACCTCTTGGGGTGGCACGTCATATGTACGTGTACGTAAATCTACTCTAGCATAGGCATCAATACAGGGTAAAATGAAGAAAATTCCTGCAACAACAAAAATACAGGTGAAATAATACACGAACAAAGTAACTACATTTATGTTATTCTCTTTTTTTAGGCTGTTCGCAGTAAAAGCAGTAAGCGTCCATAATCCCTAAATGTCGGAAATTGGAACAGAAAAATAAGAAACATGCAAATTTTGTTTTTTTTGGAAAGCAAAAGAATGAAACAAGTAGGCAATGTACACGCAAAGAAAAAACATGGTTGATATAACCATACCCTAAGAGCCGCGTATAAGTATTGCATTATATGATTGTAAACAAATCATATGATTAATGTAGACAGTAATAATATTATATTTTACGAACGCAGGCGACTACAGTCACCGAATGCTTAAGAGTCCACGTGCTAAGCACTTCAGCCACAGGCACTTTCACACTTTGATTAAACACCAAATGAATTTTACATATTAGAGGCATTTTTTCATAAAACTATATTCTTATAGAGAATATAAAATCGTTAGTGAGACCATGCCACAATCATGTTTTTCTTTACGTGTATAGAGTAAAAAGTCCTGGCTTCAGATATTTTATTTTTTGTATTTAAATTTATTTTTTTTTTTTATACTTTTATTTCATTTTATTGAATCCTTCTACTAAAAGAAATTCACAATAAGTGTTCAAATCTTATTTCTAAATTATTATTTACTAGTTATTACCAATGTAATAACTTATTTTTTGTATTAAAATCTTAAAAATCTATCTTCTATTGTGTAGAGACAGCCGCGTCGCCAGGCTCAATGTGTCAGTTCTTTTTAGTCTCTGGTGGCCGTCAAATTGCAATAAATTGCGTGCTAGAGTGTTGGGATGTGCGACTAGTTAGTTTACGTATTTGGACGTGTACGTTTTAACTTCTTCGTGGATAGTGGGAACTTTGAGATCCCTATGTATGTTTTCATTTCTTATGTACCAGGGGGCGCATACGATATGACGTAAAATCCTAGACTGTCTTCTCTGTAACTTCTGGATGTTTGATGCACAGGCAGTACCCCACAGCTGAATACCATATGACCATATTGGCTTTATAACGGATTTGTATAAAATGACTTTATATTCCAAAGCAGCTGATTTGTTCGAAGCTTTATGGACTTTATTTTTGCCTCAATTAATTAAATAACGATGGAATTTAATTACTATTTTCCGGTGGCATAAATACGGTTTGTCAATAAACTGGTTTTACGATGTAAAAAAAAGATTTTTTACAAATTTGTAAAAAAATAAGGAATTTTTTTATACATTCGCAAAAACGTTTCATGCATCATAGGTCTGGTAATTACGAACATCCAACAATAAAAACAGAACTTGTTTTTTCATATGAGTTTGTTGTTCTTAGTTGAAAAAATTCTTGGAATTTTTGAAATGAATCAATATGATGATTTTATTACTCTAGAACAAAATTATGTGTTTTACTACGTAAATATATCCCTTCTGCTTCACTTGCTACGTATTAAGGATGCCAAGTAAAAGAATTTCAATCGATGCGATCCAATTGATTAATTATAAACACCAGGTTGGTAAAAGTGCAGAAGAAATTACAGAAATGTTTGCCTTGCAATGGCCAACAGTTTACAACATAATAAATCTAGTTCAGAATGAAAAAAGATTAAAACTTAAATCAGTAACTAGTCGTCCGCGTAAAATATTCGATGGTGCTGAAGAAAAGCATTGTGCTAAAGAGCTTCAGAAAGAATATGTTTATTATTACTAATGTAGAGGAAATATGGAAGTAGACCGCTAAATTAATGGATTTTATTTCATTCTGATTCCGCGCAACTGCTTGAATGCCCCACCGCCAGGGCTCAGTCGATCTTCAAGGGCTCCCGAAAACACGTGAAAATCCGCGACTTTCAATACGGAGAAGAGCAGCCTCACCATGGACTTCCAAGGGCGATTGTTCATGAAATTTAAAAAAAGGATCTGAAGTTTCATTCTTTAAAAATTCGAATCGTTCAAGAACTGAAAGAAAGTGACTTTGATTTACGCGAAAATTTTTGTGAAACGATGTTGGAGCGTATTCGCACTGTACATCCAATTTTTTGGAGCGACGAGGCCTATTTTCACTTTAACGACCACGTCAACAAGCAAATCTGCCGTTATTAGTCACCAAGAACCTGCAACCCTCGATTGAAACATCAAAATCGATTGTATTGCCCCAGGGTAACTGTTTGTTGTGCCGTATATAATACGCATGGGATAATTAGACCATTTTTTTGAAAATTCTCGAGGCCAGGCGACGAATATCAATGGTGGAAATTATCGATGCATGATAACGGAATTCTTTTTACCAAACCTGCGAGCTCATTTATCGTAGTCTTTACACACGCGGTTACAACAGGATGGGGCGACTGTAAACAAAGCCAGAGCTTCGCTGAATTTGCTTCGGGATAATTTCCCCCAAAAACTGATTAGTCGTTTTGGGGTCATCCCATGACCACCGAGGTCGCCCGATCTAACTCCCATGGATTTTTTTTCATGGGGCTACCTCAAAGAAAGGGTTCATATTGACAATCACCAATCTCTTGTGGCTTTAATGGAAAATATTCGTCGAGAAATCAGCTCAACTGAACCAAGTTTACTGCGGCGTGTGGCGCAGAACACGAGGCTCCGTTTTGAACAGAGTGTTCAACTTGACGGAAGATATCTGGATGATATACTTTAAAAAAAAAATAAAATTCGCATCTCCATTCTATCGTTCAATGCTCCTAATAAAACTTTGTGTCAATCATTTCGTTTTTTATTTAAATTTGAAAATATAAATCTACTACCAGACACCCTGTATATTAAATCATCCCACAACCATGCCCGCTTTACACATAACACTATTCTAGAAATCCGTTTAGAACCACGCTCAGCAGTGTACAATTTTTCATTTTAGAATGAGAACTCTAAACAAAGGCACATCTCTCTACTGCAGTGTTGACATGTCATTAAAACTTTTCACTGAAAAAAACGAACATCTATATATTTAATTTCAGGATTATTTACATAATTATAGTGATATATTACAGATGTATACATGAATAATGCACATGTTTTAAAATTATTTGGAATCTAAGTTACTGCATTTTTGTACATTAACAGATACATTGTAATTTATTACACTGCTTTGCAGTAGTTCTAAATATCTGCAACAAATTGTCCACGCCTAGTTCTTGAGGCCTTTCTTAAATTGTATGTGTCTGGTTCTTAAGATAATAACAGCAATTTTCTAAAATCCATGTTGGCGTCTTTTCAAGATGTTTTTCGTGTATATTGTGACTTTAAGAGCTTAGTATCTTTATAACTCGATTCTTGAGCTTCTTCTGACAATTGCCCAATGCAGAGGATGCAGTGTTGAATAATTATTTTCCTATGCCAAAGAACTTTCTGAACACTTACATGCATGTATTACCAGGGATATAATTTTGAATAAAGCTCTCTGGTTTCTGTTGCGTATATATCAAAACCTTCCGGAATAGACACATGCCGAGTATTCTAATGTAACGTGGGAACGTTTTAAGAGCTCTAAATCTATTCCAATTATTTCATTTGCCATTGCGCCATTTTTGAAAAATCGCCTTGATGTATTACAGTCATTGGCGTTTCTAAGCGTCTGCTTTGGTATATCTATAAGTAATTCCATTTTTGGAAAAGTGATACTGAAGATGGGACATAGCCGAAATCGGTTTGTTTCCAAACCCAACTTGACAAGGGATAACGGAAATTCGTTCCAAAAATCTACAATAAACCAAACTCCGGAATCTAATATTTTTATGACAGAGCGGACGGATTATTCAACTATTCGATCGTTTCTGTCTTTTCCTCAAGAAAACAGCCATACAGTAAAAACATCGCTCCGAGTAACTGTTCAAACAAGGCAGTACATTAGTAATATATTTGCCGTGACGTGTATCATCGGTTCCATCTCTGTATAAAAGTAACTTTTACATGTGTAAATATCGATTGACGTCATATTGTACATTTGTTCATCGGTGGCAGTCCGGGTTAGGATTTCTGTTCATATTCTAAAAAAACGAGGTTGATAGATTACAGAACCGTTTTCAGATGTGGTTCATCGCGTGATAACCAAAAGATCTCGTATAAGAAAGTTTGTTTTTTCTTTGTTTAAAATTGAAGGATCGCCGCGAATAACGTTCGAACAATTTTGGTTATAACTTACACCGTTCTTCTACTGACTGACTCATTGTAATTGCGTTTTGACGGTGATAAAATGCATAATTTTGATGTTTTGGTGTTTGAACAAATGTAAGAGAGTAATTTTAACGGTAATCTGCAAAAAAACAGGTTTTGCAAAATTTGTCTTTTACAACGTTATTCGCGACTTCGCTTCAATTGTAAAAAAAACATCACATAGCTCAACACAACAGAAACCTTTCAATTAGAAGTTTACAACAATTTTAATAAGAAAATAATTTTCAAAATGTTTTACTTACAGATTTTCAAATTTTCAGGAATTTCGGGAGCAATTTCTTGCTTTTCTTTATTTACTTTTAACATATCCTTCATGGTAACGTTATAAGAATACAAAGTAAAAGGTATACAAAAATCACAGAAATTGATGACATATAGTGTTAAAATTGGGTGTCCAATTTTACTTTTTAATATCTTTTTACATTTTTTGTCGTCCTATAATCTTTAATCCAACACTGAGCTACGGCGGCTTTGTTTTCAAAATATTTTTATTTTCATTTTTTATTTATACATTTTTACTATGCTTCCTTATATCCTACATTTTGCTCGTCATATGCTGCGCTTCTCATTAAAAAAAAGCTATTGAAGAAAAACACTTTCAGAACTTTATTTGTTTGCCTTGAAAAATAACTTTGCATTTGTATTAATTTCTTTCTCAAAAAAAAAAAAACAAACACTGATTTAAGTTCATTATCGTTTTAATTAATCTCTAATCTTGATTGTGGTAAATAAGAGTTTACTTTCTCTTTGTTAAAAACATTATAACTTACCCGGACCCTTGGCGCCACCTTGCAATAAACGACCCAAACGAAAAATGACTGCACGTTCGTATTCCTGCACAACCTATAATTGTAAAGTCAACAACAATAGCAAGAAATGAGATAAACATAGAAGACAAATTACACATTTTAACCATTAAAGTTAATGACTTCATAAACAAACAACATGCACTTGAGTACACAAATACACACACGCATACACACACAAACACTTAGTTACTGACCTTGAAACATACAAATAAACTGAAGGGAGCTGTAATAACAACCAATATAATTGACAAATATTGCAATATTTTTCCAAATGTTGAGGCTTTATCGCTGGCATCAGCATCAGCTAAAATAAAAGAAAAGAAAGAAACAAATAGTAATTTCTTATATTTGGGTATGCCGAACTTGAAAAGCCTAATGACATTCAATGTAAGTCAGAGTTGAAAGTATTTTTATATATTTTTCTATAATTTTCATTTCTTAATAACAGGAAAAATAAATTTCTGCAGCTTTAAAATTAGGCATATCGAATTTTCTTTGCACGCACGTTGTGGTACCAGAGACAAAAGATGACATTAATTTTTTATATGGAGTATGACAGTCACACATTTTACTTCATCCACTTTGAATATCAAACGCCATACAAACACATAACCCTTTGTTATCACAGTATACATGGACGCTTCTAGATGATCATAGTGACATAAAGTCCCAAATTGTGGCTATCAACTTCTACATCAATAGGAGCGTTCAATCCAGTAAAGAATAAAAAACCTTTGCTACCAGCGCAGAGTATCAGATTTATATCATTCAGAAGGACTAAAGTTTTGGAACCATACCTTCGTAGCTAATGCAGATTTCAAGAAAAAATTTAGATTTAAGTGGTGATATTTTACCCCCTGCTTATATTATTTACTTAAATAAATTATTTGGACGACTTTGGTAGGAAAAATTATATTTGATTCGTTATTGCGGATCGGTTAATATTGACTATGAAAGAGCATAGAAATCTAATTCTAACGTTATAACTCATTTTATTTGCTGGCTTCGTAGTCTTGTATATGTGTTCGTGTATGTATGTATCTTCTGCTTACATTTTCATTCTGTATTAGTTGTGTTTGTTTCTACTTTAAATCGTGGTTCGGGGAATTTCCGCTAAGTTATTGTTGCGTATTTGTACAGTAGGTCGTTTCACACCAATTTCTTGCTGACAATTATTTTTTTATGATTTAATTAACATCTTCGATTATTACTTTGTAACACGATGCTAAAAATATTACTTGCAATTTGACTTTACAAGCTTTATTTTAAAGTTAATTGAGCTACTATTTTTTTAAATATCATTGCTTAGTGGAAAAAAATAATTATAAAAAAATTTGGCAAAACAGCAATATAATAATATTCAAAATATAATTATTTTCTGCAACAATTGTAAATAACAACTCTCGTTTTGTAATTTCGTTATATATTTTTTTCCCTACATATATTGCTTTAAAAACTGTTTTGCTACTTCCCGCGTTGTTATATATTGCATTGCATAAAGTTTTTTTAAAAAAGGGTAATTTTTTATAGCGAAATCTGTGTTAAGTTGTGTTAAAATAATGTTCAAACGAATCCATAATTTCATATACAAAACTTAACTGTTGGGAGCTTCTTTGCTACAGTAAAGACCTAATATACATCTAATTCTACATCATATATCATCATTCATTCATTATTGAAATATTGAGACCACCCATGACTCGTTCTTTCAGTTTGAGAATAAATAGTTGAAAGTATTTGTTTGCATCCCCAATTTTTTTTCTTCATTTGACATATGATGTTGTCTATTTACAACGTTGACACCCACTTTAGGCTTCCAACGACGTACGTTATTGTACAATTGTTGTTATTGGGATGCTGTTGCTAGATCCCAGCGATCGATCGTGTATACTTTACTACGGTTGTTTGGCCTGTCTGTCTGGGCTAACAATATGGACTGGCTATCTATGGATAAACCCGGCAACATATTGGAGCATTCTCCGCCTATAGCAGACACTTGGAATTTTACTGCTTATCTTCCGGATTCCAAGGTTACCTCTATATGCTTGGTAATAGTTTTAATTGAGAATCTTCTCTCTTAAAGGCACAATCCAGATTTGGTTGTCGTCATTATTATTTGCTCTAGCAATAAGTGGACATAATTGGTTACTTATAACGGTGTAGTCGGCGAATTCCTCCGGATGCTAACGTACTTTGGTCATCTGTTTCTTCAATCAGGGGCAGGAAAATATTAGTTTAAGTTGGGCTAACTGGATTTCATCCGCTGGTTGTCTGGACTCACGGGTAGAGTAGAATGCAAAAAAGCAACAATACAGTAAAACTAACTGACAGCAAACAAGTAAACCAAGGGTTTATGTCAATATATATTTTATTACACGATACAATAATACAACGCTTTTATGAACTGCCCAATTGTTGTACATAACCAATACTCCCACGTAAATAGTACTCAAGTCACTATTTTAGAATAAACAAGACTGATGTGTTTAAAATTCCCTCTTTTCGAGTTAATGGTGTCAAATTATTTCATTTTAAATATATTTCCGTCATCCCTTGTCAAGTTTGGTTTGAAGACAAACCGGTTTCGGCTATGTGCCGATGGTTAAGTGGTTCAGTGTCGAAAAATGAGGACGACGGAAATTCGTTCCAAAAGTCTACATATTGATCAATCGTTTTCAGCACTAACGTAGCATGTTGACAAATATTTTACTGGTGACGAAAACCACAAGCGCTTGTATTTTTAACAACATTCAAAATAAACATGTAATTTTTTTTTCAGCTAACAGCTATAAATATTTGTATGCATTTTAACACTTTAACATTTTTGTTCGAAGAAATCCGTCTTGGTTGATATAAGTTGCTTTATTCAAATACTTAGATTTTTCCTTTGCTATTATTTAACCTTTACATCCACGTGCCCAACAATTTAATATCTTCTAATGGAACTTTTATTTTACTCTGATAGAGTTTAATTTAAGATATGCATAGTTATCTATGAAACCTAAAGGTATTAAATTATATTTTTCTTACTGCTCTCATGCAGGAGATCATCGTAACCTTACTGGATCTTAGGTCCATAAAATTTCAGTGACATAAATCGCATAAGAAAAAAACCTCAAAAAAAATCAATTCTTAAATAACTATTTAGTACCAATAATTGCCTTGATGCTAGATGCACTACTGCTACTCATCTCATACAATCTCTTTTAATTAGTTTATGCCTCTTTCACACACTCAAACATACGCGGTAATTAATACGCTTTTATATTTGTATGACACAAAAGAATGTCTGATATTGATTATGACAACGACTGTGACTTGATATTATAATTATTTTTTCACACAATGTATGCATGTGACTGTATGTTCGAATTTAGAAGCCAAAGAAAATTTCATTTCATTGGCGACCATTCAGTTACGAACACGTTGACCAATTGACTTAGACTGGCAGTTGGTAGTACCTACGATTTATGAAAGCCACTCATATAAATCCATAAATTATAATAAACGTATTTGTCACAAAGGATTGCAAAGGCTGACAAATACATGCACACAAGTGCATACGTGTGTGTTCGTGACGTTTGTTGGGCTAAAAATAAACACAACTTTTTTATAGAGTTTAGGAAAATTCGTACTCATACACTGATAGAAATGTTTATAATTATTTTTGAATTAATTATAAGATGTTTTTTACTTTTTGTTGTTTCTTTTTGAACTTTAATAATCATACAGAAAGATCAACAACAACAAATGTGAATTTTTATAAAAATCTTCTGAGTCCGCTCGCTTGTGTTGCAGAAGCAAGCTCTAAGTATTACTATATATTTAATATTCTTAAATTCTATTTAACAAAATAGTCATTTTTGTTTTCGAATAAAAAGAGTGTTATTTTTGTCAAGATATATTCAAGTCCCAAATTCCCAGTGTTGACTAAATCAATATTTTAAGTTTTAGGAAAATTGGAGAAGGTAAATGGATGTCTTACCCCTATTCCTTTCTGAGAGGAACAGTTTTACCTTTGGGACCTTTTCCATCTGAGTTCTTCTTAAACTGTATAGCATTTTTTCACAGGTTTTCTTATATTTCTATTGTACTTTTATTTACAGCACGTATATCTTCAAGAAAAGGATTATTAAAATAGAGTGAAACAATCAATCTTCTGGATTTACTTTAAAACATATTTTTTTCTCTTTGGATGAAGGTTATAGGATACTAACACGAGAACATTGGAGGATTTAACTAAATCCTTCCCCGTATATAGAATTTCCATTTGAAGCATTTCCTAATGAAACTTCTCAACTTGTTCATCTTTGCCTGTTATATAATTAATACTAATTCAACTTGAAAATTTCTTTTAACTCAGACTTTAGTCATTAGTTTATATAATTAAAAATAACAAGAGATGTTCTAGAGTAAAAATATTCAGAAATTAAGAACTGAGTTATCAAAGCAGGAATTTTTAGTACATGTCCCTCTTTGGAGCAGTCAGAAAAATTGAAAAATTATAATTGAAATTTAAGCAGAAAAAGACCAAAGTTAATATGACAGGACACTCAAGCATTTGCTTGGAATAGGGAAAGCAAAGGATACTGCTTTACTACTGTCTATCTCTCATACAAGTGAGAAACCAAGTATATGATGGTTGGCACTTTACCAGTCATATCTCATGTGAAAAATATTATTAAGGCTTCTTAAAAGCAAGCGCACACACATCTATAGTTTTTAGTTTAAAGTTTAAATCAAACATTTTCAGACATTTTTGAATTAAAAAGAACTGTTTTCTAAGGTTTTGTTTTTTTTTTCCAGTGTATGACGTTTTCAGTGCGTTTGAATGCATGTTCTTTTGCATATTTATAGATAATGGGCCATATAAAGAGAGCCCCTTTAAAATATTTTTTTTTTTTTAGTTTTAATGAAAATTTATGTATCGATTATTTTAATATTTTATTATTAACGCTAATACACCTCTTCATACATTATCTGTGCACAGTAATTTTTTGGAAAAAAATCTTTAATTATTTTTCCTTTCCCGACGCTGTATAAAATGTTTTGCTTTTACAGTTCCTGCAGCTTAAAACAAATTATAATTTTTATTGAAAATCCATCAACAAATATGAGTTAGAATCAAATTATTAGTTAAAAATGCTTTTTTCTAGATAGCATTCCCAAAGAACTCATCTTAAAATATCTCTGCAGTAACTTGCTCCATCATTGGTAACACTTGCTATTTTTTGCTTTTCTACCTATAACCGATCATAGCCTGTGTTATTTTTATTTGTTTACCGCTTACAGCTACATTTACAGTTGGCAGACAACCAACCAAACGTAGTAAGGCAAGTAAGAAAAATAAAATAAATTTTTTTTTGCTGTGGGGGCTTTTTGTTAGAACTTTAATGTTTTCGTCTAAAGAATTTCCTACATAAGGCGTTTAAGTCTTTCTAAAAAGTTGGGTAAAGGTTTCCCGACGAGCTGGCCTAAGCAACCAGCGAAATGCGCATAGTGACTAGTTTGTCCACCCTCAACAATAAATTGCATTATTTTATAATAAAAATGAGTTGGGATAAAGGAATCAGCTACAAATAATATTTTAGTTAAAATAGCAGGGGATTAAAAAAGATCTCAAATCAAAGCGATCGGGACATTTGTTCCCCATGTTACACGTAAAGCAGATTTAAAAAAGAAGTGAGTCTTATTAAGGGCGGGTGGATATTAAAAGTCTTTGATGACCACTTGTTTTGGCAGCATGTGTATAATGTATTCTCCCACTGATGCCAAATGCCATTGAGAAGTGTAAATCGCCCAGTGGACGAAAAGTTTGATCGAAGACTTGGCTGTTGCGACGAAGACTGATTTTGCATGAATGGCTATATTAAGAATAAATCTGGTATATATAAAACTACGACGATCACCCGTTGGCAACGCATCCATAGAAAGTTACTGTTATGACGTTAGTGAGAACATCACGATCAGGGGCGAGCACCACAAATCAATGTTAAACCAAATTTCTTTTGATCCGAAATGAAGGATATGTGTGAATTACAAGTATTTGAAGGTATGATCATTACTCGTAGAAATTATCTGAATTGGCGACTTAAGTCACTTGACTTTTTAATGAGCAATTTTTTGAACCTAAGCCAGACCATTGGACTATCGGCTCTATGTTAACGTGCGAAGCAGACATTCGATGGTTATCATATTCTACTGAAAGGCAGACAAAACCCATGCAAATAAAAAATAATTTCGGTAATACCTCAAATACATCTTGTTTTATTCCATTTTAATATCTAGCAGCTCTTACGGGAAACCTAGGGAGGTCCTGCTTGTTGAAACTTTTCTTCTCATACAATAATTCTCATACAATAATTTTTAATTTCCAATCCTTATTGAATGTAATTATGATTAAAACAAAAATATAAATTATTTAAAATATATACATATGTACCTTAAAATAATTGTACGTCAGCAAATTGTTAATAATAACGCAATGCTAGGAGTTAAGCAAATGTGTTTGCCTAAAGTCCTTGGAGAAAAGGGCGGTCAAAAAATTGCTCATTTCATGTGTTATTATATTTGCGTGTGTAATAACTTTGTTTAAATATTTGTTGACGAAATTTATGAGAGAGGAAATGAGAGGTAGAGCGAAAGAGAAAGTGGGTAAACAAGATAACAATATCTGCTGTTTTACAGAAATATTTAATCGCACATAAAAAAGATTGGTAAGTGTAGTCAAGCTTAGTGTAAACTTTAGTTAAAATGTTGACGTAAATAATTTTTGTTGACGTAAAATTTTTCTATTACTAAATTTTTAACCCAGCATAAGGTTTGGTATCCAAATACAAAACTAGGCATATCGAAACTTAATAATTTATTTAAAATAGTTGTAAGAGGACAAACCAACTTGACTACCTCTTTATCTTACTGTATTCCATATGGAACAAAACTTGTTTCCCAAAAAGAGTGGTGTTGTATTATTATTTTTAAATTCCTAATTTACACAATTATTTATTTTAAAAACCTTTTTCTATATAAAAAGAAACAAAAACTGAATTACATAAATGTCAAGCTGAAATAACGCCTTTAGTTGAGGAGAAATTTGTTTGTATGTATAATAATAAGCTCATCGAGTGACTCTTTGTAGGTTTGATGTGCCCAACTAACTTCCTTTCTTAGTATTAAAAAACACGAGATCTTGAGTTCTCATTAAAACTTTAAAGTCTTCGATGCACGACACCTGTGATATACTGTTAACGATGACGAAAAAAATTTTTTTCCACCTGTCACAGCAAGATAGTTTTTTATTATATAGAAAAAAAGAAATATGAACCAAAAAAAGTCCTTTTAGGGAATTTCACTTAATTATTTTACCTTATTATTTTATGCCGAGATTGATTTCTCTGCAACTACTTCTAGATATTGATTTCGACGCTTCAGAGGTGATGACTTTAATGTTGAATACAATGAAAGTTCATGATAGGATAAGAAGGGAATTTTACATGAGTATTATGAGCTGCTAAAAGCTAATCAGCCTGTCAGAGGACATCTATACTTATATCAATTGATATGTTTGTAGAGAGCAATCAATAAAAATAATCCAACAAATGCCATCATGTTACTGTGCCAGTAACTTCACTTGTCTTTACACCAGACCTTGCCTTGGACTAACACCTTCTTCGATTATTGCATAACAACCTATGATGCGTTGTACTTCAGTCGAAGGAATCGAACGTGAGTCGTTTCTGGCCTTTCTGTTTCTGGCGCAGACCGTGAATTTAAACATTTCCAAAATACACTTTTTTATTCCTTTTAGTAAATTGTTAGAAAAAAGTGTAACCTTATAAAAACAGAAAAAACCCATTAAAAATACTTTTTTCTACATTTAATATATATTCCATCTAACTTTTCCAGTTTTTTGCCCTAAAGAAAACAATTTTTCAGAGCAAAAATTTTTTAACAAATAACATGTATAGTAAATGTAAATATATTTTTATTTAATTCCGAAAATTCCCAGTATAACTTTTTCTCCCACATCTTAAATATAGGCTGCACACATTGCCGACTTGGTATTCATTTTCGCTTAACTTTTTGTTTAAGGAAATTAGAAAAAGATTTTTTTCTGTAAGAAATCTGATGGATTTCTTATGCGGAATATTCAGAAAGATGTTCGAAAATTTTTCGGTTACATATTAGAAAATTTTTGGAATTTTTATCTTAACATCGGGGAAATGATGACGATTCCCGCGATTTTATTTATCGGATAAAAATCTAATAAATATTAAAAGAACTATATATATTCGCATTCGAAAATGTTTGGCCTATTGGTTTTCTTGTTTAAGAGATTCGCTTTATAATCTGATAAAGTTGCTATTGTCTTCTGCTGGCATAAAAATTGTTAAACTCAAACAGTTATTAAAAGTAATTTTATTAATTACTTAATAAATATAATATCTATCGAGACATACATATATCCTTCACTATAATTCAAGACAACTTTTTTTTTGTACTTTCGTTTATGGGTCAAAACACTGTGCAACGTGTACTTGAGTAAGTGGCTGGTAACTTTCCGCTGTAAAATAATATTGTTGATAGAAATGGGCATGAGAACTTTATCACATGTCATGTCATTTGAGTTGGTTTGTTATTTTATTCGTTGTATTCCATTTAAAAAATATTTTTAAACTATTTTATTGATTGTTTTTAAAATTATTTAACACAATTTGTTTAATTATTTATTTATTTCTTGATTTTCTTTTAAAATTGATTGTAAGTAAAATTTCCCAACTAAAAAAACATAGTCAGTAATTTTGCTTCAGGTCGTCAGCTAGTGTCAGAATTTATGAATGCGTTCACAACTGTTATGAGTTTGGCGTTGCAACATATCTTTTTTGTTGGATCTTTTCTCTCGTTATTTGAGTGGCATAACAATCTGAGAAAGAAATTTCAGCCCTATAATAGTTACATACGTCAATACTTATAAAAATTATTATTCGTATTGTTACTTAAATAAGAAAAATAGAGGTGTACGGCCCTTCAAGCATAAAATTTGTTCTGCCCAACAATTTTCACGAGTAGCTTCTTCCGAGGAAAAAATAACAACATGTTTCTTCGCGATAATATAATTCACCTTTAGACAAATTTATTGGTTTCAAAAGTTAAAATCGTTATAAAAACTAATTTACAATAGCTTCGACTTACCACTTAGGCTTTACTCTGAGGCCACTATAATATTATACTCTATTCTACTCTAATATGTGCTCTATTCAGCTATACTCCATTCAGCTCTGCTCTACTCTACTCTATTCTACTTTCCTCTATTTATCTCTACTCCACCCTGCCCTTCTCTACTCTACTATACTATACTCTATTCTACTCTGCTCTGCTGTACTCTGCTCTACTCTTGTCTACTCTACTCTATCCTACATTCCTCCACTCAACTCTACTCTACTTTGCTCTTCTCTGCTCTACTCTACTCAACTCTACTTTTTTATAAAAAAGAAATATTAAAAATGTTCGCTAAATTATAAACCCAAAAACCAGTTGTTTTTCGTTTTGCCTTTAAAGATCTAAAAAGAAAAATTTTCAATTTTCAAAGTGCTGCTTGATATCAGCTTGAAAATTATTACTTGGAGTAAAATTTTAAAATGTTGCAACTAAAATAGAGATTTTGTCGAGGATGTCGTAAGGAGTACCTTTTGCATCATCTCAAGTAAAACATGCACTACCGAGACGAATCTTATCTTTTCTGCGCGAAGGTCCCAAAAAACTTGCGTTAGAGCGATCTATCAACTACCGTTACCGGCATTTTACAGTTTTAAAGAGAATTTACGATTTTGCATGAACGAATGTATCTTTCTTCTCTAGGTTACCAACATCTTTGCTAAGATTTTTTCTAACACCATTGAATTTAAGTAAAAAGATTTTCCAAATAAAATTTAAATAAGACAAAAAAATAGAAAACTCTGAACTAAAAAGACAATTTTAAAAATGTTATTCTGAATTCATTATGAATGGAATGTTACCCCTAGAATAAATTTCCTCGCCTCTTTTTATTTCATAAATTTAAAAAACGGAACTCACATTTAAAACAGACAAATGAAAATATATAAATGTTTAAAATTGTGTCATTTTACTTACTTAGTCTTCGTACTGCATAAAATTATCCAAATTGCAACAAGAGAGAAAGAAAACATAAAATAGACAGAGAAAAAAAACGTATGTAAATGAAAATCATTTGCAAAATTTATGCAGATTTAATTAAATTTTCCATCCAATTAACTTACTTTTTAACATACGTTCCCGGTACTCGTCATCACGTTGTATAGACATCGCACCGTTACCACCAACTGCTCTGTTTCCAACACCACTACCGCCACCATTTGAAATGGTGGTAATATGTTGATGCAACTGTGTATCCATTACAGACATTTGCTACAAGCTAAACGCTGTATAAATAAAAAAAATGGAGCGAAACTAAAAAATTCAGGAAGGCAAGGTTTTTTTTTTGTTTGAAATTCAAAGTTCAAAAGAGAAACAAATCAGCAGACATTAAAGTGGCATCAACCAAAGTCAAACACCCACGCACACACACTGGCACATGCTAACACGCACATATACAACTGTCTAAAAATTCCATATTCCAGAATATTCTTAAGTTATAAATAAAATATTTAGTGTAATACATGAATTTACATGTAGACAGCGGGAGTTGTGGCCATTGGAAACTTGGTTCACTTAACGAATTAAGCCACAACATCCTCATGCTTTGATTAAATTCCAAAACAATTTTACATGTTATGTCAGTGAAGAACGTTTTATTGTTAGACTTAAATATTATAAAATTTTTGTATAGTTAAAAAAGCTTTGTTTGTAGTAATAATTTTAGTAAAAATTTTATTGTTCAACTTAACCATGTTGCAAACTGTGGGGATGGAAATTATTTAATGATGAAATGTTTGCAATTATGCTTTTCGCAACTAAAGTAATGTTTGACAAGTTGTCAAGCAATCTGTTTATGCTAGCCCACAACAATAT
Organism: Phania funesta; assembly: GCA_963932375.1. Classification (NCBI taxonomy): domain Eukaryota; kingdom Metazoa; phylum Arthropoda; class Insecta; order Diptera; family Tachinidae; genus Phania; species Phania funesta. Next base: position 69,168,910 of record OZ010656.1, on the reverse strand, counting down.
ATTGTTGTAGGAAACATAATACGATTTTCGTGACTATGCTACAATCATGTTTTTTCTCTTTGCTTGTATACAAACCGAAAGTAAGCCATTAAAAAATCGCTCTTTTGTAATCTAAATAACCGGATAACAGTGTCATTAAACGTCTTAAAATTGAGCATTTGAAAAAGATACCAAACGGTCTATGAATTAAACAAATCTGATATTATCGCGATTTTCAGAATCAAGTTTCAAAGATATTAAAACTTTAAATGGATACTAAAGGCGACTACATCTAAATCTTCAGATTTTTTTATCAAAGCAGTGACTTAGGAAAAGGGCTGCCGGGTACCTGTATTCCACAAAACTATAAACTTTAATGTAATTTTGTAATAGAATAGAAGCAAAGATAAAATATTGTACTTTGTTGTACTTTGGTTATTATATTTTTATTTTTTTTTTTTTTATTGGTGGCTCTTAGTTTCCACAATTAGGAAATGTGAACAACCTAACCACGAGAGATGCGATAAGAAAACACTTCAGTGCAAACAACTCAACCAAACGATTATTTAGAAGCTTTAGATATTGGCCGATCAGATAGTATTACTTGTATTTCTAATTTATATATGTATATTGCAGAAAATATCAAATTTACCAATGCTGTCAAAATATTTAATAAGTTTTGCCAATTCATCATGCAGCATTTCACCGAACGGGTGAAAATTGTATCAAAATATAATAGAAATCTCTATTCAGTAGCAAATACGTAACATGAATTTCCTCGTAAAACTGGTCGTCATTATGTCGTTAGTGCGTCGGAAATTCGTCGCACCGTGAAAAAAATGTTAACCTAAGACATCAGCCAGACAGAGATTGGCGTGAGATTGGTACTAAAGAAGACCAAGATATGTCTATTGAATTTGGCATCCCGAGAGAGCCAACGCGGCTTATTTCGCTGCTGGATCCATAAAAGATTGTGCTGATGCAAAAACTAAAGCCGGACGACTATAGGCGACACCGGAAAGTTGATAAGTGGGCCGGTGATCCGGCTTTTGACTACACCCTTAGTATAGGTTGTAGGACTACTTGGGTATATAATTTTGTTGTTTTAAAAGTTCGATTACATGTTCAAAATCGAATGATATGAATACAAACCGGTTTTTTACGACAACAAATAAATAATTCGCCAAAATTTACAAAATTGTTAAAACAAATTTTTTTAAATATGTTTTATTACCATATTTCCTCAAAATAGTGGTCAACTTAAAATTGTTTAAACTTAATAAGGAAGCCTCACTTCTCTTGTATCCAACACCGTTTCAATATTTTAATATCGATGCAAAAATAACTTGTTTTTTGTCCATCAAGTTGCAAAAATTTTTGTTATCTATAACTCTCGATTTTGAGGATGTAGGTGAATTTCTAAAACGGACAAAATTATTTATTCAGGTAGGCCTACAACCTAAAGTTCATTTTTATCGTCACTCCGTGTTAGGATGTATGGTTAGTACATACATATGTGTGATTTAGCATTCAAATTAGAGATCGATTGGAATCCAGAGATCACATAGTAGAGACCAAACACCTTCTTGGCCACATAATCCTGGCGTAAGCTGTTGTACCGAGAATTAAGGCATGGAATTGAGAAAGACCAAAGCTTTATTAAGCCTTGAATTTAACAGTTTATTTTGTAAAATCTTAAGTTTCTTGAAGGAACATTTTGCAATTGTAGCCCAGGCACAATATTATTGCATCGAACTGACGCACTTCGTAAACGGAACTTATTTACACTTTCTGGTAAAGTAAAATGCCTGTGTTTTGCTACAATTCAACTTTATTTTTAATTTGCTGAAATAATTTGTTACGTCCACTAGTAAAAGTTATATAAGTTTTAATTTTATAAACATACGGGTGGCCGCCGGGAAGGTATACTACTTTGTTTTGCCGCCATTTTGGTAAATATTAGTCTTGATAGTTCATGTTTGCCAGTCGTGAAATTGAGACTTGGCAAATTTATTACGGAAAAATATTCGGTAAACCAACGTGTTTTAATCGTTAAAACATTTTATCAAATTCAATCATCGACTACTGTGAAGATGAGAAAGTTACGTGAAATTTTTGGGAGAAACAACGTGCTAACAAGACGCACTATTTATCGTGTAGTGAATGATTTCGAAGAAAGAGGTGATGCAGCTGATAGGCCCAAGCATGGACCACAACGTACTGCAAGATCGGCTGAAAACATTACTACTGGTCAAGAAAGTGTTCAAAACAATCCATCAACCTCAATTCGACACCGTGCTCTGGAGCTTGGTCTTCAAAGAAAAACTTTGGCCACAATTTTGCACAAATATTTGCATTTGTTTCCATTTCAGATTCAGTTGACACAAGAGCTTCTTCCAGAAGACCATTTACGCCCCCGTACTTAAGCCAATAGGATGCTACAGTTCGCCCATGACAACCCCGATTTTCATGAAAAAATCATAATGAGTGACGAGGCACATTTTCATTTGAATGGATGGGTGAATAAACACAATAGTCGGTACTGGGCAATGGAAAACCCTCAAATTATTCATCAGTCGCCTTTGCCTCCACTAAAAGTGACAGTCTGGTGTGCAATTTGGTCAGGAGGAATCATTGGACCTTACTTCTTTGAAACTGAAAACGGCGTAACGGTAACTGTCAATTGGGGCGATATCGTGATATGATTGAAAACTTTTTAACGCCACAACTGCATGCTTTGGGCTTGACTAACATGTCGTTTCAACAAGACGGTGCCACATCGCATACAGCCAGGATTACAATGGAATTACTGCGAGACCTCTTTCCGCAACAAGTTATTTCAAGGAATTGTGATGTTGATTGGCCTCCACGGTCGCCTGATTTGACTGATCCGGACTTCATTTTGTGGGTATATCTGAAAAGCAAGGTTTATGCAGACAAACCAGAAACGCTGGAGCAACTCAAACAAAATATTCGTGATGAAATTAATGAAATACCGCGTGAAATGTGGGAGAATTAAATGAAAAATGTGTTCAAAAGGACTCGCATTTGTGAGGCTAACAGAGGCGGACATTTATCTGATATTGTATTCCATACATAATTGCCGACATTAAATACAACATTTATCAATATACAATCGATTCTCTTTCATTTAATCAAAAATTATAAACAAAGTAGTATAGCTTCCCGGCGGACACCTTGTATTTATGAAGAATTTGATCAAAGAAATTATGAGACACACAAAATTATGCATTATTCACCCTTTAAAAGATATACAAAATATTTCTAATGTTTATCACACAACGAAACATAAAAGTGCAGGTTACATATTCCAAGAAGAGGCAGTGATATATATCGAAAACTAGAGGTGATTGAGAAAATAAGCGGATGGCAGATTTGAGTTCAGTTAACCTAAAAAATCACTTTCAGTGTACACTTTTCAAACTTAGAAACTATTTCTATATTCCAAAAAAAATCTTAAATTTAGTCGTTTTTATAGAAATTTTCCAAACAAATTTTTCGCGTGAATTAGTGATGATTTTTAAACGACTAAATTCTTGTTTAAGCAATATAGAGCATATTTTAGACCCATACAAAAGCTAACAAATTGAAGCCGAGAAGAAATATTTCGGAAGTCTTATTTCACCCCTCGCTCATCTCAAACGTTGCCCCGTCTGACCACCATAATTTCGATAGAGCCAAGACAAACTAAATAGAATACGCTTTACATTATTTCAGCGTATAACAAATTGTCTGGTTCCGTTTATGACCCCAAAATATGAACCGGAATCTGGCTGTCAAAAAGATGAAAGAAAGTCACAGCTAACGATGATAGATTATTTGATCGATATGGTAATTGAAGATTTTATTAAATACTTTCATATTTTTAAGGAAGGAAAAACAGCAAATAATTTGCAATTGTTCAATAGACTTAAACCTAAAAGTTTGGGGTTTTTACAAAAGTAATGAGATTTCATAAAGTTTCTCTTTTTAATTAACAGTAATTTAATTTCAAAATCTCTAAATTAATTTCGCACATTCTTTATAAATTAAACAAAATAAAACTTTTTCGCGTCAAACATTCATTTATTTCATATTTCGAAAATTCCATTATTCAGATATTCTCAAATATTTATTATAAAAGATTAGAAATGAATTAACAAAAATTTTATACTACATTTACATCTACGCAAAATCTAGTAAATTTCAGCTCAAATCTTGAAGAAAATCTCTGCCGTTTACATCAATGCTTTTTGACGTATTATTGGATTTCATTTTCATAACAAAAACAGCTGACTGAAGAAAGCATAAAAAATTGGCTCTAAACTTAATTAAATTCGTGCTACAATTGTTTTTATACACATAATTACATATGTAATATTACTAACACTTTATTCATTATTGTTTTATCCATATTGAAAACACTTATTTGAAACTTTTATTATTTTTTAATGTTGCTGTAAATATTTTGTTTCTACCGCGCTTTTTTTTGTTACAAATGTCAAAATTTTCTTGTTCAGCGCTGTATATTTCAGTACATTAGGCAAAAATACATAGTTGCATCATTTAGTATTGCAAGATTTTGAGAGATTTTGCCAAAATCTAGTTCGTAAGTAGATTTTGTTTTGTATGGGAAATCTGGTGGAAATGAACTAGATTTCGCTCAAAATCTCATAAGTACCAGATTTTGCGTAGATGTAAATGTAGTATTAAGGTATTTTTGGAGTACTTTTCCCATTGTGAAAATTTTATAATATAAATTGGCATGACTATAAGTATTTGATCGAGTAGATATCATCGAATTAATTTCTCACGAATTGTATTTAAATAATTATACATTTTTATTTATTAATTATTTTGTTTTAAATTTTAAACATTTAACTTTTGGAGTGCAGGTTAACTGAAAGAGTTTTAATATATAGAAATTTATATTTCGGAAAACCTGATTTATTGATTTGGCTTTTAACGCGTTTGCTCTTAATTTAAATAAGCCACAAAAGTAAAAAAGTTATCATTGTATTAAATAATAATGTTGAGCTCAATCTCTTTTCTCCGAATACTTGTTCTTGCTTCACGCAAAATATAATCATTTTGAAAGTATTGTAGAGATATGCATGTATTTCGAAAACATAATTTTAAAATCAATATTTGTAGAAATTCTTAATTATGGCAGCATAATGAAGACCAAAACAAAAACATTCACAAATTCACACACGAGTACATGCATTTATATACGATTCCTAATGTTCAACTGTTTTTGCATACGCACCAAATTCAAAACTGTTAACAAAAATCGCCCACTCGATTTCAACACTTCGAAAATATTTTTTTTTTTTAAATCACAATTGTACGTTCCGATTGACAGGACAATTCATTGAATACTAAAATCATAAATACAAAGTAAAGGTTAATTTATTTACGGTTTAAATGAAATAACTAAAAGGACATTTTCCCTGTGTGCCGCCAACACGCTGACACATTATAATACAACCACAACGAGCCATTTACTTAATTTTAGTAACAAAGCATTCGACAAGTAAACAAAAAGTGTTGGAATGTGTGTGGACATCTGTACGGGAAGGTGCTGGAAAAAATTCAACTCAACTGAATAAAATATAAATTTTTGCATGCGAACTAGCAAAAGTTATTTATGTTTCCGAACGAACTGAATATTATTTACCCAATACTGAATCACACATACAAACCACACAATCGCTGGTGGTGAAGTGATTTTCGCAATTTTAATATAAGTATATGGTTTCATAGAAAAAATATTGCATTGAGGGTGGTAAACATATTATGGTTATTTACAAATATTTAAAACATAACTTAAGTTACGAGAAATTTGCTCTAATGATTACCATTTATAAAAATTGCAACATGGTTGGGTATAACAATATTAATTTTAATAAAATTCTAACTACATACAAATCATAAGATTATAATTAGTAAAAGTGAATAATTTAATCTCTGCTCCTCTCAGCTCAGCATTTGTGTTCTAAGAAGTCGGTTAGCTTAGTTGCATACGCTGAATAGTTTCTTATAACAGTAGATAAAGGAGATAAGACATAGAATATATAAAAAATGAACAAATAGGACCATGTAATATACAGTAAGCATTTTTATATTACATGTTTGCCAACATACATTTATACATTTGAGTACGTATATACCTACCTATAAGCATATGTAGTACATATATACGGATATGTGATTATATAACAGTTATACGCCTTATTATAAATAATATAATATTACCTACAATACGAATCGATTACAACCATTTAATCAACCATATTCGTAATATATTGCTCTTAAATATAGTTATTTCAACCATGTTTTTTCCTTTGTGTGTATTGAAGGGGTCTATCAAACTTTACTGGTATCTACTACAACGATTTTTTTTTTAATTATATCGGTTTTAAGATTTGTTTGGGATTATGTCAATAAATAATTGCCAAGTTCGAAATTATTTGGCACTGCTTTCTAAAATTTTTTTACCTTGTTACTATTAAAAGCTGAAGTTGGATCCTGATGTATGCCAAAAAATATTGAACATCATTTTCAGTTATATGTAGTGGCTTCCCATGGTGGCACGAATCCGGGAGCTGCAATTTGCAATGACTCCGCACCTGAGGTCCAACTAAGTTTGAATGCATCAATTGCTAAAAATTCAGATTAAAATGTTTTCCCTCTCGTCAAATGAGTAAATGAGCCATAATAGCCATGTATCATATTTATTAGTTAAGCCTTAAAATATTCTTAGGAAGCCTTTAAAATAGCTTTTTTTTATAAAAAACTCCATATTAACAAATATTTTTCTTTCTTATGGTTTGGATGTTACTCGTAGTACTGCACACTGCTATAAGTTTTAAGTAGCATGCATTGTTTTGATTAATATTTTTTTGGAATGAAAACACAGTTTTTAAAATGGTTCATGTAATTACTAGAGCGGATCAATATGTCCGTGACTTTGGTAAATAATTTCGTCGTTGAAGCTAAATCTCTTTCAACCGAGCCAATTCTTTAGGTTTGGAAATAGAAATTAGTCACTAGGGGCTAAACCCGAAGAATATGGCGGAGGATGTACCGATTCGTAGCCCAATTGATAGAGTTTTGAGAATTGAGAATGCACATGTGTGCACCCGTGCATTATCTTGATGAAAAATAACGTTTTTCTTGGCCATATGGAGTCGTTTTCTTTTTAAATCCTCATTAAATCGGTCTAATAAGTTGACATAATATCTGTTTATTGTTTTTCCCTTTTAAAGGTAATCGAAGTGGATTTTCGTAGCTATAAAATTTTTAATTTCTAATATTTTCGTAAGATTTTTTTTTTATATTATTGAAAGACATACTTACATATTCTTAGTAGTTAAAGCACACAAATGCTTATTTTATTTATTTACAGGCTTTATTGTAAGGACATCAATATTTCCAAAGTTAAAATAAATGGAGGAAAAATATATTAATATTTTTTTAAATATATCTAATTGTTGAAAAGATTAATTCCACTGCTTAAAAAAACACCACTTACCTTTAGGTAAAAGTATTTATTTGTTAGTTTTTTATATTTTTCGAACCCTAATTATCATTCTATTTATAACGTGTATATTAGAGTGGATCGAAAAAAAGTTGAATCCCTATTAAAACTTTGTATACCTGGCTTTTAAATCTTAATTTGCTTGCCACTCCCAAAGTGTCGTCTTTTTGTTTTTTGTAAAATTCTTGATATCAATTCTGGTACCACGGATCGTTGTCTTTTAAATTTTCTTAAGCGCCAAGAATTTTCTTTTGAAACTATATAAATTAAACGTCTAATATTTTCACCTCCGCTCGCTAGTTTAAACAATACGCCGATTGAATTTTTTTTAACGAGAATTAAACTTTTTTCATAGCTTGATAATTTAAGCTACGACACAAATTTGTTGATCCACGTGGTCAACGCGGTTACACAAGTTTATTGCACTATTACTGGAGAGAACAGCTTGACCGATTTCGATAAGCTAAATGCTCTTAATATAAATATATTATTTAATTCTACGAAGCATAAAACATCCGTCGTTTCATTGGGATCCATAAAATTCATTAAGTAAATTTCTTGTCAGTTCTTATTTTATTAGCAAAACACGTAGCTTTACGATTATTTTTAAAAACCTAAAATTTTTGCTTTTTAAAATTTTTTATGCATTTTTAAGTTTATGTTTGTTTTGCTACTTATTTCCAAATTACACCGAAATTATTGAGCATAAAAAAATAAATGTTAAGACAACTAAAAGTGAGCTTTATACCGAATCCTTTGGTATTTCGTTTAACAAAATTAGCCGAGCCGTTCTCGATTTATAGTACAAGAAACTAGTGTAACTCGTCTATTAAGGCAGTCATACTTGCCACTCCCATTAAAACATATCTTTACGTGATAGAAAAAACTGCAACCAGATTTTTATTCAGCACGTCATATTCATTCTATTTTTATTTAAATGAGAATTTTATACCAGAACAGTGTAGTCTAACGTAAAGATTTTTTTTATAAACATTCAATCAAATAAAAAGTTACTTAAATTGTATTTTTATTTCAACCTTGATTTTATTTTAAACTGAGAAACATCCTAAAGATGTCATTATATCATTTTCATGTAAACACAGGAGAACTTTTAGGGTTTTCTAAAAAGTTTCTCGATTTTTTTTCTTTACATCTTTAGACATTTAAATTGTAATAAAACTGATAAACATAATTTTTGGCAGAGGCATGTAATTCAAGTTCGGCCAATTTAAAATTTTTTATATTTTTGAATTTCAAAGATCAAAATACAACACCCTTTAATTAAGGTTCACAAAAGGTGTTGCCCAATGGCAAGAAATTTATTTAGCTCTACTACGAGTATTATTAAATGTTGTTTTTGTTGACAAAGCTGGAAAATAACTTATTTTAGAATATAAACGTTCACTATTAAAACGTACGACCTTGAAATCACATGTCCACAGTTTGTTTGTCTACATGTTTATTTATTTAAATTGTATAAAGTAGAACAAAATGACTTTTTTCTTTTATTTTTTGTATATTAAAATGGTACAATACAGTTACAAATTGCATTCTAGCTTCAATTACCAGGTAGAGTAACGAGGAGTTTTACTTGTTGCAGTGAAACAGCCTCTGGTGGACATCAAATTCTGGGCACCCTAAAATACTCCAGTTATATTTAATATTTATTACATTTATTAAGCGATTTAAGCAAATATGTTTAGGTTTCATTTAAAAAAAATTAATACTTAGATATGGTTAATTACACTAGACTACAAAAATGAATAATCACGTAACTTTTTTGTATTGTCTTTTGTTTCCCTCTTCGTACTTTTTTATCTAGGTAACATTAACACAAGTGAGTTCCAACGCTTTTATTTTTTATGTAATAAATTTGTACTGATTTGCGTGATTTAAGGTCGTTCAAGGCTGTTTGAAAAACTAATGAAAACTCTTTGAAATTTCCACCACATTTGGTATATTAATATGGTTTTGTAATATTATTAAAAAATGTTTGCACTACCTATACCCAACATTTGTTAACGCACTGTCTTGATTAGATTGTCCTTACACTTGGCATTACCTCTGCGATCTTTACGTTACTTATGTAGAGCCACGATAAACAATTCACAGATAAAAAATACTTACTCTAGTTAGGATTGGCTATTAAGACTTCATTTAACTCCAATATGTTCTCTTTGCTTTGTTTTTAATATTCGAATGGTACTAGTACCCAAATTACACTGGTCTACAAATAATGATGTTTTCCTCCTTTAAATAATAACAAATTGAATATGAAGGTCTTAACATCGTTAACCAACATCTGCTTTCTTTTTTTTCCATCAGGCACAGAAATTATTTAAGGGGCGTAGCAAATATGACCCTCCTAATAGAGGTTTACACTAGCTTCTTTTACCAGTTGGGTCTATTTGGATTGAAGTAAACAACGAAAGATGTGGCATAAAACTTCCTTCCAGTCATCGCAAACGTATTTTATGCTCCGAAGATGAAATGTGAGCTTTCAGAAACGCGTTGGTGCACACACACATGTATGTTCCTGAAACATTGTAATATGACGGCAAGTGTAAGCGTGGTGTAATAGCAACCCGCTAAAATTGTACATTTACACATGAGTAGTTTATTGGCATAAGCGAGTCTTTGTTGATTTATTTTCATACTAATAATCCACTTTGCCTGGCAACACTGGTGTTATATTTGGAATTTCATAAGAAAAAACAAAGCAAACCCCTTTTTTGATTAAATCTGTGCTGACAACAGTAGGGGAAGACATACAAGTGGATTTTTTTTTAATAAAATATGGCAGGGTAAGGAAGTAGGTACGTTTTAGGCAGGATTAATATTATTTTTATTTAACGCTTTGGAATAGGAAACATCCTGTTTTAACTAACTGATCTTTAGTGCAATCAATCCATGACTATCAAAGTCCGTTTTATATTGTCACATAATAAAAATTAAAAGTGTAAACACAATATTGTATGAAACTGTTCGACATTAAGAAAGAAGAGGGACCAACATTTGGCAGTCTAAAATAGCTCTCTTTAGTTTTTAAATCATTTCATAAAATCGATTTATTTCGTTGGATCAGAGGAGTATATTAGTATAAAAATTTGCAACCACATGAAAAGTAAAAGAATACTATTTTTGAACACATTTAAAAAAACAAATATAAACATTTTTACAAGTATGTTTGTGCAATTGCTTTACCACCAGCTGTTCCCTTTTTTCATTATTCTACTCGAGTTAGCGAATTTTTTGCCTAGACTACTTTCATTTCAAAGGTGAAGTAATTGATTAGAGTACGATAGTTTCCAGTTTCGCTTGATTAAAAATTCATTACAATTACTATTGATCTAAAAATAATCAGGATTACTTGAAATTACTATCAAATATTCAAAAATAATTAAAATAATCATAATATGATTCGATTACTTACAAAGATTACTTTTGATTCTTTTTGGTTATTTTCAAACTGTATTGAAATTACTATTAATTCTCTCTGTTGAAACCATAAGAAAATTTGATCCGTGAAGCATTTTAAAAAATAGAATTTGAAAATTTTATTGGAAAACGTTGATCTAGACTCATATTTTTATTATTCTAAAACTATATTTCACGTCTCAATGACACCACAAGCAATTACAAATTAAGTAATTTAGGTCAATAGATTTTATAAAATTTATCAATTTATTATTAAGTAATTTTAATTTTTTAGACATGAGTTCGTTTTAAAATTACTTAATAATTAATAATATTTGTAGTTCGAAAAAAACAATAAAATTTATCAATTTATTTATAAATTCCAAAGTAATCTCTGAAAGTCGTTATTTAATTACTTTTAATAATTTTGTAGAAATCTGAAGTAATCAAATTGAGGCTTTTTGACCTCTTTTTTAATTAAATTTATTAAATTATTCAAGATTGAAGGTATTTTTTATATAAAATATTTTTTTGGGTTATTATAAAAAATATTTTATTTCCAGATAATGCTACACAATCAAGTAGCGAAATATTGAATAAAATAGTTTATATATTAAAAAGACCTTCAAGCTTCAATAATTTAATAAATTTAATCTGAACTAATTGTGATTATTTTAAGATTACTTGTAGTTGTAATCAATAGTAGAATAGAAATTATTTACCAGTCGAATATATATTCATTACGATTCTTTTTAAAATGTAATCTAATTGAGTACTAATTGTAATCGCAACTTCACAGCTACAAAGTAATCACATTCCACTGTGCCATCGAACAATTTCTTCTTCGCATATGTATTAGTGTCGTCCTAACCGATAAATTAAAAAATTATTATAAATAGTTCTTGTTAAAAAAAATTGGTCTTTATAATTAAAACCGTAAAAGGCACGGTAGTGCGTCGGATCAAGTTCGGGCATAATAAATAAATCATTTAAAATATATGACCTCTACATATAGGTAACCTCAAAGGTGAAGTTTAAAAGTTTTACCATAACAGATTCCCGAGATATAAAGATGTAAAGAGTGCATATTTTAGTACCTATTCGCCGACTCACTCGTCAATATTATGGGACACTAATAGTGTAGCTAAATTGGACGCACAGGTAGGTCTTGGGGAATAAGGAATCAGAAAAATCTGAAAACGGGCACTTTTCAGGTATTAGGAAGCCACTTATTTGCATGGGCCATTTCCGCTATAGCTATAAAGTTAAAATGTTGTTTAAAGGTAGGTCTTGGGGAATATGTAATAAACAAAGTCCGAACGCAGGTATTTTTCATGAAGTGGGACTATGGTGTCCCTTATTTGTATGGAGAATTTTCACTATAGATGGAGAACTGAAATTTGCTATACAGATAGGCTTCGGCGGAATGAGTAATCAGTTCTTGATATGTACATTACCTTATCTCTTCTGGGTATTGTATATATCAAGATCTTGGTCGTTATTTTTATCTTAAACGGCCAAAGTTTTTGGATAAGAACTTGACCTTATTTTCACATTTGTTTTTGCGCGTATGAAATAAATTTTTCGGAAATAGAGTCCTGTTAAATAAAAAAATTGGCGACACCGTGCATAACCAGAAATAGAAAAGAACTTTCGTTGTTATTTTACATAATTTGCTCACGAACTTGCTTACTGATCTATTAGAGATGACCTTCAAAGATAAAATACTAAAGCTGTTAGCGTTGGAAATCCGTCTTGTAGAACTTTCTCTGCGGTGTCGCTTTTAGTTCCAAATTATTTCCAGCGAAACAAGAATTATATTACGAGATTTTCATAATTTATTTATTAAATAATTGTCTTAAAATTTAAACGTAATCGATAGATACATAAGTATAAATGGTTAAAGGATCGAATAGATATACAAAGATATTTGAGTAGATACAATATTCAATTAGCAGTTATAGGTTAGTTTAAGTAGAATAAGAGTTTTAAAAAGGCTTCAAGACTAATGATTTATTAAATAAGTACTGAAGTGAGTTAACGGAGTTAAGACTTTAGCTACACAAAGAGTCTACGTGCATGCACCCTCCAATCAATAGGAATCTTGTAAACTATAGCCAGAGTTGGAAGAAATTCAAAGCAATTATGGTTTAACTTTTGCTTAACAAACAATTCAACTAATATAGTCATTGCTATTACTATTAGATTTGTATAAATATAATAAATTTTATGTTTTTTGGCCGAATGTTGCGAGACGATTTTTTTGGTTTTTTGTTTTTTGTTTTAGGAAGCTTTTTCCAGTGTAGTTGATGTGTCATTTTCTTGTACCGTTGCAATTTTATCCATGGCAGCAACAGCAGCTTCGGCTAGTTGTTGCGTGGCAGCATCATTGGACTTAAGGAAATATGTTATTAAATCTATGGGCAGGGGAAAAACTATTGTTGAATTTTTCTCCGCTGATATTTGACTTAATGTCTGCAAGGGCAAGAAAGTAATTCGTAAATGAAATGTTTATAATTTAAAAATCTTACTTGTAAATATCTTAATTGTAAAGCTGCTGGTGAAGCGCCTATAACTTCTGAAGCTTCACGTAATGCACGCGAAGCTTTTTGTTCGCCTTCAGCTGCTATGACTTTGGCTCTGGCCTCGCGTGCTGCTTCCGCCTCCGCTGCCATGGCTCTTTGTAACTGCACTGGCAGACGTACATCCTTGCTGGAAGTGTTAATAAAATTTATTGTTATTTGTACTTGTTGCATGTTTAAATATTTTAAATAAACGAGTTAAAACGTTGTTTATAAGAAAGTCTCACTTACATTTCAACACGCTCTACTTTGATACCCCATGCATCGGTGGCTTCATCCAATTGTAGCTGGCAAATACAAAAGATAAATGAAAGAAATATTTTCTGTTATTATTCTGATTTCATGAGAGAAATTATTTTGTTAATTTTTGCTGGTTGAAATATAAAAGTTTTAAAAGTCAATAATATTTAGTTTTACGACATCACAATGATGCACGTAAAGAATGAACATGACTAAGACAACCATAAGCAGCACAAAAGCATAAATGTGAAAATAAGGCCAAGTTCCTATCCAAAAATTTCGCTCGTTAAAAGCACTAAGATCAGAATGGGGGAAAAGTTCTTGATATGTAAAATACTATCTCATTTCTAGCCGACCTGCTAAGGTTAACCTTTCTGACTGTCAAAAAATAAAATGCAAAATATTCTAATTACACTATCGCACTTGAAATAAAATAAAAACGACGTCGTTGTTTGCGGTGAGCAAGTAGCTCCCGATAATTTTCGCCGACTAAAGTTTTAATACATTTTTAATTTTTTTTTTTTGGTAAAACAGTAGCAAAAGAAGTGGTAAAAAAGTACACATACGAGTATTTTCAGCGCTGGACTGAACCAAATACACTGATAACTTGGTATTTACTTCGTTTGTTTAACTTTAATATCCATCCATATTTTTTGACAGTCTGACTACATATTGCTTTCACACTATAATACCTTCTCATTTTACTTGAATATTCGGCAAATCGTTTTACTCGAACTAATAGTGTAGATGACGCTTTAGCAACAGAATCCGATGAATATGGTGATCAATTCCATCAGACATGTGCACCTTTTGAAAAACGCCATGAAGGCCAGACCGTCCACTTTCATAGAGCCGAAATATGCTGGTTATTAAGATTTTCTTAAATACCTAAATTTGTCTGCATCTTTCTTAAATAAATATTATATCTGCAGCTTCTTTTTTGTGTAGTGAATTTTACGTAGGACATCTTTTCACTACAAACTATCCTCCGATTTTGCGCGTTATTTTAGCACTGACTGTCAATAAGTATGAAATTAACACATTTTAAGTTTTGACTTATTCCAGCGTTCATGTTGAATATTTAGCTTTGGTGTCTTTGAACACTTGTAGTAGAATTTTATGACAACAATTTTTGTAGGACATTACAGTCAGCTAGTTTGTTAAGCGAAAAGTTAGAGGGTTAAAATGTTTCACAAAAATCTTCCGCATAGTGTTTTACATAAATCTTCTAAACGCACCTTATAACAAAAAAGTAAGGATTACAAAATTTCCTGAGCTGATTCATTACAACAATGTGTCAAAATACCAATACACGTGAACTTTTTTATGGTCGCCTTTGCCGAAAATCGTTGTCAGAACCTTGTTACTTGAAAACAATTGATTTTCTTATACAGAGTTATTATAATTTGCCTTATCCAAAATGAGAACTGGTGGCTAGAAATACAATAAGAAAAATTCGATGGTCGCCCCTTGGATAAGCATTTACTTGCCTTTGATGTAGTGCATTTTATAGTCGGCTTTGATTTACCATACTTTTGAAATGATCTTCCATGGCTTAACTTAAATAATAAATGTAACATTCCAATTAAAATTGCTCACAATTTCATTTTTATTTCAATATTTTTCCGTAATTGTGCTATTTCTGCAATGCATTTCAACTATATCTTCAGCGGACACGTTACAGCACAACTTACAGTAATTTAAAAAGAATGAAAAAAATGTACAGCAAAACTACATAAAACCACTTTATTTTAACTCTGCTTACCTGCATGGTGCCGGAAATTGTCATGCGTTCGCTAAGAATCTCATGTAAATGTCTGGTGCCCATCGTATTGCGAAGTGTCGTCTGCGCCAGCAAGCGCGTTGAATGATGAGCATTTTCAACATTTGCTATAGAAACGGTGGCATTAGAGACGCGGTAATAGATAACAGCATCCACAGATACCGTTACACTATCCTTCGTAAGGACCTGCCACAAAAAGGAGGAAAAAACAAAAATATGTGAATTAAAATGCCAGGAAATGTTGGTTGGTAGCTTTACAAACAAATATTTACAAAACGTGAATTTTAAATAAAATAAATATCAAATTAAGAATAAATATGTATGCAACATTGGTTGGGTGTATTTACATAAATATTTTAATAACAGCGTAAATACGAAACTTATTTATGACTGTGCATTAACAGAAATTTATATGAACAAAGATAAAATAAAATGTTGTGCAGCATAAATTAGACGTGTCTTATCTGTTGTGGCTCATGAAATCGGAGGATCCAAAAAAAAAAAACAAACGATTTACAAAATAATTTTTTTTTTTTTTGTTTTCTTTCAGGTTTTATAATCATTTTCTAAATCATCCCTAAACAAATATTTTATAAAAAATGTTTACCAAATTTGTCAGTTGTGTTGCATTAATGCATCACCGCATACGTCCATTTTGGTCGATGTCCAGTCTTTGAAATTTATTTATTCTTTGTAGTTGTTACCAGCAGCTATGAAACTCTAGTACCGGACAGACACTTCTAGTCGAACTTAACCCTAACGTAGATACCTGTGGGGCGGCTCTAAACTAAGGGACAAAAAACGAGTGGAAATATTTATATAGAAATTTAGGTTTAAAACACGGCCCTTTAATCAGAAGAACGGTTGCGATATGTGGAACAACAATGCCAACAAAAGTCATGCAGTTGAGTCCGTAAGGATAAGGTCAAGGAAGTAGGGCTGCAGAAGAGCGATCAAGGAGTTCTCGATAAAAAGAAGACCAAGTAGCATCCAGATGCTAGGCCACCAGGTAGTGGGAAAAAAGACAAGGCCAAAATTGGTAGTTTTACAACCACACTGTGGATCTACAAATAATGCTGCAATTTCCACTGCCAGAGCGTAAATAAGACGTAGTGGTGCCTTATTCTCAGGATCTTAGTACAATGGAAATTGTTTGGTAAGTGACTTGTTAGAAAAGCATATGACGCCAGAAAGCAATGTGATACAAAGGAAGGGGGAAGAAAGCACTAATTACGTGTAGCTCAATATCCTATATGGGATCTCTTTAGCGCTCAATGCCTAACCAAATTTATGTTAATGGTGATAGCACCCATCACTAAATTTTGTTATTTTCCTATAATATTAAAATTTAATTCAGCTTAGAAACGATTTAATCTCACATAAGTTTTTCCGTTTACAAGTGTTGTATAAAAACTGTTAATTTATTACAGCTAAATAAAAAAACAATTTTATTAGAACAATAAACACAAATCACCTTTTTTCCCCCGAATATAGCCTTAATAAGGGAACAATTTTGTAACCCCACAATATCTGCTTTAAAAGATATATCGTTCCAAATTGGAAACATTAAATTCCCTATTTAAGTCACTCGCAGTGTATACTAAATTGTAAGAGAGAGTTCAATTACACAACAATACTACTACATTTCTGTAGTGTCAAGTATGATGTCAATTCTAAATACTAAATTCAACCTCAACCTCAATTTGAACTTTAGATAAAATATATCAAATTTAACATCTTAGATGTATTTGTTTAAGTCCTTAAAGAGTTGAACAGCAACACACATCAAACCATCATTTTTCAACTTTGACCTCAACCAAAGATCATCCCTAATGTTTTGATTATTTCCTGCATTTTTTCAAGCTAAAAGCCATAAATCAACGAAAACTTTTATACACAACCGAAAAAAGCAGAGATGTGCGTAGAAATGGAAACAAGCGATATTGAATGTTTTTCATGCAGACAGTTTGGTTGCAGCCAAAAAAAAAAATATACATTCAAACATGCCACAACAAAACGGTAAAAAATTTACAACTTTATAGAAACACAAAAACAAAAATAATGCAAGGGGAAAATTAAAAAATGGCTGATGAATTTTTATCAAGTGAAGAC
Organism: Phania funesta; assembly: GCA_963932375.1. Taxonomy (NCBI): domain Eukaryota; kingdom Metazoa; phylum Arthropoda; class Insecta; order Diptera; family Tachinidae; genus Phania; species Phania funesta. The sequence continues at coordinate 69,151,254 of OZ010656.1, read as the reverse complement.
ATTAAACAAAACACCAGCTGAGTAAAACAAGGCACACACAGACACAGATTTTAAATTTAATGAAATAATGCAAATAGAGCAGACAAAAACTGGCTGGTTTTTAGCAACACACACAAACTGAAAGAATGCCATAAAACTACACAAACGTAATAATATAATAATTATTTAAATAAAATTTTATTTGAAACAAAAAACTTGTTTAATATGCATTTTTGCTTGATGAAGTGCAAACATTAACACAATTCTTAAAACAAAAGAAAGCTATCACTTTGATTACTCAAACGTAAATAGAGATTGAAATAATAAAAATAAAACAACTTTACCTCTTGCGGTGGTACATCATAAGTACGTGTGCGCAAATCCACTCTATCGTAAGAATCAATACAGGGCAGTATAAAGAAAATGCCTATTAAAATTAAATTAAAATCAACCTTTATTCTTATACCTGCTTGAGTGCGTTTAAAGCAAATTAAACTTTATTTAACACAAATAGCAATACTAACCAGGTCCTTTAGCGCCGCCAGCCATTAAGCGTCCTAATCGAAATATAACAGCACGTTCATACTCCTGTACCACCTAAAAGGCCATGAAATTTACATAATTAATTTTAACAATTGTTTAAATAAATAACAATGACAAGATTATTGTTTACCTTGAAACACACAAACAGACTAAATGGCAAAGTTAAAATGACCAGGGCTACGGAAAGCAATATCAGCAGTGTACTGCATGTTGAGGCTTTATCTTCATGCAAGTCTTCTTCCACTAAAAAGGAAAATTTGTGGAAATGTTGTTTAAGTTAAAAAATAATGTTTGTCTGGCAGACTATAATGTGATTGTAATAATACGATCCGTTATTTATTTCCCACCCTTATGAATGGAACAAACCCGCCATATGTTCATTTTTTACTGTATAACTTCTGAGTAGGCGACAAACTGAACAGAAACAATTAAGACGCCGAAAATGACGCAGGTTTCTCTCGTTTTATAAATCATCAATATCCACCTGTGTATACCCTATGTTGCACATAAATCACTGGAATATATAGTGAAGAGTGAACCCCTGTGATATTATGACATAACTTTCATTCTCGAATAATAATACCTTCGAAGAAAAGGTTTGTTTTTAATAAAATACCTAATTTGGAGCTTTAAACACCCTTGTACGGATACAAATAAAAATCCGATATTTATAGAAAATATAGAAAAGACCATACAGACAAAATAAAATGGGCTCTAAAACACATGTTGGGAACAAAACCTAAAATTTTGACTAGCCAAAAATCTGTTCTGCCGTCGAACAGATTGATGTTCCCTGATCAGATCAGATGCTCGCACAAAGCTATTCCGCCATCACACAAACAAAATAAAACACTTACTAAGTGCAAGAATTAAATGGTATAAATACTTGTGGCATTCAATGTACAGAAAGTTCCAGAATTGAAGTGTAAGATTACTTTTGGCCCCCACTGTACAGGCAGTGCTGCACTGTACCAACAACAAAAAACAAGCTTATACACGTTACCAAGAAAGTGAGTACACACAAAACAACAACAACGATATAATATGAACAACAATATAACGTCAACACGTAAAGACGAATTCCAGGAATAAGTCATAAATCAGACAATAGTGACAAAGCTAAAGAAGTATCTACATGATTCTTACGTAGTCTGCAAGTTTCTAGAAACTAGACGACTAGTATAAAAGGACTTGGGTGCTCAAGCGAAAATCGTAATAAGAAGTAGCCGTTAGTGCGAACTTAAGTGTTAAATAAAGTTACAGTATGTAAAAATTAAATTCTGCCGGGTATTATTTAGAAGACACTCTATAATTAAAAGAAGCTGCGAATAATTAAACACTTTTAAATTGTTGAAAATAACAAAATTTATATACGCTTAGTACTGCAAAACACCGCACATAAACTCTGCTGCCAACAACGGAATATTCTCGATATTTCACCCAGAATATCACGAAGCAATTTCTGTTCCCTTTATTCATGTGCGAACAGATTTATGGCTAGTCAAGACGGCATGTTATATCTTCTTAGTGACAATCTGTTATTTCAATTCTTTAGGAAATATAATAATAAATTAGATAAAAAACTTAAATAAATTATTTATTTATCACAAACTTTTGCTACCTCGATATTGTCTGAGCTGACTTTTTAACTTAAACTTGTTAATTTCAGTTGGAATGAATATATGGTACCACTATTCGCATGGCATACTCGTACATATTTATGCTGGGAACACTACTGGCACGAATGACGAAGTTTTCGACGCGAATATTCGTCGTCAAAAATAGAACTCATTTGTGTATACCAAAATGCACACAATTATGATGTCGGTCGAAATTAGTTATACGCGGCGAACTTTGAATTAGATTTATTTCTATTTCTTTCGCCGGCGTACGACGAACAAAACAGTAAAATGTGGCCATGTTTGGTTTTATTTTGCAAGTATTTTAGTAAATAACGTTTTTTAATAATAATTAATTTAATTTTGTTTTATAGTATTTAAAATAAGTTTACAAAATAGTAGTTAAGTAGAAAATTACTTTTTGGCTGTGTTTTTGTTAGTGTTTAATTTTTGAACTATTATTTTTTATATGGTCACCCATATATATTATATAGATAACAGCTGTTATTTTTTCGTCGGTATTCTGCTTCATACGACGAATTTACACAGCGGATTTTTACCGACGTATACGTCGTGTTGGACGAAATTCGTCGTTCGTCCCAGTTGTGTTCCCAGCATAAGCGTAAATAATTTCAAATTATTCGTTGCTATCATGGCGTATAATTAATATTGGTTAACAGTTATACTCTCACTACTCATACGTCGTGGTATGAAACAATACTTGCACAACAGGGCTGGCAAAGTTAATTAAATTGTGCCATTTGAAATTGAAAATTTAATAAGAGATTGTTTTCTCGCCTGTAATTGAAAATATATTACAACATTAAACACAAGGTACGAATATTGGAAGAATAATGTAATTTGTTTACCTTAAATGATTTTAAAGCGGTTTTGAATTTTTAAATTACAAGATATGATTTCCACAATTTTAAAACCCTGAAGCACTCATTCCGTTAATTATCATGCAATGTTTAAGTGAAAAGTTGTTCTGAGTGAACATTATCTGTCTAAGTTAGGTCTTAAATGAGTTGAAAATTATATTGCTTTTAAAGCTTGAAATTACTCAACAGTTTTATTTAAACTTTGTAAAGTTTTTAAAGTTTTAAAGTGGTTAGGAACTAGCCTAAGAAGTGTTGTTTTCTGAAAGAACTAATAGTAGACCTCTAATATATTTTTTTTTTACTTTTTTATAATAAAAATTCGCCATTTTTAGCCTTTGCTTATTTTGAATTGTTTGAATTTTACAATTTTGCAAAGCTTGTGCAAACATTGACAACACTTGCTTCTTTTTGCTTTTTAAAACTGAAGCTACTTATGGGCTGTGTTGTTTTTATTTTCATACCGCTTACAGCTACATTAAGAGTTGGCTAATATCAACCAAACGTGGTAAAGCAAAAATAAAATAAACATTTTTTTCGGGCTTTTTGTTAAAACTTTAATGTTTTTATCTTGATTTTCTCTGGATTTCTTCTTCTGAATTTCGAGCATAAGGCGTTTAAATATTTCTAAAAAATTGGGTAAAGGTTTCCTGATAAGCTGGCCTAAACAAACAGCGTATAGAGACTAGTTTATTCTCCTTCAAGAAATAAATTGCATTATTTATAATAAAATTAGTTGGGTAAAGAGTTTTTAACTAAAACTTTAATTAAAAAAAGCGATATGAAACGCACAAGCTTTTTTTGTGATGAAATAAAAATTAAACAACATCTTACAATTTTAGTTACAGATATTAAAAACCCGCTGAATTTGGAGCATTTTAAAACAAAAACCATACTTATTTTACCACAAAAAAAAAATCAAATTAAACATTTTTCTCAATAAACTAAAGTTGAGAGTTTTATACGCCTAAGTAAAAAAAAAAAGATATTTGACTTTAATTATAAAATATTTTTGACTTTTCCCTTTATGCAAGATAATGAAAAGTTTATCTATTATGAACGTATACTAGCGATTTACAGCAAGGGAGGAAGTGATACCCGATTTCACTAAAAACACCATTTAGCGTCGCTCTGAAGACGATTGAACCCAGTGTGCGTCGTTCAGATATTTTCCAGAAATGTTTTATATCAAGTTAAACTATTTTAAATACTTTAGTTATGAAGAACATATAAACCTGTTTCCTTCCTGAATTCTAAAATGATCCAGACAGAAAGAAGTAAAGGAATAATATTATCTAATTTTTCCAAAAAAGTACTATTAAGAGAATTGTGAGACTTTTCTTAATTGTTCCAAGAATCCGTTCAAAGAGTAAACGCTTGTTTGAATTGCTTTCGCCCTGTTGTTATGATATGTTCGTGGTTGTGGACACATTTAATGCTGTAGTTTCCTATCTGTTTACTGTGTATATCGTAAAGAGTTTATCTTAATTCAAAACTGCTCTGGATCACAGTGGAAAAACAGTTAGTTGTTAGCGGTTTGATTATTAAATTTGCCTTTGCTATTCATACACCCAGCTCCGCTAGTTTATGGTTACCATAATAACAATATATTAATACTCAGTTTCATTTTCCCACAGGATATTTGTTGTAGATACTTGGAACGAATTTCCATTCTTGGAAGAATGACACTGAACTTGGCAGATAGCCGTAAACGATTTGTTTCAAAACCAAACTCGACAAGGGATGACGGAAATTCGTTCTAAATATCTATATAAATATACTACTTCTATATCATAAAAAAATTTTTTTTAATTTAAATATTGTGGTAAACTAAAATTAAAGACGTGTAGTATCGTTTTCTTCGGCAAATACCCAGCATAATGATATATTTATGAACTGGAGATCCTTACGTATAATTAATGATTCAACTCGCCAGTTAATTACAGATATTTGGAACGAATTTTTGCCATCCCTAGTCAAGGGATCTCACCCTTTCGGTAAATCCAATTACCACTCCTTAGTTTACACTAAATTTCACTATAAAATTTTTGATATTATTGCTTTAACATCAGATAAGAACTGCAAGAGTGCACTTCCCAATCACTGCTTGGAGATGGTGTAGTCATACATCATGGTCCATACATCATTTTGGCGAAAGTAAGGTGGTGGCTCTAGATATTTCCAAGGCGTTTGATAGGGTGTGGCATGGCGCGCTCTTGTCAAAACTTGTTGCTTTTGGTGTCGGTAATAACTTTTCTCGATTTATATCGAGCTTTATCAGAGATCGCACTATACTAGTTGTTGTAGATGGGATGTCATCAGCCGAGTTCAAGATCAATTCAGGAGTACCACAGGGCTCCGTTCTTTCTCCTACTCTATTTCTTATCTTCCTATATGACCTTCTTCGTCACACTTCTAACCTTATTTATTCTTTTGCAGATGACCGCATTCATTAAATAGTTATCTTGTAACGATCACAGAATGGGGTCGTGTGAATAGGGCGATTTTAACCCCAATAAGACCCAGTGTTGTATGCTAACACACAGCCGCACGACGAACTTTTTTGCTCCATCTGTAGTTATCGGTGGTATAGATATTGAAGAATCAGAAGCTCTTGATGTTCTTGGCATGAAGATTCAATGTGATGTCCGATGGACCCAACACATCCTTCAAGTGTCAAAAGATGCATTCAAGTGCCTACGCTTCCTGAAACGGTGTAAGAAGTACTTCACCCCATCCGATCTCCTAACTATCTATACCACTTATATCCGACTGAAAATCGAATACAACTCTCATGTATGGGCCGGTGCATCAAAGACTATTTTGGAGAGAGCGAAGGTGCTCATCGGTGACAGTAGGGTATCCAACTCTATTGACTCTCTCGAGCATCGTCGCAATGTGGGGTGTGTTTCGCTGTTCTATCGCTACTACAATGGATTGTGCTCTGATGAAATTAGGGATATTATTCCCGAAACCCGATCATTCATACGCACCACACGTACTTCATCAAGAGCACATCCATTTGTGGTCGAATGGCCAGTGGATCGCACAACGCACTACAGACAGAATTCGTTCTTTAGCCGGACCATTCGTATGTGGAATAAGCTTCCAGCAGAGGTCTTTCCTCCTACTTTCTCTGTGGAAAGGTTTAAATCAAATATTAATAAACACTACTCCCTCTATCCTCCTTCCCTAACCTCTTTTTCTAGTTGTAGCACAATGCATTGCATGAATAGGGGTCATCGGCCTGAGTGCTGGTCCTACCATAAAAAAAAGTTATGATAATATTTTATGTTCATATGTTATATTCTGGGTACGCTGCATGGAGTCACAGCCGACACATCGGTTTTATGTGTTTAAATAGATTATTATACAAATTAAAGGATGATTAGAACCTGGAAACATTTTTGGAAATTTTTACAAAGCATAATAAAGTTGTGGGTGGGAGAAGAGATTCTATGAAAATAGATTAATTATCAATGCCATTTTATTTTTTGTACAATAAAGTTTAAAAAATTGAATAAAAATTCGAATATTAATTTTAAAATTCTAAAATCCAATTTTTCCAAAGGCAGATACTTTAGTTCAAACTCGGTAAAATTTCAAGAAAAGTACTAAACTCCCTTCTTCCTTGAGACATTTAATTCACGAATTGAGCTGCATATTTCGCTCAAGTTTAACTTTAACTACATATTATGTTAAAGCGCATAATTAAAACTTTAATTAATGTGAACTCCAATATAAAAACTAATTGATGTTAAAACTGAAACCAAAAGCCGTTCATAAAAATTCCTACAACAACAACAACGACCAGCCTCAATTCTGTGCCATAAACAAACACTTTGCTAGAACCCATGTTAACATTTCCATTAGTTATGCAGTTGTTTTAAATTTTTGAACACATACTGTGCTGCAACACGCATTCTACAATAAGCCCCATTGTACGGCAAATTGTTATGGTAACTTGAAATATGTTTTCGAAAGCAATTAACACTTAACTGCATGTGTTAGAGCGTTTAGATTGGGATCCATTAAAAGTTGAGAACATTTCTTAGTCTGTGCCAAGAAAATTTCAAATACATAAATAATAGATTTAAAAAAAATCAAGGATAATTATCATTACTATTAATTTTTCCTCTGCACAGAAAGCTTAACATTTTCAGAAGGTTAAAGACTAAAGGATATGAGAAATGATCTAATTTTAAACTTTATTATATTTCATTAATATTATTTAAACAACAGAAATTATGAACTAAAAACAATTTGTTTTTGAGTAGTAGTCATCTCACCAAATTTGCTGCCCATTGCTGAAGCCATAGCAATGAATAGACTTTTTTGTTTAATTTTTTCCTATTTTGGTTCAGCACTCAACTCAGTTTTGTTTTTTATTGTATTGCAACAATCAAAGTACAATTAAATCACTACAATTTTTATGAATTCGTTTCCTTTTCATTTCCGTTTATTAAAACAATCAACACATTTCCAAAATTATTCAATTCACTCATGTATGAATGTGTTTATTTGTTTATGGAAGCAAACACCAGCAAAGAAATAAACAATTATAATTTTATTTATTTGAAACAAAATTGGAAAGCTTTTTTAACACCCAACCACATAGAGCGTGCCAATATTGAGTTTTTTTTTTTGCAAAACTAATTCAAGTTGTATTCACAGCATAAAGGCAACAAAGTTTGTGTTAACAAATATACTTCGGTCACTGTGATTTCCGGTTGAGAGATCCTAACAATACTGTGTGCAGCTAACAACTGATTTTTCATTATTTAATTATGCACAAAAGTTACAGTTACAGTTACAGTTATCAGAAATTGTAACAGCACTCACACAGACACACACCCGCACACAGAGACTTCTAAACGGATAATATCACAGCAACAACGAAACATTTATACAATAAAACAAAAATAAAAAGTGATAAAAATTCAGACCACGAAATGCCCTCTAGTTCATGGAATAAAATGTGAAATTTTAATTTAACTTGTCGGAATCGGCCGTTTATTTCTACAGGTTGGAGGCAGCTACTGCATACGACCTAATATAGTTTCCATTTGCATTTATAGAAAATGTTTCACATATAAATGTGAAATACCAAAATCCTTATTTCTGTAGGTTGTTCCAAGTTTCGAACTTAATTTTGGAAGAACGCGACTTAATTTTAATATTTAAAAATTTATACAACAACTAGAAAACTGTTAAGTTTGACCCATTTTCGAAAATTCGTATTTATTTTCGAACTTCAAAAAAAAATAATAAAGGGCAAAGTCTTAGAACTTACCATAGAAAAATAGCACTAAAATAAATCTTTAGATATTTACTTCCTTCCCGAACAAAGTTTTCGTAGAAATAGTGTCAACGTGTTCCTTAAAAATTAAAATACGAAATTTGGCAGTAAATTTGTTAAAACATATATTAAGAATCCTTTATTTACTTTATCTACTATTTTTCAAAGAAAACCTGTTGATCTCCAATTGCAAACTGAAAAAAATTAATTTTTGAGATATGTTCGAAAATTCGAACTTAAGTTCGAATGTTGACATTTTTGTTAACTATAAACCTAAAAACAAAATACATTCCAGACCATGTCTTTTAGGCCAAATGTGCTAAATTTTCAAGTTTTATTCATTCGAAAATGTAAAATTGATTTCGAAATCAGAAAAAAGCCTATTACTGCTCAAATAACCAACCAGAATCTTAGTATTTATAAGAAAATTCAATATCATAAAGATTTGAACATTTTCGGAAATTCGAAATCGAAATGAAAAGGGCATAATAATGTCATTCGAATAAAGCCAATTTGATTACAATTAATAAAGTCATTATTAAAAAGTTCTGTTAAAAGGGCAACCTCTGCTTTCCAAACTGTCTTTCAGCTACGAAATAGATAATTTTTCAATAGACAACTTTGGAGCCGTGAAATAACATATTTGATACAGCAAGTAGTATACAAACAACAACTATAAATAACACTCTTTATACCACAAAGGGACAATAAAACGACAGTTCTTCTGAACATAAAAAACAAGTTTCAATCGGCTTTTGTGTAATTTAAAACTTTTTCAGAAATACTTCTGTTGATATTGAAACATTTCAACAAAAAGTTTTCATTATTATAAAATGAACTCCCGGGCAAGGATACACACAGCACATTACTTTTATATACTTTATGCAATCACACTGTAGTACTCACAAGCACATGCACATGAACGCAGATAAAAATATTAATACATACTTCGAGGATGCAAGGCACGTAGCAGTGTAAAACTATTAAATATACGCCACCATGTCGGTGTGTCTGTACTTCCGTCCGCTCCACTCATTTGTATTGTATCTTTTATAAGTAATAAGGGAAGCATAAACAATTCTTTTAAACACATGATTTTTAATACAGAAAACAAAATATTTTTGGAGTAAAATGGAGGCCACGTTTGCTTAACGTGTGTTGAAAATTAAAAAGAAAAAAACTTTTATTATAGAACTTAAAATTTTTAGTCATTGCAGCCACGTACATTGCAACAACTCTTGCTTTCTTATTATGAAAAATATCACCTCTATATCTTTTTAAAAAACTTTTACGATCACCCGCGTATTAAGTATTAAATAGCAATTTATGTGTGTTTCACATCCGTTCACAAACATTTATTTTTGTATTAAAGCGTGCAGTCGTATTGTTGCTACAGAGATAAATGCTTTGGCTTCGTAAAATTGAAGTGTTATATTGCGAATGCTTGTTTAAACAGATTTGAACAAGAAACCAACATTTTCTTTTGCTCTGCGTGGTATAAATGTAAGAAAGGCACTGAAAGTCAAGTATATTCAGAAGTTGGTATCTAAGAAATTTCTGTCTCATCTATAATTACAAAACAATTAAAGAAAATTAATGCAAAAAGGTGCCATTAAAATTGAGGTTAACAAATGATTATTGGTACAAGTTTTAAAGGACACTCTTCTAATACGTAACAGAATTTATGCATATAAAAGTTACTACCAAAGATGAGTGTGATAAAATTGGCCATAAACGAGACAAAGTTGCTTTATATGGCCGAATCGAATTTTGTGAACTCTACACTTTAATGGAAATTTATTGGCTGTCAATAAGATTGAAAAATATTTTTAAAATTACGAAAATTTAAGTTAAAATAAAGTAAAAGATAGCAAAGTATTGTTGATATTATTTAAATTGCTTTTAGAAGGCCTTTGCGACAAAGGTTCAGATGATCAGTTTTCCATCAAGTAACCCGCCGTCTTAAGATTATCAAGCTGTACCAGCAATTTTACAAGCCCTTACAGGAACTAAATCACACAATATTAAACGCCAATTCACAGCTTCATTATACGAAACTGTACAGTCACCAAATGTTTTCTTCACCAAATCGATTGTTTCGCTTGCTGTGTTTTTAAAAGTTTATATAATATAAAAATATTGAAAATATAATATTAAATATATATTATTCATTTCAACTTATGTAAAATTCAAACAAATATGTTACACTAACATATCCCATTCAAGTTGCATACTGCAAACGGAAGGATGAAATTGATGCTTCCTCTCACCAGCGATGTAGAGTATAAACATCAACGACAGAATGAACATTCATCAAATGAGTGTCATTACTTTACCTTTTTTTCTCGTACTTGTAGGTATTTACCCACTTTCGTGTATGAGAAAAAGGTTTAAGTTTTATAGTTGCATATATAAGACTTGATAGAATAAAACATTATTATACACGCACAGTGGGACAGTAGCAAGAAAAAAAGATACAAAGTAGTTTATTGTTATTGTTTTAAAAGCAAAATTAATAACTGTTATAGAAAACTATAACAAAACACAATGTCCTAACAACCCATTCCGGCAGCGGGGACCATGAAAGATCTAAACATCTCACCACTTGAGGTGGTCACATGGAAATTCGTTCAAGAACTTGTTTGCAATGTCCTAAAAAAAATTTTTCCTACTGAAGAGGATTAAAATTTTCTTTGTACTGCTTTACATCACTATCACTACATAGTATAAAACAAAGTCGCTTTCTCTGCCCCTCTATTCCTATGTATGTTTAAATCTTTAAAACTACGCAACGGATTTTGATTCGGTTTTTTTAATAGATAGAGTGACTAAGTATTGTACACATTGAAAAAAGTAAATAAGTAAAAATGTTGTGTATGAATTCAGATATTCCAAGGATAGCAGGCAATCTTCATGGTTTAGGGAAAGAAGAATTGTTTTACTCTAAATATAAGGCGTGCGGGCCACTGGCAGTAATGAATAAATCAAAACTACTAGATCGATATTAATCATTTTTTCAGTGAATGACATAGGCTATATATTTAATACCCGTGCGAAGCCAGAGCGGGCCGATAGTAAAACTATAAAACAATCTTTATACCTAAAATGTAGTGATTACACGATTTGAATAAAAATGTGCCCATTTACAATAAAAATGTGCAAAAAGGAGAGAATATTAATCCTCCCAAATAAAAGCCAACCAAACTTTTTTTTATACTTGTATTTCATTTTATTGAATCTTTCTACTAAAAGAAATTCACAATAAGTGTTCAAATCTTATTTCTAAATTATTATTTACTAGTTATTACCAATGTAATAACTTATTTTTTGTATTCAAATCTTAAAAATCTATATTCTATTGTGTTGAGAGAGCCGCCTCGCCAGGATCAATGTGACAGTTCTTTTTAGTCTCTGGTGGCCGTCAAATTGCAATAAATTGCATGCTAGAGTGTTGGGATGTGCGACTAGTTAGTTTACGTATTTGGACGTTTTCATTTCTTATGTACCAGGGGGCGCATACGATATGGCGTAAAATCCTAGACTGTCTTCTCTGTAACATGTTTGATGCACAGGCAGTACCCCAGCCAAAGTTGAGTTAGGACTTATTAGCCAATGTAGTTGATTTGTTCGAAGCTTTATGGACGTTGTTTTTACCTCAATGTGACGGGATCAAGTTAGGCGCCGATCTAGGTGGGTACCTAAATATTTAACGTGCGTTTCTGCTAGAACCCTGGTATTAGTTATTGTGATTGGTGGACAATTTTGCCTTCTAAGGGAAAACGTTACATGAGCACATTTCGATAGATTTACATTTATTCTCCACTGTTTTAACCAGTCTTCTAGCTTATGAATATGGGACTGCAGTTTTTCAGATGCATCCTTTGGATCATTACTCACACTTATAATTGCAGTGTCGTCTGCAAAAGTTGATGTATATGCATGTGGGCTCGTCGGCATATCCGCTGTATAGATGATATATAATAGCGGCCCTAGCACACTACCTTGAGGTATTCCTGCACTGATTTTCCCATTACTTGAAAGCTGATCCTTTGACTTACTTAAAAGGTTCTATCGGACAAATAGCTTTTTATAAGCTTGTGGGTGTTTTCAGGTAGAACCCGAACTATTTTAGTAAGTAGCCCATCATGGCAGACTTTATCAAATGCTTGGGAAATGTCTATAAATAAAGCTGAACAGTATTGCTTTCTTTCAAAAGCCGATCTAATAATGGTAAAAATTTTATGGACTTGTTCAATCGTACTATGCCTTGCTCGAAAACCAAACTGATGATCTGGGATAACGTTTTGTTCATTTACAAAAGGAGTTACACTCGAGACGAATAATTTTTCAAATATCTTTGACAAAACTGACAGTAGGCTAATTGGCTTGTAGGATGTAATCTAGCTTGAGTCCTTTCCAGGTTTCGGGATCATAACCATTTCAGACATCTTCCAAGAGCATGGGAAGAAGCCGACGCGCAACATGGCATTAAATATGTAAAGTAAAATTCTTGCAGCTGAATAAGGTAAGTTTTTTATCATTGATCCTGTTATACAATCAGGTGCAGGTGATTTCTTCATATCCGTATTTTTAGTTGTCGATTTTTAAAAGCCAAACGTAAACTTTCAAAACTTTTTTGTCCGCTCTGTCGAAGCCCGTTATCAGAACCTTTCTATTTTGAAAAGAATTTGGTTTTGTTTGTTTTGTGTAATTTAAGCAAAATACTTTTATTCCATCAAAGCTACATGCTTTCAAACCTACTGTGCAGTTAGCCGCTTATGTTTTTCCGCTTTCCGTACGATTGTTATTAGACAATGATAAAGGATTTACTTTTTATAAAACAATACTACTTTCTAAATGTCTACTTGTTATACTGCCATCAGTTTAAAAAGGCAAAAAATATACATTTAATCCCTGTTAACAAATATAAAAAATTAATTTGCTTTAAATATATTACATGAAAAACTTTATCCGTATTTAAATTTAATGGACGTTTAAATTTATAATAATCGCATGGACGATAAATTCCGTGAACGTTTAATTTTTGATATATAAGCTCTAACTAATATACAAAATTTTTGCATACAAATACAAAAGACAAATCAAAACAATAGTAATAAAAGGGCAACAGCTAGCCATCCCCTTCGAGAAGCCCTTTGCTTTGAAATTTTAAAGACTCGCTTTTACTCTATTAACTTTTGAATCAGTAATTAACAGGAGATTAAGAAGAGATAGTGTCTTGTATTTTCTACTTAATACATACATGCACACAAAGAAAAAACATGGCTTATTTAACCATAAACTATGAGCAGAATATTATGATTAAAGGTTTGTAATCAAATTATTATATTATTGTAGATAATAATAATATGACCCTCTTAGAACAATAGAAAATCAATTAATTTATGTTATTGATTGGAGTCACCTGAGGTACGACTACAGGTGACTAAAGCGACCGATTGCTTAACAGTCAAAGCGCTAACCCCTTAAGCCATACTGTGATTAAACATCAAAATAATTTAACATATTATGTCTGTTAAGAACATATTATGGTTGGAGTTATTACATTATATTATATTTGTTAATTTAAAATACTTTATTTATGCTTAGAACTTTAGTAAACATATTACGATCACCGCAACCATATTTCAGTTCTTACAGATGGAAACAATTTAATGATTAAATGTTAACAATGCCTTGTTTATCGCAACCAAAGTAACTTTTAAAATTTTACCAAATAACCATTAAATGTTTGCCACAAAAACAGGGAACAAAATGCTTGTCGTGAAGATAGCACAACTATGTTGTTTTATATATATATATAAGGTTTTATATAAGGCGGCCATATTTAGTTTTAGTAGCCAAATACAATTCAATTAGCTCGGCAAATAGAATGCAGGAGATCCGGTTCCTTACCGTGCATAGGAACTCGGACTTCAACAGGTCTTAGCTAGCCGAATATTGCATCGTTATTTGGCCTGTACTGGTAGAAGATCCAGATCCAACTTTTCTAGGAGCTCAAATCTGAAATCTTTATTTTCGAAGCATGTCCAAGAGATCTTAAATTATGGTATAAAAATTTGTTTTAGCGACAAAACGAATTTTTAGATGAGTGGCAAAATTTCCATATAAGAAAAAAAGCGCAGATTCACGAGGGGCGAATTTCGGTTGGGCGAAATTATTGTCGTATCGCAACTTAGTTACCAAAATCGTGCAATTTTACTCTGTCCTACTTTACGTTCTGCGGTTTTCTGAAATTGCAGGTAGATGGCAAATTCAGCGAGATCTATGGGGTAAAGTTACTGAGCTCTGGGATCTATACTACTGTGCAAAACCTCAGTAGCTGCATGAGTAACTTCATATTCCACACACAACGGCGTTCTTGGGTCTTTGAAATAAAACAAAAATTTTGTTAATATCCTCACATCGTTATATGCCATTTCATGGTCTTCATATCCTTAATATTGACTCCTTCTAAATTTTCAAAAAACCAAAAGAAACCATTGTCTATTTATAAAATCTCTGATAATGATCTCTATATACATAATGTTTATTCACTAACACTTTTAAACAATTTGTTGCAAACAATTCCTTAACATAAATTCACTTTTATATTTCCTGCTTCCTTTACCTAAAATACATGTTTTACTTTTTCCTTTTCGCAATATTTTTTATTAGTCTTAACAAATACTTTGCCAGCAATTTCAGTTTAACTCCTTGATACTTTTGTCGGTTGGGAAAGAAAGACTAAATAGGAAAAGGTTCATAAAACAATGACACAATTGTCTTTGCTATGAACTGTTGTAAAGGATTAAGCAGTTTTCTCCTTTTCTTTTCTCCACTAAATCTAAGCTAAACCTAAATGAAACTCCAGCAACAACAAAAACCTAAACACACACACACAAGCCTTGAGGATAGATGCTGCTTACATTAAAGTAAAAACACAATAAAAAGGATGCAGAAGAAACAAAACTGTTATACAAGATAAGAAGAAATCATTTGTAAAAACTAAAGCAAAACAAAAACAAAAGAAAAGAAACGTTCTACATATAAAATTCTCTTTTATTAAACGAATGAATATTCTCTTTCATACTTATTTATCTTCTTTAACTTGAGGTAAATGTCCTATAATTTCTTATTAAGTCATTTTCTTTAAAAAAAAAAAAAAAGTAACAGAAAAAAAATATAAATTGTTTGAATGCTCTAGGCCTATAGTTAGTCACATGAATGGCAATGTGTGTGTGAACACATTATGAGCGCTAATATCCAAAATGTGTGGTGCCGTGTTAGACCATGCACGTCTTCATCGGATTAAACTTGTAATTTTATTTTAACAGCAAACACTATTTTAATAGGCGAACATTATTTTATAATTTGCTTTATCTTGGCCTCATTCTTTTGTAGAATTTGTTGATTTTTTTTAATTCACACTTTAGCGATTTGTTCTAATTTTAGCGTTTTTTCAATATTACAGATATTGTTATAAACTTTAAAAATTGATTTTGTCGAATTGCAAGTTTCAATATTGAATGCCAATAATTTATTCAGAGTTGAATTTGTTCATTATTTTCTCAATTAAGAAAGACAAATTTTTATTCTTATTAATATGATAATTTTTAAAAGAATACTGAAAAAGTAAAGTTTTTACTTTCCAGTAGTCTCTGTTACAGCCATCATATATTTAACCCACCTAATGATGTACAATTGAATATGAGAGCTTCTCATAATTTCCATATATTGCGATTATTTTTTTGTTGGATTAGAACTAATTTTTCCCCCATTGTAACTTTACTTAATCTATTGTTTATTTAAATTTTTCTTTCTTAATTGAAAGAATAACAAACGAACTTCATTAATTTATTTAATTTTAAAAAAATCGTAAGACACGACAAATCATATTCAGTGTATCGCGCTAAAACAGCATCGCCTGAAGAAGCAACATTTATCATAATTAATACTTGATTCCAAGGCTAGAATAAAAATTTAAAGAAGAGTACGAGAAAGAATACAATGCGTACAGTTACAATGGGGCGAACTTCGTTCTAACGCAACAGAAATATGATCGCAAAATATGAAAATTATGAAAAACTCTTGTATGCAGTTTTTAATTATTAAGTGGATTAAATAGATGATGTTTACAAGAGCCACTACTCAGAAAATGCTGGTGACGTGATATATATATATTCCATTCAGCTAGTGTTAAAGACTTACCTTTTGCAGTATTATATTAAAAATTATCGCATTAATTTAAAAGAAATTTAAAAAATAATAAACGAACTTAAGTCTGAGTTAATCACTTTCTAATTTGCTCTAAATTGAGATTTTTTCGGGACAAGCTAATTTTTACACAGAAGTGCCTTTATATAAGTGCACGCAAAGAAAACAATATGGCTGAACAACAGATTATGATTGAATAAAATGGTTTTAATCAAATCATATTATTATTGTATAGATTCAAATTTTTTTCTAAAACAAACATTGTATGATTGTTTCTTAGTATAGAAAAATGACATATTGTTTCTATTGATAACATTTTATATTCAAATTATTATATTACATTCGTATAGTTATATACACCCTGTCCGCCGGGAAGGTATACTATTCTGTTTGTTTATAATTTTTGATAACATGAAGAGAATTGTATATTGATAAATGTTTTATTTAATGTCGGTAATTATGTATGGAATATAATATCAGATAAATGTCCGCCTCTGTTAGCCTCACAAATGCGAGCCCTTTTGAACACATTTTTCATTACATTCTCACACATTTCACGCGGTATTTCATTTCATCACGAATATTTTGTTTGAGTTGCTCCAGCGTTTCTGGTTTGTTTGCATAAAGTCCGGATCAGTCAAATCAGGCGACGGTGGAGCCCAATCAAGATCACCATTCCTTGAAATAACTTGTTGCGGAAAGAGGTCTCGCAGTAATTTCATTGTAATCCTGCCTGTATACGATGTGGCACCGTCTTGTTGAAACCACATGGTAATCAAGCCCAAAGCATGCAGTTGAGGCGTTAAAAAGTTTTCAATCAAATCACGATATCGCTCCTCATTGACAGATACCATTACGCCGTTTTCAGTTCCAATGATTCCCCCTAACCAAATTGCACGCAAAACTGTCACTTTTAATGTATGCAAAGGTGACTGATGAATAATTTTAGGGTTTTCCATTGTCCAGCACCGACTATTCTGTTTATTCACCTATCCACTCAAATGTGCCTCGTCACTTAATGAGTGACGAGTGATTTTTTCATGAAAATCGGGGTTGTCATGGCCGAACTGTAGCATCCTATTGGCATATGTCCGGCGGCGTAAATGGTCTTCTGGAAGAAGCTCTTGTATCAACTGAGTCTTAAATGGAAACAAATGCAAATTTTTGTGCAAAATTGTGGCCAAAGTTGTTCTTTGAAGACCAAGCGTGTCGAATTGAGGTTGATGGATTGTTTTGAATACTTTCTTGAACAGCAGTAATGTTTTCAGCCGATCTTGCAGTGCGTTGTGGTCCATCCTTGGGCTTATCAGCTACAGTCCCTCTTTCTTCGAAATCATTCACTACACGATAAATAGTGCGTCGTGTTGACAATGGCGTGTCGTATTCTCCCAAAAATCTCACGTAACTTTCTCAACGTCACTGTAATCGATGATAGATTTTGATAAAATGTTTTAACGATTAAATACGTTGGTTTACCGAATATTTTTTTACAATCAATTTGCCACCTCTCTACTTCACGACTACCAAATATGAACTGTCAAGACTAATGTTTACCAAAATGCCGGCAAAACAAAGTAGTATACCTTGCCGGCGGACACACTGTACTTTGGAAACAGTTAGAATTTTATTTAAAAAAATTAGAGTGTTCAACTCAATCATGTAATTTTTTTTGGAAGGTTTCGAACTGGAGCAACTGAAAGTTGTTTATTATGTAATTCGGGGTGCGTCGCACAAAACTATAAATGCGAAAATAAGAACAAGTTCCTATCCAAAATATTCGGCCGCTAGAAGTACTGAGATTAAAATAAGGACCAGCTTCTTGTTATTTACAATACGATTCTCATTTCTATGCAAACTTCGAGTTAAAAATATTTTGAAACAACCACTATATGTAGAGAACATAATATACTTGTTATAACCATGTTTTTCCGTTGCCTGTACATTTCAAATTTCTTTTCTTCTCCTGACGACAATCGCCTAAGAAAAAGTACGTATTTAAGTTCTTCCTGTTTTTTTTTTTAATTTGCGCTTTTACAAATTCACGCGATTTTTATTTAAATTTGGCGATTTATGTCTTTGTTGGCGATTTTTTGGTTATCAAAGTTTTTTCTTTTTTTATCACAGACAATTTGGCACTTATTAGAACATTAAGGGTGCCTCCGTCTTCATGCGTTTTTTGGTGATCCCGCCACCGGGATATATTGTTGATGTAGGATATGGGGGAACCAGTTCGCAAGGCTTGTTTGGGGCCTGAAACTGAAAGAAGTTAAGACTGTCTAAGTTTGACCAGTAACGATATAAATACAAGAACCAGTAGGCCCTTTGGTAGAAGTCCCAGACCAAAGTATAGGTATAACTCCTGCGAAAGTGCACGTGCACGCTAGCTGACAATAAAATAGCTTAAAAGAAAATGATACCTTTATAAGTGCGCATAGGGACATTAGTGATCGCATATTTATACACCCGGTGTTGAAAACCACCATCGGGTTGTATCGAAGGACTGGTGCCGACGTTAATAAAGGCATATTTTCGCATAACTTTTGACCCTGTCGATAGGCCTGCATACAAACTAGCCATGGAGGCCATAACCTGAAATCCAAATCTTTCAGCTGAAGCCAATTTAATTCCTCTGAATAAAATAGCAAGGCCCATTAAAATATCATCTTTAAAAGCTTTTACTCTAATATATTCACAAAGGCGCACAGTGAAACAACACATACATTTGCTACTGCATATTACTTACAACAACATTTCTAGTTTAAAAAATTTAGTTTTTTTTCTTGAAGGACTACAGCAATGAAAGGCTGAGGAGACTTTTATAAGACAGCAACAACAACAAAATTTATACGAATAATTGTTATAAGCAACAACAACAACATCATCTTCTAAAGTATTCGACTAAAAAAGAATGAAAGAAAAAGACATGTGACAACTACATGTTTAAGCTGACGTTTTTAAAGAGCACAGAAAGAAAAGTTGGTAACCAACATAGCTTTACATATATGACAAGGAACCAAACACACACACACCGACACCCACCCATAAACAAACAACTAGGTGTTGCAAGCAAACAAAACCTTAAATAACACATCAAAGGTGTTGGTTTATAAAAATTGGATTGTGGCAAAGTAGCAGCAAAAACGTAACAACTCAAAGACATTTCTATCATTCCTTTTCACTTTTAAATACTCGTATGTATGGATGTGTGTATGAATGCATGCGTGTGTGTGTGTGTGTATATACACAGGCACAGGTTTTCAAAGCAACCACTTGTATTTATTTAAATTTTCATTTAAATTACAACCATAAATAGATATTTTCTTTGATTGTTACTGAGTGTATTTGTGCAATTATACACATACAAATATGTTTCAATGCCTGTGTTGTCGTACAAGCCTATTTTTAGACATCAAACGAATGGCACATTATGGTAGAACAAATAAGAAGAATATTATTTATTTATTTATTTTAAGTCAAATAAAAGTTGAATTTGAAATAAAGTTCTAAAAAAAATTTAAGGTTTTAACACAGAGAATTTTATTTTCTTGCACAAGAAAAGAAAAAAGAAAAAACAATAGAATCAAATGTGTATTTAATCTACTGTAACCAATGAAAATTAATCAAAAAATTACAGTATTTGCCCACAATCTGGTACGATTTAGGCTACGAATTAAGCCAATTACCTTGGTCACACACCTCTCGGAGATAATGATCGCGTACCAAATGCCTTTATTCTACGAGTATCGAGAGCTGGACAATCGCAGATCACATGCTCAGATATTTTGTTATTCATTTGAGTCTCTGAGTTTCTTATCTTGGACCACAACGTCCGGCAAAACATCTCGTGATTAACCTGAGCTCATTCTTTTCCAGCATCAGAATTTCCCGGGACTACATAATTAACCGCTTTGTTTGCTTGGGTCTCAGTTAAATGTCTCATTTTTCTTCATTCCTGAAAAATTTGATTTTAAACCACAATCGATTGTTCATGAAAACCATCAAATTGACAAGCAGTATATTTGATTCGAATATATTTATTTTTTCCATTTGTTTAACTTTTTACAAACATATATTTTGTCAATACGTCGCCACACTTTGCTGTTTTTCGCTTAATAAAAATACTCGTACAAGTAGGTACGTGACAAAATACACAAGAGCTTTAGGGATTCTCTCATTTGTCATGTCACATCGATAGTGAAGCTCTCTTTCTCCTCTGCTTCGCTTCGTAATACCACTATAAAATACATGACCATATAATTTAACGGTCTTCTTATTTTTTGCGGTCAATCTGTGTAAATACGTTGACTTTTCAAGGCAACACACAACATAATGTGCAAAGGAAAAAATAAAATAAAATCCTTTACTCATATTTCACAACACACATATTAATATAGTTATGTATGTACTCGTATAAGTCTATAATAAATAAGATGATATCTTGTATCTATAAATTTATTTATATTTTGAAGCAGATGGAACAAATACGCTCGTACACAAATCCTTTGTGTAAAATTGACAAGTGTCAAATAATGCTCAAGATAATTTAAAAGCGCTTAAATAAAGTTGGAATATAGTTGAGTGTAGAAAGGAAAAAAATTTACAGCAAGTGGTACAGTCAATAAAAAAGCGCTAGGGTGACAATGGGTTAAAATCAAATAAAAATTAAACGTGGGTTAAGTTTTCTTGACAGCGCTATGAAAAACTCCATGTCCTAATAAGTGCGGAATTGCAGGCAACTTTAATAAGGCAGAAAAGTTACACTCTGTGGAAAAAATTTATCAGATTATTGTATAAATATATATAAATTAATATTCGCACATGTGCTGAAAATCACGCGATTTGAAAAACGCCAATTCATTCGAGCATGTGCTTAAGTTCCAATTGCTCTGCTTAGTTTTTTAACTTATGTTCGAAAAATTAAATTATTTATTTAAAATGCCATGTGTATCTATTTGTGCTCTCGAATCGACAATTTAAAAGAAAATAAAAACCACAAAAGGCAAAATAAAATTCACGTTTTTATTAAAATTATTTAAAAACATTTTACTCTTTTACTGCCAATTAATCGAAGCCACATTGGATTTTGGATGTACGTATTGTTATCGTTGTTGAATATTTATTTGCATAAATATACACAAGTT
Organism: Phania funesta; assembly: GCA_963932375.1. Taxonomy (NCBI): domain Eukaryota; kingdom Metazoa; phylum Arthropoda; class Insecta; order Diptera; family Tachinidae; genus Phania; species Phania funesta. The sequence goes on along the minus strand of OZ010656.1, from coordinate 69,129,578 downwards.
CATATACAGAGCATATTGGCGATTGCTTGCGACTTACAAACGCCAACTGCTTATAATTTTCGAGTTCAAATCATATTTACAAATTTCATGTGAAATTTGATTCTTAGCACATGGCTGATTTATAAAATATATAAGACATAAGAGAATAACAAAATATTTCTAAAGCAGATTTCAGGAAGTTATCGCTGAAAGAATTATTAATGAAATTTGCAGGTTCTAAATATTCGTATATAAAATTTGCAAAAGTCGGTGAAAGAAAAAAGCTACTGCTTTAACAACTTTTATCATTGTGAAATATGCGCATGGCTTAATGCTTTCCAATTTTAACTGAATAGTTCTTTAAATAAATAGACAAAGAGACAGCGTAATGAAAATAAGGAATACAATTCTTTGAATAATAATCAATATTTTAATATATTTCAAGGGAAAACACTTTGTGGTACCACTAATATGCATGTAACTTATTTTAAATATTTTTATATGGAAAAGTAACCTCCAAACCTCCAAATCCTTTTATATTTAACCCATGTTCTTATCACCATTTGTGCTTCAATGGATTGGAGAAGCATGAATATATCAACTAGGACTTTGACATAAGACTGAACACTATCAGAATGATGACTAATTAAGAATTAGTGTAGGATATCCCCAAAATTGTGGCCTCCTCTGGAGAAAATGCATGAGAGAAATTAGTCAGTAAATATCTTTTCCGGCAAAACAGTTTCTATATAAGGACGCCAGACAGTTTCTAATATCAAAATTTAAGAATTTTCTTTGTTTTGTAGAACTCCTCTTTTTTATTTTTTTTTTTATTTCCAAGGTTATGGCATCAGGAACTAGCTGGCAGTCTCACTAGTCCTTAACATGAAATAAAAATATTGTCGAGCTGATAACATGAGAAGGTAACTAGCACAGTGCTGATGAAATAAAGTGTAGACCAAGTTCATCTTGAGTAATTGAGACAAAATTTTAAATTCACGGGGCGTGTTAGTTGCCACATTACGTCCACTTTTGTTTGAAAAAGGTTGTAATCATTAACAACCTAGTTCAAGAACACCTATAAAGGGTGTTACTTAAGCCCGAAAGAACTCAGGAAAGTGTTAATTGTAAAATGAACTAGTATGACTGCGCGGACTTTTTAAAATGTATGGTCAGTATACTCTTGCAAATTATCGTGATTAGACTGACGATTGAACAGAATTACTTTGAAAATCGATCATCTTCTGACCCGATGTTTGGTTCATAGTTGTGTTCAGCGATGGTGCTCATTTTTGACTTAACGAGCTTGTTAATAAATAAAATTCATTACATTGGAAAAAATGTACAGTTTGGTGCAGTTTCCACTCTCGTGGCATTATTAGACCTTATTACTTCAAAAATGGAGCCAGAACTCGCGTCCCGCTCAATGGGGATCGCTACCACACCATGATCAATGATTTAGAGATCAGGGCGAGAAGTGGTTTCACCTGTATAGCGATAAGTGCTATATGATGACCGCAACCATCGACTTATTGAAATCAAAATTTAGCAATAAGTTAAATTCAAGGCATAGGCCTGTCAATTGGACTTCAAGGTTACACGATTTGACACCTCTCGTTTAGTCACGTAAAGACACTGTTTGTGCTTTTAAACCAGCAAAAACGCATTGGAGGCTAAAATTGTTCGTTTTAAACGTCATATGGCTAGCAAAGCTTGAAAACATTGGCCAAAGTTTGACATCCAGAATGAGCTTCATCAAGAACAGCCGCAGAACTCATAAACATATCGCAACCTAAACAAAAAACAGACAAAAGTCAAAAATTGTTATTTCATTAACCAGTTCGCAGAATGAATCTCTAACGAAAACAATTTTAAGTAAGTGAATTTAAATGTAAACGAAGCTCAATTATATAAGAACCCATTAAATAGTAAAAAAAAAATACAATGTTGTCTGTATGTACCGTATTATAGGCCCTTCCTTCTATGTGTATTTAACTGGTGCAGGTAATATCGCGTCGGTCATTAATAAAAAAATTCTCTTTTTTTCAAACTGTCGTTTTAACAAAACCGAAAAAATGCTAGCCGAATCAGTCTTCCGCTTTTACGATAAAATTAGAAATAAAAAGAATATCAAAGGCAAGTATTAAACTTACTTCGCAATATACGATTCCGGTACTCATCATCACGCCTCATGGCAATATTGTCAATACCATTCGATACCATTGTGTGCTGTTCCACTGGGGAAATATCCTTGATAGAAACCACAATAAAATTATTCAGAATTATACAAACAATAAATAACGAAATGAAATGAAATAAATTTACTTGTATACGAAATAAATGATCGAAGTTGAATTCAAACAAATAATTTATAAAATCATTAATCTTTGTAATCAATGATTGTGAGAGACTGACACATACATTTATACACTGACAGCCACACACTAACTAACACACATGCATACACTGAAGCTCTATATTTCTCACATAGTCAGTGGAGTTTTAACAGTTACAGTGGATGACAAAAATTTAAAGGAAGCGAAATAATAAATACATTTTTAAATATATTTATAAATTAAAAAAAAAATTTTGTTTACACCTGATCAAAAAATTATTACCGTTAAATGATTGTGTTGTACCATATAATTTTTAATAAAATTCTACACCAACCAAAACTAATATCATATTACTAAACATATCTTGACACTAAAACAATATTAGTAAACATAGTAGGCAAAGATTATATGGTCAGTTTGGGTTATAATATGATCATTTGCAGGTAAATTTTAATCATATAATTATCACGAAGGACTATTTTTTAACTATTATTTAAGATAAATTTGGAAACCAATATAATTCAAATGCAACCATATAAACTTTCTCTCAAGTTATGGTTACCCTAAACATATTTTTTCGTTTCAAGTAAAAGCCTTTTCAGCTGATGAAAGAATTCATCCTGCAACGAAAGGGCGTTTGCCATATTCTTCACCCGGGTGTGCGTACTAGGGTGATCGACAAAGCCATTCGACCGTATTTTTCGGGCTCACAGCTACCGATTTTTTTTAAATTATGAATCCTATTTTTTTTACTTGAACGCACTGTTTAAAGTTTTGCGGCATTTTTTCGTACCAGGGGCAACTCTGGTATTTAACAGCTGTCACCTAGGATTGCTCCAAGTACCAAAAATGAAGCTCTATACAAAAGAAGAACCCGTTGTCATTGTACAAACCCATTATGCTGGGACTACTAGCAAACTTAGTGGAATCTTCAGAATCTTAAGAAACTGTTTCGATTATGGGTAGCACGTCTCCTTTGCGTCCGGTCTCTAAACAATATTTTTTATATAACCCGAAAACTCTAAAACATTCTATTTGTAGTGACAGCAGTCGTTAAAGGAACATGGTAACTGAGTTCCTTTCACCTCAAGTGGATGGCATGGATCTGGACGACTTGCAGGATCAAGAGGAAAGCGCAAACCGCCATAACGCTCACGAAAAACTGATTTAATGCAAGAACGATTTTCATAGTGCACTTTTATTGAGATACTCTTTACAAGTTCATATTTTCAGTATAACAACAAATTCTTCACATCCAGCGCTTAGTATCTTGTTGATTGAATGTTACTTCTTAGAGTCAGCAAAAAGTCCCCTAATAACAGCTTGCCCAAGGTACTAGCGAATTGAATAGGAATGATAAATTTGCTTTTTAAAGTTGGCCTTTTTAGAGTTATTTGTGCTAACTGGCACTGATTTTCCCTGATCTTGTACCCAAAACCCGGTTTTCAAAAATTATATTTATTTGAAAACCGGTTTTTGAAAAATTTGAAATAAACGATCCCCATATATGGTACCCATCTACATTTCTGTGTTCTCTTACAGTCACATAACCGTGCTTTTCAGTCATCTATTTAAAACTTGGTAACCAAATTCGAATTGCATGGCTTAGTTACGAAATCCTCTTCCAAACGCAAAAGCTCAGCCATACAGACATTAAATTGCGAAGAAATCCAAAGTCTACTTCCCTCCAGGAATTATAAGAAAATCATTGAGCAATTGGAAGTGATGACCGAGCGAAATTGCAATCTTCAAAAGAACACTAGTTTACACGAAGCCCACGAAGTGATATTACATCCGCTGATAATAACTAAGAGTTGGTGACTTAGGAGCAGCGGTATCATTGGCGCATAAATTAACAAGACGCGCTAATAATTCCTTTTGGCAACAATTTCAATAGAACGCTCATAAACTATACAGCATTGTTATCTCATGCGGCAGCAACATTAACTGATCACTGATACCAAACCACTTGACCCCATTGGACATTTCAGCTACTTCAGAGCAATAAACACTTTTTTTATTTTGATAGCTTTTAACATATAGTTGTAATGGTTTAATGTTCCTTCACAATTGTATAAGCATGATTATAAAACAAATAAAGGCCGATAACCTGAAGGGAAAATTGTATTGGAAACTTCTCTTAATATTTCAAATCAAATAATGTTATCGTTCACTGTATCCTAGAAGTGATTTAAATAAAACACTTATTTTTCGCTTCCGTTTACACCTAAACATACAAACGAAATATAGTCAGGAAAATTGAAAACATCGATTAGAATAAATCGCTCGCACACACTCACACTTCTGCAGTCAGAAACAAGGACTAGCAAATGTAGAAACAATAAAACTTGCAATGATTTATAAAGCTTATAAATGACACAAACACACACACGGCATATAGAGCCACATACATACATACCTCGTAACGTTTATCACTGTCAATATTGGGTAATTTTTCAATAAACTCCTCCAACATACTCGTGGTAGAATGGAAGGAATGAAAATAACGAGAGAAGAAAATTTACAACATGTTATAGTTGGAAAAGGCGAAGGTTTTTGATGAAAATACACATAGCATTTATAGTACTCAGTCAATGGCTAAGCCACCTGTTGATCAAACGGTAATTTATGTACATATAAAGAAATCTACATATGTAGGATGCTGGCTGCTTTGCAGCAGTGTGAGTAAATTGCAGGTGAGATTGCATAAATTACAACAACGTGGTTAGACTTGTTCCCGTAACCAAACGAACACTCTAATAGTTTATTTTGTCTTCGCTGCTGCAGTTGATGAGTCAAGGACTGGCTGTCTGGTTAACTGTCTGGCTGTTTACTTCATTCACTTGAAGTGTCAATTCGTTTGTATAATAAATGTGTTTTAACAAACTCCTCTAACACGATCACAAATTTATTCATAATTTCATAAAAAATACTTTTAAAAGAAACCACGTCAGTAATAAGTTCTTTAAATATCAATTTGACAGAGGTTAATCATGCACAATCACAATGACACATTATCGACCACAAAACAAGCACAAGACTGGTAACATTATTATTCACACAAGGAGAAAAAACTCAAAAGAAAAAAAATACAGTTTATACGGCGACAGGAAGTATTAACTTAACACAAGGAAGTAATTTCCAAAAGAACGTACTGTCGTAGAAAAACTCTCACACAAGCACGCAAGTAGACATTAACTATTGAAGGAGAGGAAAGACTTTGAAAGACAAGATAATTATATTCGTAGTAATAATTGCGTTATATTTCTGTAGAGGAACATAGCTGAACTCAGGACTTGAACGGAAATTTGTAAACCGAAATTAAACTAGAAAAATCACATTACAAACTACGATAGTGTTTTTTTTCTTTTTTGGTGAGTTCGCTTGAGTTTTAATATTAAAAAAAATCGAAATGGTTCAGAAAAGTGCCCACCGCCGCAGCACGAAACAAACTGAATCTGATAGTTTAAACACCATTTTCTAGTGGTGTTGATGAGGATGTGACTACAGCATTTACGGCAATGATGCTATTGTATTTTGTATTTGTTTGCCGCTCTGTCGTTATACTTATATCCCAAGTATTCACTGTTCGTCTACACACACACGTACATATTCTATAGGTTTCGGCTTGTTATATACAAATAGACACACGCTGGCACCCTGTATATTTAGTGAACAATACAATTGCACTTATGTCGTATAATACACTCTCCAATAAACATCTTGTTGTAATATTGAGAGCTTCGTAATTCGAACGAAACGAACGAATAAGTAGACCAACAAAAATGAAATGAGTTGCACTCACTCGTACGGGTATTGGCTCGCAACAATAGCAACAACAACAAGAACAATGAAAGCAAACATTACACAAAATTGGCAAAGCATCCATTTTTTTTGGTATGCACAGACAATTAGCTAGTGAAGACATTTGGAAGCAGTACAAGTTTAAGCTATAGGATGTCAATAAAATCTTCTAATGCTTCCCAAAAATAAAACTTATGCTTTATGTAAATTTGCGTAAAAGTATTAGCTACTCGAATTGGAGATGTACATCAGGGACTTAAATCGATATACAAATCTTAGAAGTTCTGCTTATGGCACTTTTGTAACTTATACAAAAGGTATTGAATTTTTAAAGCTTACTTTGTATTTTTGACTTTGTATTTTTGAAAGGACGATGTATGAAAATATCTTTGAAATGTAACATCATTCATATGTCCGCCGCAGCTTCGCACGGTAACATGGGTCTTACAGTTCAAATTCCTTATAACTCTTTCGCATAAATCCGTAACGTTATGTTAACTTTGAGGGCATTGAGCAAATGCGGCTTATTGGCGTAGACCTGCGACTTTACAAAAAAAAAACATAGCGGCGGTTAAATTGCATGATCTACGTAGGTAGCCAACTCAAGTTACTTTCGCGCGAGACAACCATTGTAGAGTTCGGTGCGTGGCAAGTAACGCCATCTAACTGGAAACACATTTCGCCCACGTCCACATAATTTAATTCGAGCTAAGAGAAATATGGCGTTATAGATCCCTCACCAATTATGTTTCTAAAGAACTTGGGACTGGCCACTTGGGACTACCACCTAGTGAAGCTCCTGGGTGTGCCGCTCATTAGGGTCACTTGTCATGGTGATTTGACGTCAGCGCCTTAATAATAAGCAAGAGATTTGACAAAGAAAAAATGGCCGCTACAAACTGTCAACTTTGTGCAGACGTTATTATTAAATTTTAAAAATAAACATTTTTGGAATATTCACTCTCGTGAATTAGAAGTGAAATATAAGTTCCCATGAAATTTGTCCAACCCTTGAAGTGAAAAGTGGTATCATGAGTTTCCCGTCCCTATATATATATATATATATATATATATAAATAACTCTGGGTCGTTTACATGAAAAAATCATTCGGTATTTTGTCAATCGTAAGGCTTAGTGCCTGCTTAGGGTCGTTTGCAGCGGATGGATATCAGAGATTGGAATACCTCATTCAACATTCTGTTATGTGCTCTCACAAGTTTTGGGTGCATAGAACAACGTCCTTGTGGTAAGTTGAAAACTATTCTGTCAGAAAAAGACATTAAAGTTACAGCCCAATAGTTTTGCCGAAAATCTTCACAAATCCACAGGCAATGGATCGGTTGCTTCCCATATCGTTGGACATAACGACACTCTGCAATATCCTACTCTTCATAATTTTTGTAACATACTTGCATAATTGCTATAACGATGAATTGACAAATGTAAAAATTGTTCTTTGGGGAGACTCTGGTTTGTGAATTTTAGTAAGACCATACAATCTACGTGAAGTTCGTTCCGAAGCTAGACAAACTTCTATATAATGAAATAATTAATGTGAACAGATGATTTAAGTATTAGTAAAAGCAATAAAAAAACATGGTTGAAGTAACCATGTTGCATTTTCTATGGATGGTACACGTTTCATTATTGAAAGTAAACAGTACCTTGTTTATCCATAATCTAATTACTTCAATAATACTTTATTGTAAAGAACATAACATAGCTATCGACCCCATGCCACAACCATATTTTTTCTATGCGTTCAACGAACGTTATACTTATATTCTCAATCGCTTCTTAATGCTAACCACAAAACGTAAAGTAATAATCTGATTACTACAGAAAATGCACTAAACGCTAAAATATTTTTAAAACTGTCCAGACCGAATAATAATTTAACAACAATTTCTTCAATACTAAATAACATTAAAGAATTCCCCAATTAACACAAGGTTAATACCTATAAACATAGGAAGAAGTCTATTATACAAAAAAAAAAAAAAAAATGGATGTAAAAAGTATTCGAAATTTTTAATTTAAGTAGTTAGTTCACTTTTCACCCAGTGTAGGGTGTCGGAAAAACACGTGCTTTATTTCCTTTTCCAATAAAAAAAAAGAGACTTTTGGTAATTTGTTGTTGTTTTCAATTTAAACTTATCATGCCAATGCACACGAACAAACAGTCGTTGAAAATATTTCTTTTAACGAAGCAGCGTCGTTAGTGTCGGTTTTCTTTTTAACCCTTTTTCATTTTACTCTTGAATTTTTTAAACCATTTTTACAACAAACACATTATATACGAGCATGACAGTATGACTGTGTGTGTGTGGATGTGTGTGGCTGTATTAAATTTGTGCAAATATACACTTACAATTATACAAGAGTAACAAAAAATTTCATTCAATTTCCTTTAAACAACGTCATTTTGTGACCTCACGAAACATTCACTTTAATAGCATCACTGATTTTTAGGTTAAAAATGTGTTCGTCTTCAAACGTGTTGTTGCTGTTGTTGGTTGTTATTTTTTTGTTATTAAAGTCCATGACGTCGACTGTGTGTTGAGTACATAAAAGAATCGTGTTTCTAATTCTGTTGTTGGATGTGTTGAAATGTAAAAGTGGGAATGTAAGTGTGTGTATTTATGTGAAATTGATTGCAATGACGCAGTTCTCTCAACTTATGGTTCATTTAACATATACACACACACACACAGAAACATATATATTCTAGTTACGAATATTATTAGACTTTATTTCCCCATACGGTCTTTTACACATGATTGTGTCATTAAAGGTAAGTGCACTTCCTCTTAAGTTGGCACGCTGGCGAAGAAAACCGAACAAAAAACTTATTGTTTAACAAGTGATTAATGTGCAACAGAAGGTAAAAGGTTAAGAGGATTTGTTAAGGAAACACGTTAACGTTAATTGATTTAACACACACATACATAGATACAAGTGTAAAAAATTTTAATAGAACACAAAATTTGTGTTAAAAAAATAAATATCGAATAATTTGATAAACAAAAGTAAAATATGATTGGCTTTTTTTAAAGATAGTTTCATGTACAAGGTAGGCCATGACTACGCTGCAAGTATTTACAAACTTAGATTTTTGGAATGAATTTCCGTCAGCCCTTGTCAAGTTTTGTTTGTTTCAGTGTCATTGTAGACGGCACATAGCCGAAATCGGGTTGTCTCCAAACCAAACTTGACAAGGGATGACGCAAATTCGTTCCGAAAGTCATACTATTATTGTAGCTAATAATAATATGGTTCCCATAGAACGACAGAAAAGCAAAACTAATTAGCAGCGGCAACTAGGGTAATTAATGTTTAAAATGTATTCAAATAACTATTAAATGTTTGCCGCCACAGTATTTATTGTAGAGAACATAATATGGTTGTCGTGACCGTGCTACAAAATTTTTTCCTCGCGGCAGCCCCAACTTTCGCAATAGTAAATTGTTGTATATATTTTATGGAACCGGCAATTTTAGAGGGGTTTGCATTTTCTTGCTTTTAATTGAATGTTCTATTTTTCTCTCTCTTTGAGCTGTGTCAGGGGAGTTGGAATCATTTAACTCCCTATGTACTATTGACAGCTTTCGGCAAATGTGTTATATTTTACAATCCTTCAGTGGTTTGGGTCTAATCCACATCTACCACGTTAGTCTCCAGGAGTGGTATAATCAATAGCCCGTCTCTGGTAGACTACTGATTCCCGTGTATCTGTCGGTTAGTTACTGAGCAAACCGGCCGTCAGCTGGCAGGCACAAAGATATCGCGTGCCATAACTGAGTGCACTTTCAGGGGTTCTGAATTATACCGCCTCATACAGGCTCCTGTCTCTTCAAGGAGCCTGGCTATATAAGTCGAGCGGAGAGAAGTTAACACTCTCTTATAAAAAATTCCTAATCCACGGGGGCGCAGCATACGCCATGCTTTCGTGACAAAGAGGGTGCTCGTTATCAAGTACGCAGAACTCTGGATACCAATCGATCTTCAGTTTTAATACAGACTTACCCGTGCATATAAAGGTCTGTGTCTTTTTTTATATTACAGGGATGAATCAAGAAGCCTTGCAACAGACGTAGAGGTTAATCTCTGAAGAAACTACGGTTTTAATTGGCCAAAGAAAGAATCCGGTAGATATTTACAAGAATGCCTTGCGGAGGGGTGGACGTGTCTATCTTTAAAGGTGCTTTTAAGACCTTGGCCCTTGGGATTCCGATAGGGATAGACAATGAATTCTCGTAAGAGGTGGAGAGGTTCATCTCTGTAGGAAAGGAAAACCTCGCAAGGTCTAGTCTCCAAAGATACTTCTGAGGAAGAAGCTAAGACGTTGGTGCCCATTGTGTGCGATTGTCCAGCACTGGCTAGCATGCGGGCTTTAGTACCACAGACAGACACTTGTTAATGTGGATATCTTCGTGGACCTAAGTCTAAGACAAATGCTAGCAATTAACAAGAGACTCCGTGATGAGGACGAAGACCGACATACGCCAGTCGACAGTCTGAAATCACTAAAGTCAACAGTTAAGGCTAATTTTAGGAGAGTCGAATGAGAGTAAGGTTAATTAGAAATCGGTGGCCTAAAATTAATTCGAAGAAAGAAGGGGATCAAAAAGGAAGCCATATATTATTTTATAGCCTTAGGCTCCAGGCACACTTCGGAACATGGCTATTATTAGGTTGCATGATTTCAGAGATTGTATGCGCTCATGGCATAGGTATTGAACAAAAAAATTTAAAGAAGGGAGCCAAAATGGCCAACATAATTTTGAAACTTGTGGAGACCGATAAATTCCACCGGCTCCCAAAACTTACCTAGAGTTATTTTATAACTTTTAATACTGCCTCTCGATGCTTGTCAGAACAAATGATACAATCAATTAAAAATAGGCTTCATAAAAATAGGCCTTAATGATGAGCAAAAATTTTCGATTTAAAACGCGTTTTTCTTATGATTGGCACGGCGCAAATCTTATGGCTCGATTATGGATAGCAAACCAAATTTCAGTTGCAGTGCTAGTTGCCGAAAATATTATTACAGATGGCAACTGGCAGCTCGTAACTGTTAATTTTAGTTGTTAAATAGCACTTTTTTCGAAAATGTCGGGTTGTCAGTAGGTTTTTTTAATTGAACGCGTTTAATCTGAACACATGTCATGCAACACCAAGTAACTGCTAAAAATTCTACACTGAAACATCGAACACACGCCTGCAGTAATTCATTACTCTATATCCATTATATCAGCAGGTTGACTCCTAAAACTCATAAAAGATATAAAACAGCAGTAACAAATTTATTCGCATATTTAAATAAAACAAACAATTACAACGAAAAGAAAGAATCTACAGGTAAAACTAAAACAAAACTCAAACAATTTCCCATTTATTAACACACACAAATCCCACAAAAGCTTCTACATACACCGACACATATGTAATTTTTTTTAATGTATTTATTATAGCATTGTTCGGCGTGTGTTACTATGTGTATTTGTAAGTCTAAATGAATACATTAACATAGTTTAGTTTATAAAAGAGATATTGCATACAATACAATTCAAATGCTAGCGAACACACACACACACAAATACACATGCATATACTCATATATAAAGGGTTATTTTGTTGTTGTATTGTAATATACTACACAGGCTTTTGAACTTTTCAACAAGAACAACAAACAACTGCAACAATTATATTTGTTGAATTTAGCAGCTGAATTTTTTGTGACTAAGATGCCAGCCCTATTTGGAGGCAACATTCAGTTATAAAAATACTCGAGGCTAAATTTGAATAAATAAAATAATGGTGATGGCAACAGCAAAAGTCTTACATTTTTATTTTATTTAAAGACTTGAGGAACATTAGCAAGTACATTTTATACACAGGGTTATGCAGTTTTCGGTTTCAAAAGTGAAGTTATAGAAAACACACATAGAACTATGATTTCAATGAATTTTTTAATTCAACCACATAACGTCCAGTTCATAGCCTTCAATTGCAGGCAAAAAAATTCGGTTATAAAACAGACATAGTGCTCTAAATTACTGTAACGATAAAAAAATACGGCCCAAAGGCACCACCAAACCATAATGCGCACCAAACAGTCATATTTTCTGGATGACAATTTTGCTTGTTGACGCAACCACCGAGTGAGAATGAGAATTCGAAAAATAAGCATTGGAAGCCTGTTGATCTAGCACCCAGTCACCATATCTACGGCTTTATTTGTTGCGTCAGTTGGACTTTATATGAATGGAGGTGCAAAACCAAATACAAAACACACCATTGTGAGCCGTAAGATAAGCCCAATTGTTGAGAACGCTGTGGAATCGAAAATTCGGTTTATCCACCACACTTTTACTAACAGACGCGATGTTTTCGGCAGTACGAACATGGCGATAATGAACAGGTCTGACTATATGTGTAACGCTTCCAGTCTCTTCAAATTTCTTTATAATCTTGCCAATGTCTTGCACAGTGGGTCGATTCCGACGACCATAATCGCCATAATCACCATCAAAATTGGCCACGTTTGAACAACCACTTTTGTAGTACGTTTTAGCCATTTTTACGCATTCTTCGCTTGTTAAATGATCAATGTTCGTGAATGACAAACCTTTCACTAAATAAATGATATTTCAGATGGCAGATATTTAACAGTTGACTGCCTTGCCAGACCGGCGGTTTTAAAACCACTAAATGAATAACCCGTTATTGTGAAAATATTCACAGTAGATGTTAAAACTACGAGCTTTTTGTTATGATTTGTGATTTTTGCAAGACTATGAAACATATTCAAGATTATTTGAAATTAAACAATGCAGGAATTAATATCAAATAGAAGATAGTTATTATAATACAAGAATTCCTAAAAATTACTTTGATAGTTTTAGAACCCCACATTAACCACGAATGGGCCCTTTTTTTAACCATAGGTCGGAGCCTGGAATATATTGCATTATTAGATTTACATACAGCCAAATTCAGTTTTATTTACACAAACTTCAAAATAAAACAAAATAAAATTGTGACACTTTAAAGTGAATTAAGTTACTCAAATATTTATATAAAAAATCACGTAATTTTTTATTAAAATCCCGAAAGAAGCACATATAGCTCGCCTTCATATATTCACACATCATTAAAACTATAAAGTATAAAATAGCACAAATAGGAATTTTTTATTAGTAGCTGGAATATAATACCCACAGCTGCTGATACATCTTGTAATTTTATTGGAATAGATGTAATCAAATTCGTGCAAACCATATTCTAGGCCATTCCATATATTTCTTATTTCATCAACAGTTTCCTCTCTTTTTCGTTCCTTTTTAAAGTCCTCTGCCTTTTTATGAATGCCCATACATTTTCTATAATGTTTAGATCGGGACTAGGGTGGCCATGGAAGAATAGCTTGCTCAACTCGATCTAAAAGCGTTGTTGGTAACCGTGCATTATCGTGCTATAGAATCCAATTTCCATTAGAAAATAGTCTCTGACCTCAAGTAACATTATGATCTATTAAAATGTCAAGGTACCCTGATTGGTTTGAAGTGTCTTTTATTGGTACAAAATCTCCAAATCCATTGTATGAGGTACATCTCCAAAACATTACTGAACTACCACCGACACGATTAAGTGGCTGTACTGCTTTATGCTCCTACCCATTGGACAATTAACCCTTTAAATTGATAAGAGGACTCATCCGTCCATATATAGTGCCAAAAATTTATTGGCTTATAGCCACACTATAGCTGTTACACAATGCGAGTTTCTGACCAGACGGTGGGTGGCTACTTCGTCTTTGAACTTGCATGAAAGTCAAAGCAAAGAAATGTTGTATTAACTCGGACATAATAGTTACTCGTATGCTGTAGTCACACAGAGCGAGTAGCTACATTGCAATAACTGACTAGGCCAGCTCTCACAGTGTAACCAGGCATTTAATAGGAATCAACAAGTTTCACACGCCCTCACAGCAAATCAGTCTGTACTCGTATTTCGGCTATAACACGTTCAAGCGCTCGTTTTTTTTTTTGGTTTTGGTAAATTAATTTTATTACGAGCAGCATGGTATTTGATGCCACCCTGCTGAAAGCACATGTCTGCAACACTGACGGCTTCCCATTGGGATACGAAAAAGCCAGCAAGTATGTGATAGAAATCAATCGATTTAAAAACAATATTTTCGAAAGGTTGTGATGAATTTCGGCCGATTTTGAAAACGATTTTGAAACGATTTTAAAATTATTGTAATTGAAAATGCTGACCAAGAGATAAAATTCAGCTCATATCACATAATTAGGGCTAAAAAATGCCGAGCAATTAATGAAAATCATTAAAAAATAGATTTTAATTTAAATACAAAATGGAAAAAATTAGCTCTTCTCAATCTTTTGCGGTTTTAAATCATTTTATTTTCAAACTCGATTTCCATCACATATCATAATGTCCCTGCACGGCACACTGGTGTCTGCAACATTCTAATCCCCATCATTTTTTGTATGTATGTCTGTAAAATTGTTACGATAATGACATGTTAATTATCATCGCCCCAAATGCGGCAATTCTGCTTAAAATAATAATTTAAATAAAACTGTGCTATATCACTGTTATGATGAGTTAGTTGTCTGACTTCAAATAAAACACTCCTTATATACAAACATTTATTTTTGTTTATGGGTTTGTTTGAAAGCTCTTACGAAATTCGAACAGTAAGCGGCGCACTACTAAAATGTGACTACTAAGTGAAAATATTGTAGCAATGGGCGTGGCACTTCTCAAACAAAGAAAGTATTAATAATCTTAAGACAATGGATCTTCCCAATTGTGTTTGGATGAACTTGTGGAGAAAAAATGCGTGGCATTGTTCCAATGGGCTTGGCCACTAAATATTATCTGAAAAACTATAGTGCCTAGGACTACTCGTATTGTTCAATTTTGTGTGTTTATGGGAGAAAATTTGATACTCAGGCGCGTACTCGAAGTTATACTAACATTGTCTTTAAATCTGCCCAATAGTTTCCGAAATATCGAGAAAGTTGTGGTAAAAAGACATTTAATATGCAAAATTTGAACATTTTTGCTTTATTTTTAAATCATAAAAAATAGAAGTTGAAGAAAAAGTTAACGCTGTTACAAATTCCTTAACGTTTCAACGTTAGAAGTTTTATTATTGACTTCAAATCTTAAGATTAGTCTTTCTTCTGTAGTTTTATAGCTTTATAAGTTTCAAACAAAACGCGACATATTTTATTAAAATCGATGCAGTTAATGGCTTACTCGTGTCTCAAAGAAAATGTTGCCTTATTAAAGGGCAAATAGTTAACACTAAATTATTATTATATGCCTTTCGCCATTAATAAAGATAGAATCCAAGTAAATCCTTTTCTGGGCGTTAGCAAATTTCAAGTACAACAAAAGGGCAAAAAATTGTACATTCTTCCTAGAACAGAAAACACTATAAGTTAAGGTATCTGATTAGGCAAGTGAAGGTGTGCTCCAAGCTAGTGCTGGAATATGTTGTAGGAACGAGATAACGTTGCTGTAGGTTAAAGGACACATATGCACAGCTGGGCATGAAGGAACAGACGAACTGAACAAGGGGATCTGCTGTGAATTTCTCTGGACCAGAACCCAGATTTGTACTGGGAATAGCCTAATGCGAGAAAACGTTCTACAATAGATGGACTTATTAAGCCTGACAAGGTTGAGGGAGGCTACCACGTACAGCGTAGATATAATCGGAGTACCTTAAGCTGGATTATTGCGTCAGTAACAGGTCATGAAAACTTCCAGTATCATCTGACAGGATGAAAATCGAAGAAGATGATACTTGCAGACTGTGCCCGGAAGAGGCTGAGACGGTAGCATACACTGTTAGCATAAGGCTTAGACCCACGGTCAGAAACTTACTTAATGCACATGCCATGGGGAACCTAAGCCTTAGACGAATGCTAGCAATTACAAGAGATTCCGTGATAAGGCAGAAGGTCGACAGTTGCTAGTCGACAGTCCGAAATCACTGCAGTAAAGGCTAGTGTTAGCAGGAGACGGGATGAAACTAAAGTAGCCGAGAATTGCAAATCGAGGAACAAAGAGGGTGAAAGAGCGAACCATAAAGTAAGTGGTCTGCTTTAATATCCGCCCTATATTAATATATAAAATATATCATATTGAACAAAGTTGCCATATGGATTTCCAAGTTTGATTAGACAGCATTTTACTGTTGTAAACGCCATCTTTTCATCAAAATCAAAAATTGTTCATAGATCTTAATAAAATATGTCTCCCTTTGCTTGAAACATATTTATCTGAATACCAGTAGAAAAGGAATGGAATTCTTGTTTTTTTTATTTGTTATAATAATAATTCTTATCAAAAATATTTTTTTTGGTACGATATCTTTGAAAATACAAAGCCGATTAACTTATTTAACTAAATAGGACAAAGCAGTCTCCAGCTTTGTAAATAGTTGTCCCGCCACTGCTTCTTTTTTGACATAACGGTATATCTCGAAAACTAGACTCAATTTAAATAAACCGTTGGCAGATTCGAAACAACTTTCCTGACCTGAATTTGTAAACTTGTGCTATTAACGTTCACACATACATTCATGTATACATTTGTATATTCTTCCATATATCGTTAATGTTAAAAATTCATGGTTTGAAATGAAACTACCATTAAAATCGAAGTATGTGAAATATTCATGTATGAATGAATAAATAAAATGTTTAATATTTTTTGTTTTTTGTAAAATAATAAAAGGGGGTTGGTGACGACCAAACCTAAAAAATAATCGGATGTTGATGTATTTTCACCTGTCATGGTCACAAATAATAAAAAAACAAATTGTTTACTGATGACGCTAAAACATTTGTGGTAAATTATTTGTTGTTATTTGTCGTATTTTTTTATTTTTTCCTTTTTTGCCTAATTTGAACATGCTGACGTTTATATTGTTGTTTGTTTTAGTTGTTTTCGATTATGTTTTCATTGTTTTATATATAAATGGCTTGTGAAACAATAGAGAAGCGTAAGTACCATATTTTTAAAAACAAACATACTTGTATTTTTTATTGTGTTTTTTGTTTTTATTTTTACAACCATGTTAAACAAATTCATTGTTATTGCGGTTGGATACGAAAGTTCAAAATTAAAATCAATAACGTTATTAAATTTTTGCAATCAAGGCTTTTATATGGGACACTAGCGTAGATTATGTGCTGTTGCTGCTAATAATTGTAACGTGCAAAATAATGACTACTGCAATTAATTGAGAACACTCTTTCTGACCCGGTTGAACCTTGGCCGTTTGGCCATCAGCTTAAGCTGAAGGCTGAGATTGCAACTTTTAAGAGAATTAAAAGAATTTTTTAACTGAACACAAACAATGTAAATTGAAAATAAGGGCGATCTGAAATCGATATATCAATCGTTAAAAAGTTGGTGCTAAAAAAAATTTGCAAAACAATGTTCCGCATATATGTAGGAGCTAGAAAAAAGATTTTCATATTTGAAATTGTGGCCTGTTGTTAAGCATTTTATTCTTTATTCTAACATCAAGTGCGCATACGTAAGTAAAAAAAATCTTAATGCAAAGTTTTCTCGTGAAAATCCCACAACGAAGAACAAAAATGGTAAAAGTATTCTGGGACCCGATAAAACAACTTATGTTAGCACAAGCAATTCCCTGTTAAGAAAGATATTATTTATGCAACCAGCCATTCAGATTAAAGAAAAATATATACAAGTAATTAAATCTACTATACTAAAAGATTACGCACACCTATAAAACAACTTATGTCTACAAAAGGCAAATAATGGCACTTATGCCTCCAATCATTAAAAAACAACAAAGTTGTCAAAATCAAGCAAATTAATTTTGAATGTGTTCGATCACAAATAACAACGTATGTAATTACGTATGTGTGTATTTAACACAAATTTGAAAAAACAAAAACCTAACTATTCTCTAGTGAAAGAAATTGCGAACGGACCTGTAGTTCAAAGGAATTTTAAACCATTGAAATATGCCAGTTTGCGATTTATAACTCTAACTTGACGATTTTTTTAATATTTATCTGAAATTTACTACAAAAGTATCATCTTTGCATACAAACAACCCAATAAAAAATCTAGTCTATCGCAATTTATTTTATCATCTCGTGAAATGTGCCACTATGGGCGATGGCATATAGAGATATGAATAGAATTGCTATTTTATTCTGATGTTGGTCGTTTGCTGCAGTAGAGAGTTCATTACAAACATTAAGTCTGTGACATGAATATATCGCTTGGTAATTACAATTGTACTTTAGCAGTCACAAATTTGTTTGATTTTTGTGTGATCGAATGTCAATAAAGGGTATTTGAGTTCTAAGGTAAGCTTACAATTGCAATTAATCATACGCCCTGTATGGTGGAACAGGTTATACACTTGGTGGTTTAAAAACCGCCAGTTTGACAAGGCTGTCAGCTGTTACATATCTGTTATCTGAAATGCCATTTATTTTGTGAATGATTTGCCACTTACGAATATGGATCGTTTATTAGGCGTA
This sequence comes from Phania funesta, assembly GCA_963932375.1. Classification (NCBI taxonomy): domain Eukaryota; kingdom Metazoa; phylum Arthropoda; class Insecta; order Diptera; family Tachinidae; genus Phania; species Phania funesta. The sequence continues at coordinate 69,110,877 of OZ010656.1, read as the reverse complement.
AAAATAATTAAAACTTAATAGAAAAGCAGTGGTGCGGGTTCGTAACAATCGACCTACTGTGCAAGGCTAGATTATAAAGAAATTTAAAGAGAATCGAAGCGTTTCAAAGGTGGTCAGGCCTGTGCATCATCGCAATTTTCGCACTGACGAAAATATCGTTTCTGTTAGAAAAAGTGTGGTGGATAATCCGAATTTGTCGATTTCACAGCGTTCTCAGCAATTGGGACTATTTTACGGCCGGGCTGCAGATATCGTATCCTATATAAAAACAATAAAATTGTCAATATATAATGGACTTGACGGTATTCTTGCCTGTATAAACCCGTTAACCATCACGTTTACCGTTTTCTAAAAAAATGGGTACTTCCCTGAACTTCGGAAGAAATCGTATCCCCGTAGGAAGTAATCTTGGCCCTTTACTACAGGGTGTTTGTTTATAATTTTTGGTAAAATGAAAGAAAATGGATCGAATATTGATAAATGTTTTATTTAATGTCGGCACTTACGTACGGAATACAATATCAGATAAATGCCCGCCTCTGTTAGCCTCACAAATACGAGCGCTTTTGAACACATTTTTCATTATATTCTCACACTTTTCACGCGGTATTAATTTCATCACGAATATTTTGTTTGAGTTGCTCCAGCGTTTCTGGTTTGTCTGCATAAACCTTGCTTTTCAGATATCTCCACAAAAAGAAATCCGGAGCAGTCAAATTAGGCGCCCGTGGAGGCCAATCAACATCACCATTCCTTGAAATAACTTGTTGCGGAAAGAGGTCTCGCAGTAATTCCATTGTAATCCTGGCTGTATGCGATGTGGCACTGTCTTGTTGAAACGTCAAGCCCAAAGCATGCAGTTGTGGCGTTAAATACTTTTCAATCATATCACGATATCGCTCCCCATTGACAGTTACCGTTTGCCGTTTTCAGTTTCACTTTTAGTGGAGGCAAAGGCGACTGATGAATAATTTGACGGTTTTCCATTGCCCAGAACCGACTATTCTGTTTATTCACCCATCCATTCAAATGAAAATGTGCCTCGTTACTCATTATGATTTTTTCATGAAAATCGGGGTTGTCATGGGCGAACTGTAGCATCCTATTGGCATATGTCCGGCGGCGTAAATGGTCTTCTGGAAGAAGCTCTTGTGTCCACTGAACCTTAAATGGAAACAAATGCAAATTTTTGTCAAAATTGTGGCCAAAGTTGTTCCTTGAAGACCAAGCTCCTGAGCACGGTGTCGAATTGAGGTTGATGGATTGTTTTGAACACTTTCTTGAACAGCAGTAATGTTTTTAACCGATCTTGCAGTACGTTGTGGTCCATGCTTGGGCCTATTAGCTACAGTACCTCTTTCTTCGAAATCATTCACTACACGAATATTTTTCCATAATAAATTTGCCACGTCTCTACTTCACGACTGCCAAATATGAACTGTCAAGACTAATGTTTACCTAAATGGGGGCAGGTTTGAGTTCGTTTACTTTATTACTGAGAAGAACATTTTTAACAGGATATTTGATTATAGAATTTAAAGATATTATCACATGAAAATAAATTTTAATTTTAACGTATTTGTGTTTTAATTATTAGTAATTTCTTATAATTTTTCAATTTACTTCAAGAAAATATTTTTGGTATTTTAATGTTTTTCCGATTTTGTAGATTTTCTAATACTAATCTTTTTGGTATTAGATGACCAGATAGAAATGATGGGAGAAGAAATTTTAATAAAACAACAGTGTGAGATATTAAACTAACTCGGGATATTTTGAAGTAACATTTTCGCCATAATGACATAAACCAGATCTCCGACCAATATTTTAGCATAACCACGATAATATCTGTAGTCGTGCGGCCTTAATACTTGCATCTTATACAAATATAGGGCCAAATAAGCCCGCTACATATTTTTCACTTCACAAGAATTGCCTGGGCAATGAAAGCATGAATACAAGCGACCGCATGAATTTTGCCCTTTTTTAAGTAAGTTTATAATTTTTCAAATTTTTTTGTAAACTTTAACCGATTTAAACAAGTCTTCTAGACTAACGAATTTTTTCAGATTTTTGTATTTTCTGATCTGAATTTAGCGTGTCTACTTATTCTGCTATTGTTCACGAAAGCTGTCTTTACACTATTTGTTTTCTCGTCTGATCGTCTGATATAGTGTGTCTAATATAAATTGTTTAATTTCTCCTCTGAGCTGAGTTCAAAATATAAACTATTTTCATCTAATAGATTGTAAGATTTCTGTCAAATTTAACTGCTGTAGACCTACTTTAATTATAAGCATGAGAAAAATTCCGTCAGAGTGTGCATTGACGGAATATTTTGTGGTTGGCTTTGATTGTTGTGTCAAAAGTGTCAAGACACTCATCCAATAGATAACACCGGGAATGATGTAAAGTTATTTCTAGTTAGCTACTGAAATTAGACGGAAGCTCAGAGAATGTAAAGACAGCGAACAGGGATATCTTACGATTTTAAAATTTGTTTTAATAATTGAAGTAATTTTATTTATTTGCTTATTCATTTTTGTTTCGCACCTTCAAACGTATTTTTATTTCATAACATTTTATTTTAATAATAGTTTAAATTCATTTAGAATTAAATATTATTTGTTTAAAAATAATATTTTAGAACTATATATAAAATGTGCTTTTCTAACGTTTATCAACACTTCAAATAGGAGCATATGCACTAAAACTGTATGAAAATGGTGCACAATCTTGATAGTAAAGCGAAGACAAAAGCCTTTACACCACAACCACGAACATAGTTTGGAAGCCACTACAAAAGTGTTCAGTCCACCCACAAATCAGTTCAAACTTAATAATATGTATTAAATAAATCTGTTTTATTTTGAATTTAATGTATGTTTATTTTTCCAAAAGAAAAACAAAAAAAAACAATTAAATATTTATACTGTGGTAAATTCATATAAAACATTTTCATACGTTTTCCTTCTCATTTTTTTCTGTTGAATTTTGCTTTAGTTTTGCAAACTGGTTTCGTAATGTTAAACAATTAATTAATTTCTTAATTTGCATCTAAGCTTGTTTCTTTTTGCTTTCATTTGTAAACAAAATTACTTATATAATACAGACATATACACAATTGAATTTATCGGGCATGTTCTAACACTCGCAAGAGTGCCAAATCGCATGCGAGTAGCAAATCGCCAAACTTATTTCTGCATGTTCTGCAACTCACGCGTTTTACTTGCGATTTGCTTTTGAAAAGTTCTAAAAAAAACTCTGTATTTTTAATATTTCTAAACCCTGAACCTAGAATATTACAAAAAATACCCGGGCATTTTATTTGAATTAATTACAGCACCCGCTGCGTATATTTTTCGAAGATGGCTCGTATTAGCTGTTTATTGAAATCGCCAGTGCAAAAGAAGGAGAACAGAGGCAAAATTTGCAGAAGCAAAGAACGTTTTTAAATTCCATGTTTTTAGAAAAAAATTTGTTACAAAATGTCATTAGTTTTGACTAAAATAAAAAGAAAACACTATTAATTTAATTTATTCATAACTTTGTAGTTTCTTTAAAAACTAGTTTAAATACAGCACTATACTCTTGCGACTTGAACTCGCCAAAGCTCTTGCGAATGCGAGTTACAGAACACCTCACATGCGAGTTGAAATCACAATCGCAAATTTTGTGCGAGATGCGATTGTCGGAACATGGCCGTATGTAATATTATTCAAAATTTTAATGACAATTAAATAGTTAATTAAGTGTATATTAACTAAAGTATAGTCGCTAAATTAACTGCCTAATTAAATAAAATATAATACTATGAGATACGAAATAATTAGTACTTAATTAACTATGTATTTTAATTGTTCTAACTATTTTAATTTGTCACTTGTTAATTATATTTCTTGTTGATAAATTGTATGGTTTATTAACGATTTTGGTCGATAACTGAACTTGCAACGTCTACTAAAACATAATGTGAATTTCAAAAAATTCACGAATTTTACAGGTTGCAGAAGTGAAGTCTGTAGGGCACAGATTTCGCACAAAGTGAAAATCTGGTTTGAAAGTTTTCTATATATTTCCCTGTGTAGTAACAAGCGGATTTTCAGAACATCTTTTAAAGTTTATTCACCGTTCAACATATGGGTCGCAGTTTAAAAAAAAAACTCCCAAGCTTTTGGCCTTCGCTCTCGTCGCCTATAAGTCTCCTATCGAAAATATTTTAAAAAATATTTTCAGTTATCATTTCTAAGAATTATTATTCAAACTAGTGGACCGTCTAGGTAAAAAGGTGAGGCTCGAAAGAATGTAGTCAAGAAAGGAGCTATTTTCAGATAGAACTAGACTTTTTTAATGAGAATATGACGCACCAAGTTATTATGCTTCACCCAGTTTGTTAAAAGCAGACGTTAGCCTAAATCTTTCTGTACATTTCTCGAATGTCGCTAACTCTTCAAGTGACGTAATGCAAGTTTAAGTTGTGCGCTCGCTTGTGTTACACCTTTGAAAATGCTTTTTGAGTATGATAATTTATACAATTCGAAATAAAGCTAAGACTTTCTTTTTTACAACTCAAAAATATTAAAAAAAAAAAAAAATACATTGTTGTATACCCTGTGATTTTATATGGTGCATAAGGGTGCAGACATACAGAGCTATAGAAAAGAACACTTAATTGCATTTTGCAAGAATGTCACCAAAGATTCAAGAAACAGAAATGTTGCAAAGAAGAAAACGTATGCACCCTGTATGGCCATTCGAACTTCGCATTTTCGTTATAAATTAATTTGAAGTCCCAAAATTTATAAAAAACTACAAATTTGTAAAATTTTATTCATTATAAAAAGTTCAATTTACTTTAAACTATTCAAAAAAATGAAAATCACTGCCGATTATTAAATCCTTTGCAAACAAAATTTTTAGAAAATTTCATCATTATATAGAAGTTAGTCGAAAATTTAAATACAACTGTTTAGTTAGTACACTGGTAATAACTAGGATTAAGATTTGAAAACTTATTGTAATTTTCTTTAAGAAAGATTTAATAATAATTATAATAAATGGTTTAGAAATACCTGGAATTAAATTAAGTAACACAAGTAGGAATTACAATTAATATTTCTAAATTTTCTCTCAGTGCTAACATTTGTCTTTTTCGTAAACTGGATAACTTTTTTTAATACCAAAATCGTTGTAAACCTTAAAAACTATTAAAATTATTCTAGATTTGATTTTCCGACAGGGTGATTTGACATAGATACTTGCAACGAATTTCCGTCAACCCTTCTCATGTTTGGTGTGGAAACAAACCGGTTTCGGCTAACCCTGTGCCATCTTCAGAATGAAAAGTTACACTGAAGATGGCACATCGCCGAAACCGAGTTGTATTTAAAGCCAACATGACTGAAATTAATTTCAAATATCGATATTAAAATTATTCTTATTTCTAATTAATGTGACAATATATATACGTTTTTTTTTATTATTTATAATATTCAAATATTTTAAGTGTAAAATTGTTGCCTTTAAATTAAATTTATTTCACTGAACAGTTACAACATGATCCCTTTAATTAACTGCAAATAACACTCGATTCAGCCAACCATATCATCACATACTAACCGCGCTTAAATATTTTCAGCTACGAATATTTGTAACTGCGAATAATTAAATGCTTTTGTATGAAAGTTTAAATTTTTTTGTGGTCTGTTTTGATTTATATATTTTATTATAATTTTGTTTCTATAGATGGTCATTAAAAAATTATCAACTACTAGATTTGGTTTCTGTTATTTTTTAATTTTTATTTTATCGTAACAAACAAACAACAATTGTTTTAATTTTTAATAAATCTTACTGTTCATTAATAATAAAAAATATATTATATTGGAATTGTGTTATTTAACCAATCACCTAATGGAAATTGCAGCAATCAATGTTTGCATTCCTAAAATCGAACACCTACATATTTGTTGCATTATTTCAAATAAAATAAATAATACAAATAATAACTTCAAAATAAATCGAGTAATTTACAAAATGAGATGAGTAGTCTAATAAATAATACTGTGCTGCAAAACTAAACAATGACTTATTCCAGACCCGACTGAGTACTCAAAACATCACTTAATAACAAACATCAAGGACAACGTACAAAAATACAATTTTCTTTGAAACGAATAATCATTGTTTGTCATTAACATTTGAGAAGTCAAGGAATAAATTTTCACAAGCAATCAATGCGATATCAAATTTGTAAACAACTTTTGCTGAAATAACGAATTCCTCTAGATAACATTTATTTTATTGTTTTCGAATGCAATGTTTTACCGGCAGAAACGTCATCCGTAATCATATGTTACATTTGACATATACAGAGTGACCTCATTTTACGCAACCAATACAAACACAACGCAACCCCAAAAATTATATGGAAAGCAAAAACAAATTTCAAATTAAAAAAAAAATTCAACAATTTCTTTTTTATGTATTCTGAACATCCCGTTATTTTAGTTCACTTGTGGTTTTAAAAATCGCACGTCTGCTATGTTTTTCGGTGTATTTTTTACTTTTTGAAATCACATGAAAACAGCTGACTTGCAAAACAACAATTTCACAGACGTGTCTTAAAAAATTATTAAGCTATTTATTTCAGTAATTTATTAGAAAACTGACGATAGAATATTCGCTAAAACAAGTAAGTGATTCGAAACCGACAGTGTGTTAGCTGACAGGTTTAAAATTAAAAATGTTTATGCACAAAACAACTTTTTTGTGATTTCAAACTACTTTCACAAATAGAGATTTCCATAACATTAGTGATATAATTTTTGTAGCTGTAAAAAGCAAATCAAGTCCATAAAACATGAAGCGTAGATTTACTTTTCAAAAACCCAAAAAATTCGTATAAATGTTTAAAATTTTTGGAAATTTGTTTTTCTCATAAATTCTAGCGTCGCGTTGTCATTCTTAAAAAATATATATAAATTAAAATAATTGAAATTATTATTTTATAAAAAAATATTTTTTTATGTTGAGTGTCTTAAGACAACTCAACGACTTCTTTATTGTTTCAAAGTAAAAAGGACAATGATATTTCTTATTTTCTACCCTAACTCTATACTTTGGAATTTAATGATCACGCCACTTATGCATGCATGTGTTGCACTTTTGGTGTGAACTAAATTTTGGTATACACCTAGACATGGTGTCAGCACATTTAATGGGAATGAACAAATATTTTATATTTGTAATTTAAACATATTTTGTGTTAACTTATATGGCCTAAAACTGTTGTGGAAACCCCGTAGAAAATATATATGCCTATTTTTCGATCAAAGAACTTTTCTCAAATCAAATAAAAGGTTTATTAAAAAAAAAAAACAAATGCTAACTTTGAAAAAATAACTATTTTAATGAAAAAAGTGTAAAATTTTCGCTTATGTTTTTTTTACATGAAATATTTTTTTGGTCTGCATTTTATTTTTTTTAAGGTGTTGGAACTGGTTGCAGCATTTCTAACAAAATTTTTTAATGATTATTATTTTTAACTCTAATACAGTAGATTTAAGAACTTTATATTTATTGCAAATTATTTTCACAGGTATGCCACTTTTAAGCATCTTAAGAATTTCGCTTTTTTGCTTCTTTTGTAACAATTTTGTCATTACAAGCAATTTTTTTATGCAAATCGAACAAAATTAAAAGTAACGTGCAAAAATTCTTTGTAATTTCTGGAACAATTGTAGTTTCGAATTCATTCAAACAACTGAAATAAAACGCAAAAAAAATAAAAATAAAACTTTGTAAAGTTGAGAAGTTGCGTTTATCGAGGGTTGCTTAAGCCGAGGTTTCACTGTACATACAGCTTGAACATATTTACCGAAATAGCAATATAAAATTCCGACCGTTCTTCTATGCAGCTTTAAATTTTTATTCTCTATTTTGAGCAGCAATCATATTTCTTTGGCAATAAGGAATAAGTGTTTAAGTCGACTTAAGCTGAAAACGCTTCTTTGTGATTTCCATATACAAAACTATCCCTCAAATATATTTTATTTATTTAGCTCTATTTTTCGGGAAGTTAAAATAAATGAATTTGTGCTGATCTTTTTCATTTGGAACAATAACGTACAATTTCCGCCTATTCACAAAAGCGATGATGATTTTTTTAAAAACCACTTTAAAGTCAAACTTTTTCCTTATTGACACAGATTTTATTGCAGTTGTGGAAATAAAGCGGTAAAATATTAAAAAAATATATTTTATTAAATTAAACTATATTTTGTATTAGAATTAAGGAGTGCGTTCCTAATAATAACTGTATATTCTTGATTTGATATTCCGACAGGGTGTTTTGAGGTAGATTTTTGAAACGAATTACCGAAATCTTTGTCAAGTTTGGTTTGAAGATAAACCTGTTTCGGCTATGTGCCATCTTCAGTGTCATTTTTAGTTGAAAAAATGACACTGTAGATGGCACATAGCCGAAACCGGTTTATCTCCAAACCAAACTTAACAAGGGATGATGAAAATTTGTTCCGAAAATCTACAATAACTGGAAAGTTTTAAAATTGTTTGATTTGTTCGTATTTTTTTTAACTGTGTATGTACTCTATTCTAAGAATTTCTAATTTGAACATTTTGTTTTACTTATGATACGTAAATAGAGTGTGATTAATGTTTCCAACTCTTAAATAAATTTTATACTTATAATTTCTTTCACATGATTTTGATTTTTTTTTTCCATTCAGTTGGTTATATAGTTCAAAATTCATATTAGAAAATTGTTATTATAAAAATTTTAATTATATTTGCAATAAAATAATTTCAACAATTATAAATCTTAAACGAAAGAAAAAACATCTCTTTTTAAACCCCATCCCACTTATGTGAGGAATTTTCTAAGAAAAATGCTATTTTTAGAAACGTAAAAAATTTTAATCTTCTTGCAGTTTTTATAAAAATTTGTCACAAGAAATTTATATACTTTAAGTGAACTATTCGAAATAAAAACTTCTGTTCAAGGATGAAGCTAATTTTGGAAGAACAGACTTTCTAATAAGCAAAATTTGAGCGTTTGCTGTGATAAGCCGCTTGCAAAACGAACGTATCTGGAATAGCCTTGATTACTTTACAGTAAATAGCAATAGAGAATTACTTTTCGGAAACCCCATTAACATAAATACATAGTATCTTATAAAGACGCTTCAAATATTTAACTTTGAACGTGTCATAATATCTCTCAAATCTATCTTTATCAGTTTTATAAATTTTAACTACTATTTTTTGCAAATATAAATAAAATTTAATTCTTTATATTATTAATTTAGATTTATTTTTTATTACATTTTAATTTAAGAAATAAAAACTATTTTATTGGTTGTTTTACATTTTTTTATTAATATTTTAATATATTTAACTTATAATTGTATCTCAAAATTATTATTTTTTTCTTTAACTAAAATGTATTTTTTAATAACTGCATTTAGTTTTTATATTCTTACTAAGACTACAAACTGAGATAAAAGGAATCAACTGATGTTTTTTTTTTCTTAAAAAAATATGTAGTAAATATAACTTAAATTTTAATCTAATTAACAAGTATATTTTTTGGTTGTTTTGGAAGAAGAATTTCAAATACAATATTTTTTAATTTTAATTGCTATAAAATTAAATAATAAAATCTACAAAGTAGCTATTTTGAATTTCCAAAGAAAAATATATTAAGAAAATGATTATTAAAGCCATAGTTTTTGTTTTTGTTTTTTTTTTTTTTTTAAGTTAGAGTTAACAATAAAAAATTGTTTAGTATTTTTTTTAACATTTTGTAAAAGATGTATTTTTGTTCAAAATTTATATGAAAATAAAAAGTTATAAATGTATTTTATAAAAAGAAAAGCTAAAGATCGATTGTAAATTACTTTTTGTTTCAAATATTTCATCATAAGTCCAATAGGATTCCTTACTGATTAAAAACAATTACACTGTACTACAAAATACACTGTTGCCATTCGAATCGTGGCATACTGAATATGTGACTGGGGTTTCCCCCTTTTATATAAAGGCAGTGAAAAGAAAAATCCTAAATTTTTCTAAATTTTCATCTTCTAAAACTCATTAACTTATGGAAAATTGAATTTTTATTGGTTTATTTAAACACAATGGAAGTTTACCATTGAACACACAATTTTACTAAAGGATCATGAAAATGTATTCCCTTAAATTTTGTTTAGTTTAAACAAAAAAATTTGAAATATCTATAGTCAGGTATAACTTTACAAAGTTGTTTCAAACTAATTTGATTGTAAAAATGGTCTATAGAAAAAGTTCTTTTTTACTTGAAAGATCAATATAAAATTTTGGCAAAGTTACACTTCATTAAAAAACTCATTGGGGAAGAGATGTTTGTTTTGAACGCTGAGCCACAAACTTCTGAGGCCTAAAATTTTTATTAGAAATCATTGATTCACAAGTGGCGATTCTAGAGCAATTTCATTGCTTTCATACAATTAGAAAATTAAACTAGATTTAAACTAATAAATACAGCTTTTACTGTAACATGTACAGTAAGCGTTGTATTTATTAGTTTAATATTTTTAGTTTTATTAGTTTAATAAATACAGCTTTTACTGTGTGTAATTAGAATTAAATTCTTTAATTTTGTCCTTGACGTTTATGGCATTAAGGGCCCTTTCATACTATTAGGTTGAATAAAATGACGATAGTATTATAGTGTGAAAACAATTAGTTATGAAACTGATGGATATGCGGTTGGAAATTTGACAGTCGTATGACCGCCACCATTTTTTATTTCCTAAAAGCCTAGACGTTTACTTTTAATCAGGGTTGCATTTTACACAAATGCGATAGTATAAGCAAACATTGGGAGTATCTTACTTTGATTTGTTTTGCAGATTTCTCTCTCTGAAATTCTACCGAAAATCGAATCACTTGTATAATAGCAAGAAAGGGGCTTAAAGATATAAGATATTCTTATTATATGCTTCCTAGAACTTTTCAATTTTGAGACAAGTGTTTGTTTAATAAAAATAATCTTTTTTTTTTTTAATGAAGACCTAAAATCAGTACAAGTAGTATTTTTTTTATCTTTACAGCTTTAGTGTTTTTTTAACAAAGTCAAGCCAATGATGAGTATCAACAATTCAAAATGTCGTAAGTAAATAAAGTCGGGCTGTTTTCTTTACTGTAGAGAAGTGTATCATGGATCAAATGTAAGAAAATCTTATTCAGCATTGAATACAGTTTCCGAGCTGCTAATGCACATACAATATTATTGAACATTTTATTGTTTATATTTTAACATACACTGTTCTAAAACTAGATCAAGAAAATATAGGGACACTTTTCTTGTACAGTAGTTTTCGCACAATTGATTCCATCATAATTGATTTACCCGCTTAATTGCTGAAAAATGTTTCTAATATAAAGCTTAGTTTAGACGATATGTTGAATCAGCATATTTATGCTTAAAAATTTGCTATAGTGTCATCATATCGTGTAAACGCAAAATTTTTATCAGCATACGTATGCTTAACAACCTTTGCAAGGAATTTGTTAACAATATCAACAAACGTATGTTGACAATTTTAGCATATCGTGTGAGCAGTACATTATTAGTGTTTGCCAAATTTTCTGTGTATGCTAGCTGATATGCTATTTGTTGAAAATCCTATTTAAGCTTTTCAGCATATGCCAAATTTATCAGCAAATTTGTCGAATGGCGTAGTCGAGCCGCCGATTATTTTGTTTAATGTAAATACATTTCTTCTTGAAAATATGCAGGCGAGCACACACACACCTAAATGAAATGAAATTTAGTTGAAATTCAAGCTATTGATAGCACTCAAATTAAAAAAATAATAATAAATAGTTTGAATAATTAACCATCAACGGCAAGGCCACAAAGTAGTAAACAGAGGTGAAACGACAGTATAGTGATCTTTTTCTCTATCCGTCTCGTTCCCTCAGAGCCTTAGTTTTTTTAGATTTTTGTTTTTATTTTGATTTTCTTGCCGTGTTTTCCTGTATTTTTTCCTGTATTTCGTCACAGAAAGCTATATTTGTCTCTTTCTAACAGAACCCATAGTAAAAAAACTGTGTTTTTTATTTTTTATGTGTCAAAGTCTTCACCTCTGGTTACCCTGTGGTAAGGCGTTGATTATATGCAAACAGCTGGATTTCAGCTGCCGCCGCGCTTTGGCTGCCAAGGTGAAAATTAAATGGCACAGGTCTTTGAACGTCAGTATGGTGGACAACAAATCATAAAACAATTCCTTTTCATGTTTAGTTTTTAATTAGTTTAATGATTAATTGAATTTTGCAAATTGGTAAGTTCTTCCATACTTTATTTTAATAACGCGTTGTATAAATAAAAAGTAGTGTCAAACTCTCTTATTCCACAAGCAAATGTTTATACGACTCGCATATATACCACCATATAATAATCAACATATCGTATAAACGCAAAATTTGTATGCTAACTCATATGTTGCCATTTCATTTGCTGATATATCTTCAATTAGAAAATTTGGTAGTTTCAGTATATAGTGTAAACACCTAGCATATGATATATGATGACATAGGAATTTGCTGCTATTTTTAATCATACAGTTGGTAGCATATATACTTATGCTGATTCAATATATCGTCTAAACTAAGCTTAAGATATGTAGGGAAATCAGCTGCATTTAATTGAGTTACCCTTCTGACTCATAAAGTGTAAAGCGTCTTGGGAATCACACACAAAAATACTAATTGTCAATAGAACAGCTACTTCCAAGAATGGAGAAATCAAAAAAATTGTTCTTCAAAATAATTGTATTTGTATATGGCACTCTTCAAAGCATTTGTTTTGATAAAAGTCGAACATTTTGTTCAGTAATTTGCGGATATTTGTGGTGTAAAATGGGTTCTATTCTAGATACACCCGAAAGAGCATTAGATACTAAGGTCTATTCCATTTATTTCTTTATTGTTGGATTGTCCTTAATTCTGACAATAAATTTTTTTGATATTTCGCGTTTCTAAATACAATGTTGCATCGTCTGCTGTTTACGACAGGGATGACGGAAATTCGTTCCAAAGATCTGCATCCAAAATTATGTTTCCTCTAATGTTCATTCGTGCGAATCTAGCTTAAGAAAACTGAGGAGTGTTTTAGCCTGTTTCCATATTACAAGTAATTGACTCGTCTAGAAAATGTATATGAAAAACACTTATCGTATGTTTTGCGGTTAATTACTAACGCAAGAAGGTATGGGAGAGATGAACTGTGCGCAGAATATAAGTGTTCCAAATCCACTATTAATAAAATTTTAAGAAGTAAAGATTCAATTGTGAAGCAATCCAATACAATGTTTGGTTGATCGGATAACTGATTTGTTGGTTAAATGCATCAAAATCTGTGCATTTGGGGAAAATCAATTAAGCGGAAATTACTGTAGTCGTAAAGTCAATATAACCTCTTAACTGAAATGTTTTAATTAGTGGTTGTCTTCTATTTTGGTGGGAAACAAAATATTACACAATGTGGCCAGCACATTGCAAAATATTTTAAACCTTTCTTGTTTGTACAATAAAAGTCAAGTCTTCCCATTATTTTGTCCAATATTAGACCACCTTCTAATTTGACCTACACACAGGCGATTTTCTAGTACAACATCAAACGTTCTCTAATCATATTCCAGGTGTATGAATAACTCAAAAAAAAAAAATTATAATAATTACAAAATAATAATAAGACCGATTCGAGTGGATTTGATCAAAAACTTTAAACGTAACTTAACATTTACAAAGTATAAAAATTACTTCATAAATTATACGTGTGTTTTACTTATTAAAGACTTAAAATAATAAAAATATAAATTAAAAAAAAGACTACAGTATTATAAGCGTTATTGAGTGTATGTTCTTGAGTTTTTGGCGCCAGGGTACTATCTGAAGCCATTCGCAGAGGTATGCGTGTAAAATGATGAAGAAACTTCATTATCAACGAAATATTCAGCATCATTTCTCGACTGATGCTGCAGCTTCTGCTTTCTATGATGTTGCTGCACGTGATCAACGGCATTAGGCGCTTTTTTGTATTGTAGATCATCTAGTGTTTGTGTTTGTGTGGCCAACATTTGTAGATGCCAGAGTAATTTGATTTTTTGTGCTGATATACTGTGCCAAGCGAATAAAAATTCCGTTTTACTGAAATCAGTCTTGCCCGTTAAAATTTGATCACATTCGTCACTATACAGTAAATAATGTGATGAGGTGGTTATAGTTGTATTCGTTTGTTGGGCCAGTACGCCGGTTATATGAACATCATCGATCCAAAAATATTTGGAATTTTGAGCAGCTCTATAGAGACGGAAGATAACATCGGGTGAGTAAATAATGGCGTAACCAGGACAATAGGGCGGATAATAACGTTCAGAGTATTCTTTAAAACTCACACGCCATTTGGAACGATAGGAACGTTTAACCAATGAACCAATGATTTTTTGGCAAAACAATAAATTTTGTGGATGATTAAACAGTTGTTGTGATGCATTAAACGCTAACGACGATGAAGATGCTGCCGATGGTGTTGATGGCGTGGCTGAGGCAAAAATGTTGAGTTTATGCAATATTGAAGAATATTTAGTTGTGGTACTGGTAGTGGTGGTAGTAGTCGTTTTATTTGGTGTAACAGTTGTAGCAATGGTGGGATTATCAGCATTAGTATTATTCATTTCCATTTGCTGGCTTCGCTGTAATTCTTTAAGGTACTTTATTAGCTGTGGTGTATTTACATAAACATCGTCGTCGACCTTAATCAAAATTTGTGCCTGCGGACAATTGTAAAGAAACCATTTAAAGGCCATTATATGTTTATAGGTCATATTGCGATAATCATCTATAAAAGAGCCCTGTACAATGTCTCTGTGAATATTATTTTCTTTTTGTAGATCCTCCTGCACTTGTTCGCTTATAACAGCACCTAGCAAAAACAGTACGCATATAGGAGATTCAGTTGTATGTTGCGTTATACTGGCCCAGGTTTCTCTTATGACCTGACGTTTTTCATGATTTTTTGGTGCAGAATGTATGAGAATTAAGGCTTCAATATGATTGCCACAGACTGGATGGGGCATAAGAAATTGGAAGTTCTGTAAATCGATCAATTGATTAAAGTCTTGATGCGGCAGTGCTGATGCAGCAGCAGTCAGTATAGTCCACGATGGTGTTGGTTTAATTTTTAAATTTATTAGTCCTGTGCCCAGACTAGAGGTGAGTGATTGTATGTCATAAGACAAATCGCTATCTTTTGTTGTGCTGTTCGCATCAAAAGTGTGAGAAAATGTAGTTTGTTGAGAGTCGGTAGTTAGATTATTAGTATTATTGCTATTGATTTTATGATTGTTTCTAAAATTTAAGATGGTTAAAGTTGAAGCAGACACAGGTATGCCATCTACGTATTCATTACTTAGCGCAGGTATATGTTTTGATAACAAATCTCTACCCCAGCTATTACTACCTTGTTGTTGTCCTACTACAGCTGCTGTTACCGGTGATCGTCTTTCTGCGTCTGCAGCTGAATTTATTATATAATTATTACTACTGCTTAATGCCGCTGTATTGGCATCCAGCATAACCGGCTCTTGTACTGAGATCAACCATATTAATACGCAGACATTAAGTCCCACTATTAAGCCCCAAATGGGTCGTTTTTCAAACATGACCTTTACACAATATTTTCCTTGTTGATAGACTACAATATACCAAGGAATGAATATGTGTTGATTTTTCAGAGAAATATGCAGTGGCTTGACAATAAATGAATAAAAACTATTGCAGTGATTTGTTTTTTATTATTTTCTTTTTTGGTAAAATTATATATCAAATATTTGTTGTACTTGTATGCCGTCGTCCTTTTGTCGATAATTGTATAAATTTATTGCTATTGTTGTTGTGTAGTTAAAAATGTTGCTGTTGTTGTTTTTGTTGTAAAATTTTTTACGTGTTTTCTGGTACCGCATTGCAGGTTGTTGCAATTTATCAAAAGTAGACTGACTGTTGGTATTATAATAAGAAGTATTCTGAAAAAAATAATGTTAAAAGAGTTATTCAATATATTTATTTTCTTTTGTTTTTATAAGATTTACATATTAATATAAAGGTCATCAAACACTTATCCTTTATATATAAATATTTGAGCCAAGGTATATTTTCCTAGCGCTACCTTTAGAAGATTAAAACAAATTGTTCACTATGCCTACCTATTCAGGTGTACTAGGGACGAGAAGAGTGAGAGAATATTATTATATGGCCTAAATTAAAACACGTTCACATAAAAAATATTTTACAATTTTAGAAAAACCAATACTAGATATTGCAAATTTGGCTAACATGAAAGAAGAAAGGATTTGCCGTTGAAAGGCTACTGCTTAAGCTGTTATATCCAGAAGAAGCAAGAGAAAATGTTTTATATCTACTGTCAAAATTCTACCTGAAAGGATTCTGGGAGGGTGTATGTATGACCACGATCTCTCGCGTGTATCTATGGATTATTGATGATTGGATTGGATGAAATAAACTCCTTAACCAGGAGTAGTAACATTGTGTTTTTATTTTACTAAATTCTCCGCATGTGCCGGATAGCTATTTAAAAAATACAAAATTTTTCATTGAGCATAACTGAGCTCTTTACGTTAGCAGACTCGATTGATAGCTTCCCTATATTTGAAATTTGTGCGTCCTTTAGTAGCCTTGGAGTGCTATTGACTATTGACATTTTAACGGATAAAATTCTTTGCACGTGTAAGTTCCTAGCGAAGTTTCATGATCAGAGCCCATATTTTTTTTTTCTTTTAACAACTGATTTTAAGAAGTTGACCGCTGATATTATATTATAATTTGAGGACAAAATAATAACGTCACAACGTATTAAGCACTCAGACTAATAAAGTTAATAGATATTTGAACTTGGTTGTCATGTGCTAACAATGTCGGCACAAATATGACGTTGGAAAAAACTGAACAATTTTTTAACTGTAAGTGTAAGTCCTCTCTCCCAGTGCAAAGGCTTTTCATATTATTTGTCAAAGTCAACAGACAGTTCATAGCAGCAACAACACCACCTTGTACAATAAGGTTCTATCGATTTGAAGTGGGATGACAAATTGCATTTCTAAGCTTGTACTTTTTAGATCTATTTATACACACATACGCGGACAAAAATCATCTTACTCAACGTTTTAAGAAATGTTTTCAGCAGCTGACATAATGGTCCACATCAAGAGTATAGCACCATCATGTTGACCTATGATCGGAATTAATTTCTTCAGTTCTGCCATACTACCCTGCCTTCACCAGACCAAAGCGCGTCAAACCGAAATATACTTACAGAATGAGTTCTGATTACAGAATAACACTTTGTCCCAACAGGTATTTATCAGGGTATTTATCAAATATTCGTGTTAATGCTAAAATGTTAACTTTTGTTTGTAAATTCTATTAGCAGGCACGAACATTTAGACAACAATCCAGATATGTTGTAGCAGTACACCAAAAAAAATTTGAAATAATGTCGCTGGTATTTATTTCTTTTTTGTTTAGTGCTGCTGAAACAGCAGTAAACAAATTTTCGTTTCATTAACTACGAGTAGCTGTAATTTGTTAATTTGTAGCTGTTAGTCTGCAAGGCAATTGAAATGGTAATTTTAATACTCAGCATATTTTACATTGACGCATGTCGCAAGTTAGAGATAAGTTCTGAATAACATACACTGCATTGTAGAATTTTACACTAAAGAAAGTGAAGAAGTTATAACACACATAAGTCGTTGAAAGGAAGCCGCTCTATGTAATAGTAACGGTGACTAGAGGAATTGTTAATAGATATAAACAAATAACATAAGATACGAAATATATCTTCAAATTCAGAAGTTCCAAAAATTGTGCAAAATTTTTGGTTTTAACTTTATGCTGATTGTACATAAATCAAATACACCGCTGTGGTCGATACGGCAATTGCAATGCACTTTTATATATTATTACTTTTTTAATTTTATTGACTCAAGTGCCGGTCACGTAAATGTGGATTATATAATTATAATTTGACTAATAGTTGGTTGGAACAGGGTGTCCGCCGGGAATACTACTTTGTTTTGCCACCATTTTGGTAAACATTAGTCTTGATAATTCATATTTGGCAGTCGTGAAGTAGAGACGTGGCAAATTTAACATGGAAAAATATTCGTGTAGTGAATGATTTCGAAGAAAGAGGAACTGTAGCTGATATGCACAAGTATGGACCACAACGTACTGCAAGATCGGCTGAAAACATTACTGCTATTCAAGAAAGTGTTCAAAACAATCCATCAACCTCAATTCGACACCGTGCTCAGGAGCTTGATCTTCAAAGAAGAACTTTGGCCACAATTTTGCACAAAGATTTGCATTTGTTTCCATTTAAGATTCAGTTGACACAAGAGCTTCTTCCAGAAGACCATTTACGCCGCCGTACATATCCCAATAGGATGCTACAGCTCGCCCATGACGACCCGAATTTTCATGAAAAAATCATAATGAGTAACGAGGCACATTTTCATTTGAATGGATGGGTTAATAAACAGAATAGTCGGTGCTGGGCAATGGAAAACCCTCAAATTATTCATCAGTCACCTTTGCATCCATTAATAGTGAGAGTCTGGTGTGTAATTTGGTCAGGAGGAATCACTGTCAATGGGGAGCGATATCGTAATATGATTGAAAACTTTTTAACGCCACAACTGCATGCTTTGGGCTTCACTAACATGTCGTTTCAACAAGACGGTGCCACATCGCATACAGCCAGTATTACATTGGAATTACTGCGAGACCCAAGTTATTTCAAAGAATGGTGATGTTGATTGGCCTCCACGGTCGCCTGATTTGACTGCTCCGGACTTCTTTTTGTGGGGATATCTGAAAAGCAAGGTTTATGCAAACAAACCAGAAACGCTGGAGCAACTCAAACAAAATATTCGTGATGAAATTAATGAAATACCGCGTGAAAAGTCACAGAATGTAATGAAAAATGTGTTCAAAAGCGCTCGCATTTGTGAGGCTAACAGAGGCGGACATTTATATGATATTATATTCCATACATAATTACCGACATTAAATAAAACATTTATCAATATACGATCCATTCTCTTTCATTTAATCAAAAATTATAAACAAAGTAGTATACCTTCCCGGCTGACACCCTGTATTTAAATCGATTGTATTTGTAAGATCTATTCCTAAGGTTTCTAATTAAAAAAAGTTCTTTTGTAAAAATTTCATCAATGTTGCCACCGTTTTGTTTTTTAGCATTTAAAATTGTAATTTATTGTCTCACAAAAGAATATTAAAAACAGAAAATTTGTTTAGTTTAAAAGTTAATTTTAACTGAAAATCTGTTGTTTTATATTTAAATCTTTTAACAAAAATTATTAGATTTCTGAACTTCAAGAGTATATACGAGGGCGGGTCAACAAGTCCGTTGCTTTTTAAATTTCCCGCTTCTTAACTGAAATGGCAACACTGATCCTATCAACAGGCATATGTCGGTCGGTGTTTGACAGCCATTGATATTAGATTACCACATTTGAGTAATAAATGGAAATAGCGAATTAAAAACATTGGCACATAATCATAGTCAAAAATAAAGTCGACTTTAAGAGTTCTAAAGTATATTTTTATTAAAAGTGTACTTTTGGTATACTATAGACAGGTAAAAGTATACTTTAAACGCTAAAGTATGGTTTTTAATTTAAAACCATCTGAAGTTGTTTTTAAATAATTTAAAACACATAAACAGCTGATTTCTACATGTTAAAATTTTCAAAGAATCAAAGAATTTTATTTTTGTGCACAAATTTCAAGAAATGTTCAATGGTGCTCCAATTTGCCTCCCTTTCTCTTGTTTTCTTTTGTTCCTGTAAAGAATTTATAATGCAATTATTGGATAATAATATTAATATATGTACATACATAACACATTTAACATAATGTAGAACTTACCTTTTCCATATTTTTTATCTTAAAGTATTTTTTGTTCTATTTTTTCTGCAAAAAAAGGTAAACAAAAAATTTTAAATGCGGCTTTTTTATTGTCAGCTGATAAGAGATGCCACATTGTTATATTTTGACAAATTTCCTTTTTTGTATGAAAACATTGGCCATATTTTATGTGACACCCACTTGAAGTGGGTTCAAGTTAAAATATGATTAATTTCTAACTATAGTTGTAAAAATTTTAATAACAACTTATAAATTTAAAGTCGCTTTTAAAAAGAATCGACTTTAGTGTATGACTATGATTATGGGCCATTATATTTTGCGGAAAAACCCCAAACTCAAACCAAGACTAAACTTAATTAGTACTATGGGAACTCTGCACAATCAATTTCAATGGTAAAAAAAAGTGGTTTAGTGAACTACGTTGTGACCGTACAAGCAGGGAAGAATTGAATTAAATTAAATTGAAAAAATTCACAAAATGGGGTTGGCCGATTGGTGGTTGAAAGTGCAAGAGATTGTGGAAACCATAGGCATCTCGGCGGCTTACTGGTTTCAATTTTGAATGCTTCCTTGAGTATGAGAAAGCCTTCCGCAATATAGGTACCGAGTTTGCTCAAAATCCACCACAGATGCACTCATGTGCCAACTTCGCAGAAGTGTTTGGCCTTGTTCAACCGCAAAATGGACTTGTTTTTGAGCCGTGGACTAAACGTGGATCCACCACAACACACCAGAGACCAAACAGGAGCCAAGGCAGTGGGTTTCTCGGGGTAAATTGGTTTGTCAGCTATATAGCATGGCGACCGATTTCAGGGATGCACGCGGCGTAATGCACATAAACTATGTCCATAAGAGTAAAACAATCAATGGCGATTATTATGTCACCTTCTTTTTGCCGATTTAATAAGGATTTGAAAAAAAACGACCTGGTTCTTTTGAAATAGCAAAACTCCATGTCTAGCTCCCTCACACGCCTTATTCACCGAGCCCCAGTGACTATTTTTTGTTTCCAAACCTGATAAAATGGCTCGACGGAAAGATATTTGACTCCAACGATGAAACCATCTCACAAACAAATATCTATTTTGGTGACCTCGACAAATGTTATTTTTTGTGTTGTGTTTCATTCATGGACTTATCGACCCGCCCTCGTACATACGTTTTCAGAGCAAATACTTTGTATTATTTGCTTTGTTTATAAAAAAAATTAAGCGAATTTTTCCGAAGGGAGAATTTGCTATTATTTACACACTTTTGTGCAAGGAAACGTTTTGGATAAATTTGGAAAACTTCGTCAAAGTAAAGTAACACACCTAGTGCTTAATATGTTAATAACATGATAAAATTTATTTAATATAATAATATTTACCACAAGCTTTAAATTTCAACGTTTTTGACATCATTTCCAAAAGCAGCCTAGAAATAAAGTAAATTAAAAATTCATCTTAATTAAATTAGAAAATTTGTATTATAGACATTATTAGACAGATAATTTTAAGTTTTTAAGCTACTGAAGAGGGAAAAAACATGCAGTAACCTGTTAATTACAAGTTGTCACCATTTTTTTATTTTTCAATTAATTAATTAATATGCCTTTGAAGTCGTTCGCTCGTCTTAAATTTAGAGTATTAGTTTCCAATGAGAACTTTTTTGTTAATGACAATATTCCAATTCAGAGCAAATAAAAACGAACACATAGTGCTGCCTTACGAAAAGAATTCTGAATGACACAGATGTATTTTTCATAATATTTTCAATGGTGTTAACCAGGCATTCTTTAAAAACCAATTTAAAATTTAGAAAATTTGTTCTTTAGGTGAATCGTTTTTATCACACGGTTTGAAGAAAGCAATAATAACCAAATATTATCGCAATGATCTTAGTAACTAAAATGTTTTGACAAATTAAAATCATAAAAAATTAGGTTTATTGTTCCGTCCCAAGGTCAACTAAATTTATTTTTTTTTAAAGTAGTTTTTTTAAATAAATATAGGGTGGTCCAACCACAATGCACGATGTTAATTGTGAGTCACATCCGCGAGTTTGAGGTTATGGACCTGAACAATATGTGGTTTCAACAAGATGGTTCTACACAGCCAATGAAGCAATGGGTCTTTTAAGCGAGAAATTCAATGGCCGTTTTATCTCACGTCGTGGCGATGTTAATTGGCCGTCACTGTCATGTGATTTGACACCGTTGGCCTTCTTACTTTGGGGATATTTAAAAGAAATAGTGTACGACAGTAAGCCATGAACATTTCAAGAACCAAAGGATGAGATAATTTGGCACATTAACTATGTCTCAGAGTCATTGAAAATATCGACCATCGGATAGAGGTATGTCACCGAAGCCGTGGTGAGCATTTGGCCGATATTTTGTTTCACACATAATTATCTTAGATCCTTCTATTATAATAGTAAACATTAAGAAAAATCTTTGAAAACTTTTTTACAATTAACATCGTTCCTTTTGGTTGGATCACCCTATCTATACTTAATTTAATTTTCGACAAATTTTCGATATTTTTACTAACTTTGTACAAGTGAATGATTCAATAGCAGTAATGCGTAGTCGTGTCCGCTTTATGAAAAATTTTGCGTAAGAATTTGGCTTTACATTATTACAAGATTCCATTTGTACAAGAATTAAGGCCACACTTATCATGGTTCTCGCCAAGCATTTGGTGAATGGACCGAAGGCAACATTGATATTGACCAAATATTTCATTTGAAAATTTCATTCAGCTATGAAGCACAATTTGAGTATATAGATACATATTATCGAAATGCTATTTCAAAATTAAAAACTTATATAAAAATGGCAATGTGTTTCGACTGATAGTTTTTTACGAACGTCCCAACGTCTTATATCTGGGGTTTTATAAGAAACAACACATTTATTCATTTATATAATTTTAAAATTTACTAACAAACAATATTTAATTATTCTTTTATTTTGGACACCTTTATTATGCACCACATTTTGTTAAACACTATAAAGCAACTGGCAAACTTTCCACAAAAGCCTTTTCAATGTTTAAGAAAATTTAATAAATACGAGTACTAAACGCTTAATAGCCCATTTATTGATTTTTAGGAACAATAACTACTAGCAGCTGAAACTAAAAGCCCACAAAAGTAAAACATTTGAATATTAAGTAGCAAAGACAAAATGTAAATATAAAATGTCCTTAACATCCTTGATATTGTATGTAATTGATTCACTTTCAAACTTAATAAATGACTATTTAGAAACGCACTACAGCTGTCAACCTTAGTGGCTGAAAACAAAAGGTGATTGACTGATTAAGGGTAGTTAATGAGTAAAAAAAAATATAAAAAAGCAATTAAACGAAAAGAAAAACAGTATAAAATATATGGCGACTAGCAATAAATAGAGGCGGGTCATTAACTTATAAAATGACACCAAAGCGAATTTAATATACATTTCTTATCGATCTTCCAAAAAAAAGTACGGAAGAAGAGTGTTCTGACCTTCAATTATTTCGAGTTCAGAAAATACGTTCCGCCAATACATTATCTTCGCTCTCAAAACTTTACTGCGATAGTTGAATTGATTTTCCGACAGGGTGATTTGATATAGATATTTCGAACGGGATTTGCGTCATCCCTTGCCAAGTTTAGTTTCAGTCTCAAAACGACAAATGACACTGAAGATGGCTCATAGACGAAACCGGTTTGCCTCCCAACCAAACTTGACAAAGGATCACCGAAATACGTTCCACAAATATCTATATTACTGATATACCTTCGCAAATTTGTTCAAAAGGAGGTAAATACCACCAACAAAGAGTACGTGCTATTAGAGATCATAAAAGCGTGACATAAAGCGCTGTAAAAAATTGAAGAATTCCCGAAAAGAGCTAAAAACTCATAAAAATTTATGGGCACAATAAATTCAGACTGTCAGTTCTGTTTTTTAAACATGTGTGTTAAGACTTCTTCGATCTCGCTTTGAATAAGCTCGTTAAAACTTTAAGGTGAAATGAAAGAAGCGCAATAAAATATACGACGGCAAACTGGGCTTAAAGCTTTATTTGAACAAAATTAAACTCATCTAAACTCTAATGTGCAGTGCCACTCTACAACTTCTACTAACAAAATCTGTAAAACTCATAAATTATATCAAATGCCATAAATTAAGTAAAGTTTCTTATAAATACTTACTTAACTTTTTCTAACCGCCATTCATCCTTAATTATGTATATTGCATATCTAATTATTTATTTTTTCTAATGTTTTTATTTTGTTTGCACTTTGTTTTATACAAACACAATTGACTGAGTATTCCTTATTATAAAGTCGACAATAACATTTTGACCCTGGCTGAAAATTTATACAACTAAAATAATAAGAGATTATAAAACAACAGGCAACTATTTTACGGCGCCTATGACCTTTAAGGACTTGCTTTTTTAAAGAACAAGCAACTTGAAAATTGGTAGCAAAATAAAAATAGGAATATCACAATCATGAAAAATTTCTATTCTTTTCTATTCTTCAAGTTCCCTTCTGCACACAAATAAAAAACATAGTTGAGGTGATCATAATCTAAGAGGAATATATTATGATTCAATTATATGGTTGTAAACATATCATGTTTGTTATTGTACATAATAATTGTATGGTCCTCTTAAAATGATAGATAAGTAAAAAAGAAATTACTTTTATTAGTTAGCAGAGGAGGCTGAGGTATTAACAAAGCCACCGAATTCTTAATAGCCAACATGCTTACCACTTAATCTAAGGTGCCCTCATAGTTTTATTATGTACGTAAAATAATTTTACATAATATGTCTATTAAGATCATTTTATGGTTAGAGTTATTATATTATTTTTGTGCAGTTCAAAAACTTTATTTGTGGTTAGAATTTTAGTAAATATTGTACTGTCCAATCATTTAGTGATTAAATAAACAATAAATTGTTTATCGCAACTAAAGTATTGTTTAAAATGTTTTCGAATACCATTATATGTTTGCCTCAACAATATATTGTTATAGAGAGCCTGATATGATTGTCGTAATCATGCCACAACCATGTTTTTTTATTGTGTGCACGGCCACAGTAAAGAAGCATGTATTTAAAGTTGCTCCTCAAAAGCTAAAGAGATCAAGGTCATCAGGATACCTTTACCCCACTTTGTAGAAAAACCTAAACGTCTTATGCTCAAATCTCTTTAGACCAATTGAGAAATCCGAAGAAATTCAAGCCAAACTACTAACAATGAGATTATACTGAAGATCAAACTGTTTCGGGTAATAAAAGTTTGTGCTAATAAAACAACGTATGTCAACACAGGCTGGTTTCGTTAAACAAAATTGGTATTAATGCCTAACAAGCATGCAGATTTAATATGAAAGAAAAACCCACATGTCGTCAAATTTCAAACGAGTTCAGCCGTGAGAACGTATGTGATTTTGTATGTTTACAAATCTGCAAGTTATTGCAAGTTTCTTTATTTAGTCACATACGATCAATTCGTTTATATAAAACATTTTGTTAATATTGGTAAACACAACTTTCAACTTCTGTAAAAACGCAATAGTTGGAATTTGTTAAAATAGAAAATATAATTAATTAATCTAATAACATATATTTTAATACAAATTTTAAGTTGTTGTTATGTGAACTGTGAACAGCCCTATTTTATTATTTTTTCCTTTGTAGTAGTTTTCTCAAAAACAACTGTGTAATTAAATGAAATTAATAAGACCCTACACGCAGCAAATAAAAGCGGTTATTAATGGCAATTTGGCCTTAAAGAACGCGAAAGAGAAAAGCATTCCATAAATCTACTGTTGACATTATTTTTGGTACAAAATACAACGACTAAAAACATTTTTTATTGCTGATGCCACGCCATGTTAAATGGTGATACTTAATGTGTCGTATTGTATTTGTATCAATATCAAGGTTAAGCACTTTTTGCACGAGCAGAAGTAGCTGAACATTTTCATTCATGAAAAATTAAAAACAAAAAATAATGTAAGAAATTGTGAGATGGAGAATATAATGATGCCCTACACTTATTGAAACCAGCGTCTGCGCAAAAACATACTTATATGTATTAATTTGCCTTATTGTTTCTTATCATGAACCACACTCAGCGTGTTTGTGTAGAGATGAAAGCTAGATTCGAACAATGTGTAACATTTTAGCGAACTGCATACATTCAGAACTTAAATAAATAAAAAAAAATGAACAGAAGTATTTAAAAGTTTATGGACATTGAGAATTAAATCAATTAAAATATTAATGAAGTAAATAATTTTAAATACTGCTATTAATATAAAAATAAACGTGTTAATCTGTGACTTAAGCGCAGTAAAATGTTTGTGTCTGTAATAACTTTTAATACTCATGTAAAAAAATTACAACGAGACCTGGCTTACCAATGTGGCCTAAGTATCACAAAAATGACAAAACAAGAAAAGTGGTGACTATTCATTTTATCGCCCTTTGAAAGTTGTACGCAAATTTCTACGTATAGGGGCATGTGAATATTCAATATCGCAGTTTACTAAGTCGCCACTTACCAAAAAAGTTCTTAGCTAGGTCAACCGCTGCTATCAGAGCTTGTTGATCAATATTTTGTTATTGATTCCGGTCTTTCAGGTTTAGAGTCCGCTGTAACCTTTGAATATCTTCGTTGGACATGTCCTAAAACCCTTGACCTTCGATTGAATGTGCAGCCAGCGTTACCGCTTTAATTACTTTTAATCAAAATTGCTTATTATACCTTTCAAAAAATTAATATACATACTCGTAGGTAGCGAAGTTCAAGTAACGATGTCCATCAGTCCGATATTGAAATCAACTTTCTGACGCCACTAGACAACCTAGGATCTTGAAACTTGGTCCACTTAATCAGTGAGCTTGGAAAGCCGTATAGTTCCCGAGGTGTGGGCCTTTTTCTGAGTTTAGTATTATTTTGTAGTTTCACTTTTGCGGCAAACGCTTATAAAATTATCATATTCTAAATCATCAAATTTGTTATAAAGTCGCCACAAGTGGTGAATTCCCTAAAAAATTTTAAAATCTCCAAACAATTAAAAATTCACCAAAATATTTTATCAAAAATCTCAATTAATCTGGAAAATGAAAGTAACGAAATTTTACCATCATTTTGAAATTCACATTTCACCAGAGAAAAGAAAAACACACGTTCGAAATTATAATATTACGTCGAAAGGAGAGTTTATATATAAAATAATACGACTAAAACCGGAGGCCAAAGTAAATACTTCAAACAATCCTTTGCACTGCGAAAAATCTGTAATACATTTTTAGTAGTTTATACTTTTGTGAAGGGTATATGAGATTCAGCACAGCCGAATATATCTCCTTTACTCGTTTTGAGTTTCAATGTAGAGAATCTGAACTATTTTCATTATGGTTATTTTTGTTGGCATTTTAAAATGTAAATACTAAACTTTATTTTATTTGTCAAATTTACAAATTACGTTTTTTAAACTTTATTTAAGCCCTTATGATACTTAATTTTTTGCGTCTGTTCTTAATCTAAGATTAAAAGGGTGAAATAGGCAATGAAAGAGTAAAATATAAAAAACACTAGATTACGTTCGTTTGCTCTAAATCTTGTAAATAAGAGTACAAACTGAGAATGCAAAGACAGATTAACGAGTTTCCCTGCAAATTTTACTAGAAAAATTAAACCTATACAGACTTTGAAGATCAAAAGCAGTTTAGAATGTTACATTTTTGGAAAAGAAATGAAATTTTCGCATTTAAAGAGTTGAGTACCAAAATATTTATTTGCTTGCATTTCTTAGCAATCAAACATTTTAATTAATATATCAGTTTCAAACAATAAACCTATTCTTAATTACAATGTTGCCTGTTTTTGTTCAATTTTAATCTAAAAAATGTACGATTTTTTTGGCAACTTACGTTTTTTATCGATATATATTGCGTCGAAAAATGTATGGTCACGGCAACACTGTGTGCAGCTGTCTAGCTTAGTCATCTCATAAAAATCAAAGGTCCAAAGAGAACAATCAAACAATTAATACCACCATGTTAGAGCTAGGTTGTACATGAGAATTTGCCTCAAAACCTTAAACGTGGTAGAGCTAAGCCATGTTTTAAAAATCACGTGTTTGTTTATAAATAATTACATACATATGTATGTATACACATGTACAGATGTACATACATACATATATACATAAAAATGCATATTTATTACAGAATTTGCTTTGTTTTTTATTTTTGTTATGTTAAGGAGCACCACTACATATAAAGACGACATGTACTTTAGTTGCATAAATCACACTTAGTTTCGTTTTAAGGGTTAAACAAAGATTTTTATATTTTTTAGTCATTTTGGCCTGCTGCCAGGCCAAGGAAATTTCTCAGTCAATACAACACAATACTTTCTTGTTTTTTATTACTTAAATAAAAAATTTAAAAACAACTAAATGTTTATTTAAACGATAAATTTCATATGTGTTTGCTATTGGCTGGTTATAATAAAGGGTGTTTTTTTATACTGAATTTCTTAAAGTGAACTGAAATCATAAAAGCAATTAAACTGGCTTTATTTGAAAATTTCAATTTCTATATTTTTTGTTATCGGGCTTCCGCTGCTAATACTTATGTTGTGCAATCTGAACGTGCAATTCTCGGTCTCTGTAGCATTTGAAGCCCTTTAATTGAAGAAAAAAATATATCCTTCTTAATCTTTGTTTTCTTTTTAACTTTGAAGTCTAAGCGTACATATATAAAGTACCCTATAGCAGAAGTTTTAAAACAATATCTGAACTCAGTGCTTGATGCAAATGGTCTTGCAAAAGTGCAATTTCAAAATATCGTAGCTTTTTTATGAAATTCAACAGAAATTTTGTGTCTTTTATTGTTTGACTTCCTAAAAAAGTTATGATATTTTGAATTTGCTCTTTTGCCAGACCATTTACCTCAAGCACTGAATACCGCTAATAACTTTCAAAATTAAAAAAATTTTGAAATAAAAATAAAACTAGAGAATTTTAGTTTTTGTGTAATAAACGTTTACATGGTCGTATTCCACATCCTTGTATTTCAAACTCAAATAACAAAAGATAAAAATAATCAACTGTGCTCAAAAAAAAATTTATCATTTAGTTGTTTATTAATTGAGCATACAAATAGTATGAAAAAAATATTGATATGTATTTGTTTTATCTTCCTGAATGTGTTAATTGTAAACTTGTTCTGATTTTAGTACTACGATCTGACACAATTATATACAGTCAATATTGCGATCACAGACAAACAACTTACGTTTGCGCAAGTGAAAACGTAGAGTAATAATTTTAGCGAAAGCAAATTTTTAAAATGACAACAACGACAATAACAAACTAAATGGGTTTAAGAAAGTTGTCTGCAAGATGGGTGCCGCGTTTGCTCTCAATTGTCCATAAACGTAAACGTGTGACAACTTCAAAGGATTGTTTGGAGTTGTTTAACAGCAATCCGAATGAGTTTTTGCGGCGTTTTGTAATTGTGGATGAAATATTGATCCACTACTTTACTCCTGAGACCAAGCAGCAGTCTTAACAATGGGTTTCTCCGGTGAACCTGCTCCGAAGAAGGCCAAGGTAAGTTTGTCGGCCAATAAGGTGATGGAAACAGTTTTTTGGGATGCACGCGGAAAATCCTCATCGATTACCTTTAAAAGGGAAAAACAATAAACAGCGAATATTATGCCAACTTGTTAGACCGATTTAATGAGGATTTAAAAAGAAAACGACGTTATCATAAAGATAACGCACGGGTGCACACGTGTGCGGTCTCAATGGAAAACTCTATGAATTGGACTACGAATTGGTACCTCATCCGTCCGGATTTAGGCCCTAGTGACTACTTCCTATTTCCAAACCTAAAGAAATGGCTCGTTGGAAAGAGATTTAGCTCCAACGATGAAATTATTGACCAAACAAATGCCTATTTTAAGGACCTCGAAATATTCTATTTTTTGGAAGGGATACAAAAAACTGGAGAAACGTTGGACTGAGTGTAATGAGTTAAAAGGAGATTATGTTGAAAAATAATTTTTTGTTTTGCAAAAAAAACTGTGTTTCATTCAAAAAGTCCGCCCTCGTATGTACTTATATAAAACTTAAGATAGAAAATAAAGAAAATACTATACAATACAACCGTAGTGAAACTATCAACATTTGCGTACATTCTTAGTTTTTTTCTCTGTGAAATTCACTGGATTTGCAGTAATCGGTTCTTTGGAAGCGCCTTACCACTATTATGGAAAAATAATCTTCAAAGAGTCCAAGATATACGAAACAATAGTATGGTTGAGGGAACCATAATCTAAGAGCAAGTACTTATGACTGAATTATAATGGTTGTAAACATATCATTATAGATAATAATAATGCGGTCCTCTTAAGACATTAGAAATGCAAAAATTTTATGGTACTAACTGGCATCGGCTGAGGTACGAACACAAGGGACTAAAGTCATCGAACATGCCAACTTCCTGTGGTAATTAATTCACAGCGCCATACTTTGATTAAGCAGCAAGAGAATTTTACCTATTATGTCTATTAAGAACATTTTATAGTTAGAGTTATTATATTATTTTTGTATACTTTGTTTATGCCTAGAATTTCAGTAAAAGTTGTATTAATTAACTCAACCACGTTGTAATTTTTATTAATGGAAATCATTTAATTATTAAATGCCAACGAAAACTTGTTTATAGCAGTTAAAGTAATTCTAAAATAGGGTTTAAATACCCATTGTATGTATTTCAAAACAATATATTATTGTAGGGAACATAATATGACTGTAGTGACCATATCAATGTCATCTTTATTCTTAGCATGTACTTGATTGACTGCAACATAGCATTGTTTTAGTAACCATTAGGCCCGGGCACACCACATGGCCTCACTTTATGACTGCAATAAAGTGTTTTAAGCTCATATAAGTTTGTTGCTGTTCAATAAAGCATATCCTCCTCATGATGAAGCCAAAATATGTTCATCGGTGCAAATGACAGGGTTTTGTTCAATATTTAGCAGAGCCTAACTGCATAACTATTGTCGCTTAAAATTACTACGGTGCTTCAAAGTAGGCCATCGATTTGTACGAAATTCAAGCAAGAAAATGATTATCCAAAAATATCTTGTCAGAACACACCAGTGCCAAAACTGGTTTTCAAGTCTTCGATTCGGCAATTTTAATGTTGCAGATGCACCACGTTCTGGAAGGGCAAATAAAAATTAAAATTTTGTTTTTGTTTTCAATAAAAATGTGGACGTTGCATTGCGTTGGGTTTTATAAAGTAATATCCTTAAAAGTATTATATGTCAGAATCGCGGTCAGCAATCTGGCAATATTTTGGGTTGCATACATAGCGCATGTAAACCCATTGTCGACAGTGGTTGTGGTGTCAATTGTAATTGGGCTGTAATAGTATTTTCATTCCAAAAATATACTCCTTCAACCAATATTTAGTTATATACTCGATCCAACTTGTAGAATAAAATATTTAACGGCAATTGAATGGAGGCATGTGTTTAAGGGTGTTTTTTCATAAGTTCGCTTTTATTACGGTTGTCATAGTTGTAGACAAAACTTATTTATTATTTATTATTCTGTAGTATTTCATTTATTTATATAAATACATGTTACATGCATGTGAAATGTAAGACTAAGCTGTTTCATTAAGACACTTTTTTTGTCGCGTCGTTTCCACGCATTGCCATAAGTACGCGTAGCACAATTGTTGAATGAAAGCAGCTAAAAATATTTATTTAACGCCCCCGCGTATTGCATGCTAGAAAAACATTATAGTGTTTCAACAAAAAGATACATAAAACAGAGGGTTAATAATAAGGAGTTTTGTGAACACTTGAAATTTGTATGCGTGTGCGTGACTAGTTTTTAAGATTCAGTTTTAAATTATTTTTCATATTATATTCTTACGAACGTATGTGCTACAGTTGAATGTGGCAAACCAATGATATGAACATTTTAACGAAGGGTTTCTGTATTTGCATGTGATTTTCGTTTGCGGCTCGCCTACGATTTAAATAAAATATACTGACTTTTTCGAGTGGCTGGTTTGCTGACGAAGAGGGTTGTAAAGGGCAGACTGGCTTTCTTAGTGTAGAATTTTCGACAGTCAAATAGTTTACAATCATTTCATTCAGAAAATATTTACACACCCAAACAACGTTTCCAGATTTCTGAGTTTTATTAAGGGAAACGGAATTTTCTAATTTCTAAACAACATTATGATGTATCCAAAAATGATGAACATTTACATGAAACACATTTTTAAAATAAATTGCACATAAACATGTCTTTTTCTTTAACCAAGCACTTAAAATAGCACCCTATACAGTAATAACATTGTTTTTTTTGTTGGTTGATAAGTAATTTAGAATAAACCTAAAATATATTTTTCTTTAAAGGTGCAAAGCAACGAAAAAAAGTTTTTAAAACAAAGAAATTTATTTTTTGTACAAAAAAGAAAATCGATTGGAAAGTTTTGTGGTGGTCAGGCGTTCTAAATTTTTAACACAAATGTGGGTATATATGCAGTTGAATACGACATACTTTTTTAAATTATTTAAGTCATAAGTTTGAATTTAGGAAAAAAAAATTAACCCATAAAACCAAAGTGAAAATATAAAAATCGAATTTCATGACATTTCACGTTTTCGCTTTCTAAAAATAAAAAAGGAATTCACAATTTAAAAAGCACTAGTAAAAATGATGTTCTATTTAAATGAGGCTTGAACCAGGTCATCGGGAAAGCTTAATCCCAACTTTTACGAAAGCTATACATTTTGTGCGAGTAAGACCTCGTAAACAAAATGAGAGTTATTAATAAGGCTGAGCAACTTGACATAAAGACTTTGATAAAAAGCCAGCAAACATTTCAATCGGCTTCAGCTTTTTCATCTCAACTAAATATTGCACTTGTAAAACGGTATAAACGGTATTTTCACTATATCACTTCATGATGAAACCAAGAGTGGTTTTCCAAATTTTACATTAACGCCGTTAATTTTTTCTTCCATATCACTACCAAAAAAAAAAGTTTTAAATGCAAAAAAAGCACACGACTCAATGAAACATATACATATACTCTTGACACAAGTCAAACTTTAACTCGTATCACATCTGAAAATATGTACATAGTCATTTGCATGGATCTGATTGGGACACCATGGTCAGCTGTTATATATCTGACCTTCAGGGACAGCTTTCTTAACTCGTTTTTAATCAAAGTTACTATTATAAATAAGAACCCTTCAACAACTATCTACGAGAAAAAAAAAATTAAGTATTTTTATTAAAGATTTGGTAGTATTAAAAAATCATCACTAACGCAAGTCAAAACAGAGACTTCCGGCTTTTGTGTTTTAAAGATATTTTGCCAAATAAATAAGAATTTTATCATATGTAAACTAATAAGGGAAAAAACAATGCAAAAGTCGCGTACTTTGTGACGTGACTTAAAAATAAAATGCCCAAACGGCAGTTTACTTGACGTGCATAAAAAATTTATAGCTCCTTAATGGAATCTTAATAAAAATATTGAAGCATGAGTATTAGGGTGATCGATTATTCGATATTTTCAAAAAACTGGGTTTCGAATAGTTCGAAGATTTGAAATTTTTAAAAGCCCAGCTTCGGTTTTTGAAATCATGAAAAAACGGGTGCACCGCTTTTTTAAAAGCTTCAATATTTATTTATTTGCATTTATTACTGCTTAAAGTACACACATGGACAAAAGTCACCGTCACTTTGCTTTTTCAACGTTTGAAGAACTACACAATTCAATAATTGTCCATAATTATGTAATATATTTATTTATTTAAGTTTAATTATATAAAAACTTACTTCAGATTAACTTGCTAAATAATAAATAACAAAATAATAAAAATACTTTGTATTTTAACTGCACTACAGTTTTCGTCACTTTTAGTAGTGAATGTAATAACATTTGATATTGAATTTGTTTCCATGGGTTATTTCTGATTTGTATTCCTACGATGCGACTTTTGCTTACTCTTCCATTGTAACTTCTTTTAGTCTTAATTAACCATTTGTTCCATAAATGGTTAATTCTATTAAAATATCGGCATTGAGAAGAAGTTGTAGATGGGTGAGATGCATAGTGTAGATTATTAAGGGAACAATATCAGCTACTGAAAAAAGTACGTGCACTTGCTGACAAATTTTATTTGAAAATGTTAAAAAAAAAAACTAGTCCGCTGATACATAACATACGACAAACAGCCCTACACCATGACTATAGAACAACCACGTTTGTTTCTTTTCTTAAAAAGACATTGAATACGACAAAGACGTGTGCGGACAGCGTTATTCTGTAATGAAAACTAATTTTAAGGATATCGTCATTTTGACGTATTTTGGTCTGGAGGCAGTTGAGTATTGCCCCACAAGACCACAGGTCAACATGGTAGGGCTATAGTGTTGATGTGGGCATTATGTCGGCTGCTGTTATCAGCGAACGTGTATTTATTAAAAACTGGACCTATAACATTAAAACTTTGAAAGTCCAATTTATCATCCTTATTCAAATCGATAGCGCTGCATTGTACAAGGTGGTATTGGTGGCACATTGAACTTTTTGCTGACTCAAATAAAATTCTCTAAAATTCAAAAAATATGAAAAGCCTTTACACTGGGAGAAGAGAACTTGCACTACGAGGGTTGCATTTGATATTTCGGGATTAGAGAACAAAAACAAATTTTAATCATCGAAAATCACTTTACTGTTTTTCAAAATATTCCCCATGAAGATCTTTACACTTTTGCCACTCTGATTGAGGTATCTCCAAAACACATGCATTCGGAATGCAGCAACCGCTTCTTTAGGTGTCGAAAAACGTTGACCTCTAAGTTTGTTTTGTACGCACGGGAATAAAAAGAAGTCATTCAGTGCCAAGTCAGGACTGTACGGCGGAATCAACCCGATGATTTGGGTGCTTAAAAATGCAGTTGTTTGTGCCGATGTGTGAGAGCTTGCATTGTCGTGGTGAAGAGTGATCCGTCTGCGGCGGTTGACTTTTCTGATGTCTTGGAAGACAACTGGCAAACAAATGGTTGTGTACCACTCAGAATTGCTTGTTCTGCGTTGTTCTTGTGGTACGGTTGCGACATGTCCAGTTTTTTCCTAAAAACAGGTGACCATTTGCTTAGAAGTGCTTCGTGCGCGAACAACTTTTGTTGGATTTGGCTCACCTTGAAACACCCATACAGTCGACTGCTGTTTACTTTTGGGCTCATACGCGTAAATCCACGATTCATCACCTGTCACAATGTCATAGACGTGTTTCGAAGCAAAGCGATCGTATTTGTTGAGCATTTCTTTCGACCGAGGCTTTTTTTGAGCGATTGACAAATTGTGTGGGATCCAACGCGAACAAATTTTTTTTGACAGTCAAATGTTTATGCAATGTTGAATGTATGCTGGTCCCACTAATGCCTAAGGTTGTCTCAATCTCACGATAGGTCACATGACAATCTTGCAATATCAGTTCACGCACTGGATCAATGAATGGTTTTCGGAACACCAACTGATTTTGGACGACTTTCACGAAATTCGTTTGGGAGTGAACTACGAACACGATTGAATTCACCATACCATCGATACACTGGTCCTTGATGGGGCTTCATCGCTGAGTTAATCCACGTCGAAAGTTGTAAAAAATATTCGTACGAAAATGTACACGATTTAATTTCATTTTTGGGCCGAGATGATTCTTTTAAGTTACTATAAACAACACAAATAGCTGTCGTATGCCAAAACGTTCTGAGTACGTATAACCTCGAAAATGTCCAACTTTACGATAGAGCTGTCAGTTGCCAGATTGCAACACTAGGGTTGCCAAATCCCAAAACATAAAAGCAAAAAAATTAAAATAAAAAAATGCAAACCCGTGTTTTTCAAAGCAATAAAACCGAGTTATTCAACAATCGAAAAATTCGAACGCTGATCTCCCGAAAACCTCGGTCGAGTAACTTTGTCGATCACGCTAATGAGTATTCAATTTCAAGCGAAATAACCATTTGTGGTGCTCTTACGTAGCGATGGCATTGTTTGTTAAATATTTTGTGTTCCTTTTTAGCAGTGACGACTGTATAAACATCTACAAAAAATATTGCATTGTTTTCGATTTTTAAATTATTTAAACATACATATACAGCAAATAGCTGACATGAATTATTAACAAAGTGCAAACAATTAAACTGTTTTGCTGAATGTTTATAATGAGTAACCAAAAAAAAAAAAGATTGAAACGAATAGTTTTATTAAATTTAAACAAACAATTGATAACTAGTTATAATTTTTTTATTAATTTTAATTAATGAAGAGATTTGTAGCAAATTTTCCTGATACTCGTAGCTTGCTTCTCATAAGTTTGTTGACATGAAATAATTGAACTGTTTCTGTGTAGATTTTTTTAT
The DNA here is from genome assembly GCA_963932375.1 of Phania funesta. Lineage (NCBI taxonomy): Eukaryota > Metazoa > Arthropoda > Insecta > Diptera > Tachinidae > Phania > Phania funesta. The sequence goes on along the minus strand of OZ010656.1, from coordinate 69,074,342 downwards.
TGTAAACACATTGTGCATTTTCCATGTGATTTAATAGCTTTCGTTACTCGTGGTTTTTGTAGCCAAGTCACGTGAATGCGATACGGAGATTACAATTATCAACATTTTTAATTTCTAGGAAACATTAGTAGGCTTTTAAATTAATGAATTATTGTTATTAAGAGTGTACTATATTATTTGTTAATATTTGTTTAATATGACTTTTGATTTCTTCTGTGAAATATCTTCAAACTATTAAATGATATTTAACTACTCCACTTCTCAACTTAATACTTTATTCTTCTATTTTTAGCACAACAATGGGGGTCTATTTAAGTCCCGTATACGATAGCAATTAGAAACACAGAAAATCACAAACTAATTTCGAGTGTTTAATTGCCTCTGTAGGTTTCTTTAAACAAATTTCTCTATTTCTACATAGTAATTACGGACTGTCAGGTGCAACATCAACAGCCTCTATTAGCATAAATTATATCTCATTATTTCAATAGCGATTCATATTTTCTCATGCACAATGACAGAATGTTTAGTTGGATCAAAAGGGGGCAGAACCTGGCTAATGTTTTATCTGTCAAAGTCATTAATTCATTCATTTGTAATATCGTTCCACAGCAGAATATTTCCCAAGAAGGGGGTCACATTCTTTACCTAAAGGGTAGTTTTGTCGTGCCATTGTAAATTGTATCCAAGTAAAACTTCGAACTATTCACTTTTATTATCAAAATTCAGGCTCTATGTTTACCCTTTTCGATTATTTTATGGTCGCCATAATCGGCCTACAAAGCAAGAAATCCGGGAGCGAAATTACGGCATTCGATATCCATTGAAATTTTTATAGAATTTAAGTTGAAATTTTGATCGATATCGAATGTGAGATTGTGCCCAAGGACTTAGTGTTTTTGCAAAAACTAAACTTTTATAAATTATTTATAATAGAACTTTTTCTTCCTTATTCGAGCAAATACAACTAAAAACAAAAAATTTTTACAAATTCAATTCATAAAAAATAGTCTTATTAGTTTCTAAAACTGATCAAAAGACTAAATAAGGAAGTAACGTTTGAGAAGAAATGTCACATTATTATCGCTCATTTATTTGATTGTTGTTTATTATTTATTTGCTTTTATTGTTTTTTAAGAGGATTTGTATTTAAGCTTATAATTCCAAAGAATGTTTTGCCATTTGTAAGTTTTTAGATTTGGAGACGAAATAAAAGATCGCTAAATTGAAAAACTTTTGAAGAAGTCTAGACTTTTTTTTTAGATTAAATAATAGTTGTCAGTCTTAAGTTCATTTTGTTATCTTTATGTTAAGAATATATAATAACTTTGAATACAGTAAAAGTTAAAATTTATAAGTCAACGAGCAGAATGATTCCATTCTGCAAGTAATTTTTTTGCATTCACGAAAATATTACGCCATTTTTTTACTGACGTTCATGCACGATCACGTGAGTGTTTTGCCACAATGACTCACGAATAATCAAAATATCCCTCAAAGTTGCCATCCATTCACAGGCAGTCAATTTTTGCTCTTATGGCATTTTCTTTTCTGACAAAAATGTTGCATATATTTTACACCAAATGCAATTTCCTTAGTGTAAAATATATTACATTATCCGCAATTTTATTTAATTCTTGTAGTAGTAGTTTGTTGAACATAAATATTTTGTTTTAATCTTATCATAAAAATATACCAATTTCTAGATATGTAACATTTTTCTTCAAAAAAGAAAACGCCATTATTTTAAGATGTAACATAGTTATAGGTAGCTCGTAATATAAAATGGTCTGTTTCTCGTAATATAAAATGGTTTGCTCATCTTTCCCTATTTCTTATTATCATAAAAGTGAGAGCAAACTCCCCTTGAATAGAATCTATTTTCACTTTTATTGGTTGGAACAAAATTGTTTAACAAAAAATACTGTATAGAATTCATTTATTTATTTAGTATTCCCTGTTTAAGGAGTAAAGATCATTATTTATGACGAGTGAACCGCCCTTGCATGCGTTTTTGTTTAAAGAAAAAGAGCAAAATTACAAACAGAAATATAGGTTTAAGTGTGACTTATAAATTTGCCTGAATATTGCTTTTGTGTGAAGAAAGATGTGCAACAGAATTTATGAAAATCCTGCCGTTTTTATTTTTATAAACATTCATGTGGCAAACATGTGTAAACATTTGCCGTTACAACTTTTAGTTACAGCACAGACAACAAAAGAACACGGACTAAAAACTTGCGATCAAATGTGGGATGACAAAAAAAATTTAAAGCTATTTATACTAAGCCGGACGAAATGGCACCATTTGTTTAAGTATTTCCTTTTAAATGTTTCTTTCTTACAAATCATACTTTTGAAACGAGACAGTGTGTAATAAAAACGAATAATTCCTAACAATAGCTCTTGCTTTTTCTTGAAATAATTTCTGTTAAGATTTTTTTACTTTTATACTTTAATATTTAAGTAGCGGTTGAAATAACTCAAATTATGAAAGAAAAGTTTAAGATACTGAAAGAAACTGGATTTTAGTTATTTTAAAATTATGTACAATTTATATTTATAAAATATTTTTTATCTAAATTTGTAGGAATTTTTGACAATGTAAAATATATCTTGTAATTGGTTGGTTGTAAACATTATGACAACTTGCGAATACTAAAGAAATAATACTGAAGACATGTACAGTGCTGTTCCTACGCTAAGCAACTCACACAGAATTTAAGGAAACTGTTATTTTGCTCTCAAATAAGAAGACCTTACGAACTCATTATAATATTTATTTATGATTTATATGATAACAAAAGAGTTTATAAAAAAAATAACAACAAAAACCTTTTTTGATATTTCAATAACAAACAAAAACAAAACTAACTCTATGAGAGGCTGTGCCTACGCTAAGCAACTTATTAATACTTTGTATATAACCCTTTGTTTTTTATAACTGCAGCACATCTTTTGGGCATTGAGGCAACTAAATTTTGTAATGTGCTTTTGGAGATGTTTTTCCATTCGTTTTCAAAACCTTTTAACAAATTTTCTTTATTTGTAAATCGACTCGATCCGAGGCGTCGTTTCACAATGGCGAACAAATTTACGATAGGATTCAAGTCGGGTGATTGTGCCGGCCAATCAAGCACTTGAATCCTTTTCGTCTGAAACCATTCCTTGACCAACTTCGATGTGTGTTTCGGGTCGTTATCATGTTGAAACACCCATCGAAGTGGCATATTCCATTCTGCATATGGGAACAATTTCGTTTCTAAGATGTCCTTGTACACGAAACGATCCATTTTATCGCTTATTTTGTGCACAAGACCAATGCGTTTGCCAGAGAAACATGCCCACACCATAATGTTTCCCCCACCATGTTTCATTGTTTGCTTACAATAGCGTGGATCGAGCCGATTTCCTTTCATATGCCGCACTGTACACATGCCGTCAGAATTGAAGAGGTTTACTTTGACCTCATCGCTAAAGAGCACACTGTTCCACTTTGTGATAGGCCAATTAATGTGTTGCTTTGCAAATTCAAGACTAAAAACTACAAAAGTCCTATTGAATTTGTTGTTGAAGTAAATTAAAATTCACTTACCGTTTTTTCATGTGTTTTTTTGTCAGCATTGGTTTTTTGACAGCCCTATAACTTTTTAAACCAAGCTTGATTATATGTTTTCTCACTGTGCTGGAATCCACATTCAAATTAAGTGATTTTAATATCTCTTTTGAAGTTATAAATGGTTATTTTTATTAATATTTTAATTTGTCTGTCGTCACGGTCGGAAATTTTGCGTGGAGGTGCGCCTGTATTGGGTTTTACGACGGTGCCTATCGTTTTATAATTTTGAATCCACCGTGAAACCATTGATTTGTTAATTTTTAAATGATTAGCTATATCAATTTGATTTTGCCCTGCCTTCCACAATGATATAACGGACGATTTGAAGCTATTATCGTATTGTGCGCGCTTCATGTTGAAAATTTATAGTTTGAAGGCAAATAAAGTCTTAGTAGGACTAAAATGCATTGATTTAAGTAATTTGCAATTAATGAACTCAAATCCATCGCAAAAGAACCGTTATATTTAAGGGAAAGAGAATAAGAAAATTTGTTGCTTAGCGTAGGCACAGCCTCTCATAGAGTTAGTTTTGTTTTTGTTTGTTATTGAAATATCAAAAAAGGTTTTTGTTGTTATTTTTTTTATAAACTCTTTTGTTATCATATAAATCATAAATAAATATTATAATGAGTTCGTAAGGTCTTCTTATTTGAGAGCAAAATAACAGTTTCCTTAAATTCTGTGTGAGTTGCTTAGCGTAGGAACAGCACTGTATGAGTGTTTAATTACAAGGGTACGCCCCATTAATTGCCGACACAATTTAATCATGTGTACATTGAATATAAATGTAGTTAGGCCAGACAATGACACAAAAGTAATATTTATTTTTCAAAAATACTGCAAAACATAGTTATGAAAGGAATTCCAGAACACATTATAACATACATACAACTCAGCTCTTCCAATCAAAAAAATATTCAATTAATAGAAATTATTAGCAGCATTTTTGTAATTTGCTCGCACGACTATTTGAATTATCGACATACATATTTCAAAAGTCCTTTATGAAGTATAGGGTGGTGGTGGCCATATACGGACGATAAGAAAAGAAATTTAAATACTTTAACATTTTGCTAGTACTCCGAGAAGATGATCTTGGGCCAAAATTAGATAACACGGAGTTGTCTATGGTCGTTCGTTTTCAAGTCTTGCCACAGCTGGGTTGACTCGACGGCGAATCGACCCTTCTAGGTCGTCATCGAATACTGAAAAGTATTTTGATAGCTTCTGAAATATAACACTTGGAAAAACTATCATTATTATCTGGTCAGCCTATATTTTCTTGCGTTTTTCTTTACTTTGTTTACAAATTTACTCAACAAAAGCTTGCCATGCTCTAGGCAGTTTAAAAATTGTTTTTAGTACAAAATTGATTAAATTTTAGTGATGTGCCATCGTCAGAGCCATTTTTCGTTCTGATTTTAATTTTAGTTTATTTCAGTCATATATTATTTAAAAATCTGTGCATTATTTTATTCAAACGCACACCTAACTGAATACCGCTAATATAACCGCACGTTTTGAAATTTTTTTTGTTTTGTTTTTGATAACCCTTGTCCATAAAATTGAAATATTTTCATCTCCATATACATAAATGAATCTGTTATAAAAGAAACATGAAATTACTTTGAAACTTTGGCATTTTTGTTCTTATCGCACAAATTGCCTTAACAAATTGGAATCAAGCGGTAATTAACATTTCAATGACAATTATTTTTTTTATGATGTACACGCACACACACACATATTCGTATGTACTTATGTGGTGGGTCCACTTCTCGGCGTGCCAAAGTTCATTGCTCTTTAATAAAATTCTTGTTTTTGAAAGAAATTATTATTGTTTATTTTGCTTAAACTTGTGTGTAATTTTATTAGTTCATATGTATTTGTTAGGCTCAAGTGGAAAGTTGTTTACATTTAATGTCACAACTGTGCGATCATGTGATTCGGATATTGAGTGTATTCAAACAATTTAATGTTTGAAAAATAATTTTACACTTCTAGCAAGCAATTTTATTTGCCTCTAATTTGTATGTCGACCTTTTCTCTTTTTAATCACTTTTTTTTTAATGCTAAAAAGATTTAAATTTTTGTTTAATTAAACGGCAAATAAATTAAAACAAAGTCCATTGTGAACGTTTTTTAAACTATTAAAAATAAAAATTCTAGCCACCATCTATCCACACAAGTTAAAACTTAAACAAATTTAAAGTGTTGAAAAAGGGGTTACCAGATATTAGCGATAGTTTTTCTAATATATTTCGGAAGTTTACCAATGCATCGTTTTGATCCTGCCGAACGTGTTGAAATTATAATAAAAACATAATCGGAATTGCGGCTAAGTTGTAAATACGAAATGTGAAGTCAAGCGGTCGATTGTCAACATGACTTCAGTGCGCAAGCAATTCGTCGCAACGTCTATAACTTTGAACGTGAGTACCAAGTGAAGTAGTAAAAGGTAGGATCACGGCGAATTCAATGCATTTCCGGATTCTTTGTGGATGGCTAAGCCCCATATAGAAAAGTGACGAGAATTTCGAAACAGTTTTTTATATGGAATTTGACATTCAATCAGTATAAAAGAAGTCATAAAGTGCGCTGTTATTAATTCGCTTTGTTGAGTACACTCGTTTGGCTAGTGCTGGATTGTTCCGAAACTAAACAGATGTGCCTCGGTGATTGAGGTAACGTTGATTTGGGTTAAAGGACTCATAGGCGCAGCTGGGAATGAAGAAGCTATCAAAAAGGGGATCTTCGGTGAATTTCTGTGCAATACAACCCAGAGTTGCACTGGGAAATGGCTTAGTGCGGACAAAGGTCCGTAGACCCAATAAACCTGCAAAAGTTGAAGGAGGCTACCACATATAGACAGGCTCGAAGGTGCTCATCAATCCCCTCGGCAAGAAGACCAGTAAGGTGCTTAGATATTATAAGGGTGCCTTAAGCTATATTACTGCGTTAGTGACATGTCATAGAAACATCACATATCATCTGGCCAAAATGAAAAGATAATAGTTGCAGACTGTGCCTAAAAGAGGCTGAGACGGTAGCCTACATTGTGTGTGAATGTCCAGCGATTTGGGATCACGGAGAGTTACTGTTAAATGTGAAAGTCATGGAGGGTCTAAACCTGAGACAAATGCTAGCAATTAGAAGAGACGCCGTGATAAGGAAGAAGGCAGACAGATCCCAGTCGACAGTCTGAAATCACTGCAGTCATGAGTAAAGCCTAGTGTTAGCACGGGACTCAATAAGTAAGTAGTCATCAACCGAAGAGGAACGAAAAGGGACCCATAAAGTAAGCAGTCTGCTTCGAAATCCCCCATACAATAATATATAGTATATAATATATGCATATATACACGCTTTTGGGTCTAAAACAACCAATTAGAGAGATATCAGCTGCATTTGACATCGACAGAGTCAGTCCGGCCTATTTAGCGGTTGGATTTGGGCTCACATCCGCATATGATTATGCTGACATAATCATTGCAGCCGTATTAACATGGACAATGCCGTGAGTTCGCTAAATGGGCGCTGTAAATGTTGGCCAGAGAGTCGGATTTAAGGGGAGAAAAGAAACTGGGAAAACTGTCATAGGAGCAGAGATGACCATACATAATGGCATAATTGTAGCTTCAAAATAAATCCAGAATTAATCTGATTACTCACACCGCTGTTACTTTATTTAAACTTCTTCCCATCATCATATTTTATCATCGATATCTATAAAAGGTTTGTGTATTTAAATTAAAATATTTCTTTTCAAATTTCTCTACATAATTTCCATATTAAAAAGTTATTTTTTGCTTTAAGTAGCAAAAATAAATTAATTTCACAAAGCTAAAAACCTAGACATACACGTTTCACATATTTATTATTACAAATTTTGTTTTAACGTTGACTTTCCCCGTACGGAAATTGACTGAGTAAGCAATATGAGTAAAAAAACGATCATTTGAAATATTGTTTAAAAAAATATGTGCAACTTAATGTTAAGAAATTATTGCCAAGTATTAAAATAGCCTTTCAAGTAATAAACTGTTTTTAATTCAGATTTCTTTCTCTTATAGGGAATATGGCACTACCGTCATTTTGATTGAAATTGTACTTAAAGAGAATAAAGAATTAAATAGCACTTTTAAGCTGCCCATACACAGTACCAGCATTGTGGCTCAATCAAATGATTGTGCCATCAAGCTCGAAGCATATATGAGTACAACATCAATTTTTATTTTTAAAAATTGAATACGAAAAAAGGTCATTATACTAACATAGCTTGTTCTGTGCTTATCAAGAAAAGAAAACGAAACAAATATAAAAGGCAAAAAGGCGTGTTTCAATGCAGAATGTGTTAGGTGACACTAACATCTGACTTTTAACTCTATTTGCGAGATGTCTACTCGTTGGCACCTTCCATTTAAATTACTTAATTTTACAATACACAAGAACTGCATGCTGGCACAATCAGAAACAAGACAATCACTTGATTGCGACAGCACGTTGATTTTGCGTGTGGGCCGCTTTAGATGTGATCTTAAGGGTTCTTTTGTCCATATGTATTGGAATATACATACATATGTTGTGCATGTGCAATCTGACATGCCGTGTAATTAAATATGAAAATTGAATTCTGAACAATTCATATTTACAACTTATGCATATTTCGTAAATACCAACGTTCTATTTTCGTATCTTAAACCTGTAAAAAAACACTGCACGAGAACCGAATTAGAAAACAACAAATATTGTTTAACCTGATACTTTGGATGTACTCGATGGTTGACACAACATTTTTTTCATCGGAAAGTTTATAAGTCCGCCAATATTTATCCATTACATACCAAATTGTCCCTTTCATAATAACATATGTATGTATATACATAGTCTCTTATTTCAGTGAAAGTCACAATTTTGAAATCAAAAGAGTTTTTGAGGGGAATTATGCTCTTGTGAGATTTTATGCTCTCTGGCACCACTTGAAGGTATTTGTTTCGACGCTTTTAATATGGTGATTTTTATTTTGAAGGCATAAATATTTGCGAAGGACATACAAGAGTATAAAGTGAAGAATTACATGAATTACCTGGCCAGACTAACCAAAGAAAAACATTCATAATATGCTATCATACCAGAAGCTATCATTTACCCTTATAACTAATCGAAAAGCAGCCGATGACAAGGTTTACCTCACCCGAATTACAGGATAGTCCTTTTTCCGTCTTACTACTAGTTATATCAATCTATGCAGAACAACCTGGATGGAATATACACATGACTTTGGTCGAATTTGATTTGAATTGATTTTTGCATCAAAAGATGAACAGTTCTTTTGGCATCTACTGCCAGAATGATGATTAAGAGCCAACGCTAAAGGCGGCCAATATTTTGAATGGAATTATAATTGTAAATTTGATAGAAAGGCCATATTTTTGAAAAAAAAATTTTTTGAGCCAAAATAAAATTATAAATTTAAGAACAACAATGACATTAGCTGTCCAAAACAAATGGAATTCCATACGAACGTGTGAATCAAAACATCTGAAACATATGTAAAATCTCATGTTTGGGATACATAGGGCATTCCATATGTATTCCTCAAATACATACATATCCCAATACATATGGTATAAATGTTTTAATAAGGTGGGTCATTAGACAAAAAAAAAACTAACAATTCTTTATTAAAGCAACGTTAATACTATGTATTATATAATTTAATTAAGTTGCATGTTACGTCGTAATTGAAAACTATTTCGCCCTACTTAAAGCAAAATTATCTAGGGCGTTTTGTGAAAATTCTAATTTTTTTACTAATTCTGCTCAAACTAAATATAAGGCATTTAATATTGTTTTATACATAAAGGTAAAGCATTTGTCCTTCCAATGAAGCAAATATTTATTTAACGCAAATATCTTAAATATGAAAACCCTACATATCGTATTAGAAGACCCAACAAAAAAATTCGACAATATTAAACAAAAAATTAAAAATTTTTCCATTTAGACAAAAAAAAACAATATAAACAATTCTTACTATAAAACGATAAAAAAAAAAGAACATTTCAACAAATTTTACACACACCACAACCACCAAATCAACTGGCAAGATAGTACAAATAAAATACCACAAGTTGAAAGTGCTAGATATGTACATGCATATGTACATATATACCTATACACTATTCTGCAATGAAATCCTACTTTAAATAAAAATGTTATGAACTTGAAGTATTTAAAGCGCTGAATACAAATCAGTTATTTTTTCTATCACGCATAAATTTTTGAAATGGGCGTGGCAATTATGACCCCCTCAATAAAGTGACTACACTAGTTCATTTCACTATAACTTCAGAACAGCTAATCCGAAATAACGAAGCACCAAAAGATGTGGTATGAAATAGCCTTTTAGGCATCTTAAAACTTTTTTTGTGTTGAACAGTTTCAAAGTTATTTTGAAATTAGGAGCGAAAATTAAAATAATTTTGCACCTTAACAACTCATAAACAATTTTTAGGAGCAAAAATTTTCAGTTTTTATAATTAACACATTCGCGGACAGTTCGTTTTTACGTTGTCTCTTCGTGGGACATAGTCTATATCTTCTGATTAACTGAAGATAATTGATCCACGATTGGAGCAAAATCATTAGAATAAAGAACAAAGTTATAATTAGTAACGTTTTTTAATCATTTTATTAAACGGTTAATGCCGTCATGTCCCGGTAACAATATCAGATTGGTAAAACAGGACACGACGGGAAGATCCGTCTAGACGGTATTTACCGTCTTGTCCCATCATTTTCCTTTAACTTTGACGGCATATGCCGTCTTGTCCGCTATAGAACTAGGTATATTACAAATAAAATAAGTCATACATCATAAAAATCTATGCACAAATCTTGTAATGCATTTATCAGCATGTAACAGTTGCATTTTATAGATTTTAGCAAAACTACCTCAAGTAAAGGATTGATTTTTTATGATTCTTGGAATTCATTAGTAATAATCAGAGTATATGTATGTTCTTTATATTTTATGGTTAAAAACAAACATTTAAAAAAATTGTGCGTGATAGAAAAAAAACTGAAACTAGATTTTGATTAAGCAAGTTAAGCCGTTCTAATTCATCATATTTTTTTTCAAAGGAGACAAAAAAAATTTATTTTGCCGAACAGTGTAATTAGGGAAGAAATAAAAATTTGGCATTTTACGATGTTTTTTAGCAAATTTCATTTGAAAAACCACATATATATATATATATATGTATGAACATTCATACATACACACATATTTATATACATACATATATGAATAAAAATATGTATATACATATACATATGTACATTAATATGTACATAAAATTGCTTACGTATACGAAATTCTGCATGTGAATCATTAAAAACCTTTTTTTAAATAAAGAAACTAAAAAAGAAAATTGAAAACAAAAATATTTCATTTTTATTTTATAAATAAAAAACAAAGAAATATAATACGATCTACTAAAATCTTTAATTGTGCCGAATTGCCCTTAAATATTCGAAAAGTTTGAAAACTTTTTATTACATTTTTTGTTAAACATTTTTTGTTTGTACAAATTTGCTTTATTTGATTTTCAACTACGTACCAGCCAGTATGTAAACTTATTAAGAAATTATTATTTTGAATTCCTCAAAGGGGGATTTATATTAGTGTCGATTTTTGATTAGCGAAATAAAATAGGGTGCTTTTTAAGCCCGATAGAACATTAAATTGTAAAAAATAACACACTAAGTTAAAGGTATAAATATCAGTAAAATAATAGAGATGTGTAAAACCCCACGCCTTTGGAGGCAAATTTACAGGTAGATTTCTCATGATAATTTGGTAGCGTTGTTCAGGCGTCAATCTACTCCTGATGATTTCACATAAGCGCAGTATGATAGTTCGTTTGACAGTTAACCATTTCGTAAGTTCCGTCGTGCTTAAAACCCCATATATTTTTATTAGTTTAAAATAGTTATAAACACTCTTTAACAGTTTGGTTATAATAGTTCACTAAAAAAAAGTTTGCCAAAATTTTTGCTACTTGTTTTCTAAAGAAGCAAAATTGGTTTGAATTGATTTCTGTGAAATGGCTAAATATATTCGAAGGAACAAGATAGTTTTGTACAAAACTGGACTAATTTTTTTGCGTTGGAAATTCAATGAGTTATCCGCGAACAGCCAAAGATTTTATGTCGGAATTATAACTCATTCAATGTATTGTATATACAATGAACCAATTATTAAAACTACTACCTTTGCAAACAGTTCTGAAAGTTTGCTTTGAAGATATAGTTAAATTTTTAATTATATTTATTAGACTTTTAGCAGTGGTTACATACATTTAGTATAACATACATTATACCTTGGCAATCCTAAATTATTGTAAAATTTAATTAATTTTTTTTCGTTAGAGCTTTTGAATCTTATGATATAAGTGTTCAACCTTAAATATTCTATAGAAATGAAGCATAAATAGAAGCATAACAGTTGAAGAAACACCCTTTCCAATGTTCATTTAAGAGGTACAGATGGAGACCTCAAATTACCCAAAGGCCGTCAAAGCGTTAATAGGTACATGAGGAAGAACGAAACTTAAACAGAACGAAACTTAAACAGAGGTGTCCATACGGACACGTACATACTACGTTCATATGTACATTCGTAGATACATACATATATCGGCATTTATGCTTCGACGTGTATTGTTTTCAAAAATTAGTAAAAAAAAAAAAAAAAAGTACTTACCTTGTCAAATTAGACATCAACATTTAACACTGGCAAATGATAAAGAATTAAGTGAAGCAAAACATTAAAATTAATGGAAAGTAGATTCACATGTTCAGTTTGTACAACGAATGTATTGCTTTAGTATTCTAAAGATGACACATACATATACGATTTGTTGATTTTGTCCTTTTTTCTGATTACTTATTTTTTTACTTTACATATGTAGTTGTTTAAATGATGCTGATCAATATAATGCTTACACATGTATATTATAAACACTTGTGCTTTTAACATCCACTTTTTTATTTTTTACCCCGGCTGCTGTTTTTAACTAAGATTTTTAATATTTCTTAATGAAAAAACACAAAATAATATATGCGAAAAAGCCTTTTTAGTATACACGTATAACATTTAATTTTTCTTCATTTTATAAACTACTTGACACTGTAAAAAAAATAGTATATAATAGAAATATTAAATACAGAATTGTATCGCAACTGTAACAACATTAAGATGACAGCTTAAGAGCTGACATACAGGACATGTATACAAGGAGAAAAAACAATATGGCAGGAAATCCAACAAAGTATTAAAAAATATAAAGCCCGTGATAGACGATGAAGGTGAGGCTGCCTTTGTTTCTGGCTTCCAGTACTTAAAAACCGACACAAAAAACTAAACTATGCACGACGGATGATAAAGGATGCTATTTAAATTTTTCTCCATGTTATTTTATATTTAAATTTAATCTAATTTATGATTAATGCTTCATTTTTATATGCACCTATAAAAGCGTTGCTACTGCTTGCACTTTTATTTATGCATTTGTAAATTACTTTTGTTTATAATTTATTTGTTTTGCACAAACGACAAACACACACACTAAACCAACCACAAAACCGCGGTGCGTACGCAGGGAAATTTTTATAAATGCTTCTGTTATTTGATTGCTACGACGTGTCCTGTGTTGCTCAAATATATCGGCGGGGGCTCGTCTTAAATAGTTTGACGGCGGCTTAAAAACGCCAGCCAGCTGACCAATGTGGTAGCACCTGCAAAAAAGTGATTCCAGGTGTGGCTATATCATATTTTTCCTTTAATTTTCTATATATATATATCATTATCGCGCCATATATGATCATTATAGAAGTTTACAATTGTAATAAATAATAAAAACAATTACAATACTCAGATGGTAACAAATTCAGTAAATTAACAAAAATTCAAAATAAATGATTGACAAGAATAGCCAATTATCCTTTGGCTTAGGATTAAATAGAATTATGGTTGCCGAAAAACTTGGCGTAATTTGAAGTCATTGTTTTGTGTTATTACACTTACGGTGGAATTACATTAAAAAAGTATACGCATTTTTCTAATAATGCAGATTTTTCCGTTTAATGCTTAACATAGCATTACCTTATAACGGTGGAACTTGAAAAGACTGTTCGGCAGCTTTATTACAAGTATTTGCGGTTGTCTGTAAACGCCGGTACCACAAATATAATCTGTGCCGGTACATAAACTTTACCAAAGCATCCACACAATCTCAGAACAAATCTCATACAAAAGCATCTAGACGCTCTCTCAATGTGCGAACAAATGTATGGCTAGTCAAGACGTAGTATAATTATTATAATGGACCAATTAAATTTAACTTCAATTTTTAGCACAATACTTTTAAATTATTTCCAGAACATCAGATACAATTTATATACTCCAAATCACAGATATAATCTGTGTTATAATCTATGCTCCAAATTTTATTATTCAAATAGTTGCCAATTCACCAAAAATAACATCTGGTAGATAACACTATCATGTCAGGCAACACTTGTTTTAATGTTTACATTTTTCGTGCATGGTTTTCATCATATTGACTGCGCAGTAAATTTCTTGAAGTTATAATTGAAATGCCTACCGAAATAGAAAATCTTAATCCCAACGTATACAGTAAATGCAAAGAACGAATAATTACTAAAGAAGAAGCGGATGAAAATGTTACTGATCCTTTTGACGCACGAGAGATATTTGGTAACTTGCTACAAATCGCGCCAATACGCTCACTCAATGAGTATTTATAAATTTTAGATCTTATTCGTGACATTAACGACCCAGAACATCCCTTAACGTTGGAAGAACTCAGGGTGGTGCAGGAAGATCTGATCAAAGTCTGTGATGACAAAAATGATGTCTTCATAAACTTCACACCCACTATACCGCATTGTTCCATGGCTACTCTAATTGGTTTGTCGATCAGAGTAAAATTGCTAAGATCTTTGCCACCTCGTTTTAAGGTTACTGTAGAAATCACACCAGGTACCCATACGTCCGAATATGCAGTTAACAAACAACTAGCTGATAAGGAAAGAGTGGCTGCAGCCCTGGAAAATAAACACTTGGCAGAAGTAATCAATCAATGTATTGCAACAAAGGAGGCGCTAGCTGCATGAAAACATTTCCCATAATTTCCTTTTCGTTTTATTGCAATAAAAACTAATGTGTATAAAATTTAATATTTTTAAAACTTAAATACTCTTTTTGGCTTGTATACTGACAGTCGGCCGAGGTTTTGTTGGATCGTATTTATAGGTTTTCACCAAAGGACCAGAGCCGGCCTGAGAAAAGCGTATTTCATCTAACCTCTGACGTTCCTCCAATTCCTTAGTGATCTTTATATTTTGCCATGCTAAAATAGAAGTATAGAATACTTTGTGACCAGTTTAAAGCCATGCAATTACTTACAATCTTTAACGCCTTCAACAAATTTCTTCTTTTTTATAGGTAAATTCTCTGGTTTATGTGTAACCATTTTGTCGATTTTAAAATAATCACGTACTGCAGGAATTTTCAAAACGGCAACCTGAGTTGTAAATGGTTTTGAGTGATAGTTTTAAAATTAAGAAGGTATTACTTACTTGACCTAACGATATAAAATTACTGCAAGCCCAATATGTTAAAATTGCTGCGGGAAAATTCATTGTGAAAGGAAAAATAGCTATTGGCAAGCCTCTTAATACATATCTCATCACACCCATATTCTGTGCAGTCAATCTAGCACTATCTGTACCGACTTCAACCGTCAAAAATAGGGTAGCACTTGTAATTATTGGCAATAAATATGTAGGATCTGCTACACTCAAATCTGTAAACCAAAATAAGCCTCCGTATTTCATCGATTCGACGGTATTCGACATTTCCCTTAAGCCCATGAAAAACGAAAGAAATAATGGAGCCTGAGCCAGGGGCGCAATTAAATTTTTTAATGGATTTAACTGTTTTTCTTTCATAAACAACATCATTTCCTGTGCATATCGCGCTGATTCTATTGCATTGCCCGATTGCCGGGCTTCTGTCATTTTCATTTGCAAAACTTGCATTTGAGGCATATGATTGTTCATCTTTGCAGCATTTCTTTGAGCAACAATAACTAAAGGAAAAATTAAAGTACGCACTACTATGGTGCCAATAGCTATGGCACCCCACCATGGTAAATCGTATGTAACGTGCAAAACTTCCATACAGTTTTGAACCAAACCCACTGGACTCCAGCCGCCTAAGCCAATGGACGCAAACGTCGGCTCGCCTAAAGCATTAATAGCTTGAGCTGCTACATCGGACGTAGTCTCTGGTACCACAGGCGGTGATGGTATATCAGTTAAATCAACAATGGTTTTCACGGCATCTTCAGAACTGGCATATCTTACACCCATGCTAGGCATAACTGCGGCCATTAGTGGCAGTTGTTGGTTTTCAGGTTTCTGCCATTTCTTAACACTACCTATGTGGAGATTTCTAGAATTTATAATTGATGTCCCCCCAAATCCGGATGATATAAACTAAAATAAATTCAATTTTTGATTATACACAAGTCACAAACTTTGCAGGTTATGTCATTAGATTGATTGCTCCCATTGTGGTAGTATTTACTTACTTTATTCGTCGCATTTAATTGTTTTAAAACATTTGTATTCGGCAACAACTTAAAACGCTGAACGATCATTTTTTAATTTTAAAATTTTCTTATTTAGATTACTTCACAAATGCAATGTTTTTAAAATCTGCCAATCGCACTGGACATTTCTCGTAAAAGAGAGAATTATAAAAACATATGATGTATATAGACATGCCAGATTATCGAAAATTGTAATAGAATAAAATACAATTAACAAATTGAAACCGTTAGACAATTTTAGGATTTTTGAGTTTTATAACAAATCACGTCTCTACCAATATATACTGTGTTTTTAGGTTGGCAATAATTTATTTTTAAACATTTTGTAAAAATGTATTAATTAATTAATCAAGCTTTATTTTGCTATATTTTGCTACGTCTTTGTGTAGCATCATAAAATATTCCATATACATATTATTTGAAAGTTTTTTATCAAATATTTTTTTCATGATAATGGCACACAAAGGCGTAACTTAATATAGTGAATTGCGTATAAAAGTATCAAGAACATTTTTATTTACTTTAGAAAAGTAAAAAAAATTTAATTAACTTTAAATACAAAGTTTTACAAAAATATAAATTATACAAATTGTAAAATTTAAAAATGAATGAGATTGAGACAAATTTTAAAATATAATATAAAATGAGTTTGTATATATGTATGTATTTTATAGATATACCTGATTTTCGAATCCAGCAGTGGAAGATAAATCGCCCGATCTTCAAGAATAAATTAAAGGTCCATATGTAGAATTATGTGCTCAACAAACGTTTCTTTCAATTAGTCAATTATCATCGCCTTGTTGATATCATAACAAGACGATTAAACTATAAATATATTGTTTGATTTTCCGGCAGGGGTAATTTGCTGCAAAAGTTTGATTAGTTGGAAGTAGTTCTGTTGTAGTCTAGTTTTTAAGGTAGGCGTGAGTTGAAGCGTGGACTTTGCTCTTTCCTATTTCCCTATTCTACTTCGAAAACTATCTTTTTAGTTTTTGCTATTGATATCGATTGATATATAGTAGATGCTTAATATCAAATGATATTAGTTTCATGTTTGCCTGTGACTTCAACGTTAATTAATTTTTTGATTTTGGATACTGTATGCGTATCTGACAGTTCTAAAGTACATTTCAATGCTTGTTTCAAATGTTCTATTAAGAGTTTATAGCTTGGTGTTGATTTATGGTTTACTATTGATCTCATTGGAGTGTTTGGTTTATGTATTTTTGGTAGTGCAATCATTAACGCAGAAGGAAAAATCACACTGAAGATGCAACCATAGTCGAAACCGGGTTGTCTCCGGACTAAACTTGATAAGAGACAAAAATTCGTTCCAAATATCTAAATATCAGTCATTGAAAATATCGACCATCGGATAGAGTTCTGCCACCGAAGCCGTGGCGAGCATTTTGTTTCCTACATAATGGGCATATATTCTCCTATCATAATAAAAGCTATTAAGATAATTGTGTGAAAACATTTTGTTTTATTTAGAATTAACATCATGCGTTTTGGTTGGACCACCATATTTATTAAGTAACACTACCGCTATCGACATTGTATAATTGCACGAGTTTTATATCATTATGATTTGTGTTCGCTACACTTTTAGTAAATAAATTACTTTTAACTTTAATTTTACTCTTTTGAAGATCTGTGGCATTAATATGTACAGATTTTTCTGTAGGCTTTGTAATACAACTTTCATCTAAGCTTTTTGCTTTTTCTACATCTACTGATGTTTTTTCGTGTTTAGCTTGATGCACAAAAATTAGGGAACGGTTAATAGTCGAATACGAACAGACAGAACATTTGTGTATAACAGAATCGGCTTTTTCCGGATGTTTTTGTAGAATATGTTTCTAAAATGATATACATAATTCAAATTAGTTAATAGGCGATATTACAATAATTAATAATTGCTTACTTGATATGCAACGCTTTGTACAGATTTGTATGGACAAAAGTTGCATTCGTACATTTTACGATTTTCATGTCCCATGCGATGTCTTCGAAAAGCATTGTGATCATTTGTAGCATAATCACAACTTTGACATTTATATCGCTTCTCGCCGTCACTGTGCGTTAGTAAATGTAATTTTAGCGAAGATTTAGAACTCATTAGCTTATCGCAGATCGAACACTTTTGTGATGAATCACCCTTTTTGCAACAATGTTCTCGCAAAGTTTTCTGTTGTGAAAAAGTTGAGCCACAGTCAAAGCAACGATGTATCTCAGATGGTATTGCCTTGGGCATATTTGAGATACCAGCAGTTGCAGTTTGTACACGGTGCCAACGTCGATGATTTTTAAGTTGTTTGGAATTCTTAAATGCTTTTTCGCATTGTTCACACTTGTAGTTGCGATCATCAAAGTGAATTTTGGCATGTGTATTAACTAGTCTAGAAAATATAGGAGTTTTAAATTCGCACAGCTCACATTTATACAATTCCATATCAATCTGATGAGCTCGCCACAGGTGAGTATGAAGCGTATTCCAATTATTGAATTCTACTGATTTGCATTCTGGACACAACATGGCCTGTGGGCTGTCAGATGAAATATCATGACATTTTCTGTGATATTCCACGGTTTCGGATTTTTTAAAGCGAAATGCACAACCTTTAATGGAGCACTTCAAGAATAAATCTTCAGCTGAACCGCCAATTGTTTGTTTTAGTTTGGTTATGCGTGTACGATTTGAACCGAATGGCCGTCCCCTTACCGAGGTGCCGCTAGTAGCCGAGACTGCTGATGGACGCTTAGTTGGCTCCATTAGATTATTGGCTACATATATGCGACCTTTTTCAAACGGCGAAGTTGGTTTGTTGGTCGGCATGTTTGCTGTATTTTTAAGTTTTATAATGGGGGAAACTGGCACTAGAGGTGGCAAAGGAATATTACTTCTGGGCAAAGGACTAATATTAGTTGCATGTAAGTTAGGCTCAGATGAGTTATTTGAAGTATTTGTAACCGGTACTAAAGGTGGTATATCAGTCATTGAAGGTAATAATTTATTACTAATTTCTTTGGTAGCATTTGTTTTAGGAACCCTTCTAACTAATGAAGTTTCATTTGATTCGGGGCTAGCATTTGACAATTCCTTTTTAAGAGTGCTGGCACTTATACTTCTATGGTTGTATTGTTGTGCTGTTAAAGGTTCTTGATTGACTATATCAATTTCTGTTGGAACTACATTGTGGATATCTTGTATTTGCTCCACTACAGAATCTTGTTGATGATCAGCTACATTGTGTATGGCGGCATGACTTGCCGTGCCAGTCAATTCTTCTATGTCACGTATGGTTATTAGGGAAATCTGTGGTGTATCAATACAAAAATTACTGTTGCTCTTTTGGTTGTTGTTATCTACAGTATAAGTCATATTTTCTGCACTATTTTTATTAGATGCATCGGCTATTATGCAGTTTATGTCTTCTGCAAGGTCTTCATAAGTTTCAGGCCAATCATTAACCATTTGGGTATCTAAGTCATGAAATTTGAAATTATCATCCTCGTACAAGTTATCTCCTAAAAGATTAATGTCATTAAGACTGGATGAGTTTACTTTATCCAAGACGTCTATACTGTGATTGTTATCCAAGTTAGGCGCTATTAAATGCTGAACTTCTGTCTTATTCATTAAGTTCAATTCATCTACCGTACGTAAATGCAGGGTTCCTCTTTGCTCCTGGTTGATGGTAAGAGGCTTATTCTGAGAAAAAGAAGTCGTATAGAATTACAAAATGTTAGACCTATTAATTTTTAACAATAAAAAAATTTGTAGAAAATACCCCTACATCTAGTTTCGTTAAAATAAATTATATAAAAGCTACACCAAACAATATTTAAAATCTGTAAAAAAGATAACATACCATAATGGTGTTTATATCAACCGTGGATATAGTGTCCGGTATCAAAGTAATGTTTCCGATTTGTTCACAATTTTCATTAATCTCTTCGCTGTTATTCGGAAATAAGGAATTGTCTATTGTATAGCTGTTACTGGGATTAGAAGTGTTAATAAATTGAAACGTATCTATATCATTGTGATTTGCAATAAAATTAGCACTGCTATTCAAATTATTGCCGATTGAACTGGAATCAAACATGTAGGGAACATGCACGACATTTGAGTCGCAAATTTGGGAAGTATTGCAGGAACTATTACAATCATTTAGATATCCGGTATTATTAGCCATAGGTAACGAATTAATAGGCATTAAATTAAAGCTCTCGACGCTTTTTACATAGATTTTAGGCTTTCTAGGTTTTTCCGCAACCTCCATAACTGCATGCGACGTATTTGAAGTAACCAGGCTGCTGTCATTTTTATTTAAATTTAAGTTTGTAGATTTGTCCAAATTTTTGGAGTAATCGTAGGTTTTGCTTATTAAGTCTATATTGTTATTTAGCATACCAGGATTGTAATTTATGAAATTATTTATGCTAGAGCCTTGCATTGCATAATCCCTTTTAAGTAGTGCTGGTTCTCTTAAAACATCAACACTTTTAATTGATATTTTTTGTTTAGGAGGATTTGCAGCCGCGCGTTCTAAAGAGCAGCCAGTATTGTTTTCTGCAAGCTGATTGTCAGTTTGTTCAATAGGCTGTCTATTGGGCTCTCGAAGGCAATCGACATTTTTTAAATAAATTCTACTTTTGCGAGTAGGTTCGTTAGCTGCTGGGAAATCTGCAGTTACATTCGTAGGCTCTGATGTGTTATAAGTATTTTCTATATTTTTCGTTGTAGTCTCCATAAAAGAACCAATTATTTTTAATATATCGTCATTTCTCATTAAATGATCTAATTTTAAATGTATCTCCAAACATTCTTGCTGAAAAAACACATTGCAGCACCCTTTAAAAAATATTTTTATTTAAAAAACACATATTAAAACAACATTTTAAATATACCTGGACAATTCAGCGGCTGGCGTTCTTCACTTTTAGTACCAATATTTTTCCCGTGTTGAGAAGCTAAATGATCATCACGTTCTGTATCACTTAGACTTATGAAAGGACATTTGCAACATTTATAAACTTGCAAAACCGAGCAGGAGTTTTCTGCTGAGTTGTTATTGTTGATATTGGTGGGTTGTTTTTCATTTGCTATAATTGCAACGATATTGCTTTCATTTTGTGTTTGATTGGTTACTCTTGGTGGCGTGGGCGTTGCGTTGCTTCTATCTTTAGCAGCAGCTTCGGAATTTTCGGATTTAATAGGTTCTGATTTAATTTCCTCCTGTTTACTAATATTTCTACGAAAAACATTTCCATAACTTGTACGCTGAGGTTGGACATCTGTAGTGTGTATTTGCACAAAAGGTATACTTCCAAATACACTTCCCGAACTTCCCATTGTACCTAATCCACCATTGGAATTTGTCCTATTAGTTGAACATTCTCCATTATGCTTTTTTCGGTTCTCTCCATGAGTATTAGGTATAAAATTAAGCAAATTTGTTTGCTGATGTCTCTGATCCACAGGTGTTGTTTGGGATAAAGGTCCCAAGTCGCAAGACGCATTGTTTAAATAGTGAATTGCGTGCGGAATTTCATCATATTCTATATTTTGTGCAAGAATATTAGCATCCGTGATCTATTTATAATAAATAGGTATTTCATTTTACAATTGTAAAAGCAAATCAGTAAGTAAATTAATACCTGGTGGTTTGCAGTAGAAAAATAATTTTCATAATTAGCAAATGTTGAATCATTCATTTTTATACTGTTTTAATTGTTATAGTATATTTTATTAAATACATAGAAAATCGACTTATAATAAATGTAATCAAACAAATTTAATACTTTGTAAACAAAAAGAAATATTTATTATTATTCCTACACCAAAAAAGAACTGGAATACACCAGCTGATTTTTGTTATCATTATATTTATTTGTTAACAGGGGTAGAAAAAACTGCGTCCTCGTTTAACAGCCTTAGTAAATGAAAGTATATTTACTAAATTCTATTTAACACATTTATACAAAATGAAATTATTTTGGTACAATTAGCATAATATATCACTGAATACACACACCAAAGCCTGTACTTGATTATGAAGTTTTCTGAAAGTTATTGGGTGGTTTAAGGCACGTGAAATTATTATTGGCAGCAACTATGAACTAGCAGGCAAATATTTATAGTATAGTATATCTGAAATTGAAGTTGAAAAACTAACTTTATCTCGATGCTTGCCGAACCAGCTAAAAACAAATTAGCTTTCTGTGGATTTTAACGTCACATACGTTACGTTACATTTAAATAAACAGTAACGCGTTGTTTATGTGACAGATTTTGTCCGCTAATCCGCCACAGACGCTACAAATCTACTAATTCATATGGTAGAAAAAAAACCTATAATGATGAAACTTCAACTGACACTAACCAAAATTTTTTGGATAATTCCAAGGTGTCTATGATTCCGGTATTATGCCCGTACATTCGTTTTAAAAAGCTCGAATGCCAATTACTTGGATATAATTAGTTCCACTGGCTTTTGTTCTTTATTTTGTGTTGTTTCGTAGAGAATTTATATTTGGTAATGCTGATGAATTAACCGGCTTACGTACGATTTTAGGCCGCCGAAGAATGATTTTCATAAGCCACCGCTGATAAAAACTGACGTCGCAGGACTCTACATACAAATGTGAAGTTTTATTAGCAAAACGGTGAAAATACAAATTGCTTAATTAAATTGAACAATAAAATAAAAACAAAAAATGCCGCGTATAATGATAAAGGGTGGTGTGTGGCGAAACACCGAGGCAAGTATAAATAAATATAAAACAAGGCACAATTAACAAACAATAAAAAAAAATAAAAATTTCAGGATGAAATACTTAAGGCCGCTGTTATGAAATATGGCAAAAATCAATGGTCGCGTATTGCCTCACTGTTACATCGTAAAAGCGCCAAACAATGTAAGGCTAGGTGGTATGAATGGTTAGACCCAAGTATTAAAAAGACCGAATGGTCTCGTGAAGAAGATGAAAAGTTGTTACATTTAGCTAAGCTAATGCCAACACAATGGCGTACAATAGCACCAATTATAGGACGAACAGCGGCTCAGTGCTTAGAACGTTATGAATATTTATTGTAAGTTTATTAAAGAGAATGTGGTAAAGATGTTGGTTTCTAATAATATTCAGTATTTTCTTTATAACAAAGAGACCAAGCACAGAGAAAAGAGGATGGTGAAGATGCGGCAGATGATCCCCGCAAATTGAAACCCGGTGAAATTGATCCTAATCCTGAAACGAAACCAGCACGTCCAGATCCCAAGGATATGGATGAAGATGGTATTGTATATTAATATTTGAAACCACATTTTATTTCATTGTTTCAATATTTGTTTAGAACTGGAAATGTTATCAGAAGCTCGAGCTCGCTTGGCCAATACCCAAGGTAAAAAAGCCAAGCGCAAGGCCCGTGAAAAACAATTAGAAGAGGCTCGTCGTTTAGCCGCTTTACAAAAACGTCGTGAATTGCGCGCTGCTGGTATAGGCAGCGGCAAACCAAAACGAGTAAAGGGCATAGATTATAATGCAGAAATTCCGTTTGAGAAAAGACCAGCTTTAGGTTTCTATGACACTTCTGAAGAACACATTGACCGCAATGACCCAGATTTCAACAAGATGCGACAGCAAGATTTAGACGGTGAATTGCGTTCTGAAAAAGAAGAGCGCGAAAGAAAAAAAGACAAGCAAAAGTTAAAGCAACGCAAAGATAATGACATGCCTATGGCTATGTTACAAAATCTAGAACCAGAACGTAAACGTTCCAAACTTGTGCTACCAACACCACAAATATCTGATCAAGAACTACAGCAAGTTGTGAAGTTGGGACGAGCGAGTGAGGTTGCCAAAGAAGTAGCTATTGAAAGTGGAATTGAAACAACTGACGCCTTATTGGCTGACTACTCTATAACACCACAAGTGGCTGCTACACCTCGCACGCCGGCTCCCTATACTGATCGAATTATGCAAGAAGCTAAAAATATTATGGCTCTTACACATGTTGAAACTCCTCTAAAGGGTGGAATAAATACACCACTGCATAATTCAGATTTTTCTAGTACTGTACCAAAAGGTTCAACTATAGCTACACCCAATACTGTGATATCAACACCATTTAGGTAAGTTTTTTTTAAATTTTTTTCCCATATATTCCTCTTACATTATGTGAAGTATTGATCAAAAATTGCGACATACTGTGTACACAAATCGGCTTCACATAAAAAAAATTTTTTAATGGAACTTGATTTTTGTGAACATGACGAATTTTTTAAATGTAGAGAAAGTTTTGAAAAAACGTTGAGATTTTGTTTTTAGGAAATTTTAAAGTAAACATTTTGTTTGATTTATTATCTGTTAAGTTTATTTTTTGCTAGCAAATTTTATGAAAGAAATTTTTCTAAATACAAATTAAGTTTTTGAGATCACTTATTGTTATTAACAATAATAAAAAAAAAAAATAGTGGTAAATCTTTGATAGTTGTCAACAACCCACGTAGCAATACACGCCTCAAGAACGGGAAATATTGTTATTGCTTTTTTTCATTTATAACAAAATTGCCGGCAGTTCAAATTATGACATTTCTTGCGCCACATTGTACTGGTGTTTGCCCATTGGTCGAAATTCTTGTACTGTACATTCGGCTAATGTGGGCAGGAAAATAATTAAACAAATAGGAAACAACATGAAACTTTTAGTGCCAGGCTGAGCTACGCTCACAACCATAAGTGAAACATATGCACACGGGCATGTTTTGCTTATTTTTCAAATTAAATTATGTTATTATTTGTTCAAGTATTGGTAGCAACTATAATCCAGTAAGGGATAATATTATGTGTACTAAAATACTAAACTGATTTTTATCAAATATAGTTCATGCCTATCTGCAAATAAATACCTTTGAAATGATATATTTATATTTAAAATTGTCTATTTAATATGAGGATAAAGGAAAACATAAAAAATCGTCTTGCTAATTTAGATTTATCAAAAAGTAAAACTCATCATTTCGCTATTTATCATACGTAAACTATCTAAAAAGAGAAAGAATTGCTGTTTTCGCAGCTAAATAATATTTTAGTCTGTATTATTTTTTTTAACTAGACATTAATATCCAGTTAATTAAAAAAATAGGATGTCCTATTTACATTATTTGCCGTTTTACTTACTTATTATCGGGCATGTTCTGACACTCGCAAGAGTGTCAAATCCCATGCGATTGTCAAATCGCCAAACTTATTTTTGCATGTTCTGCAACTCACGCGTTTTACTTGCGATTTGGTTTTTTGTTTAACAAAACAAAAGGAAAACAAACAAGAAATATAGAGGCAAAAGTTGCAGAAGCAAAGAAGGTTTTTAAATTTCATGTTTTTAGAAAAAATTTGTTACAAAATGTCATTAGTTTTGACTAAAATAAAAAGAAAATACTATTAATTTAATTTATTCATAATTTTGTAGTTTCTTTAAAAACTAGTTTAGTTTAAATTCAGCAGTTCACTTCAGTATACTCTTGCGACTTGAACTCGCCAAAACTCTTACGAATGCTAGTTACAGAACACCTCACATGCGAATAAAAATCACAATCGCAAATTTTGTGTGAGATGCGAATGTCGAAACATGGCCGTATGTTTGATGTATACCATAGGTAGAAGATAAAAAAATTAAGTTGCTATAACTTTTTTATTTCTCCTCTTTAACTAAAATCCCGAATCATTACACTTTTCTTCCGGCTCATCAAAAAGTTTAACATAAAAGTTTATTATAAAAATAAACATTGCTCTTGTTTTAGAACCCAACGTGGTAATGAAAATGCCACTCCTGGTGGTTTTGCTACCCCAATGTCTTCGTCGCTAGTCCCCGTAGGTAAAACGCCACGTACTGAAAGTGCTCAAACTGTAGCCTTGGTGCGTGACAAGTTGAGTATTAATCCAGAGGAAAATATAAATGTTGGAGAAACGCCAGCGTTATATAAAAACTATCAAAAGCAACTAAAAAGTACTTTAAAAGAAGGTTTGGCCACATTGCCCACACCGCGCAATGACTACGAAATTGTGGTGCCTGATCAAGGCAATGATGATGAGCCAATGGATACTTCTGGCAATGGTGCAGTAGTGGAAGATCAGGCCGACGTTGATGCTCGTATAGTGGCAGAACAGGAGCAGAAGCGTAAACGAGAACTTGCAAAACGATCTCAGGTTATACAGCGTGCTCTGCCGCGTCCTACAGAAGTCAATACAAAAATCCTAAGACCTCCTTCAGATAAGCAAAATCTAACAGAGTTGCAAAAAGCCGAAGAGCTTATAAAACATGAAATGATTACTATGCTTTTATACGATTCTACCAAAGATCCAGTTCCCGGACAGTCGCAAGCTAAAATGGATCAATTACAGAGTTATTTCAAATCAAATCCCTATGAAGAATTCTCCAAAGACGAAATAGAGAAGTCTAAACGAATGTTGTCAGAGGAAATGGATGTGGTAAAAGAAGGTATGGGCCATGGAGACTTACCTTTAGATGTATATTCGCAAGTTTGGGAAGAATGTCTCGGCCAGGTTCTGTATTTGCCCTCACAAAATCGTTACACTCGTGCTAATCTGGCTAGTAAAAAGGATCGTTTGGAGTCGTCCGAACGGCGTTTGGAACAAAATCGCCGCCACATGGCCAAAGAAGCTAAACGTTGCGGTAAAATTGAAAAGAAACTAAAAATTCTTACGGGTGGTTATCAGGCTCGTTCCCAAGCACTAATAAAACAACTTCAAGATACCTACGAGCAAATCGAACAAAACACTTTAGCCTTGTCAACGTTCAAATTTTTAGCTGAACAGGAATCTGTAGCCATACCCAGGCGCTTGGAGGTAATTTCCGTTTAAACTAAAACCAGCATACTACAAATTATATATATATGTATGAAATCTTTTAATTACAGTCTTTGCAAGAGGATGTGCGTCGTCAAATGGAACGTGAAAAAGAATTACAAAGTAAATATGCCAAATTGCAGGAAACGTTAGAAGAGCTGCAAAATAAACTTAATAAAAATAGCAACTAAAAGTTGCAGAATTTATTTAAAAAAGTTCAATAAAAATAATGCGGTTTCAATTGAAATCTATTTTACTTGACTTTGTTTTTTTCACAAATAGAAGACTAACAAATTTAGCAAATAACTCGTTATCTTAATATTGATATTTTATTCAGAAAAATTGCTCAGTCGTTACTTTATTTATAAAAGTTATGCCCAGTTTTTAACTCTATATTTAAATGTCATTTAGCTTTAAATTCTATTTAAATACGAAATACAGTTTTTCAAGGCTTATTCAATTGCAACTTAAATGAGCAACATTGGGCATTTGAAATTTATTTAAAGTCCAGAAAGTTAACATATGACTTTGACGTTTGTTTACCTCTCAATTTCTTGGTTAAAAAATATTTTTCAGAAATTAAAAGTTATTAAATATAAAAAGTATATATATGTAAATTAAATTCAGAACTATAGATATCTGAATATGTAAGTACATATATTTGTACATATACGTATAAATATACATATATTTATAAATAAAAAAGGCAACAAAATGAATTCCGATCAAGAAGACATGAGTGATGCTGAATTGTGTACAACTTTTATTTATGGTGCACAGTTGTTTTCTTTAAAACTATCGATAAATTGTTTGACATTTCATAGTGCTACCATATTTTCATTGCGATTTAATACGAAGAATTATTTAACACTGAAAAACTGAAGCTGTATTTAAATACAATTTAAATTTAAGTAAAAATTAGCAAATTGCATATTTAAATATCAACTCAAAAACTGGGCATTAGTGTACAAAAAATTTAATTCAAACACATAAAAACTAGAAATAATTCCGTAGTTAGTTAGGGTGATCGATTATTCGACATTTTCGACAAACCGATCTGGAAACAGTTCGAATATTTAAAAAAGAATGTTTTCGGGTTTTAAATTCAGGAAAAAACTGGTTAACCGAATAAAATTACTTCTCCATTTCTTTGTTCATGTATAATTATTGCTGTTTATAAGTATGTTGTTTTATTAAGTACAAATAAATCTTAAAAGTACGGCTGACTTCATAACCGTATTTATACGGTTTTGATACTCTGTGTATCGGTTACAACCGTGATTCATTTGGGAACAAAATACATTGTCAAAATTTTAATCGTTTCATTGACGAATAGGTAGCTATGTATTACATGACCGTGCCGACCCCCATACAAAAAAAGTTGCACCCCTTGGATATTTCAATGACGATTTATTGTGTCGCCATTTTGAGTCCGATGACAACATATGAAAGCTTAAATTATGTAACCTTAAAAGAATCTTCTTGTCGTTGAAAATAATTGCATTATAATGGAAATGGTGCAGTGACACTAAAACTGATATACAAAATTTGATAAAAATCAAAAGAGGCGGCTTTTTGGGCGTTGCAAGAAATATATATTTTAAAGGCCAACGTTACATAGTTGTAAAAGGGCTATCCGATGGTTTCCAAAAAATTGATTATTAGATGGAGGCAGGTTTTGGTCTTCCTTTGCAATTTATTATAGCCTCTGCCGGAGTACATTCGCTCAGATATCAGAGGTCATATCTAGAATATGACGGCCGATTGTAAAATCATCACAGACGAAATGGAAAATGTTTTCAAATCATTAATAATAATATGCTATATATTGTGATAGAACTTAAAATGGCGACACTGTAAACGAAAGGCTTAATGGGCTGTATTTAGGGGCTGGAAAACATTCTTAAAGGACGTTTTAGAATCGTCAATAAATATTTTCAATCACAGGGGATGACTGGTGCAACTTTTTCTTTCGCCCCACTCTAACGTATTACTAGAAAGCAACATGTGTTAAGGAAGATAGCCTACAACTTTGAAAATCTTGGGAAGGGTGGTATTAGTAGAACTGTGAGCTTTTTGCTGTCTTTGATAAATAACATTTACTAAACAAGAACATATAACAGGTGGACTCATGGGAAAATTCGAAGTATTTCCGTTTTCTTTGCGTATGTCAAATTCCATGTATAAAAAATGTACCGGAAATGGCGAAATATATTTTATACGGAATTTGACAACCAATCAGTTTAAAAAAAGTACTCTGCGTTGTTGAGTTTACTTGTTTAATCCTTGTGTCTGGTATTCCGACAGGGTGTTTGGATGTAGATTTTTGGGACGAATTTCCGTCATACCTTGTCAAGTTTGGTTTAAAGACAAACCGGTTTCGACTATGTGCCATCTTCAGTGTCATTTTTCGTTCTGTTTACTTGTTTACTCTAACATGAGCTGGATGTTAAGTAATTATTTCTGTACTAAAAAATATTCATATCGTTTACACTGCAAGAAAAGAACTTGTATGGGGTGTCTCAAAAAGAGTATACTATGAATTATTTCATGCGCGATGTAACAAGTGCTGCCAACTTGCTAAAACCACATGTCGTCCACATCCATGCCATCCATTTGAAGATACAAGAATTTCGTTATTATGTTCCGTTGTTTTCGGCAACACTCTCGTTTGAAGTTCGACGCAAAGGAGTGCACCTGAGTAAACTTGATGGGATTTCACAATGTTAACGCAGTTCTTGTGCACTGGTCATTGGTGACAACTTGCCCAAAAAAGTGCCACAAAAATTAGATATCGCATTAGAGCCGCATACTATCAATATTCACCTCATTCAACACTTTCTATGGTTATTTGGAAAAATATCAATAATATCGAATTCTTTTAAGAATTGTTAATGTGTTCAAATTTATGATAAACATGTTATTCACAGAACCGTCTTCAAAAAATATTCGCTTGATTTAAAATGAAAACAAAGTTATTAAAAGAAAACAATAACCCCGTCCACCCTACTGAAGTGCAAATCACCGTAATGCACATGCAACATAAATTTGCCTTGGTTAATATATCTTGATCAAAAACGGCCGTTAACCGCACTACATTTTTTAGAAGAAACCCCATAACGACCAAGATTTATATGGTTGATATACGATTCTAATCAATATTAAAACAGAATGGCAAAAATATCTCATTATATGAGACAAGTTTTTCGAATTGCATTATTTGAAATGAAAAAAATAACAGATTCGATATTGATTCTTGATCTGATATTTCCGCCCTGTTAGAATATCAGATCAAGAATCAATATCGAATCTGTTATTTTTTCATTTCGAAATTGATTGATTGGAATAATGCAATAAGAACGTAATCACGGTTACCTCTTTTCACGATACAAATTTGTGTAACGAATTTCTTGAGAGAACGAAAAATAAAACTATAGCCGAAACAGGTTTTGTATCCAAACGAAACTTGACAATAGATGACGGAGATTCGATATTATTATTTGGCGGTCTGTGTGTAAAGTATCCCCAATTAATGCAGTTTCAATACATTTTTCAATTAGGAATGCAATCT
This sequence comes from Phania funesta, assembly GCA_963932375.1. NCBI lineage: Eukaryota > Metazoa > Arthropoda > Insecta > Diptera > Tachinidae > Phania > Phania funesta. The sequence continues at coordinate 69,043,567 of OZ010656.1, read as the reverse complement.
GAATTTAGAGAATTGCAAAAAATAAACCAAATGAAAAAAGGAAGTTAGAAAAATAAAATAATGAATTGTTTATTGAAATTTTAATGTTTTTATTTTCAACTTCTTCAAAGCTCTCATTTGGTTTGAAGAATTTTAAGCATTGGACACTTCAGGTTTTTTTAAAATCTTTTGGTAAAGGTTGATCTGGCCTAAGCAAGCACCGAATACGCATAGAGAGATTACCTTGGCCCCCAACAATTAAATTGAAATGTCGTAGTGAAATGAATTGGGATAAAGTTAGCAAGAAAATGTATTAAATAACAGAATTGGATCCCAAGAATTCTTTTTATTAATATATACGTGGTTATCAACTAAGAAAATTTTAACAAAGTTTAAAGACTATGGTTATGGGAGACAAAAATGTAATACTCCGTGAAGCCGTGGAAATGTAGACGCCAAATTTTTGTAAATATGTTCATCAAATGGTACAAGGCCAATAATATTAACATTGCCAGTGTTAATAAAAATTTAAATTTAAAGAGTAATGAGGGGTATAAACTGTGCTCCTGAAGATTCAAAGAAAAGTTTTGCAGATTTTATTGAGCTACGTCCATCTATGTACATATACAAAAAAATGAAATATGATAATACTTTGCTTTGATTATACAATTTCGTAATTAGAAAAGTGGGCAGTGCCACGCCCATAAAAATAAGTTATCATTTTTAGCTACTTGCACTAGATCGATATTTCTAAAACTTTGCACATATATTGAGCTGTCATGACTATATAATTTCGTTATTAGTAAAGTGGGGGCAGGGCCACGCCCATAAACAAGTTATAATTTTGAGGTACTTGCACTGGACCGATTTTTCTGAAACTTTGCACAGATATTGAGCTCATTAAGGGGCGTAGCTTGGCTAGTTATATAATAAAGTGAGTTTGGATAAAAAAAAATTAGATAAAAATTATTAATTTTATTTTTTTTGTAATATAAAAATAAAATCCCAAAACTTCTGCCTATAAAAAATTAAAATTGTTTTGTTGTATAATTCAATTATAAAAAAAGCCATCTTCATGCTTCAAATTATGTCTTCATAAATTCAAACATCCCTGAATTTGCTTGTTTCTGTTCATAAAGTTTTGCGAAAACAAGTAGAATTATGGAAAGATTGACCGACACAAATGTGGCAAATTACAGTTTTATGTTCATTTTATGGAAATGTGTAACCTAATCGAATGTCACATTTGATGTCTGTCCTTCCAAATATGTTATTGTGTCACAATGGTCATTTATTAAAGGTTTATTTTAACTTATTTTATTATAAAGCTACAAATACTTATCTATGTATGTATATCTAACTATAAATACATGTGGATATGGGTGCATGTGTGTACATGGAGTGTACATGTACTGACATAAATGTATAGATTTCTTTTTTAACATTATTAATAATGATACGTTGTGAAGGATTATATTACAATAAAAAATAAATTTAATGCACATGTTGCTTAGAGAAATTCTTCTAGTAAAAAATAAAAGCAAGATTCAGGTGGCCTTAAAATGGGGTTTGTATATAAAACTTCATCTTATATGAAAAACTGCAAAAGATTGGAAAATATTGTAAGGTTTACATCTCTAAAAATATAGTAGATTATGAATTACTGATATTCGGTAATAATTTGTTTTTTTTAACCCAAAATCGATTTGTTATGAAATAGCTCTTGGCATCTAAAATTGGTAATAACTCCAAAACAGAAGTATTTTCAAGAAAACCTTTTACAAATAGGTCTTCAAACTTTTAAATACTTGCTAATTGAGAAATTAAAGGGATTTTCGAGAAAATAACGGTATTTTGTGATTACCTTTATTTCGAGGACTTTTTCGTGAACACTTATTTTTCGGAAAATATTATTCATTTATTAATTTAAAAATTATTAAAAGTCTTTCAAATCTAAATGGATTTATTTGTCTCCACACTATCTGAATCCTCGTTAGAATTTATAATCGAAAGTGTCTATAGTGGTCTAATTTACAATTTTTAATTTCTCATCTGAGCTAAGTTTAAAATAGAACCTTTTTTATTTTTACTAAAAATATACTGATCCAAATTTTGTAGGTAATATTAACGACAAATTGATTTACACAATAGATTTTGTTAAAAATAAATGTTAATGGTTTTTGTTGATTTGAATAAGAATTAGTTGAAATTATAGCTGAAATTTTGTTAAATCAACAAAAATTTAATCAAAACAATAGTAACGCATCGTTAGGAAAAAAACACATAAAAAGAAGTTAATTTGATTAAACTCTTCGTTATTTAATTAAGTGTTATTAAATCGATAGTAGTTTTGAATAAAAATGGGTAACATTTTATTAAAGTACAAAGAAAAGTTTGTTAGTAAAGATGAAAAAAAAAACAAATAGATTTGAAGAGTTTTCGTTAAAACGAAACATTTTTTTGTGAAATTTTTTTAACTTATCTAAAGGCATAAAGAATTAAAGAAATTTCATACAAATTCGAAACAGACGTTAAGAATTCAAAACAATTTTATAAATTATAAAGTTTTTCGAAAAAATTTCAAATACATAATAGCTTTGTTCCTGTACTCTACTTTGGGTGACCGCAGGATCCCAATTTTACCTAAAATCGTTCCCGTACTCGAAAAGTGCAAGAGACAGTAGTCTTTTTCTTAAGGTACCAACAGACGACATGTTTTTTACATGTGTTTTTTAAGCTTTCGATTCGTATGTTTTTCTTTATGTCTGTCAATATTGGTTAATTTACATAAGGTTTATAATTTTTGGCCACAAACGTACATGTAGTATCACACATGACATCGATCATGTTTATTGAGAACAGCTGATTGCCCAAAAATAAATAAATATCCACGTCGTTTGTTTGATAAATGGCTTGAAGCCGTCGAAATATTTTTGGTTCCGTCGCTGAAGTACTGGCGACGCAAATGTGTTTTTTTAATTTTTTCTTTTTTAAACAAGACGTTGAGGTTGTATCTAAAAATCGATAAATTTTTATTTTTATAAATTACTTATTTTAATAAAACGACAACGTTAAATTGAAAAAATATATACAGTTTATTTGCCTTGCAAAATACTTCATTCAGACGGCTAATGATAGTGCACATAATCAACCGCCGACGAAATTGTTCGCATGACATAGACATTTGGAGCTGTATGTTTAACATAAGAAATTAGAACACGCTCTATTTCAAATAATGTCTTATGACCTTTGTCATGTTTTTTACACAAGCAATGTTTTAAAGGTAACACACGACATGTTTCCGTTTACATATGTAAATTTTGACACATACAGTGTGAAAAACATGTCGTCTGTTGGTACCTTTAGGGTAGACAATAAAAAAATATAATTTGAATCAAAATATCAAATACATAAATTATGGTTTACAGAAATTAAAAATAAAATATAAATGAAAATTTAAAAAGTGGCAGGAGAAGGGTTTTAAAAAAGTAAAAATAACAATAATACATTTGTATTCCTTATTTGTATTGAATTCAGGCGTAGTAAACCAGAGAAGGCATAAACAAAATTACAATTTAATTCTATGACGGGTTATTTCGGTATAGAAATTTGGTTCTTTGTGTTCCCGTACTTTTATACATTTTTCCTAGACTTCTACAACTTACGTACGGTACGACATTAAAAGAACATACGGATAAAAATATGACAGTCGTATGACTTTTTCTTCTTTGGATTTTTTTGGAAAACCATCACATCTTTTTAGATCAGGGATGCATTTTTCGCTAAACAAATAAAAATATAAAAAAGCAGCTAATAATATACCAACTGCTAGTCTTCCTTATAATTATCCATTATGTTTTGCACTATTTTATTTTACGAATTGATTTATATACATATATGGATGTGTGCATTTGTATGATTATTTTACGTATGTAAAGTAGTGCCGTCTAAACCACCTTTAGTGATAGTAATTTTTGTTCATTCTCAGTTTACCGAGCTTTACCCAAAAAGGAAAAAAAAACATTTAATAAAAACAATAGGTGCCACTTCCAATGTGGAATATGTTTGCATACAATCTATGTATAACAATATAAAAGAAAGTGGCATCTTTGATCAGCTGATGATGCTATTTATAAAATAAAAACAAGAAGCGTCAAACTTTATTCCTTAAATTTTCCATCACCTTATTAGTTAAATGTTGAAATTGCACTACATATATAGAAACGAAAAATAAACTTTTTAGCGATGTAATACCCAGCCATTTCCTGACCAATATTTATCGCGTGAGATTTATTATTATTCTACAAATATTTTTAATTATTCTCCCGACAGTGGAATGAGACATTCCATGAAAATCAGCTGAAAAATGATAATTCTATATTTTTATAAACTGCACATTGAAATTACCAGTGTCACTTTGATGGGCACTTCTTCCCAGACCCCGCAAAGTTGTTAAAACTGGTAGGCATATTAGAAAACAAGTTTAAAATAAAAAGAGCTGTAACACGAAAAAAAAATCTTTATCCTTATTTTAGGTTTCTTGTTCTTAAACTCTTTCTCCAAATCATCAATAATGGCAAAATCTCTGCCAGTATCTTGAAATATTTTAAATTATTTTCTCGAATTTTTTACTTGGCAAAAAATAACTGAGGCTGTTGTTAAATTAGTTAAAAACAGCTACAGCTAGTTTTATATTTAAAGTCGACTTCAACGTTAAAAGTATATTTTAACTTGTCTATGCAAGACCTAAAGTCGACTCTTAAGTAAAGTCGACTTTAGATCTCTTAAACTATACATCATTTTTGACTAGGATTATGGGCCAATATTTTCGTTTAAATTTTCATTACGTCCTAAAATTTAACTAAAGTTATTAGTTAATTTAACAAAATTTTTATTAAATTTAACTTTAATTTCGTTATATGAATAACGAAAAAGTAACTGTCAAATTGGTGAAATTTCTTTTTTATAACTCTGTACTAAAATTATTTTATTGAACGAAAAATATCAGTAGATTTGAATAAGGAGTTTATAGAAGTACTCGTATAAACTAACCTAGTTTTTTCAATTTTACACCCTCATTTTTCTGCAGTATTTAGTTGAATTGTGGGATTTAGTGTACAATATGAATTTTCGCTGTCACTTATTGAAATCAGACGAAAACTCAGACAATGTGAAGAAAGGTTTACAAATATTATAATGAATCTTCGAGGAAAGAAATGGTTTTCCATGATCACAAAGGCAATAAAATCTCTTATAAATCTGTAGAAAAGATGAATTTTCAAGAAAATTCGATGATCAAAAATATTTTCACGCAGAAATAAATATTTTACGAAAATGTCATTAAAATTTTAAACCTCTTATAACTCCAATATTAAATAGTATTCTGCAATTACTCTTAATTCAACCCAAATAAATGTTTTTGTAAGTCCTGCGAATATAAAGACGATTGAAGCATGTTAATTAGATCGGTATTGGTCGACCAACTATTGAAATTACGCTTAAACTATTTAAAATACATATGTTATGTATGTGTGGTCACAGGTGAGTTCTGTTCGTTTCGTTCGAACCAAAAACCTTGTTGTGAAGATATTGCACTCGAATGTTTGGATCAGTAAAACCGAAAACATTGAAAACATTTCAACACTTTAATCATACGCTCTTCAAAAGGACAAATCCATAATCGGGTAAAGAGCTTTCTAATGCAGAGGTAAAATAAGTGATGGAAGGCTATTTTAAGCAACTAAACAGTTTTTAATATAAAGGATGTATTGAAGATAAATCTCAAAGAAGATTGTCAAGCTAAAGCTAGCACGGGTACAGGAAAAATGAAATTTTCAACCTCTCGCACCCTCCAGCGATGAAAAATAAACGATTTTCTAAAGGAATAATATAAAAATTTGTTGCTTCCTTAACCAATTTCCATTCGCAAACGTAAAGCTGAAAGTCCACACGACACGTTTTCGCATTACCGCATACTACACATTTCATGCGTAGAAGGGCATTCTACGCTTTTGATGCATTACAAGTTATATATAGGGCGACTTTTTTAACCCGATAGAACTTACGAAAGTGGTTAACTGTCAAACGAAGTGTTATGCTCTAAACACATAGACCACAGCAGACTACACAGCTTTACGGCTACAAATGCCGTTGACTTCATATCTTGCCATGTAGTCAGCTACTTAATTTGTTTGAAGGTGGCAGCTACGTCATAAACAGCTGATAGGAAGATTGGAGTTGCATTATTAGTATTTGTGTTTGGCGAACAATGTTGCCACTTCAACTTTTTTTGCCTTAACGCAAAATCACTCATTTAAGAAACTGAAACATAGAAGAAACTGAATATGGTCAAAAAGAAAATCGAATAAATAAAAAAAAAATTATTTTAACAGGTCTGGCCTAAAAAGACTTTTTTCGCACCTTCCATGTGATATTTCAGGTAAAATAACTTGTTTCTAAATGTATATAAACATAATTCATTCCATATATTCAAGCTGAATTTTTTCTACGCGTTCTTTGTAAATTGTCAACACTTTATTTGTCAATTGTCGTCAGTAAAAATAGAAATTAGTTTAAATTGTCGACAGCGACAATTGTAGTCTAGTAGTCATGTAGCTGAGATGCCTCCAAAAAAAAAATTGCCTTCATATGAACGTGTGTATTTTATTTTTGACAGATTGTAGTCTGTAGCTCGCTGTGGTCTATGTGTTTAGAGCAATATACTGCGGTCACTTTTTGACATTTATGATCAGTACACTCAGACAAACCATCATTAATTGATAGACGCTTGAACAACAAATACAATTGTCGCATATGGTGTAAAACCAACCCTAGAGACTCCATTACATCCAGAAAATGCACCGTTTGATGCGGTTTATACGCTGGTGCCATCATTGGACCTTTTTTTTATATCGAAATTGGACGTCCGGAATGCGCTTCGTCAAGAACATCCGCGGTGGCCATATGCCAGAAATTATTTTCAAATGTTAATGCCATGTATCTTTAGAATAAAAAAGATTTTTGATTTAAAATTACTTTTGCTCGATTTTTTACAATTTTAAGTTGTGTCGGGCTTAAAAACACCTCATACGTGTGACGCTTTTTATTCGTTGAAAATAAAAAAAATAGAAGATAACAACCCTGGCTAGCGAAATCAGCTGCGAGCCGCTTTCGCATTCTACGCGTCAAGCCCTCATACGATTTTGTGATCTGTAACTTGCATCATACAACTAAACTGATTCTTTTTTGATAGATGAGTTGAATAAGCGTAGAACGCGAAGTGTTTACCTTCAGCTATAGATTGCGTTTTGTTCCTTGCTAAAGGGGATATTTTTGGCACCGACCTCGCTTACGAAATAGTTCTGGAAAAGAAAAGTACAAGAATAAATTTATAATTTTATTTTTATTTCTTTATTTATTATATAATTTCTTTTTCTTCTCGTGTATTTTGGATTTTAACCTTTTAGAGTGCTATTATTGAAATAGTTTCATTATTTGTTTATTTTAATTAGCGAACATTTAAATATTTTAGCAAAAGTGTTTACTTATATTTTAATATATTTTTGTTTGTTTTTTTACATGTAACGTTAACTAATTGATAAAATATCCAATTATTAATTAAACTATTAACAAAATAAACATTTAAAGTTAAACTTAAAGAAAAGGCAAAATATAAAAAAAATATTTATAAATAAAAAATTAAATAAAATTATTTTGTTTCTTGAATGGTTTTATACTACAAAAAACAGGAAGCATTTGATATGTTGTTTAATAAAAAATGTAAAAGTGTAAATATGAAACAGAAAACATTAATTTAAATATACAATTTTCCATATTAAATTATTGGCACACTATCTAAGTCTTTCTAAAGTTTCTTTTTATTTTCTTTTTCTAAATACGAATTATTTTTTTTTCTTTGTTTTGTTAATCAAACTTTTAACATAATGCAAATAATATGTTAATAATTAAATTATTTACCTCGAGTATTTGTAAAAGAACTTAATAATTATATATTTTTTATTTTTTGTTTTGAGTATTGATTTTTTAAGGTTAGGTTTTATTATTTTTTTTTAAATTTATTTTGGGAGAAATATTTATTTTTCTTTTTAATTTACAAGCTTACAAAATATTTAACAACATTTAATGTTTCAACATGAGTTTTCTTTAATTCATTTTAATTGAAATATTACAAAAAAATTAGTTTTAAAAAATGAATATTCTATAATTTTAATTTTCTTATTTACACATTAAAAAGAGTCGATGTCAATTAAAACACATCCATACATACATAGTATAGTGTACGAGTATAAACACATAAATACGTTTATTAAATGTTTATTTATTTGTTTTGATTTTAATGTACAGTAGTGGTTAAAACAGTATTGGACAACGAAACATTATTGTAGCTGGTGATAGTTAAAAAAAATGTGTTCAAAGCATTAGCAGCTCTCCTTAATTCTAACTTAGACCTCTTGAACACACAGTAAGTTTTCTTTTGCAAGTTTTTTTATAATTCTGTATTGATTTTGGATTGATGTTTAAGCACAACAAATCTTTTCTGCAATTTCTGTGTTCGTTTGCTTACAATATATCGTTGTTTTAAACTAAGATTTAAAGTACAAGCAAAACTGTACACCTTTCCTTTCTCCATACTTGCCACGTGAGACCTAACGCCTATGGAAAACAAAAACAAATTTAAAACATTTGTTGATGTTTTTCATACACATTTTTGTAGGCTTTTGATACGCTTGATATTTAGTGGCGTTGATAGGCTCAAAAATTTGTATGAAACACAATAAAAATGTTTGAAATTTGCTTTTGTTTTCCATATAAATTCTGGCGTTGCATAGTGTTTTATAACAAAATTTAACGGTGCTAACAATCTTTTTTAGTTTTTTGCAATTTAATGAAAAATTTATGTTAAAGCATATGAGTGCTTCCGACACGGATCAAGATCAAGCCTTCGGTGGGGGAAGGTTTTAAAGGAAATAGAAAATTTTAAAATATTTTGTTAAGGAAAATACTAATTTTTTAATCGTTTTCGAAATATTCGATTGATTTGAATTGGCATGAATAGAAAAAAAAATTTGCTGTGATCTGAAGAATCTAAAGTAGACTTCCGAGGTGGAAAATTTTAGACTTGGTCCATAACTGATGTGCAGTGTTGGCCAAAACAGCCGGACGTGCTGTTCATGCAAGAGATTAGTGTATATTATCGCTTCTATATACCTTCTAAGCTGAGTTATACCAGTTTCTTGAGTGTTCTTGAATTGTAAAAGCTTGATTGGAATTTAATCAAAAATAAATTTAAATTATTTTCGAAGCCGTTTTTAAGCCATCATCAATACTCTCGCCATCACTATCACTGCCATTAAGCAAACTATAGCCGCTGCGAACGTTGGAGCAACTGGAGGAGGTTGCAGGCGAGTTTGCAAAGTTTGTTGGCTAATTACATTAAGTGGGGTCTTGATTGTATGAAAAATCTGAAAATTTTAAATTGTCTATGTTGTGCTTATTTTCGTAGAGACCACGCAGTAGTGATGGAAAATCAAGATTTTAAAATGGTGCTGAATTTAAACTTAAAAGTAATTTTTCACATTAAAAGTACTATTTCAAAATCGAAAATTTAAACCGTTTTTTTTAAATGTTTATGACTTTACTGTAATTTTGTGCAGAATATTACTAAAAGTTTCAGATTGGAAATAAGTACTTTTAATGTCGTGGGGCTGCTACGGTATTTCGCAATTTAGAAAGTACCTAAAATAGTACAATCATACTGAATTTTTCATCACAGACACAAAGAGCATGTTGTGGCAGTTTTATTTATCATCTTTACTCAAAATCACTTGGTTGCAAAATGAAGTTGTATAACGAGAGTTGAACTGTTTGTTCAACTCTAATGCGAAAACTCTTTGTGGTTCAAATTAAAGAATGATTTGCAATAAAATGCTAATAAATTTAATAAAAATCCAATAAAAATCTTTCGGATAAAAGAATAGCGGTTGGTTAAAATATGATTTCAGTTGCAATTGCTTGGAGCACCACTGTTGTAATTGACATAATTTTAGCCAGCTGGTTTGTTTTCTTTTTCTTCTTTTTTGTTGTAATTACAGTGTATGTTATAAGTTAATAACATAATTATGTTTAGTAAGTAGTATTTAGTATTCTTATTAAAAATAGTATTTCTTATAGTACATTTTGACAAACATCAACTTATACGTGCTGTTGCTATTTGCAACAACCACTAAAGAACAAGTTAATTAGTAATAGTCATTTAATTAAGTGTTGCTGGAATTGGTCTTACAACATGTTTCTCTACAAATGTAAAAAACAAATAGACAAAATCAACCACCATTTGCTACTCTTTGCACCTCTTATTTTTAGGAATTCGTTAGGAAAGTGTTAATCTTCTAATGATTTGTGTTTATTAAGAAAAAGCTTTTGGTTATGTTTAATTTCAACATTAATGTCATGCTGACAGTTTGGTGTTTGGCAGCAAATTTTGTGTTTTTGATCTCATTACTTTGTAATTCTTGTCAGCAGTGCAAATGAAGAAACATACATAGAATGATTTAAATGGATTAATTTTATTTCCCGAATTTATATACTTGGCAAATTTGAATGGGAATTTTATTTAAATAGAAGTTTTTAAAGTAGAATTGAAAAAATGGGGTTAAATCTTTAACTATCGAAGAAGTTTAAAAACAGACAAAAAAGAAAGTGAATTCGTCTGGTCCGTAACAGGACGTTATAAAAAAGATTAATTTTCCCCTTTTTTAAGATTCTGATTTGATTTTAAAACGAATTAATTGTAAGTCCACAAAAATGTTCGTTTAAAATCGGGCGCGGGGGGAAGTATTAACGAAAAGAAACAATTTTTCCAAAAAAATTGTCTGGAAAAATGTAAATTTTGAATTGTTTTGGAGGGGGGAAATTTTCCATTTTCAATCATGAATTCGCTCCTGTAAAGTGTTTAAAGTTTGGAAAAAGTGATCATCTAAAATTTGAACATGCTAAACGTTAAATAGAAATCCATCCAGCTCTTTTTAAAAACACATTTTAATTTCCCTTGCGCACATTAAAAAACATACGTGCTACTTTACCCAATGCACCCACAATGTCCCAGCTGTCCTTTGGGGCCAAAGAGTTGGTTGCAGCTTGGTTTTGATTCATGTCTATAAGTGTCGAGGGATTCGTATAAATCTCGCAATTTTGGTTTAGGTCGACCTATGATGGTGTCGAATACCAACCACTCGTTGGTGCACCCTTATGATACAAATGAAAACTGGAATGTGGAGCAAAGTATTGAGGTTGATCTAAGTTACTATAAGTTAAACCACTGCTGGCGTCTGTTGTACTTGTGTGATGCATAGCAGCAGCTGCCGAGTATGGCTGAGGTTTAAGGGGCAGAGCAGAAGACACATCTGCTCCAGTGCTGGTGGTGGTATTGTATTGCGTTTTTAAGGGATCAGCATATTCATAGCCACCGTTAAGAGCGGTTAGAGATGTTGTTGATTTGCCGGTATTTAAGGAGTTATTAGTATCACGAGGTGACACTGAACTGGGTGGTGTCATAGCATTGTGATAATCAATGGAGCTGTGATGGTAGCTACCATATGTGGAAACAAGATTTGTGAAGGCATCTGAAGAGGCCTTTTGGGGATGAGAATGTAGTTGAATATATTGATTATCATAAGAAGATTCACTGCCAGGTGGTGTGGGCAGAGGTCCGGACTGTTGGTCACCATAAAATACGCCGGTGGGTGTTTGTCTGGCTGTGGCCCGTATCACACTTTCACGGTTGGCATACAGTTGCCTTAGCAGCGCAGTTGCAGGCATGGGTGGAGCAGGTTGCTGGTAATGGGGGGCACCTATCCATTGTATGGTGCTGCTCTTTTCATTTTGTTGCTGTTGTTGCTGTTTAAGCAAAGCGTCGGCACTAAAATCGGTAGTATTGGGACCTGCGTTACTAACACTGCTCGGTGAGGGTAAATGCTTAGACATGGCTTGTTCCAGGTCTTTTACAGAAGTTTCGGGATTTTGCATAGGAGTAGGCGTATGTTGTTGCTGTTGCAGCTGTTGTTGTTGCTCATCTAATAAGGAAGGCAAACGTGAACGCGGTGTTTCACGATCTACAGCAGGAACTTTGGCATTTGGTTCGTTTATTGAGGCATTGTTATCAATCCCAACTTCACTGTCCACTGGTTGCTGTACAGGCGTTACCTTGCTCTTACGTTTACGTTTTGTGGTAGTAGGAGCTGGCGTGGGAGCTGTTGTCACAGTAGTGGGTAATGTGTTAACTGAACCATCCTCCACTGCATTTAAACCCGGCGTATTATTAGCATCCTTAACTAAAGCTATGCTATTGCTTGAAGCATTGGCTGCTCCTCGCCCTCTGGATTTTTGCTGATGAGTATCTGGTTCTGTTTTGGGTGAAGTCAATTTCATGTCGTTGCCAGCCAAACCATTGTGACTTACGTCACCAGCTGCAGAAGCATCACCACCAGGCGAACCGGAGTTTTTATCAATACTCGTTAGATCTTCATTCTTAATGCTGTCTATACTTGGTTCCAATTGGCAACAATCCAAAATAAGATTTTCATTTTCACGATTACTAATCACATAGTTCACACAAATGACATTTTGTTCATCGGCATTTTTGGAATTGCACACCACAGTGGCACAACTTTGCATCCAGGTGTAGCCACCATTTTTGTTCATAAGACGATAGTAGCCCGTTAAAACTTGACCCTTTTCGATTACTGTCAAGAGAAATATAACAAAACTGAAATTATTTCTTTGCAATTTGATTTTTTTTACTTACGATCCATATGATGTTTTCTCATACGATTGGCATCTTCGGCATGGCACAGCGAATACATACTTTTGCCCACCAAATCTTCGGGCGTATAATCTAGTAAATCAGACACCCTTTAAAAGGAGGAAATATGTTAATGTTTAATTTTTGTTTCAATTAATCGTTGTAGTTTCTTTTTAACCTACCTTGGCTCACAATGGGCAATGCGAAAATCAAAATTAATTCTCGTTACAAACATGTCACATTCCAAACGAATTTCATGCACTGAGGGTGGTGGCAAAGCTATAGCCAATGCAACCATACCGAGTAGTGGGGGTTGAGATTTGCGTGTATGCGAAAATGTATATTGTGGCCGTAATTTACATAACAATAAAACTACCTAAAATTAAAAGAAAATAACATAGATAGCTCAGACAAATAATTAAAGAAATACTTAAAATAAAACCTTTAAGATGAATTAAATAACAACATATGCTTAAATACGCTGTATGAAGAAAAATGTTGGTTAAAAATACTAGAATTGTATGGAATAATCCACTAGTTTTCTTTAAATTATCCTCAAACTTGATGCTTGTTTTCGACATGCATCTGGTGCAATCTTGATAATTTAAGAAATCCACAATGAATTTAAAAACGCTTGTGAAAATATATGCATTACAAAACAATTACTAATCTAAAGCTGCAAGAACACGCAATTAAAAATAAATTGCAGCTATCTTAACGTACAACCTAAATATGTATTTTTTTATGTTTTTTCTAATGGGAGAAAAGCTTCTCAAAATAGGTTTCAAATCTCAATTTTAACTATTCTTGCACAAGTTTATCAGTCAAGTGTAAGTCTCAATTTACGTCGACGTACCAGTCGTTTTTTTATTATGTTGCTGTAAACAAGAAAGAGAGTGACTATGAAGGGCACCCGCTACAAATGTGCTTTCAATTAACGCCGGCTGTAATCTTTAAAAATGAATCGACGGAGGTTTTAGAACCGGGTGAAAATAATTCGACTCCCAATGCCGCTATATGCATGTGTATAGGTGTCAATTTTAGGACCATGGCTGCCTATACCTAGCACCCACCTCTTGTTGATGGGTTCGGAGCTATCTACTCTCCTGCTGTCAATAGCTATTTTATTGACTGCATGCGTTGCCATTTAACGGCACATTGGTCATGCACCACAACCTTCCCGCCATCCGGGTCTAAGCCACAGCTAACATGTGCACTTCCGAAGGACCCTTGCCAACAATGAGTCCGGGATGTACATGGCAGTGGCTACTGTTTCCTGTAGTATCCGTGTTTTAGCTACTGGTTGAACTTAGAAAGTCCTGCCTTCTTTCAGTTTTAGGCTCTAGACAACACTCAGGTACTGTTTCCGCCTATATCCCAGGTAGCAACACATCTTGGTGTCGGGATCATCAAGAAGACAAGTTGCGGCCGAAGGCATTCGTTACATAACGAAATTCTTGTGACCTCAAATGGACGGCATGAATCTGGACAATATGTAATTTCAGTAGAACCGTGTCGTACAATTCTTACACAAAGTTTATTCTTGAAACTACTTAAGTCTTCCAAATGTAAACCGTGTCCCAAGATTTAGATTTTCCTCCATTTATGCAGTAAAATGTTGGCAACCCCAAAAAAAAAACAAAGAATGTTAAAAATGACTAAAAATGGAGCACTACTCGACACACAGCCTGTTTTCATTATTGAAAAATATCTCATAAATAACGAGAGTTTGTCGTGCACAGTTCGACTGCTACCGATATTGATGGGGCCAATATGTGTTTTCAACAAAACGATGCCACCTGAAACAATGCAATTACTGTATGAGACATTTCCTGGTCGTGTACTTTCTCGTTTCGTTGGTCAGATTTGGCCTACTAGATCGTGTGATTTAACGTCATTAGACTTCTTTTCATGGGGTTATTTCAAGTCAAAGGTTAACTAGCCCACAGCCCACGCGAGTTACATATAATAATCAGGAGGAAATTATACGCTTCATTAACGAAATTCAGGCACATTCGTGCCGTGACTTAAGTATTTAGCGCGTTGACTATTAAGCATTAGATGGCTGTAGTTGCCATCCGCTGCGAATAATCAAATACAAATTTTTCTGATTGTTACTAGCTTTAATTCCTTCTAGTATATATCGCAGCGCCCCCTCTTCGTCGGTATTACTCTTGAGCACTAAAAATGATCGGCGAAGTAAGATAATGAATAAAGTAGATATACGAGCTTCAAGTAATGGGTTTACATAACACCAGAGGCCCTGCAACAACTGTTCTAATAATAAACATAACCCGCAGTTGCAGAGTTGTAAACACTGAAGCTTTGCTATCCTTTTTACTTCACTGCCTGTCTTCTCTAATCTATCCCTCTCCAAAGAAAGTAACTCAATTATTCAAGGAATAATTAATATGCACTAGTTGCCGGACTGTTACTTTCCTTTAAAAATAAATGGTCATAGAAAATTTCGACCAAAGGACCAACCTATGTACTTTTTTATTCAATAAAACAATCTAAGCACTAAAAACTGTATTTTCTACTTTATACAAATCTTGTGTTAATCTTCGAGCACCATTTATAATTATAAACACTTCCTATAGTAGGCACTTGTCGGCCAATGGCTCAACGCTATCTTAATAAAAAAAAAAGTTACTCACGCGAAGTTTAAAGCCAAAAAAACATTACAGTAGTCATAATCTCTCCCATTTTTAATACAAATAGACTCAACTAAAATTATTCCTCTCTAGATACACGGCAATAAATATTCATTCGCTGACGATAATTTTTAACGCTACTACGCTCATTTATTATGAAGTTGCACAATTAGGATAATAAAAATTGAGGACAATATAATAGAATATACATACAAAATTTTTAGATACTAATGGTTTTATTATTATGATTAGTTGGCCTATTTATCGATTTCAAAGGGCCGAGTGTTTTAATACAGCATAAGCAATATCTTGTACAGATGTTTCCCACAACCGACTGATATTAATACACTTAATTTAGACTAAATATAATAAAACTTAAATCTTTAAAACACATAAAATTCGATACTGATCAATAAAATCAGTTTTTTGTGCGATTAAAATTGTAAAACTCGTTTTAAATTTTAACTGTTAGTAAATAAATTTCGAATCCTTTTTTAATTTTGAAATAAACAAAAACATTTGTTAGTAATTGTGGTTTAAACTTTGACTGCAAAATAAAATTTGTTGATAAGAAAAGTTGAATTTAAACGAATTCGTTTTGTTTGTCTTTGTACTGATTTTGATTGATACGTACCGAATAATTGGTGCCCACTGTTTTACCATTTTTACCACCACTAGCCGTTTGATCATTATTAGCCTGCGGATAATGAAGGGAAAAAGGGAGAGGATGCAAAACTTAGTATGAATATAACTTTGTTTCCTTTTTTGTTTTTTTTTTACACTAATAATATGAACGAGGGATGAAATGAAAGTATGTAAGTAGGAAAATAATAAAAATAAACAAACAAACTACATTGCTTTGTTACAAAACAATTACATTCTAAGAAGTTCATTATTACGCCTGAAACTGGAAGAAAAAATACTTACTCTATAACCGGAAGATTTAAAATGACAGCCTCGTTTGGTTAAAGTCGATTTCATGCGTATACAGAAGGAACGTTCATAACCTTTGTAACCACTGTTCGATATAACAGTCATTTGGCCAGAAACTATGAAATTAAAATTAAAGAAATGTATTTTTTTTTTTTATTAAGTACAATTTCGTTAAAGTTAAATCAAATAGAGGCCTTAAAAACTCACCATCTGGGTTATTGGTGCCATGATTGCCTACACCATCATCTGAACCACCCGAATGTGGTGAGGCCAGACCAGCTGGTCCTGTTTGTGACCCCGAACCGGCCATACCGTTCGATGTTAAACTCAAACCCAATTGTTCGGCAATTTCAGCGTGATCACTTTGATGTATGTAATCAAATATACTACTGCCCGTCATTTCCACCTGTGACAAGCCTAAATATATGGATACCGTTTCCGATATATACAGGAAACGACCATCAGCTGCAACAGCCAGTGCAAACCCATCCAGAGACTAAAGAAATACAAAAGACAACATTAATGTTGATAACATTTAATTCTGAGAACATACAGCAATGTAAATATTTATTTGCATATTACAAGTTAAAAATAAAAATAAAAATGCATAAGAATGCAACTAGTAAACAACCGACAGACCTGTAATATGTGGGTACCCTGATGTTGTTCAAATAAATCAACGGCGGGACTGCGTCTTATGGCTGCACCTAAAACGATAAAAAGCAAACAAAAAATTAAAATTTAACCCATGTGCAAACGAAAGTAGTAAATTTATGGAAAAAAAAAATTATTTTTCTTTTAATAAAAATAATTATTGGGATTTTATTCTGTCATTAAAATAAAATCTCTAGCGAATTTTATTCCAACTCTTTTATTACATATTGAAGCGCAAATAGCAGTGTTTTTTTGTTTTTTAGACGTTTATCTTTAAAATAACCCCATAGAACAAATATAAAGGACACCAACTCTTGACCAGAATTAAATTGTTTCACAAAGGTACGGCATGTTTCACCATCTTCTTGAAACCCCAAAAGCAGTAATTTTTAGAAAAACAGGATTCAGTACTTCGATATGCGCTAATCTTTTGTATATTGCTTCATTTTCACTAGAGCTAAAACTATCAGCTATCCAAATCAGATTTATTACGCCTACAAATTTATTTATTAAGTTGAAATTTCCATTTGACAAAGCCCTTTCCAAACTGAAACAATCAGCCTTTTTTATGAAATCCGACACGGGTTGGATTGGAAACGGATTTAAATCCAATTCTTATTTAGAGTGCAAAAAATAAAACCCTTACAAACATTTGTTGAATGTCGTCCAAAAATACATTTTATGAACAATGTGTTGTTGGTTTTTCATAAACGCACTTCAAATAATTGGATTTGAATTTGTATTCTATTTCCAATCCGTGTCGAAATTGATGAATAGATTTTTTTTATTTGATTAAGAAAATCGTGGAAATTGTCTGAAGATGTTTAAGTATATGGTTCGATGGTAAACAAAAAGTAAAAAAGGGGGTTTTCAACTTTAAGATATATATGCGAAATTGTTATTGTTTTGAGGGTATATTAGGCTACCTCAAATGTGATGTAGAGTGGGCCTGAATTTCCCGATATGCGAAACACTTGGTCTTCTCTTCAACGGAATACAAATTCGGCACTATAATTTTTTTTAATAGCTAATGATATGCGCCCTTTTTATTTTTTGGCTTGTTATCTTTTATTATAAATAGTACACTTAGAGAAAACAAATTGTAGAAAGAGTAACTGAATAATGGGAAATTTCACATTTTGCCACTAAATTTTACACACTAGTAAAGCCGCCCTACATATCTACAATTTCGATATTCCTCTTGACGGTAGAATGTTTCGTTTGACAAAATAAAAAGAAGAAAAAATTCCGGAATAGCCCTTGTTTTAAATATTGATCTTCATATTACTGGAAAACTAAGTATTGGATCCTAAAGTGGTATATGAAAATTTTAAACGAGTATGCAAAAATTCTTGGAAAATTTGTAATCGGCTGTTTTTGATGTTCCAAAGAAATTTAAGAAATCATGACACAAATAAATTACTTAGCTATTATATGAAAAAATCCGAAAATATCCAATAAAATTACTTCGAAGTTTTCTAATATCATTTTTAATTTCGTTCAACAGTTTCAGAAAATTTTTAAAAATAAATTATTTTGTATGCAATTTTTTATCTCGAAATTTTTATTAAAAAATCTCAACCCCCAAACTGCCACTAAAGCTACAGCACCCTCATACTTTGATTAAACACCATAAGAATTTTAGATATTCTGTCCATTAAGAATACTTTATGGTTAGAATTATTATATTATTGCTGCACAGTTTAAATACTTCATTTGTGGTTTTAGCAAACAAATATGTTGTTCAACTCATCTATGTTAATTTAATGATTAAATATAAATAATCGCCACTAAAGTAATATTTGAATTTTTTTGAAATAACCATTATATGTTTTATCCAACAATATATTGATGTAGAGAACATAACATGATTGTCCTGACCATGCCATGTTTTTTTTTTGCCTGAATGCAAGTGAGTACTATCTTTTCGGTGTGCTTGCACATACATTTACACTTTTTGTGTTAAAAAAAAATATGTTTTGGTACGAAACATATTGAAGATTGCACGTCTCGGGTTTCAAGTCCATATAATAATCGAAACTTTTAGATTCATCCCATTAATAACAGCTATCAAATTGTACTCCTGGTATGCTCGAGTAAATTCATCTCATACAAAATTCGCAGTTATACAAACTTGTCCGAAAAAAAAACGCAATTTGTTAGAAACCTTAAACCTTCTTGTTACTCGTGTGTTTTCATTCGAATTAAAAATCTTTAACCTTCAAATTTATTTGGCTTGTTTTAAAAGTTTTATTTCATTTTCGTGTTCAAACACAAACACACACTCTCAATAAAACTAAACAATATATTCATGCTTCAATGATTAAAATGCTAGTTTGGCACAAAATAATACAAAATAAAAACATAAATAAATATAAAAAGAATGATTGACAGCCTTGATGACGACAAACTCCATTTCATTACATTTCAAGATTTTTTAACGAGGAATTATGACTTAAATTAAGTAAAAATTAGCAAATTCGACAACATCAACAAATTCCTAATGTAAAATTCATAACAAAAGGACTGCTGCCATAAATAAGTGGCCATAACACACCACCCCATTTAACCTCCTTCTACGGTCTACAACTCCATTCGTAGAGAGTATCAACACTTAAACTAACACCTTCTGACTCAAGGAAATTATCGTTATTACAATATTATTGAATAGCTATAAAAAATATCTCATTTTAAATGTACGAGTAGGTAGGTATAAGGCCAAAGTAAATTGTTTGGCAAAAAAGGAATGAAAAACTTTACTCAACGAACCATATGTGTTACTCCAGGGATTTTATTTGATGGCAGCTGGCTTGGGTTGGTTTATGGTCAACTAGAGTCTGACTAACAAGTGTTATAACCTGTGCATGAAGCTAAAAACAGAGGGGTGGGTGTAAGTAATAATCATAACCATATGAGTGAGTGGCTTTTTTATTTTATTTTTTGTTTCCTACTGAAAGGCGTTATTTAAGGCTTTTATTTAATATTTACTAGATTTTTTTATTTGGTTTATTTTTTTTATTTTTTTTTTTGGGGGGATTTTCAGTCATTTGGCTTTGGGTCATAAACATAAAATCTTATAATTGAATTAAAAGAAAATTTATTACTTTAAGTAAACTAGAGGATATTTTGACGAGTTGTGGGTTGAGAAAAGGACAAGGAATTTTATTAATCTGTAAGTTAAATAAATAAATTCTTTTGAGAATTTCTAACACTGCTAGATATGTCAATATTTCGTTTCACTACCAAGTAAGGCATAAGGTAATGAGAAAGTATTACCAAAATCCTTTTTTGAGGATGCCAAAAGAACAAACAGCAAATTTGTCCTTACCAGGCGCGGATTCAGCTTAAACTTTTAGTAAAGAGAATAATTGTTGGCAAACATTCTGTAACGAAAATATCAATTGACATTATTAATCGTTTTTAAAGGGGAAATATCCCATAAAAGAACATTGTTTGATCTAACTATAGGTCACAGCACAATTTTACTTTGGTGAGAATCCCAAAAATTTTAAATTTCCCACTAATTAAAGGTGGAAAACCGTTAATTTCAGTTTTAGGCTTCAGCAAAATATTTGGTAGGAAAAACTTGACATAAAATTTGAAGCTTGTGCAACGAATTTTATTATTATTAAAAAAAACATGTGTAGGTATGTATATCTACTTTCAATATGAAAAAATCGATTTAGAGTTGGCAACGTTTTCAAATATAACCTGAGTTTGTGTAAAGTGTTAGATTTCTTTTTAATACAAAAATCGAAAAACGTATTATTGAAGAGAGTTAAGGAAATGGTTCATTATCAGATTTAATAGTTTACGACACATTTAATATCCAAGAGGAAGAGAGAGAGAGAGAGTTGAACACTTTTTATATAAGGTGCCATCCCGTACTCTACTTTGGGAGCCCGCTGGTTCCCAAATTTACCCAAAACTGTTCCTGTACACAAAGTTTGGGCAAGTAAGAGAGAATTTGAGAGAATAATATTCTTATTCTTCCTGCCCAAAACAGCCCGCACTTTTTCTTCGGGCTCATTTGGTAAGATTTTAAAACCATCAGCTGTTGCATAAAGTAAACAATAAAAATCTACAAACAATTTTTTTTTTTTTTTGCTAACAATTTGGTTTTTTGTGTTTCCGTACTTTTAAACATTTTAGTATCTAATTGAGAGTTATTTTTCTTTATTCTCATTTGCCCGAACTATACCCAAAAAGTACGGGATCGCAACTATAGAGTCACCCAAACTTACCAACTTCATTTCTCTTCTTGCCCAAAGTTACATCACTTTAATTTTTTGGGCAAGTTTTGGACAAGAGTAAAAATAAACTATTCTTTATAAAAAATTTATTTTTAAAGAAATGGAATGGAAAATGTTTATATATTATTCAAAAATGTGGTAGCTGTGCCCTTATTTTTTAGTTTTGCTATGTAAAAGTGTTTGTTTTTATTTTACTTTTTTTTGCCAGTGATACAGATGTTTAGTTTGCAATAAACGCATTATTGGTTTTTTTATCATCAGTGTTAGGTATCTGATGATTTGAGAGAGTAAATTCTATTTTACTCTCATTTGTCAGAACTGGCCCTAAATCTTCTGGAACAGACCTAGTATCAGTGTGCGAAACTCCATATAAAAAATTATTAACTATCTATATCGCTCTCACTATCTCTTCCGGATGCATATACCATATTAAACATGCATTGTGTATATCCGTCCAAATTTGAATGGGTGCTCAAAAAGTATGATAGTGTGCAGTCAGTCGAATATTTATGTATATGTGATGAATTGCTTTTCTCTGTACCTTATGTTTTGTTATGGACATTCTCTCTCGACTACTTGGACATTCGTTGTACTGTTATTTCTAATGAAGTTAGTCGTAAAGCTCGTAGAAAATATTTATACATATGTGCAATATGTCATATGACGAGTGTCAAGTAAACATGTCAGCACATAAAGTAGAGATTTTTTACCAGGATAATGCTCCGATCCACGTGTCGAAGAAGTCGTTATTTTAAAGGCAAATATTTGAATATAATTTATTTATTTAATTTTTAGTTCTCTTAATTATAAAATCCAAAAAAAAATATTTTTCTCAATTTTTTCAATGCTTTTTTTTTAATTGTAATTAAAGTTTAAATTTTTGACATACTTATGTATAAATACGAGTATTTGACTGAAAGTGAATGTGTGAGACAGTTGTTGGCAGTTGCGTTCGATTAGCTTATGATCAGAGTTGCGTTTTGTTTTCACATATTTTTTATGTGATAGTGTGGGGCGGACAGATTATTTTGTCACGATTTTTTTTTTTTTTTAGAGGGATTGACTCCTGTCAGCTTTATTCCTACGATTATGACGTATTATGACGTTTGATAATTATTTGGCACGAAAATTTTTATTAATATTTTATATATATTATATAAAATATTATTTATTAATTTTTCTTCTTAAATTCTTAAAATTAACCTAATTTATTATTCTTTTAAACAAATGGTTGTTTGCAATTTTAAAAACCAAAATCAAAAAATGTAATTAACTCATATACATAAATTGTTGAACCGCTGTACTTTGAGTCCTTATATTGTGTTACTTAAAAGGCAAAAAGAAACTATGCCAAAACTGTTCAAAGTTACAGTTATATTGTTAAGCCCGATAGGCTAGTCAGTAGTATGTGTTTCCGTTCTAGGTTAGATGTCCAACAAAGCCTCTGGTTTATTTCACTATAACGGATGCAGGTCTCCGTTACTATGGCCGGTAAATAAAAATAAAATTTTAAATTATGTTCTCTTTATACCTTAAAAGCACAAAGTCTATTTCTATTTAAAGTTTGTAAGCTTTTATCCAGAGTCGTATAATTCTAACAAAAAATGTTTTCTTTTGATTGCGGTGTAAAATTTTAAGTACATTATTTTATAGTTTCTCTTCTCTTGATTTTACACAATTCTTTTGCTTGTAAAAAAAAGAGCCCTGTAATTTTATCTTTTTTCAGAGTCCATGATAGGCAAATAAATTTAAAACTTCACTAGTTTTCTTTTTGGATACATTTGGAAATTAAATGACTCAATTCAAAACAACCATGATTCAATGCAATAAAAATAAGTATTTATGTTTTTTTTTTTGTATAATTACTCATTATTGATTTCCATTTAAATAAAACTTTTCCCTAAAAAATCAATACCATAAAAAACCCCCCAAGACAAAAATATGTAAAATTTTTTAAGTAAAAATCAAGGTAATAAATACTTGGAATCATTGTCGAAACAATCAATATATGGCAAAACCATTTTGTATTAACAAAATTATATAAATAAAAATATAATAATTTAACCTTCCGTTACCTTCTATAAATTCAAATTAAAAAAAATGCTCAAAACAGAAAATATTGTACAAAATGGACAAATGAAATTGATATAAAAACCAACGCAAAAGGTACAAAAACAATAAACAACGAAACAAAATGGTTGCGCATGAGCATGAGCACAACCAGAAAAGAAATAATCGTAAAAAACAAATTTATTTATTTACACACTTTTTTATGCAAATTAATTGAATTGGAATGAATTGAAGTACGTTTGTTTATTTTTTTTTTTTGCTGCTACTTTTTATACCTTTTTTTGTATGTGTTCAGTCCTATAAAATGTGATCAAAAGTAAACGTCAGTACAGTTGGTTACCAATTTAATTGTTTAAATATGTTTGAGTACCCTGCAGTTTTGAAGGTAGCTTTCTTTTTGATTGATACATGGGATGAATTATTTTTTTTATATTCCTTTGGCATTTATTTGTTATAGTTTCGGCAACGCCTAATTGCCGCTTTAATGTTCTCAAGTTATCTGAAATGTAATTAGTTAGTATTTTTTTTTATCATTTACAGGATGTTCCAATAATTGTAATTAATGCTTAGTAAATTTTTCTTTTTAATACAAGAACATAGCTAATTGCTCTACACGCAAAGAAAAAATAAGGTCATAGTGATGGTCACGACAACCATATTATGTTCTCTACAAAAATATATTATCGTGGCAAACATATATTGCTTACTTTTGTTGCGTTTAATCATTAAACGATTTTTATCCACAAAAATTGCAACATGGATCAGTTGAACAATAGAATTATAATATATAGATATAATATGTAAACTTTTATTAGTGTTTAATCAAAGTATAAGGATACTGTTAAGCATTCTATGGTCTTGGCGCTTGCGTTCGTACCTGTGCCACTGCCAATCAATAACATAAATTTGTAGCTTTTCTATCGTTCTAAGAATATTATTATTATCTACAATAATTATATAACTTTTCTACAGCCATATTCAGTTATAGTTTGTTACTCTTAGATTATGGTTACCCAAACCATGTTTTTTTCGTACACAACCCGAATAATCTACTGAGTATTAATTTCTTCTTTACTGTTTCGAAGAAATTCGATACAATAACCTCGATTAGGCCCTTTCATCTAGTCGGGCATGGAACTATATGAATCTGTTTGAGAGACATTTTAATTGAAACTGTGTCCAAATTTGCTTTTGGCAAAATATTTATTAAAGTAACAACAGTAATTTGTACTCGTATGGGGAGAAAGTAACCTTTCCCCCTCCCCATGTATCTCTCGCTGAATATGGTCTTACTTTACTTTTTACTCTTTACCGAGGTTGGAAAGTATATTTTGTATTATTATACATAGCAAGGGCGTCAGTCTATCCGTAGTTAAAAAAAAACTTTACGAAGGCTGCAAATAATTGCCAAAATTTTGCTATTGAAAATAAGTATAGTCCCCGAGATAACTACAAAAAGCCAATTTTATTATTGTTTTTATACCATTTTACCAAGGTGAAAAACTTAATTTTGAACCCTATAAACTATATAAGGTTTTTAATAATAATGGGTCGATGTTGACAGTCTGGTGCGACCAAGTTGTCTTGAGGACGCGTATTAAAATTATTATAGAAGTAGACGACAAAGCACAGTGACATTTGGCGCCATTTGCAAAATGGAGAGAGAAATCTAAAAAT
Organism: Phania funesta; assembly: GCA_963932375.1. Lineage (NCBI taxonomy): Eukaryota > Metazoa > Arthropoda > Insecta > Diptera > Tachinidae > Phania > Phania funesta. Next base: position 69,018,527 of record OZ010656.1, on the reverse strand, counting down.
ATTTTCATTACATTGTATATCTACATGTATGGTATGAGCCATACGGCTATCAAACTCCCATCCATATCTTTATCAGATTCATTAGTAATCAATTTTACACTATAATACTTCCTCATTTTATTTGAATTTTTTTCACGGCATTTTACTCAATTTAATAGTGTGCAGAAACCTGGAATAAAATACAAATTAAATTATTCCATCAATTGTCATTTTACTGTACCAAAATAGTATAGACTGTAGTCACTTTAAATTTTTTATTGGTTTATAGTTTTTTGTTGTTGTTGAAATTTTGAGTTCCACCTTATTTTTTCTAGCTTATCAAAAATATAATCATTTGTTTCTAGTAAAATCATTAATTGAAGACCTGTCGCTAGAACTGCAAGGTATTTACGTCGCATACATACACTCTATGTAATACTTATTAGTACTTATTTTTTTTTTTAATAGAAAATATTGGTCATTTTTATTAAACAGGATTTAAATGTATTTTTGTTTGTTTCTAGGCAAAAAAAAGTATATGTATTGGTTAAAATAATATTGCTAAAACTATTTAATTATGCCAGACACATTTCTTTTAAAATAAATAATATTAAAAACCGCACACTTTTAAACAGAAATACACGAAAAAGTTTCACTTCCTTTTGTTTGATAGCAAGTTCTCTTTTTTATAGATTAAAGTTTCTTGGTTATTGTTCAATTTCCCTTTATTTTATTTAATTTGAATACTTTTACTTACTTTTCAATTTGCTGCTGGTGGTTTGTTCTCTTGTCCATGGCGGGTCACCATGTCCGGAAAAATCTCTTAATTTTAAATAACTTATGGTCAGTCTTATTATCGAAGCCTTATCCAATTGGCTTGTTATAGCTGCGGGTAGTGGTAACATTTTTGCTAGTTCATAGAATTCAAAATTTTCTTTGCCCCGTCGTGAACGGGCAGCATCACGAGATTTTTCTTTTCGCAACTCAAGAATTCTGCAAAAGAGATATTAAAAAAAAAGAGGAGTTTTATGCAATCTGTGCCATAAAGATGAAGTTAAAAATTCTTGAATCTCTACAAGTTTTAATAAATTTAAAGATTTTTGAAAATTTAACAAAATTTGGAATAAGAGAAAAAAACGAAGATTCCTTTTTATGGAATGCATGTTCGCTTTTAAAAATGGTAATGGGAAGGGAGTCTTTGTAAATATTCGTTTGTATTATTATACTTTAATAATGGAAAATGCTTTTTTAACCTACGAACGATATGGCTAATGTGTTCTACGATCCATTGGCCTATTGATCGCAAATGAATAAGTTTTCGATGAAGAACAATACGGAATATACGAGTTTCGGAAACATTTCCAAGCACATCACATTGTAGTAACAATAGAAGAACCTCGCCCGAAGTTAATTTTTGGTTATATACTCGTAGTTTGTAAGAAACTTAGGTTTATTTGTTTGTCTGCTTAAGTGGCTGCCTTAGAACCATTTTTTCAACGCAAATATCCTTTGTTGACAATAGTTATTATTTCTGCATATACTTCCAGAGCTTCTTTTCTCGTAAGGAATCAGTTTTAAGAGATTTTTACAGTCAATTATATTTATAAAAACAAGTTTGAAATATTTCTATTTTGACCCATATTTGTATGTGGAAGAGTTTCTCACTTTCCCGAAAATAATGATTTCATTAGTGACTAGATGATCCGGTAAACTTAGTTTCACCTACGAAACATGGGAACTCGAAGCCAGTCCCGAATATTTCCAAAGAACGACCCTGTGATTCATGGGGAATTACTGCCGCTTAAAATCGAATACTAGTTTCATTGGAATTATCGGAATACACAAAATGAAAACCTCCTCAACTTCGTATTTTACCTGGATGATCGCTGGATCGATAACATCATTCATCACCTCTTATTTATTTAATTAAAATTTAAAATTTTCTATTTAAATTTTCTATTCACTTTCTTAACGATTTTTTCGTTATTTACGATTTTCGGGTGAAGTTTAGATTTCGATATAATTGCGATTATGTTGAAAATTTAAACATTTTCGGCGAATTAAAAGTTTTAAATTGTTGGCTATTTTATTACTTCAAAATTGATTTTAAGAATTAGTGGTGAATTGTAGCATTTTTAGCGATTTTTTTTATTTAGGCCTGGATTTGAAAAGTTCTGGTGAATGTTTGATGTTTTCCATAATACTTTTATTGTTAAACCTTTCCTGTGTGTATTATATCGAACTAAACAAAGAAAATTATTTAAATAGATCCAGCCGGCTTTAAGTTTTAGCGAGAATAAAGAAAATTATAATTTAACGGACAAATTGTACATTTTATAGACTTGATGAAAAGTTCAAAAAATAAAAGTGAACAGTGAAACTTCCTGTAAACTTCAACAATTTTAAACATTCTAACATTTTCATCCCTGAAATTATAGTTGCTTGTATCGAACTGTTTTACTTTTCAAACTTCTTTAATGTGAAGAAAATCTTCTCTCCAGAACTTTTTACAAACTAAGGGCAAGTCTTTGGAATCTTTTAAAAAGTTTTAATCGGCTTAAATATTCGATATATTTTTTTTTATTTTATTGGCAAAATATTGGCTGACATTCTGATCGAGATACTGATATTAAACGCGAAAAACCTCATTGTGCTTAACAAAATAACTAATCCTTTAAGCCGCTTATCACCAATAAAGTATCAAATAAGTAAAAGAAAAGATTTTTTAAAACAAAACCTATTATGACATACATTACACAAAGGATTACAAGTAAACCGCAAAGGGAAATAATGCAAGAGAAGTTCAATTGTGTTTTCAACACATAAGGACAATCCAAATAAAAGTCTCAAAAAAAGAAAACAGGTAAAGCAATAAGTCAAGGAATAAACAAAATATCAAGAAAAATTTATTTCATTCCGTTTGAAATCGAAATTAATTTAACTTTTTAATTGCTTCAATTATTTATTTAATCAAATTAAACAATTTTTAATAAAAGAAAATTCTATAATTAATTTAATAATTGAATCAATTAAAAATCAATTTCATTTTATTAAATTTAACTTAATTTATTAAATTTAACTTAAGATTCCATTAGTAAAAGTTACATGCTTGTCTTTTTTTTATAATTAAATTAATTTCCCTTGCACCTCCCCTCCAACCTAAATTTGATCTATTAACAATGTTTCTTAGCATGTAATTTTTTGTCATTCATGCTTGTTTTGTGCTTCGCCAGACTATAATATGATGTTAATATTAATGAATTATTTTGTACCACTTTTAAGCAAATTTTTCCTTTTTTTTTTTTAGTTTTTGCAAAAAAAGAAAAATACAAATTTTTCATTGACAGCTAATTTGTTAGCGATTGATTTGCTTCGAACTGGTGTGTCGTTTGTTCGCAAAAAACACAAGATTAATTGTTTTGTCAAACACTTTTAAAAGCAAGGGACAGAAAACTACACAAAAGTTGGAATAATGTTAATAATTACATGCGCAGACAAATTTGCTTCGAAAAAAGGAAAAAGAAAAAATATTTAGGTATTTACATGGATGTGTTGTGACAAATGTAGCGTAAATAATTTGCAACGTTATTAAAGAAAAGAAAACTACTAAAAGCGATGACAAATAACAAAGATATTTCTAAAGGACTTTCTATAGAAAATAAAGGGAGAAATTGCAAAGAACTTTAATTGCATTAAGGAATACAATTTTTATAGAACCCAAATTCTTACGAATAGAATTGCGTGGTCCAGCCAAAACGCACGATGTTAATTTAAATCAAAACAGAATGTATGTGTGATACAAAATATCGGCCTAATGCTCGTTACCGCTTCGGTGGCATACCTCTATCTGATGGTCGATATTTTCAATAACTCCGAGACATAATTGAGGTTCAATGTTGGTAATGTGTGGAATTATCTCATCCTTTAGCTCTTGAATTGTTCTTGACTTATTGACGTACAATTTTATTTTTAATACCCCCAAAGAAAGCAGTCCGACGGTGTCAAATCACTTGATCGTGACGGCCAATTAACATCGCCACTACGTGAGATAACACGACCATTGAATTTCTCTCGCAAAAGAGCCATTGTTTCGTTGCGCCATTCTGTTGGAAACACATGTCGTCCAGGTCCATATCCTCGATTTCTGGCCACTAGAAGTACGTTGTCATCTCGCGATTGTAACTCACAATAAGATTTAAAAAATAAATTAGGTTTAGTTTTGTAAGAATATTAAAATTTTTCACATGAAAAGAGAAGTTCAGTAACTTAGCTCACATTGTTTTCTCACCAGAATTTTAACTAAATAAAACATAAAAAATGTGTATTTGAACAACAGAAATAATCCCGCAGCTGGCTCAAGTGTAATTCCATCTCGAGAGCTTCGATTTATATCATTTTACTTACTCCACCGATATTAATGGTGTGAAATCTCACGATCTTGTAAGCCGGTTCAAAACTTTAAATTATACGCTCACTAAAAGTTTTCTCTAATAAAATTATTGTTATTCGCGCTGTGTAACATTTCGTTAAATCCATAGCTCTTAAATTTTAAAGGGATTAAATTTAAAAAGGTTTATTTCATTCCTCTAAAACGCCAGCTTAAATTTTGACATAATGAATGGACTAATGATGCCACCAGCCGATTAGCATATTGGGGTAACGATCATTCAACAATGGCGTGATGATTTTTTCGATCGTATAAAATCGGCTTTAGATTTTTTCCAGCTGTCAAAATATCTCTTAAGGTTTGTCATTTCACCATGCATCGGTTGACTCTTGCTAAACGTGTCGAAATTATAAAAAAAAACATCGAAATTCCGGATCAGTTACAAATAAGTAACGTATATTTCGTTGTGAGGTCATTCGTCGTCCTTGCTTCAGTGTGCAGGCAACACTTCTTGAACTTCAAACCATCAAACAGAAAGTTAAGAAAACATAGTCGCCTTGTAGCAGCCAGTGTCATAGACGACCTAAAAATCATCTTATTTTGCGGTTGTATTTGGGCCTATGTCCGTATTAGATTGTGGAGAAGTAGAAATTAAAGCCAGACGACCAAAAGCAATGCCTTAAGTTGGCTAATTAGGCGCTGGAAATATTGACCGCAGATCCGGATTGTGGCTTAAAAATTAATCTTGAAGATCTGCTAGCGAAGCTGAGGCGGCCATTATAATGATATGCTATGCGAAACATAATAGTATAAATGCAGCCAGAACCAATCTGATATCTGACACTGCATTTTTTTTTTTTTTAATTTTTTTTTCTTCTTAGCAAGTCACCCTATATTCAGAAGTATCATTGTCATATGTAAGTCCATGAGCCGTACATTTTCGGTCCTAATCTGTTCGCTTCAAAAACGAGAACAACTATATGACACAGACACAAACCGATTTATAGTCTTATAAAGTTATGTTGACATATGTCTGGTATCTGATGATCTCTTTTTACCAATATTTATAACTTTTACCATCTATCGGAACGTGAAAGTGAAGAAGTGCAATTAACGCTCCTACAAAAAGAATAAAAACGCAAATATTTTCAATTTACAGGGGACATTTCTTATTACGATATGTCGCTGTTTACAAACTAAAACAGACAGCTTAGCTCGTTTGACATTTTAACCTTGAAACTCATAATATTTTTCTGTATTTTCATTATTGCCAAATACAAATACAATCTTTATATCATTATTATCATATTTTCTAACAACAAAAAATGTATCAGTCTACATTGTCTCTCTTCTTTTTTGTTACCACCTAAGTCAATAGTTTCTATTGTCTTTCACAGCTGTAATTCTTAATAATTGTAAATCACTTAAATATTTTGTAGCACCTCCCCTCCTGCTGTTAAGACCTGTAGTCAAGAGCAATGTTTTCTTAACACTAATATAACGGTTTTAAAGTAACAAATGAAGATAAAAATTATGTGAAAATGTTTGATAACAAATATTATTTGGTAACTTATAAGAAAAATGCTTAGGGCAGCTGTCATTTTGCAATACATTTGTTACTCTTTGATTAAGATTTTTGAATTTCTAAGTTAAGTCACTTGCACCAGGTTATTCTTAATTAATATAGAAGATGTGTGCCAAAGATAATAAACCTTACAAATGAATCCTAAAAAGTGTTTCTTATTCGATCATATGAATTTTGTCACCATTTAAACAGTTTCGCAAGAATATAATACGAGTACATTTATGACAACCATCTTTTAAAGTTCTGACTATAAAACGTCCCTGTTTGTTGGAAGGAATTTCGTATGTTCTCTTGTACTGCTAACAGCTTTCTAATTTTTGTGTTAAATATATAAAGACATGTATTTTTAAATAACTTCTTCCGAATAGCTTGCTAAAGAAGCACGAATAAAATATAAGAATTTAAAGTACTTGAAGATTAAATGTTTCAAAAACTACTATTGGTATCAGAAATGCCTTCTTCCGATTTGTATTTGGAGACCTCAGCGATCGTAATAAAACTTTAATAAACGAAATTGCAGCGTATGGAGTGACACGAATTGACAACAGACTCTACAGAAGCCATCATCATAATTAGACCTTATTTTTTCAAAAATGTATAAAACTGGACGTCCAAAATTCGCTTCATCCAGAACAGCTGTGGTAGCCATATGTTTAACCATGAAATAAATTTTTTTAAATTAAGTGTTATTTTTTTCCAATTTAAAGTTGTATCGGGCTTAAAAACACCCTATATTTCTTAAATTATCTACATAAAACTGCTAATTCTGCCTAGTCTTTTGGAGATGACTTTGTCAATCGTATCTATTCAAGAATAGACTAAGCCTGTCGGAGATGATGGGAAAAGATATGAGGAAAATGACTTACAACTACTGTGTATGAAGCGGCGCTTCAAAGGAGCATCTTAACCCCATTGATTCACTAGAACGTCGATTAAATTTAGGCTTGTTTTTTCTGTCTTAGCATCACTGCAACAAAATGTTTCGTTATGAAATTAGAGAACTGTTTCACGACACTGGAACACTCCGGCTATGGTGATGGTTCCTTACAAACAAAAAGTTAAATAAAAAGTATATTGCTTTAGCATATAGCTACCTTACTGATTGGAAATCAGTTTCACTTCAAAATCTCTGCTTTCGATTAGTGATGTTAAAAATTGCGAAATATGCGACCATGGGCTCAAGTTATTTGTCACTTTGTATTTTTATATAAATACAAATACATTTTCGTAGACATTTGAAAATATTGGAAACTTCGTCAACGTGTGGTACTATTAAAGTTATTAAAATGCTTCTGAGCTCAACATTCGCACTTGTTCCCATTGAGATTTAAGTTATTTATTAATTGCGGTGCAAGACTTTAGTGCTTGAATATTGCTTTTGGGATCAAGGTAAAGTAAGCTTTTTTCTAAGCATTCCATTATGTATTTTTCGTTTATATAGAAAGGAGCAATTGTCTCATCTATAGTATAATATTTGCCTTATTATAAAATTTTTTGTTGGAAATATATTTTAGATAATCACTTTTTGGGTTTCTATATTGGGTAATGCAAGCTTTCAAGCACTTTTGTTCAAAAGCTTATATTTTCCATGCTTGATAAATACATAATACATAAATAAATTTTAATATAATATGTAGTATTTTATTCAATAATTCCGCTAGGGAGATACTGGTTCCCAAAATTTTTCGAATGACACCACTTAATTGTAAATTTTACCCACTTCTTAGGAATATAATATTATATAGAAACAATTTCTGTCATCTCTTGTCAAGTTTGGCTTGCAGATATTCCGCTTTTGGCTATGTGCCGTCCTCAGGGTCGTTTTTCATGCCGATGTATTAAATCAAGAATCAAATATGACGGTATGCTCACACATGCGTCTTAATTGAACACTTAAAAGAATTACGCAATTAAGATCTTAATAGAGCTCAATTTAATAGACAATAATTCAATTACTAAATTGATCAATTGCACGAAAAATTTAATCAAATTCACCGTGCAACTCTGGTGAAGTGTGTTTATCGAGCGGAAAATTCTGTAAAATTAACACATTAAGTGTAATAGTCCACTAACTATACCCGACATTTTACAACAACATTACGCCGGTTATGTAAAAGGATAACAAATTTTATTGCTAGGGATTTAGCTTACTATGTATTTAATATGACGACGTTAATTTAAAATTTTGTAAATGAAAACGCATAAAACTATATTTTTCAAACATCATTTTGAAATTGTTTACAGCTAACAAATGCTGATTAAATAAGCTAAATTGCATATGTGTGAACACTACATTTTTTTAATCTCTTTAAATTTCAATTAATTTAATTAAGGCGCATGTTTGAATATTTTATAATACTTTAAACTAAGAGAAGAATAATAAATTGAATAATTAACGTAAAATAATTGAAAGCAGACAAAATATTTTAAAAACTTTCTTAAACCTAAAAATAAATAAACACATGTTTTGCCATCAAACCAGTTGGTAAAACAATTACAATCGCAACTTGAAATAAGTGTAATTTTACTTATTTTAGAAAATTTGGCCCGTGCCGTGTGTACGTTATGAATATGAATAAATATGTCATCAGCAGTAAGAGTATTTAAAGTAAAATTTAATTACCAAAAAATATTTGTATGCTTAATTCAAGTTTAGATCAAATCTTTGTGAAACAAAAAAGCAAAACAAAAAAAAAATATAAAATTCATAAAAATATTAAATCTGAAAACAAACTAAACAAAAATACCGAAAAAGAAGAAACGGGCAAAAAAGCTATGAACTTTATGAAAATACCGGCTTTTCTAAAGAAGTTAACACATGCGGCCAAATGATATGCATCTCGGACTAAATGTTGCAGCCAACACAAAACTTGGTTTATATCAAGCGATTCGTGTTAAACAAACTTATTTAGAAACAAAACAAAAGCCGACAATAAACTTACCTTAAGTTTCATTCATGTAAAGCAATAAAATAAAAAAAAGATACATTTCTTATGGGCATTTTTTAAGTAGCATTTTGTCTCAGTTATGATGAAATTTAAGGCATGTTTGTTTTTATATTTAAACGTTTTAATTTACGTTTCGCAGATACTACATCTCAAGCATAACGTCTACCTACCTACATACGGCCAACTTTTATAGTTAAATTTAAGTCTTTTTGTCTTCTTTATTTTCTATTCTAAATATAAAGATACAAAATGTATGTGCAATCTGTAATTTAAAAGTTACAAATGGCTGGCTTATAAATTTAGTTTGGTAACAAATCAGTTTTGGTTCTTTTTTCTTTGTAATAAAACATTAAATAATTTGTTACACTTATTTTACAATTTTTCATATCGTCTAGATTTTTTTATAAAAAAAAAATGAGAATAATAAGATTTTTTTTAACAATTGATAACTAATGTGTGAACATGTTGAGATGTTTAAATTATTTCCACACTTGCATTGACTAACATGAAGATCCGTTTAGAAAATATATCTTTTTCTTTTTTTTTTTTTAATTAATTGACTGCAATTAGTCTTCTTGGACTACAATGAATCTTTAGGTTTGAAAATGTTGAAAAAATACAAGAATTCAAACAAGACTGCACAACAGTTGTGTGGTACCAACGTCTTGCACTTGGCTCATTTGTAACTTCAATATTTTGTTTGACATCTTTTCATCATCATCAACTCAATGTTGTGATAATGAAAGAAACATATTTATTACTTTATTTGTTCAAATAAATATCGGAACGTTGTCACTAAAAAGGTAAATTTATAAAAGAACTTGGGAATTAAGAATATTTTCTTTTCGTTTTGTTTTTTTTAAAAAAGACTTAAATTGACACAACCAAAGAAATCTATTCTATGGCTAACTGTAGCCCTTCTTAGGTGGAAATTTCTGTTAGACATTTGAAATTTTTTTTACTATAATCTTGATAGAAACTGTTTGTCTTTTGAGCGAAAAAAAAGACTAACACCCGAGCACTTTTCTGTGTTGATTTGTTAAAAGATTTGTTGAGGAGCGCAATGATCAAATCTTTGGGTAACTACGCTCCATTCTTTGCAAATGAGAAATGATGGTATCACGAATTAAATATTAGGCAAATTAATGGTGCCACTATAACCGAAAACTTTATTGCTCTACAAAAACTGACAATACAAGATTCTTGATTTGATATTCCAACAGGATGACTTGATATAGATTTTGGTTCGTTCTCTCAGAACGAAAAATGACACTGAATATGGCACACAGCCGTGTGCCCTTAAAAAAAGTTAAAGGAAATTCATTCCAAAAATGTATACGATCATTATGTGACATATTCAGCAATTAAGGCTGCCTTAGGCAAAGTTCCGCTAGCATACAATAAATATTGCACCAATATTTTGACTGCAGTGAGTATTGCTATTTCCTTTTTTCCAAACTTTAGATGATTTATACCATGTTGTAGAAGTGGCGAAAGAGGTATTTGTAAATATGCCGGAAGCGGATAAGACCGTTGCCGTGCAAAAAACCAAATTGCCAAAAGAGAAGACTCATGCTACAAGAATTGCCTAAAACTTCATATGACGCACTCCAAGCAGAACTTGCAATAAAATTAGTTGATGCCAATCCAAAGGAGCAAGAGCAAGCCACAAAGATAAATTATCGGTCGCCCTATAAGATAAACGACATGAATCAAAAGCATTAATCAAAAATATAAAAAAATTCATGAAATGAGGCGGCAAAAGAAATTTATAGGGAAATATCTTTCATAAGTATTCGAAAAGCATTGAAACTACGAACAATATTTTACGTTTTAACTTCCGTAAAGATGAAAACTTAAATGTCAATAAACAAATCGGTTAATATCGAAAAATCGATTTTGTTACTCCTTTATTTTTGTTTCAAGCAAATTGCTTGAGGATATTTAAATTGGACTGTTAACTAACAAATGATTTATATATATTATGGTGTGTGATTCAATTAAAACAATAACTGAATTCAGTACTTAAATATAATTTAAACTTTTGTATGCATTATTGCTCAATTGAAACCTATTCAGAATTAAGAAAAACAAGCGAAATTAAGCCGGAATCAAAAAATTAGTTAATAAATTTTTAAATTCACCACAATATTCAAAAATCGCTTTCAAAGTGCAAAATTACAAAAAATCTTAATATTACAAAAAGAGAGAATTTTGACTTAAAAATTGATACAGCATATGCATTTAAAGGCTTTTTAAATCCCCCACAAAATCGTCAACTTTTTTAATTCACCAAAAATCGACAAAATTTCGATATCAATTAAACAAATTGCCAACATTTTAAAATATACCAAAAGTTTTAACAAATAACAAAACTTTACGAACAAAAAGCAGTGCAGTGTGTAATGCACTGCAAAATAAAAATAATCGCCAAACACGTTACAATTCACCATTCCTAAAATCACCAAATTCTTAAAATCACCTACCAGTTAAAAAAATGATCAAAAATTTCATTAAAAAATAAAAATTTTTTTACTTAAAAGTTACCAAAAAAAACATTACGCCCACAGTTTTTAAATTCAGGTAACGCCATCCGATTTTAAACGGCTGTAGTTCTAGTAATAATATTTTTTTTTAATTTAATTTTATTTTATTGAGTCTTTCTATTATAAGAAATTTACAATAAGTATTCAAATCTTATATTCATTTATTAGATACCTGGGGACGCATACGATAAGTGTAGTAATAATATAAACCCTAAAAAATTATATTATTGGGTGGCGTGGAAGTAGCTTGCACTTTCTGAATTAATATTGATCGAGTTTTGGTTGCGGATTTTTTTTTAAGAACCCCGCTCTACGCAATACAAAATAAATGAATTTATTTTGAAAATAGACTATTTAACTGAATGACCATACTGGTCTCTTATATAAAACTTTAACTTCAATTGAAATAAATCCTTAAATAATACTCTCGATTTTTGCAACTATTAAAATTTCTATTAGTTGCGTTAAGCGCGTTATTAATATTATATTAATGTTTTTTTAATGTTTATTTTAATGTTTTTTCTTACAGGTTGCTACCATTATTTGCCAACAAGTGTTCGGTAAGTTTTATACAATATATATTTAACGAAAATGTTAAAGCTTTAATACTTTTCAACGATTTTTTTAAATTTATGTATGAAATACTCTTAGGACTTGCAAAGAAATAATAAAATACATTTTTCTTTTGTTGTCTGAAAGTATTTATTTGAAAGCAAAGTTGATAAGTTAGTTGATCATTGGTGCTTGACTAATTTATATAGGCAATTATGTAAAATCAAAAAATAAAAAATTAAACATAAAAATTTAATGTATTATTAACTTAAGTTTAAGTAATGGTTGATAATAACTTAGATCAATCTTTAAGACTTTATAATATTGCGAACAAGGAACGAATTGAGAAAAAATCACACACAAAAATCCACAAATAATGATAAAACAAATGATTTTAAAGTAATAAAGGCCACGGAAGAATTTGTATCAATCTTATGAAATTAGCTCAGAACGTTAAAATACAAATATCAATGATGTATGATTAAATTACTTTTTTCAAATCCATGGCTAGAGTATAATTGTAAAGTTTTTGTCCTGTAGAAAATGCTTCCTTCCATAGCCATAAATTTTAAAAAAATATTGGTTGGAATTTGAAACTAGATCGACATCTATGACATGCGATACTCAGTTCTCTTTTCGAACATCACAAGAAATTAATATACTTGTATGTATTAAAAACAAAAAATAATATTTTGAAATATGTGAAAGCTTGTGTTGAAATTATCTTTTAAAAATTCGTTCAAATTGAGCTAAAAGCAGTCAAATCATCAGAAGGTAATTTTCGAATACGAAAATCTGGCAACAGTGGTCACAAACTTCATATGAAGAACAATTTTTTAAGGCTTGATTGCAAATCTATAGTTTTCAATTATCTTAATTTTTTTTAGCAATGTAAATAACTAGTTAATTATCTTTTAGTTATGTAGAACAATAAAAAAACAAATCTGAATATATTTTCACAAACCTTTTGTTTGGTTCCTTAAAATAATTCCAAAGGATCAAGCAAACTGTTAAAAATTGATTTTGTGTTATAAATACCAATATTTCTTACAACTGATACGTTGCCTTTTTACTTGTTTCATCGAAAGCCAAATAGTATTGAAGCACAATGCAACAAATTTATTTAAATCATTATATTACGATTATTAACATCCATTGACCATCAGAAAAAAATTGATCGCATTTGATCGAATTGGATGTCAACATTTCTGCCTCATTTGTTAGCCGGTTGGTAATCGAAGAAATACGCAGTGTAAAGAATACATAATGACTCTTAGTAGGCGAGAAATTAGTCACTGAGTTGCTATCTAGTGTACGAAACCAAATGCGCTAAAATTAAAGTGGTCCCCACAATTATTTCCGTCATATCAATGTTTATATCCAGTAAAATACGATCGTGAACAATTTGTGCACAAATTGATTAAAGCTCGCTTAAAATGGCCAAAACTGTAGAAATAATATTAAGGCGGCATTAGGGATATGATATTAAAGGGGACAATTTATTAAATTGAATTGAAAACAACTATGGGTCATTTGAGCTGGCTCGAGTTAAATAATTTAAAACTAACATTCGTATAAATGCCAGGCTAAAAGCAACACAAAAGGAACTAGCTTTAGTAGCACAGTTAAATAAGAAATTAAAAGGATAGCCGAGGGGAATAATTACCGGAGTTTAAAAATTTGCACATTTGGTCCTTGTACCTAAAGTTTTAAAATTTGCACTTAAAGGGATCGGAGCGGCCATCTAAAAATGTCATTTTTTAGTTTTTTGCATATAGATAGGTCTGAAACTATAACTTTTAGCATACATTGCTTCATATAAAAGTTAAAGCTGGCAATGTTTCCTGCAAAAATCGTTCTAATTATTTTTGACGTAAGACAAACTATTTTGGAGTTATAAGGCCAAGAAAAAAACAGTAAAATTAAAAGTATATTTTTGGAACGAATTTCCGTCATCCATTGTTTGGAGACTAACCGGTTTCGGCTATATGCCATCTTCAGTGTCATTTTTCGAGAACGAAAAATATAACTAAAGCTCCGTAACCTCACCAAGTGCTACAAACTTGGCAATCAAAAAATTCTTGGCTATTAGTAAAACAAACGCACATTTAGGGGTAGTAAAATTGGAAAATTCCTCTTTTTAAAACTGACTACACCTAGAGGGATTTCCCAAGCACAAATAAATAACTTTTTTTGTGTGTAATTAGCTTAAGCCGTTTTTTCTTTGAAAAGTGAGAGCCAGTGTTTATCCAATTGAGAATTCAATGAGAAACGCGAGAAGAAATTTTATGCTGAAGCTTCCAAATTTAATCGGAACGTGAAGAAAAATGCTCAAAAATCCATTTAAAATTAGGAATTAATTTTTTTATGGTATTTTAATACCCAACTAAATACTCTTCTATTTCTTATATTAATAGTTTAATTTTATCATTTTAATGAAAAGTTAGGAAAGATTTAAATTTTAACACAGGACCGAAATTTTACATTTTTGGCAAAACATAACAATTTAAGTTAAGTTAATGAGCTGGTTTAATAAATCCACTTTACTGTTGTATTTAGCAAAGGTACTCTCATTATAATTTCTGCCGACGGAACTATTTCTTGTGTTTTTTCAAAATGAATTTGCCGCCTTTCGTTGATAGTTTTACTTTACTAAAAAATTCCGTAATACATTATTTTATATCAGGAGTCTAAAGACTGTTCAATAATTAATTTAATAATTAATTGTGTCCTTGGTTCAAATTTAAATAAACTTTTAATAATATTGTATTCCACCGCATATTATTTATTAATTTCGAAAAAAAACTTAATTCCTCAGCAGAACTTAAGTCACTTTTTAAATAATATTTTTAGTTAAAAACTATTGTAAAAACTTTAGTAGCAGGGCAGTTGTTTTTTTTTTCTAAAGTCTTTAATAGACTCTTGCATTTAATGACACTTTAAAAACCCCCTAAGTGGCGACACTTACACGGCAACAGGGGCTTAAGGCATTTAAAAAATAAAACATGTTAATTATCTCGATTATAAAAATTGTTCTCAACATTAACTTTTTAATGAAAAATTCAAATGGAAAATAAACAAAAATTTTAACTAACCCTGGTTCAATAGGTTGGGGTTGATGTTGCGATTGGTGATGTTGATTTGGCATTTTATTGTAAGGCACAGCGCATAAATCTTGTGTTGGCACCAACCACGAATGGGTAAATGCACCCGGTCCCGTCATACCCAAAGAGCCCATGGGTGTCATATGACTGGCTGGATGGCCGGGCGTGGATTGGCGTTGATAGCCAGCATAATCCATGGCGACAGCTTGATAGGGTAACATGTTGTTTCAAGTTATTTGTTATTAATAAAGCGCGTTATGTTTAAACGTTGAGGTATTTACATATAGTTTATTTTTTTATTTTTATTTAAGCAACATTTTTTTGTTTTTAGAAACTTTTATTTTAAAGAATTATAAAATTTATTTTATATTAGACATATTTTCAAGGGTCATTTAACTTTGACAAGTTGATTTTTTTAAAGGAACATTCACATGTTGTTATTGTTATAAAGGACCATAACTCTTTCTGAAGCGTTACACTCACCCACAAATTAAAAGACACATTTTTTCGTTTATCCTTTGTTTTGTTTTATCATTTGTTGTACGTTTTTTTTAATGTGTTGAAAAGCTAGGGTGTCTATGGCGGAAGGTTAGTCGATAAACCTCCTTTAAACTTATCAAAATTCAAATTGCACTGCCAATCGAACGTGTTACGTTTAGAATTGGTCACAAATAAAAAAAAAAAACAAATATTGCACAAAAAATTCACACGCGTCCAGTTTTGAAAAGTAACCAACATACGTAACATAAATTCATTATCATTGTGCAGACCGAGTTGGACAGACACGCAAACAGGCGAAACGGCCTCCTCACGTTAAAGGCGTTTACGTTACGTTATGTACGTTAAAAAATAAAATGGTTTTGGCACGTTATTGAACTAAAGTGCAGCAGCATCCGATTGATGTTGACGAAGACGACAACGATAATGATGACGATACAGATACAATTACACTTTCAATTATACTATGTATATTTCCACGTTGATGCTGGCACTCATTCACACATTTACTCACTGATACACACACATACACTAACCCAGTTGATAATGAAACAGAGGGCGGCAATTATGTTGCTACAATCCAAAGAAATTTGAAAAATTCAACACGAATCTTATTCCTTGGCTTGTGTGACTTGAACGTTTGATGTTGTTACTGTTTTTTTTTGTTTTGATTGTATATCGGTTTGTTAAGATGCTAAGCGTATTACAAGCGTACGTCCGTTGTTGGCAACGAGTACGTGCAGAATAATTCGAGAAACCCACGTTCACGTCACAAACAAAACAAAACCAAAGTGGAATTAAAGATGTCTCAAAAATACACAATAAAAACAATCTTATAGAAAAGCTATAGTGGCTGGCAGTAAACACGGCGTATGTGTATGACAAAATTTCATACACACTCACTCACACCTTTTGAAATAATCTTAACAGTTAACACACACACATGCATACTTGAACACAAGTTCGCACGAGCTCACGCACATTTTTTGGGGTGACATTGTTGACTCGTCATGCACAACACGAACAGTTACACAAAAAAAACGTCAAAACAAAAACACGAAGAAAATCTCACAATAGGCTCAAGCAGGAGTAAACGACCAACGAACGTGCAACTTCTTTTTAACTCACTACACATGCATATAAGCCAGACACACACACTTTCAAAATTTTGAGTACAGTAAGAGTACTAGCATAAAACAACAACACCAAGAATGTTGTTGTTTTTGTCAGGATTCTTTTATTCCCATTTTACGCCTCTATTGACTGTTTGTTTGCATGTGTTTGGTTTTATGGAAGTATATGCACCTGACTTGGCATTTGGTCATGTACTTGTCGCACCAGTAGCATTTTAAGCAGTCTCACGCTCGCACATTACTCTTTAGACGTGAGTGTATACAACAAGTCACAGCACACTCACCGAACACTCATACATTTTTTTTATTTATAAAAAACAGCATGAGTACAAAAAACAGCAAAAACACGCACACACATAAAATTATGGCACTCTTCTGCTTTTATTCTCAGAGAATTTTTGTTTACAGGAGTAGTAGTACTCTTGAATGAAATGCTTGTTTACAAAAAGTGTCCCAAATATGGCACTAAAAGAATTAAGGGACGATTTTATTCATATTTTTAATACTTGTCATGATTTTGGCTGAAAGTTTGATGATAAAATAATTAAATATTTTAACACGTACTTAAGGAAAATTGATACAAGTGAAAACGTAAAGTATTAATAATACTTGTATTGAATTTTAACTTGCCTGAAGGCTTATGTACATATGGGTCTAATTCAAGTAAAGTGGGGATAGTTTGTATGCCTGATAGATATAAAGCTTAAGAATATTTATGCGAAAGAGCAAATCAACATCAAATGTTTTAACTAAACGACTAAAAGGCCTTTGAGTAACTGATATTGTGTGAATGTTTACAATTTTTAGGCGTTCAGTGCTACTGTTCTCGATTGCTGTAAAAAGTGCGCTTTTCAGACTGCAATTGTTCCGAAAACTTACTTAGTCTATGCTTTATTTTAAGGAAATTTTAAATATTCTATAAGTCAATGATGCACACCTTTGTACACATAAAAATAATATCAAGAATCAAGGTAGGATTGTCAGGCAATGTGTCCAAATGCGGTGGTCCATCAAGCCAATAAGCAGTAGTTCTGCTACAAATTTGTCCACTATGTCATATTATATTTATCTAATACTAAGTATTATAAAACTGAGTTTCTTAAGGGCAAGTAGACTCTATTTTATAGTTTCCAACAAATAAAGTAAAAACAAATATTTTTAGGGTTTTGTGATCTTTACTTTTATTTCTTAAGATCGAAGTTTAGTCCACAAATGTGAAAAATGAGTTGACTTTCATAAGCGGCGTGCGCACAGATCAGCTGATTTTAAAAGCAAGAGATGTTAAGTAACATATCATTTTCAATGCATAAAAAGTAATGTAACTGAAATGCAGAAAAACGTAAAAAACAATAGCCGTATTGTATGTTTTATACAAATCGTCTTGCAAAAGTGCTAATGCTAAATATCGTAGCTTTTTTATAAAAGTCAACAGAAATTTTGTGTACTTGTTGTTGGCTTTCATAAAAAAGCACAATATTTTGCCTTTGCATATTTGCAAGTATATTTTTGAATCAAACACTAAATACGGTTTATGTTTAAAAGATGGGTAAAATTTTGTCCCATAATTTCCTACTCAAATAATTACTTTGCTCAGCTCACGAATAAATCTGCTCAACAGATTCTCTCTCTCTCTCTCGCCAGTAACCGTTTATAATATAATGTTGCGTACGCAAATGGGCGGGACGTGACTGTTAAAAGTTACCTTTTTGTTATTTTTGCTTTAGATATTTGGAATAATATTGTCTAGTTGAAAAGACAAAAATTGCAAAAACAATAATATGGAACAATTCGCACGAATCGGAATCGACGTAGCACGCATACATAATGAGTGCTACGTACTTGTTGTTATGGGAATAGGGGTCTTTAATAGAACGAAAAAAAAAATATTCTCACCATATTACAGCCTATAAACATACCAACAAAAGGATACTCATGCCTTTGTGCCTATTGTTAGATAATTAAAACAAGCAAAAAATTGGAAATTGTTTTCAGACTGTTGCTTTTCGATATTTGCTTCCTTATTGTTGGTAATGCTATGATGAGTGAACAGATAATATGAAAATAAAAAATAAACAGAATTGAAAGACAAAGTTGTTCAATATAAAATGTACGTGCGAATGGCTGGCTTGAGGTATTTGTATTATATACACATCTATTAAGTAGTAGTTCGGTTGTGTGTGCAATTCAGAAAATAATGGTGAAACAAGTTTCATTGCTGCATTGCACAAACAATATATTTTCTCCTATATACTCAGCCATTCATTGTAAGTTCTTTAGCTATCTCACTCTTTCTTACCACGCCCGTATATGTTTGTTGCTGGTAATATAAATTTGGTGTAGCTTTGTAGTTGTGTGGTTGTTTATATATAAGACTTATACTACACACTCACAACAACTTATAACAAGGTTGGTGCCAGCTTGTTTGGCATGTTTTGTTTGTAGCTAGACACGCACACAAACACCAAATAATATACACAGTCACGCTCTCTCAATTAGTCAATGGCTTTTTTCTACATGTGGGAATTTTATATACTTCGCTCACTTTCAAAGCATACAGTTGTCTTTGTCTAATGGTTGTCTAAACCGTTATAAATGGAAAAAAGGGGAATCCTAACAAAGGAGTAAGTGTGTGGGTTTTGCGTCTATCTGTTTTATTTAAAATGGCTTGGGTGTGGGTTTGCTTTTTATTTTGTGTTATGTGTTGGTATGTGACCGAAATTTCAATTACCAATCGTAGTTGAATTTTTCTTTATATGATGAAAGTAGATATGATGATGATTTCTCTAACCATTGTATATAAAGCATATTTATAGTTTATGTATGTATCGTACAGGTATATACATATTAATCCACGATTTAATTTGGGCGTCTCGTTTTGTTCTGCTTGTCGCTGCTTAAAGTATGTTTGTCTGTTTTTTGTTAAATTGGGGGGTTAAGGGAAGGCGTGGGAGTTATATACATACGAATATACATAGGGATGTAGGTATATCGCTCTTTTTCCTTAGTTGGGTCTTAATTCAATGTCCTCGTCCCCATCATTCAGAATTTCGTGAATTAATTCAAAATACATATAGGTGTCTTACAAAGTCCGTATATATTGTTTCTCAAAAGCAATAAAATAGATTTTTTACTATGGGCTAGTTTAGCTTGAATTATTTCCCTTAATAAATATAAAAAACATGTTAAAGCCAGGGATCGTAACGATTACGAGTAATGTCATAAAAATTACGAGATAATTTCACTTACCCAAAATAATTATTTTGGAGGTTTATATTTTTAATCGTAATATAATTATTATTTTTAATATTTTGGATTGACAAGTAACGATTTTTTAAGTTAAATTTTTTGGTTGACAAATAATGATTATTTTGTGTTGTTTTTTTTTTTTTTCTTAAAAATAACTATTTTAGAAATTCATTTTTCGATCATGAGCATGAATTCTTTAGCAAAAGTAGCGCATTCAAGTTATAATTCGTTATTTCAGACAAGTTTAACAAATAAAGTGTTGGCTAAAGAATCTGAAGACAAATTACATTTCAAATGTCTTAAAACAAATTTGAACGCTGCAAACGCTCTTTCTACGCTTACTTGCGTAGCGAGCACATTAGCCAACTGATTTGAATGAGGATATATTTATTTTAATAGGTATCATTATCCTAAGCAAAAAATTTCAATATAAAAATAGTCTGTATTTGTCAATAAAAAAAAAAAAATAAAACTCAATTAATTAATTAATTTTTTAGTATAAATTGAAAATAAAATCGACTGCGTAAAAAATGAACTATAATCATTATCTTCCCTGGTTATAGGCCTTTATTCAAGTTAACACTCCGAACACCATTTGCTACTATTTTGAAGGAACATTTAATTATTTATTTAGTTATTGTAGTTAATTTTTTGGAGTTTTGGAAATACCGTCTAAAACTTCAAAATTGCTGCAAATACGACAGCTAATTTTTTTTGTCCACAAAGTCGCAAAAAACCCTCGGTTTTTATCGATGACTTTCGATTTTGCGGATGTAAACGAGTTTCTAAAAATGACAAAATTATTGTTTCAGTAACACACATGTTATTTGTTGCCACATCATATTGTTCCATCGAATAGCTGTCGACAAATAAGCAATATATTATCAGGGATCCATACTTCGACCACCGAAGGTACTTATGTAGGTACGATTATATTTGTTATTATTCGATAAACCAGTATTTTTTTTGAACGCCTTAAGATTATTTGTTCTAATTTTTTCTAAATAGCGATAAGTCCATTCGCTTACTTAGATAATGCAAAATTTGAATAGCGATTGCTTTACTGTACTGGCTTTTATTAGAGCATAGGCAAATATATGTAAATGTTCCATTTACTTTGAATTAGTCACTCAATTGCTTCTGGGTACAGGTCAAAAGGTCCTCCAGAAAGCAATTCACATACAGTTCAAATAGATTTCCCGAAAATATTACTTTTTCGTGTCCGATATAACTAAATTTTTGG
Organism: Phania funesta; assembly: GCA_963932375.1. Taxonomy (NCBI): domain Eukaryota; kingdom Metazoa; phylum Arthropoda; class Insecta; order Diptera; family Tachinidae; genus Phania; species Phania funesta. The sequence continues at coordinate 68,997,306 of OZ010656.1, read as the reverse complement.
CTTGTCCTCGTATGTATGTTTTCGATTTAATGCTTGCTAGTGCATATATGTAAATTCGGGTATGTATGCTTTTAAGAAAGGTTTCATTACATTTTAATATGAAATTTTAATTTAGAAAGTTTTCTTTTCTTGTTGTTTTCTTACTTTGACAGACATTACTTTTCAATTAAGTTTTTGTCTTCGTAACTAACTTTATAAACTTTAAATTTGCATACTTTGGCTTCTTTGTAATGCATTTATAGTAATAAATTTATTTAAAATATGTATGTATATGGGCTCCTAAATGGTCAAAGAAGAAAGTGTCATAACACATTATGTTTGAAAGCTTTTCATAAAACATCTTGAGCTAGAATTGTCTTTGAAAAAAATTTATTTCATTATGAATTAGTTTTTTCTAATGTGATTTTGCGATAATGTGCTTTACAATGTGGGGATTTACTAGGCAAGAGCTTTCTGAGGGTCTGTACTTAAGAAATACTAAATTTCTCAAATTTATCTTCGAAGAATTACAAATCCATTTTTTTTTAAATTCAAAGGTTATTCAATTTAAAGGAATATATAGACTTTAATCAAAGTTTGAGGATACTCTAGCTCAAGTGGTTAGCGCGTTGACTTTTAGGCATTTAATGGCTTACGTTGCTTGTCTTCCCATATCAGACACTGCCAATCAGTAAGAAATTTTTTGCATCTCTGTCGTTCTAAAAGGCCTTCTTTTATTATCGCAGGGAAAAAGGGGAGAGGTTGTTCGACGAGTGATAGGTAACTCTGCTTTCGGCAGAAATATATTTTTGGTTTAGTCCAAACAGTCAGTAAGGGGCATGCGGGGATCCAGGAGGAGGGAAAATGGTGTATTTTCGCCTTAATGATGAAAAATAATCATTTCCCCAAGACGAACATTTTTAAAATTATTTTCTGAGTTCTTAATTTCCTCCTCTTAAAGCTAAAGCTTCAATTACACCTGGTTAGAACTAATTGCCTCATACTACCGACGGCTTTGTAGAGGATCAGACGAAATAAGCTGTATTAAAATAGAGGTTTTTGTTACCAATCAACATGAGGGTAGACTGAATTTCTTTCTCTCATAACACAAGTTTACAACTTCAGACCAGCTTTTCGATTGTAGCCACGGAAAGTTGTTGCTTATGCTTTTTGGGATGCTGAATTCGAATCTGCACTCAGTTTCTTTAAATTGATTTTAGTTAACGAGACATAATGTTATGTCCAAAAGGATGCAGTTGCATGAGAAATATTAACATGACTGGAAAACGGGGTCTCCTATGTAATTAAATAAAAATCCGGAATTCGACAACAATATTAGCTTCAACCCGTGCCAATATATTTTTCTAATCTGTTCAGTAGTTTCAATAATATCGTAGAACTTGTGCTAAAAAAAATTTTATAAAAATTGTGTCTTTAAAAAATTCACACAAAAGAAACAACGTTTTAATAAAATATGGCTTGTTTTGTTTGAAACTTACAAAGTGAGATTTTTGTTATATCTACTACCTATTTAATATGATTTTTTTGAAATCAAAAGTGTTTAAACTTTGCATAACACTTGTTTGTTTTCGCCACAACTACCTCCATATTATTGAAATTAAATTAAAAAGATAAATTTAATCACGTTCCAAATTCACCAATAATTAAAATATTAAACCAAAAAAAGTTGTAAATTTACCTAAACAAATTTGAATCATAAATTTGACTCAAAATCTAAATTAAAATTTCACCAAAATACGAAAATCCACCACAATTCCAAACTATAGTCAAAACTGTTAAATTACCTAAATAACAAAGTTTTCAAAAAAATCAAACTAATAAAAAACCTAAATTTCACAATGAAAAATTGCGAAAGATTCGAAGTTTTGTCAAAATTTTAAATTTGCCTCAAATTTGAAAATTAACATGTAATCGAAAAATTTTAATAAAATAATTTATTAGGATTTATTTGTTTTGTCTGATGGTTTTTGATTTCGATAATTCGACATAAAAAAAATTTTAATTGCCAAAAGTTAATACTTAATATAAAAAAAACTGAAATTTTAGCAAAAAATACAAAAAGTTCACCACAAAAATTAAAATGTCAAAGTCAAAATTTTGTAATTTCACTAAAAAGGCGAAAAACATAAAAATCAAAATTTAGTGACAAACGTCGAATTTGTAACAAAAACTATGTTACACAAATATTTTAAAAAGTCCAATTTGTGCAGACTAGGATTGACAGAAGATAAACACAACACTACAGCGGTCTGATTTAGTAATCTCTTTATTTCCTTTTAGGTTGCGAAAAAAGACATCTATATAACTTTTCTTCTGTCAGGGAATTAACTTAGGAGTGGACAAGCCCAAAGAGGGTAATTTTTACTAAGCGAATTCGGTTGAAAATTAATTCCTAAAGCATTTTTGTAAATGTTGCTTCGTTTTTAGTTAAATGGAACTATTTTTCCTCTGCAAAACACTTTACTATGATTCAGAAAACAATATTGAAAAACCTTTAAAAAATCAACAACAAAATAAAGTTTAATCAAAATCATGTTATGGGCACCATGTTGCAAAACTGTTTTACAAGACACTTTTCACTATGAATTTGTCAAATACATGCTTCTCAGTCACTTGAAAATTGTTGGAGTTAAGCCAAAGTTAATATTTAGGAATTGAGGTCATTTAATACAGTAACATTTTATACTACGAGTATAAACTCTAAAGTAAACTATTGTTTAATTAAAATGAAATACAAAACCGACAAAATTCTTACTTGAATCATGTTCTAGGGAAACCTCCCGCATGACTGCAGCAACTCAAAGACGTGATTGAAACCATAGACCATCAACACATACAAATTTTCAATGTCAACATTGGCCAACGCAAAAGTTTTATAAACAATAATGAAAATATAGACGGTCATAGTAACACATCACTACACGGCACGCAATTGAAAATATAGAATTTTAAAAAGGAAATGAAATCAATGAATGAATATAAGATAAAAGAAATTGCCCAACCAATAAGTGTTGCGTTCATATATACACGTAACTAAACAAACGCACATTGCGGCGCATAATACTGAAAAAGTAAAAGAAAATACAACAAAAAAGCTATAGCATACACTTGGGGGAAGATATAGGGCGCAGACAATCGCAGCGCTACAATGAACGTGGTCAGGAATCAAAAAAGCATCAGCTAAAAGCAACACGTCCAAATATTGTCTGTACAAATACTGCCTCATACTACCAACTGTGTATCTACTATTCTGTTAATAACTAATACATACTTACAAAACTCTCATACACACACGTACGCACGTAAATTCACAGTGGCTCTCACGTACGCTTGGAAAGTCAGTCTTATTTAAAAATATATTCAGGCATGAAAACTATTTTCCAATTATGTCTTTTGGAGCCAGCGGGGGTTTGTTTTTGGACTCACGTAAACCGTAACATACCATCACAATCATTCAAATATACTCCCATATACACGTTACCAGTCAAAACATTTTTAGACATCCACTAGACGGATTTATAATATTCAACTGCTACCAATTTATTTGTTGATTTTATAGTTTAAAATAAAATTGAAACAAAAAATGACTCGTATTCTGTCAGTAAGAACGAAAAATTCGCAGAGTTTTTGATATTTTGTAGGTCGGAAATTAATGAAAATATTGAAAACATAAATAGTTGGGCACGTAGCTACTTACAGAAATATATGTGTAGTTTATACTGCACATTGGGTTGAAAACCCATATTAGCTGGTACTTTTCCTTCTAAAAGAAATTATCAAATTTTAATTTAATACTTAAGTAATACTGGCCATTTAAGTGATTCAATAGCTAAATTATTAATATATTAATAAAAGACTTCCAGTACAATTTCGGAGTAGGAAACAGAGAGAGAATTGCACAAAGACGTCGGAAAGTTATGGGTTTTGAAGTTTTTCGACCTATACCCTTCCAGAAAGCTTTTTCTAATAGCAGCTATGAAGAAAAAATGATTGGGCCAAGAAGCATCATCAATGGACATATTCCGACTAGCGAAATGTGCTATTAACCGACAAATCAAAATATAAATTCAAAATCAAAATATAATGGCCAAATAAAAAAAGACCACAATTCGGAGGACAGCGAATGAATGTTAATGAAATGAATACATTCGACGGACTGTGAAACTTTCACCATATATTATCGTTACATGTTTATCGATAGATATTTGAACTTATGGGACACTTAAAAGCAAAAGAAAAAGAGCTGAAGAGAACTATACGTCTTGGGAAGCGGTGTATGAGGGTAACATCTGAAGTATGCAGAGTACAGAAGATAGTGTCTACAAACCCTGTCTCTAAGATTTGACTAATTCGCAATAGCGATGGTCACGTGACTGAGATAGTGGAGAAAATAATGGAGTCGCTTATGGAGATTCATTTTCCTCGAAGCTTTAGTTCGCATGACGCATGAACCCCTGTGAGAGAACACGACCTGAGACTAAAAAAATTATAGCAGTGGGTTATAAACAGCTTGCTTGATAGGATTAGGAAAATATTTGTAGCCTGTTTAGCAACCGGTTATCCTGGTGGCTTAGAGGGTCCCTAAGTTTATTTTTCTTCCCAAACTGGGTAAGAGGGACTATACGGAAGCCAAGTCCTTCAGGCCAATTAGCCTTACTATTGAAGATAATGGAGAGGGTGTTGGCAGACTTCCTGCAGAACCATATGCTGATGGATATGCCCTTGAGTAGATACCAACATGCTTATAGAGCAGATAGATCTACTGAATCCGCTCTGAACTAAATTGTCAGAGTCGCGGAAAGAGAAATTCTCAATGGTGGATATGCCTTGCCGTCTTTATGGACATTGTAGGTGTCTTTGATAAGACCTCTTTCGTTAAGCTGAGAAATGGTTTGTTCTAGACCTATGAATTTCAGAAATTGGACTGCAGCGGACACTCATTGTGGAAGGCGTTATTAACAATTGGAGAGCGACATCACCATTTAGAGAGATGCCAGCATTTACAAGATATTCCGAAGAAGTAGGTCGACAGTCAGAACTCACTACAATTAAGAGTAAGGGAATTTCAAATCGGTTGCCTGAAATAATTTCGAAAAATAAACGGGGGTCGAAAAGAGTGCCATAACGTAGGGGTGCCGTGAATGCAGACAAAAATAACACAGTACTAAACAAAAGCATATTTGCCACAATTGAAGACGTTAGCTACCATGTTAAAACCCCCAATTTTCAAGTCGATAGTGTAATAACTTTCTAAAAGACATCTTTTGTTAGCAGGTAACAATTTAAAGAAAAACTCAGCCTTAGGTCTATGTCTTGCCCATGAATCCGCCCAGCGTAAGATGCAAGACAAGTCACCCAAAACCATCGAGGATTTAAAAAATATCTTCAATGATATTTGGTATGATGCTGGATTCTCTAATCAAATAAAACATCTATTTGATTTGATTCCCAAGAAGTTAAAAGCTGTATTGAAGTCCAAAGAAGGAACGAACCACAAAATACTAAAATGTCTGCCGACCCACCCTTATTTTTTTGCTTGTTGTACAATTTTGGATAAATAATAGAAATTTTCTAGAGCGGATTTTTTTCTACACTGGGTGTATGTAATTATTAATTTAATAGAAAAATATTTTAATATATAACATATTAATAATATACCTCCTAAAGTAGCAAATCCTACAAAAAATCGATGTCAAAAAAGTTGCCGGAAAAACAAAAAACATGAGATAATATTATATATTTTGTATTATTATTATCCACTTTTCACCTCTACTGGCCCCAGTGTTGTTATGGCATTAGAAAGGGCGACATTGAACAAAAAGATAATTGATTGGCACGAACAATTCGAAAACGTGAACTCCTTATTTGTAATAAATATAGAAGATGGTTTTTGAATACGAACAAAGTAAACAATTTTCGTTGAGTAAATTAAGGTGGCGCTTGGAAATTCATGCGTTCGTTATTTAAAGCGTTTCCATTTTGGATTTAGCACAAAACTTATTGCAATGCAAACGCTTACATACATGCACGCAAAAGTGTCTATAAATTGTAACTTAACGTGAATTCCAAACGTGCATTTATCGTCCATATGACAGACTGCCAAAGTCAGCCAAATCAATTCACTCCCAAATCACATCCCAGAGTAGCAGCGATGGATAAACATTTCTGTTCCAATTTTAAACAATTGTTTTGAAAAAAAGTATGTAGTTGCATATAAATTTCATGAATGAAAAGAAAAGAATTTTAAAAAAATGGACTAAACAACTGTTAACAAGTGGCGCTTGCAAACGTGCACTGGCTGGCAACACTTCAATCGCAATCCGTCAGTTCACATACATTCACACTTGGTCACATATGAACGGAACATTCAACGATTGGAGCAAAATATCACGTCCAAAGCGTTCTTGAACTACAGCTTTAAACGTTGTGTTCTAAATTTGTAATTTTTTCGGCTATTTATTTATATATGGTGGCATTAGTGTGAGATGAATATTGAAGGATCTTCTATTTGTTTTAAAATCTTTTACATCACGTAGAAGCGAGTAAAAATTCCTTGCGGCTACCACTTTTTGCTCATCTGATGAGCAATATCAGTTAAATATCTTCTTCAGTTTAAGAAACTCACAAATACATACCCTTTAGTATTCGGCATTCCCATATATATCGAGTGATTTTTTTGCTATTAAATTTTTCAGTGTAAAAGAAAGATACGATACATGTGGTAATGCGAAAAATGGCCAGTAAAGTTTGCTATTTCACCATGAAGAGACTACCAAACGAACAACGCTTGCAAATTATTGAATTTTATTATAAAAATTCATGCTGCATAAGAAATGTATTTTCTATCGAAAAATTTTCTTCAGCGTTTTGTCGAATTTGGTCTGAAGAGCAGTTTAGGCAATATAAGAGATGAAAATGGCATCTGAAGTATGGACCCCTTGGTGCGGTTTGTGGTCCGGCGGCAGCATTGGACCGTACTTCGTCAAGAAGGATGAAAATACTAACGTTACAGTCAATGCAGCAAGGCACCGTGCAATGATTACCGCCTTTTATTTTTGTAAAAAATGGAAGAATTGGATTTGGTTGAAATATGATTTCAAAAAGACGGTGCCACACTGCACGCGATACTATGAACCTATTAAGAGTTGACTTTGGTGAGCAATTAATCTCACTTCTTGGAGCAGTTCATTGGCCGTCAATATCATGCGATTTGATCCCAGTAGACTATTTTTGAGGAATACGTGAATTCTCTCGTGTATAGGCCACAATACCTACTCAGGACAACATTACAGTTGCCATTAGTGAGGTGCCGGCCGAAAAGCTGGAAAAAGTATGCCAAAATTAGATCTCACGGTTGTACCACCTATGGCGTAGCGCCACTGGCAACATTTACATTAAATAAACTTTAAAAAGTAAAAGGCAGACATGCAATTATTGGCCCAAATAAATATTTCAATCACTTTTCCAAATTTTCTGTTTTTTTTTTTAAATTTCTAAAACCAAAACAGTTAAAAAATCACCCTTTACAACTCCGGCCATCTTAATTAATATACTCGTAGCTTAGCCACTCACGCAATTTGTAGTTGTAGCAGCATCGTCATCATCATGTTCATACGAGTGTAGTTCAATAAGCATTTTGGATATATGTATAGAAGTTGGTAAAATTTTTTATTTTATTTTGTTGGCCTAATATTACTAATATAGATTTAGCTAGCTAATATATTATATTAATATAGCCTGAACTACATTCTTAGTAGTACTTCCATTTAAATTTAATTTGCAAGATCTTGTTGACTGTTCCTGGCAGAGTGGCTCAAGCAATAATAAAGCGAAGTTCCCCCCAAAAACATTTGTCTTGCTTAAAAATTTTCCATTTCTAACGCAATAAAAAACTATGTCGTTGTGAAAACTACAATTCCCTATATGCTGGTGAATATTGTTGGCAGATGTCTTATATCACAAGTGGAGCAACAACCTAAAAAATATTCTTTTTTGAAAAATATCTACTAAAGTTCAAATTGAAAGAATTTTGCTGCAAAATTTAGCATGATTATTTTTTATTACTACCGCTATTTTAGAGAAAATGTTTCCCTAAACAATTTTATTAATATAATCAAATTATGAACTTGCCATATTTCGGCTAGGTAGAACGACGAATAATTGAAATATTGTGTTGAAAATATTCTCATTCGTAGTTTTTCTCAAAATATTCCTATGAAATAAGAGAGTAATTATTTCATAGGAATATTTTGAGACTATCCTCGTGCAATGATTGGTGCAGCGAGTGTACGCAACAGTAGGCTGTATTGTTGTTAATAATAATAACGTAGTATGTGATGCAATGCAGAACGTGTTACCAATCCAGCTGTCTCAACCATTTATTGAATAACATCAATACAACCACTATGAACAGATCTCCCCCTCCATACATCCATCCAACCCAAAATGATATATGCGTCGTTTTATCCATCCATTTAGTCATCCGCTATTTATGCACTTATTTTGTCCATTAAACACGTTCGACCATCACGTGCTTCTGTCTTGTACGAGAGATCCATTTTAACTAAAACTCCTCCATCGCCTTGTGCTTCCATGACTTTTTTTCCATAATTTTTATAAAAATATGTGTGAGTGTGTACATATATTTTTTATATACATACACATCTGCTCGTATATTTAGGCCTTATTTAATTTTCCACTCACATTTTCACTCATAATTGTGAGAGTGTAGGAAGCCGCAACGAAAACGACAACAAGAAAAACTTGAATACAATTTTCTATGTTTGACAGAAAGTTGTTATCTCTATGAATAGAACTGTTCCAATACACTCTTTTACTCTTATGGCAATTTAATAATTCCATGGAAATTTTCGCAAATCTAAAAAGGGTATAGATTTCATAGTCATATTTTGTTTTTATGCTGCCTACCCATCATCACCATACAAAGCGTTTTGATAGAGAATGCCTTCTCCTAGTCCGGAAATTCCATAAATAAAAAGGAATACAGTTGATGCCTTTCCTTGTTTTTCTTAGAAGAGTTAAATAAATTCCAATACTTGCACGTAAAAAAGTTTTAATAATTAATTTTTCTCCGGGATTAAAAGGTTGTCTTTATTATGACTATGACATGTTTTAGGTTGGCCAATTATTCGAGTTTTATTTCGATCGATTGAGAATTTGTGTATTTTTTTTTTTATTATTCAAGTGGTCGTTTGAATTTTAAATTTGATGTTAGCTTAGGTCGAGGGAAAATTGAAGTTGGCCTATTGTTCGAGCATTATTTCAATCGATTAAGAATTGGATATTTTTTATTATTATAATTCAAGTTGCCGGTAGTTGCGAATATTATTCGAATATTATTTACTGAATCTTCCAACACATTTAAAAATTATATTCTGACTTAAATAGCACAGCATACAAACAGACCTTCACTCGTTGTAGGGAAACAGGCCAGAGTCTTTGATGGGAATCGAACCCACGACTCGCAGGCTGATAGCTCAGTACTAACTAGATGAATAAAATAAGGCGTCATATATAAAAAAAGAAAATTTACCAAATTGTTTATTTACAAAAAGGGGAAACAATCAAAAACATGATAAATAAATTCTATGTAAATAGTTTCTTAGTGAAATTAAAGTGCTTTCGAGTAAAGGAAACAGCTTTAGGGGTGTTCGAATTTTTAAAAGATTATATTTTTGTTAGTTTTAGTTTGGGAAAAAGTTAAATTAAAATTTATCCGCGCCTGGACTAAGTGATAAATTTGTTTGTCATTTATTTCCGGAAATTCTTAGATTTATTAGGCGGGAATTCAAGGGAGAAAGTAAAGTAGGATATCCTCCATCTAAACCAGTAAAAATAAACATTTTCTGGTGGTAATGTTGTTTTCTTAAGGTCTAATATTTTGAAGAACTTTCTTAACGAAGGTCATGTATGTTTACCATCCAGCAGCGTTTTGTTCTCGCCGTTTGGTTTTTCCCCATGGAAAAGAGAGTATTACAATGTCGGATTATTCGGCAAATCTCCAACGAATAATTATATTTGTACTAAATTGGAAATATAAATAATTATTTTTTTCGAATAATCGAATAATTTTTATTCGAGTGAAATTTTTTTTAAAGCAGGAGTTAAAAGAGCATAAATGGAAAGGATATTATCAAGGAAGATATTAAGAACGTTTCTCAAAAGTCTTAATAAACAAGTGCCTTAACTTTTTACTACTAGAAAATCTTGCGTAAAATTAAGGTTTTAATCTTTGCCTTGAAGGCAGGGGTACTGATGGAAAATACGATATTTTCGTTCCTAACAGGATTAACAATAAACGTTCCTCAAAGATTTTTTGTTTCATATAAAAGTTCCTCCCACATAGGTTTAAAATTGACCCGCTCCTGCCTTTTAGGAAATGTGTAATGATTATTATTTCTGTTCGTTTGATTTTTTGTAATTCTCAGTGCTTAAGACGTTATATTAGCTGCGAAATAGAATACAACTTACAGCACCGCGGATCAATAGCGTTTTAAAGTTTTGCTACCTCACCTTGCGGTTACATCTCTGCCATTTTTCTTACTTGCAGAATAACTCATATAACATTTTAAAAGGCAGTAACATGTGTAAAAAGGGATAAGATGTATTACCTAGTAAAAATTTATCAAAATTTACAGAATTGTAAATATTAATCAATTATAGTTTTAATTAAATAAACTAACATAATGACACGGATTGGGAGCATGAAATATAAACGTTTTTCCAAATGAACAAATTAAAAAAATTTCATTTGTAATTTCATTTATATTTCTCTAACACATTTAAACGGGGTTTCTGAAAACTCCCAGTCCAGAAATGTCATCATTAATAAAATTCCCGTAAAATTTCGATGAGTTTCCTGTTCAAAAGTGCCCAGATCAACATTTAATCAAAACAGAATAACTGAAATTAGACAAATAGTGAAAATTGTGAGGATCCAAATTATGCCCCGGAAGATTGACCGAAGCCAATTGTAGTGAACCGAGCTAGGCTTAATGAATTGAGAACAGATTCGAATCACACATTGATAAAGCAAAATTATTGACTTCAGGATTTAAGCAATGGAATCTGTGTGAATCAGATATATCGCAAAAGACATAACTAACTCACTGGCTCCGTACTAATCTAAAGAAGGCGGCTTGATTTTTTGCAATGATGTGAATTAATTAATATAACAGCTTGATTCAGTATTGATTCCTCAAAAATAAGCTTGAAAGTTTGCGTAATCGAAATAAGCTGCCATCATTGCGCCTCCCTTATAGAGCTAATTTGAAAGAAACTTATGATGTTATGAACCTTTTATTAAAAAATATTAAATACAAGGAAGATAAATGGCTTATTAGTGCAAATCTTAAAGTGGTTTCTTTGTTAACTGACTTACAGTCAGGCTATACAAAATATTGGTGCTAGTCGAATAGCCGAGCGCGAGTTACATATGTACAATCTATATTAAGATAGACACTATGGACTATTTATAAATATCATAACAAGCACAAAATAAAGTTCCTATAAAATAAAAGTTTTGACATTAATCCAATTTCCTGTTTGTTAAAGTCAACCAACATTAATTTACCGTATCAAGAATTAATATACTTAATATAAATTTATGAAATATCAGTGCTAAGCCAACAGTAAAGTAAATTAATATCAAAAACATGAATTAACAGCTATATACATTAATTGTAGCTTGATTGTAACTTTTATACATAATTAAAAATCAGTCTTGTATTCCTCCTTCTAAGAACAGGTCATTAAAATAATAGTTGCTCAGACTAAATAAAATCAACTGTGTTTTTTTTTTTGAATCACACCCAATAGATAAAAAATAATTCGCGTTCACGTCATTTTATCAAAGAAGATTGGCCAGTCACTTAGTAGTGCAACAGAATAGCATTAAATTTGAAGCTTTAGTTGAGTTAGATAAAAATATTTTACTGGCATCGCACATCGAATTAGGACTTATAAAAAATGTTGTAACAAAATTAAGCAAAGTTTCTCTAACAAACGTTTCCCAAACTTAGTAACGCAAAAATTAAAACTCTAATTCAAGATTCATCTTTTATTTCTAATCTTAACAATATTGAAAAACAAGCATGGAACGTTTTTAATGATGTCACAAAGCCTTTTCTTGGTAACAAGAAATCAGATGATTTTCGCGAAAAAATAAACATTTTGTTGGACTGCTACTATAAAAAAGGATGCAATATGTCACTAAATATGTATTTTCTTCACTCGCATTTGAATTTTGTCCCTGCAAATAAAGGGTTAATCAACGACGAACATGGAGAACGCTATCACCGAAATACCGTTGCATTTGAATAGCCCTTTCAAGCAAAATGGGAGCCTGCTATGCTCGGAGATTACTGTTGGCAATCGGTTCGTAAGTTCATACAGACTTTTAAGACTTTCTTCCGAATAACACGCTTCAGTTCTACAAATAAAATAGTTGTGTTTAAATCGTTACAGTTTTCGTATAAATCGTTACAGTAATTTTAGCCATTAATTTAAAAAATATTGACATTTTAATTTAATTGAACAAAAGTATGCGCTTGCATTCAATAAAGCGTTCCGCAATTTCTAAATCCATTATATCTACCCTTTTAAGGCTTAAACATTTATTTAAACAAAATGTATCTGCAATATTTTAATCCCACAGTTTATCTTTACATACATAAACTTAAAGTTTCAAGTTATTTAGTTTTTAATGAATTTCAAAATCTTGCCATGTTTGACAACAAATGGAAACAGTAAAATAACAACAAGAACATAAAAGACAAGCATTGGTCATCGGGGTGCATCTATCGACCAGTCGTGTCGTCTGTGTCTGGTATTTAGCGAATAATTCGCATGCCAAGCCGTAGCCAACAAACTACGCCGACACAGAGTTACAAGTTGTGATCAGAATTATTAATTAATATTCTTGCACCTTTTGTTTTTAACAAAAAAAAAACGGCTATAGCAACAGCAGCAGCAATAGTTATGTGTGTTTGTACATGTTTGTTCGAATACGTGTTATATCTGCAACACACAATATCCAAGCTGTAACAACAGAAACATTACAGCTACAACTGAAGCACTTAATGTAGCTACATACTCACAAAGTACTTCGATCATAGTTGACACTAGCTAAAACCACTAAGCAGTTGTTTGTGCAACTTAAAGTGAGACTGTTGCACAGCCAATGCTAAACATGATGCTCTAGTGCAACTAAAATCGTAAGCTATTGAAAACTGGTTCGATTGTGCGAACGTTTAAACAAAACCCATAATGAAATAGCCAGCAGGAGGCAACTGCCCCAGGTATAGAGAATAAAAAGTTCTCGTAAACATTTACAATCAGTAGCTGCTGTTGATTGTGATGTTGCTGATGTTTATACTCGTTGTTAATCATTTGATCGAACGAATAAATGAAACGACAAGTTGTCACTTGAGACCAATGGCAATGACAACAAACAGACAACAACATCATGGGCAATTGTGTATGAACGAACACCACCAGCACTTTCAAACGATGCTTTTTCTGATGTTGGGCTGGACGATATAAATCAGGGATGGTAAACTTGGTGTAGTTGTAATTTTTTTGATAACGTTTTTAATATGAAAGGTATTCGTAAAATTAGTGTTATTTATCAAGTCTTATATACTCAAATTACTTTTACTCCATTCAAAGTTATCACATCAATTAAATTTTCTTTCTGAAAAGATATAATAAAGAAAACGAACTTAAGCCTAAAAATTTAATTACTTAATATTAATAATTGTAGTTCGACAAAGTTACGTTAAAAAAAGGAATTTTTAGTTAAATCACCGGTTCTGTAGCATTTTAAAATGCTGCCAATGTGGTTGCTATCATATTTGTTTTCGTTGCTGAAGTATTTTAAACAGCACGAGAATAGCATAAATTAATTTTGTTACAGCATATGTTTTTGATTTTTGCTATTGCTGGATTGTATTTTTTCCAGAGTACAGTAAGATCATCATTGTTAATTTTATAGCATAGTTTAGTATATTTTCTGTGTTATTGCTAACATTTTAAATACTGTTATCGGCTATAAAGTTCTACAAGTTGTATAAAATATGATTTTGGCGTGTTTGTGCTATAAAAAATAAAAATAAAAACTGTCAAAAACTGTTAAACAATAACGAATATAACACTAATATAATAGCAATCTCCTTAACAGCATTATGAAATTGTGCAGCACCCATGATTTGCACTATTAGGACATTTTTAAATACACATAATTTGATTTATTAATTATTAAGTACCAGAAATTCAGCTGCCATTTTCGTTCAAGTAAGAATTCTGACAAGACAAAATGTATATCTATGTATACAGGAGTGGTTTAAGATATTCCGTTATAACCTTTGAAAATTAACAAATAGCAAGAGCAAGGTGACATCAAATAGTTGGTATTGCTGTGCTATTTTTTTAACTTCACAAAAAACAGCTGCTGTTTATAACAAATTTTTATTATTTTTGATTTGCTTTTATCGTGCTGTTAAAAAATAATTTCAGCTTAGAACAGGGCTGGTTTTTATGTATTATTCGAACTTTTGATATTTCTCTTGTAGTTGTGTTTTTAATAAAAGCTTCAAAGCAGTAGTAATAGCAATGTAAATCGAACATTTTTAGCAGTGGTTTTAACAGATTGTGTTCGGTAGGTCTATGTGCTGAGTCCCGAACTCTTATGTGTTATCACACCTGAGTTCTGTTTAGATTTTTAAAAATACGTACGAGATACATGTACAGTCTTTATTTTAAATATTTATTTATCACAATATATTCGTTCCTGTTTGCTGTGTTCAATGTAGTTAACTATAATTTATGTAGTTTTATATATTTATGTGCATCATAAAATGTACCAAAATTAAAAAAAGTACTCTTTTATATTACTGTAAGTACCATTTTAATTTTCTATCACTGATGCTTTAACCTTTCCTGCCTTAAACCAAAACAACAAGGCAGCTTCCAGCGCATTTTAAGGTAGAATCCTAGATATTTTGATTTAAACTTCCATCCTTGGTTAAATATAATAATAATCCGACATAAATGATTGTGCTATGCTTTGATCTCAGACATATGTTAGGTAAATGTAACAATAACAAATTCGCTACTAACGAGTGTGGTAGCTAGTAAGAGCAACGTGAAACTTTAACAAATGGACGTAGTATAGAAAACAGCTTGTTACTGCTACTGGTGGTGCAACATCAACATTTGGTTTATTGAATCAAACTTAAAACCAGAGAGCAGGAGTTATTAGAGTAAAGTTAAGTATTGTGTGATCTTATGTTGTAAAACAACAACATTATGCTGTTTTCGTAAGCTTTACACTCAGCTCAGCTTGTGTTGCATTGTGCTGTTGCAAGGTGTAGTTATAGTGCCAGTACTCATGTATATGAGTGGTATGAGTGTGAGCTCTTTTAACATAATAAGAAAATTTTCAAAATATTTTCAGTTCAACCAGGAATTTTTGTTGGTCGTATTTTTTTTTTTTTTTTGTTGAGAGATTTTGTTTTTCCAATTAATTGCTCAAATCAATTTAAGAAATGCACTACTTGCAACTTGAAATTGCATTTTACATTGAAGGGGGAAATCATGTTTATTTGTTTTTTTGTTTTTATCATAAGATTGTTTAAATCGATCTTTCCGCTCTTTAAGCAATAACATTGGTTAAATGCTTAAAGCATAAATATCATATCGAAATATTTTTTCTTTAATTTCTATAGAACCTTTATAAATCTTATTAGTGTAGATTAAATGGCGAAATCGTCACTAAAAATATTGTTAACCTTGTTGAGTTTTTATAAAAATAAATTACGAACTATTTATAAAGAGGAACACACACCAGTCTTGCTAGACCTGTGATTAAAGTACATAAATAGAATGTCAAGATAATTATGACTGGGTCGCAATTATACTGGGCACTAGCGTAAATGCGTAATAAATGTGACAATTAAATAAAAAAACGTGTATAGAATATTTTTTTTAGAATAATTGAACTCATAAAAAGTTTAAATTATTTTTGGCTAAAATATGGGAACAATGAGAAAAATAATAAATTTTCTTAAAAATAAATATACTAAGAAGTTTGGTAAATTTATTGTTTGACCTAACTTTGTCGAACTACAATAATTAATATTATTAAGTAATATAATTTTTTGTTCTTTCCATTCAGAAAGAAAATATATTTGATGCGATAACTTTGAATACAGTAAAAGATAAAATTTTATTAGAGAACTACTAGCTGAATGGAATGCATTTTATATGCCGCTACACACGTTATCAACATTCTTCGTGTCTTTTCTACTAATTTTGTGTAAACTGTAAACATCATCTATTTAATCCAACTCTAAAAACAAATAGAATACGAGAAAGAATTTGTTTTTATTGAATTCTAGGTTACTCATATGCAATTTGCTTTTAACCAAGCATAACAAGTAAACATATACATATACATATGTATATGTATTTTAAAAAATAAAGAAACCAAATTTATGCCTAAAAATTTAATTATTTAATAGCAAGAAGTTTTGAGTGATCAGATATAACTTGTTGATATTCAGCTCTTCAATTAATTAATGATGCGATATACATTGTATTGTATATTGTATAGTTCAAATTGGGTCAAAGTTCACATTTTTTATTTATATGAGTATTTGTTTTTTTTTATAGGAAATTAAAAAAAAATTATTTTAAGTTTTATGTTCACTTTACTGAAGTTTTTCGGTTTATTTTATAACATTTTGAATTCAAATTTTACAAATATGGGCCAAAGTCTCTTTTAATTCAGCTTATTGATAGGATAGAACAAAACTTATGTATGTTCGAAATTTCGAAATTAATTTCGAATTTTCGAATATAAGCAGAATATTGTTTTTAAGACCAAAGTGGTATAAAAAATTTATCCTTTATGCAAAAAGTTGGAAAACAGACGTGCGAAAAAATATTGAAATCTAACTTTCGCAAAATAAATAAAAAGTTCCCATGCAGTAATGATTATTGTATAGCTGTTCAGAAGCAGGACAAGAGGATGACCCATCTTTAAATTACTGAAGAAATACAATTTTAAAATCACAGATATACATACAAAAATGAATAACAATTCAAAGATTCGATTTTGGAAACACTAAAAAATTAATGTAAAATTCTTTTAATATAAATATTTAATACAAAACTTACAACCCCACTTTATAATCAAAAATAAAAACGTATAGTGTCTAAAATCATTGTTCTTGATACTCCACTGATTTAAGAGAAGACTCAAATCTGCCACTTTCAACGAATTGTCCTCCAGAAATCATGAATGAAAAATGTTTTAATTGTGAAACCAAAATATAGATAAAATATCATAAACTTAGTAAATTTACAACAAAACCAATATGTGGGATAGTTATTAAGGTTTATCATCTAATCACGTAAAGGACAAGGAACACACTGATGTGAAATATACTCTCACTTTTCTTTCAAAACAAACATTCATGGAACCCACAATAATTTCTCGTACGTGATGATCCCACGAAATGATCGCGTTGTTAGTTTTTATTTATTTGCTGGAAGTAGATAGTAGGTAGCATCAGGGAAGATCTTAAATAAAACAGAAAAAAAATCGATCACTTCTAAGGAATTGTCTTGAGTTTATTCCATATTGCAACGGGATATATTTAGCTTGAAATCCAAATAAAAAATCAGAGAAAGAGAGGAAGCCATAAACTACAAAATTAATAACAACAAAATCTAAACAATTTTAAAATTCAATTCGAAGACAATTTAAAACACAGACACAAATTTCAACAAGTAAATGTGGTCGGTCGTTAAGACAGGGCGGGACCAAAAAACCAATAAAAATGACAGTAGGTGATAAAATAACAAAACGACATTATTCCAAAATGTTAGTTAGTTGAAGTCTTTCCTTCGTAACTACAAATATCAGCTAATTTTATCTCTAAATAACACACTTAAAAAAAAAGAAGCAACAATAATACTGCAGGTCCCTGCAGTTTATCAAATATTAAATAACCGTTTTACTTTTCTCATCTTGTTTTTTGTTGTTAGATCCATGTTCGCAGATACATTTAGATTGTGTATATTGATAGGACTATAGAACTGGATATTAATCTTAAGTTTTTTAGGCGTGTAATAATTTATTTCATAATTTGTTACTTATTTCAAGAACAACAGAAAACAAAAGAATCATTAAAACTCACAGGCAGAGACGGAAAATGTAATCAGGAAATCAAATGCATTTGAAAATCTTTGTCATCGATTATACAGGAACTTTCTTCGATTATAGCACGAAACGTTTGTTTTTTGCGTTTTTATAAATACTAAATTTTTATAAAAGGCGACGCTTAAGAATATGTGATGAAACAGAATATAACTGCAAAAACAGTCACGAAGAGAAGAAAATATCAATATTAAAATCTACAACGGTAACCACAAGTGCTTACATTTTATTTTTAATCACTAATTTTTGATAATATGTATGTAGCATCAGAACTTCATAAACATTATATTTTAGCACTATATGGCAACATTGTTGCGAGAGGGAGTGTCTCAAAATTAGAACAAACAATTATATGGTAAAAATTAGTTATGCTCCCGTTCCGTTTTCTCATTGTTTTAATGTTGCCAGTTATTAACAAATACGATTCATTGGTGTGAGTTTTTGGCGCCCAAAATATGGATTCGAAATTCACAAACTCGACTTCATACCGAAACCGACTTGTGATATATTAGGCGTTTGGGAATTTTGGGTATATCGAAGCAGATAGGTCCCTTTTCGCAAACAGTTTGTAATTTACTTTAATTTGAGTCTTGTGCTACCACATTGTGCATTTACTCTTTACTGTAGTGGCTTCAGAGTGTCGATTGGTAACTGTCGATCTTTTTCCTTATCACGGACTCTCTTGTAATTGGTAGCATGTGTCTAAGCCAGTGCTAGATATTCACACACAATGCGAACTACCGTCTCAGTTTCTTTCAGGCACAGTCTGAAAGTATCATCTTCGATTCTCATCTTGGCCAGATGCTGCTTGAAGTTTCTATGCAGTAATTTAGCTTAAGGTACCTCTATTATATCTAAGCACCTTATTGGCCTTCCTGCCGAGGAGCTCTTTGAGCGGCATTTGAGCATATCTACCTGTGATAGCCTCCCTGCACCTTTTCATGTTTAATATAGGACCTTCGCTCGCAGAAGGCTATTCCCCAGTGCAATTTTGGGTTCTGGTCCACAGAAATTCCAAGCAGATCCCCTTGTTGCTAATTTAATCCATATCAACGTTAACTAATTTAGTAGCTTGGAATACACGTTCACTTGCCATGCACCCGACTTTCGGGCAGGTGATCCAAAGCATGCAGCAATCTAAGAAAATCTATCTGGTAAACGGACACATACTCCCCCAGACGCAGAATACAGGACAAGTTCCGCTTAGTTCATCATACGCCAGCTCCTGCCCTGCCCTCGATACACTCATTGTGTATAACGCCCTTCGCAATGAGTGTCCCATGGATCCTTTCGAATACTTCTCTTCTACTCACGCGTTCCAACGGAATCTGAGTCCCCCTAAATATGCCATCATTTTTGATCTTAAGAATAAGTAAAAATCCAACTTACCGCTAATTGTACTGTGAGAGGCCTTTGGCAGCCAAATCACAGATGCATAAGTTACCATGAGTCGCACCATCATTGTGTAAATTTAAAATGCAGCATCTGGCGAGATTTCCCACCTACAGTCTCGTTTACATTGACTCAAGATTCTTTTTGTTTTCCATATCTTCAATTAAATGTGTTCATTCCAGAGTGACGTGTAGATCATTCACCTTCTTAAAAACATTGCTTTCCGACCCGAAAAGCGTTAAGGACTCAACCTCTATACCCTTCCTCTTTCGAGTGAAGATCATAGCGTCGTATTTGCTAGCATTTATGGTTAGCCCCTGTTCACTGCACTATGCCTCAGTTGTAATGAAAGCGTGTGTCATAAAAATACTTAATTCAATAAGTACTCTTTATCAGGGTACTATTAATGCGGTGCATGAGTTTTGAAACTAGGAAAAATGGTTGTGAGAAGTTTGTAGAATGTTAATAATAAATTATGTAGGTAATAGTTCGACATGAGAACGATACGGCTGAAGATTTAATTTTGACTGTGAAAAGTCATTGGATTCAGCCAGCCTACTACATCGGACCAGTCAAAAGTGTGTGAGTGGCGGTAAACCCTGCTTCTCACTATTATACAACTGTTTATATTTTCGGTGGGTTTTTGTAGCGAGAAATCTAATAATAATTACTGCCAAAAAAAAAAGCGACAGGTTAATATTCTGATCACAGTGTTTGTCTTAACTATCGCACTTCTGTAAAAGTGCAGCTCTGACAAAAATGTCTAAGCTTCTAGAAAATTTGCAAAAAATGGTGAAAGTCCTACAACTGTCAAATTTCCGTCTATGTTTTTATCAAAATTCATAACATATTATTTTGTTACAATAATACATACATTCTCATTTTACTTGACTTTTCGACAAGCCGTTTTACTTAATATAATAGTGTGAAAGGAGCCTAACCAGTTAACATTATCCACAATGCTACAGTAAGTCAACATACTTAGTATAATGCCCTACTGACACCTGCGAGAGGTCAGGTAGATACAAAATATACTTTGAAGCATTGGGCCATACATACGTTATGTGTTCAATATTCGATTGGATAGAAATATAAATATCTTTTCAAAAAGCCGAAGCTTTTAAAATCTACTTTTGCAATATTTTTTACAGCATGACGACTGGTAGCTTTCTATTAACTATTTGTTTTCTAAGACTTGAAAAATAACAAATTTACGTAAGAAAGTGAGATACATTTTTCTAAGTACCCATCTCCCAGTAAGTACATGATTTTCGGGCAGCGTCTAGCAGCGTCTGTATCGAAAACAAATAACCATGGCACGAGCGCTTAACGCAACTTTGTGAGCATCAGCAAATTTTCTTTCGGTTAGTTACAGTTACTCATCGGTCCAAATACGAGTATTTTGTCTATTAATATATTCCATTTGAATAGTCGGAAAACATTTCTCGCATAACATGAACTGTCATAATAATAATAATTCAAAGGAACTGTCCGAAATTCTACACAGGAAAACCTAATAAAGTACCCTATATAAAAATGTCTGGCAATAGCCTTTAAATATATACAGAGATATGGGAATAGACCTTTTCGTCACTAAGGAATTTTACAAGAATCCGGTAAAAGTGTCTAATAGTTTTTCGAATGCATCTGGCAACCTACGAACGTTTGTCAAAAATTTTTCTTTACATTAAATTTGTCTGGCTGTTTATTTCAAAACCGCATAAAAATCAAAATATTATCAAACAAATCAAAAATATGGTGAAGGCTATAATTTTAAATGATGACGGACTGGATGACATTTTTCCGCTTCGAGCTGCCACTGACTCGTAATGAACACAAAAACAATAACAGCCACAAGCATAAAAACGATAAACAAACTCAGCATGATCGTAAATTTAGTCACAATTTAAGAAAAGTAACAAACAACGCAAATCAAAAATTAAACTCAACAGAGTTTAAAATTTATATCACTAGAATGTGTTTGACAAGGAAAAAATTACTCGTAAACACACACGCATTGGCCCGAATCGGTGATAATTCTTGTGAACTTTAAAATTTCATTCTTAACTGATTTAGTTATAATTTTTTCTTGATTTGTTTTTGTATTTTTATATCCACATTTTCAGAAGTTTTCATTTATTTTTATGAGTTATTTTGGACCACGACTTTTTTTAATTTATTTATTTTAATATTTGGTTGCCTTCTTTCTTCCTTTCTCCTGTATTTTGTGCGTTTCAAATAAAAAAATTTATTTAATTTAATGGTTGTTTTTGTTATTGTTCGCTTTTGAATGGGGTAAAAGTAATATGAGATGGTTAAGATGGACAAAGAAATAATATGATCAACATGATCATAAAGATGCTGCTTTTAATACTACGGCCAAGCAAACATCCCTTTTGGGCAGGCCTGTATTTTATCACTGCATTAAATACTGCTGCTTGCTGCCACTCAGCCGTGTTTACACTCTGTGTTCGTTTTTAACTGTTTTTGATAAACTGTTGTAGAATTTTACGAGTTTCGGTGGCAACCGGTGACACATTACAACTTACTTTTGTTGATTTTGCTGATGCTGTTTTGTTTTGTCTGTGTGAA
Source organism: Phania funesta (assembly GCA_963932375.1). Taxonomy (NCBI): domain Eukaryota; kingdom Metazoa; phylum Arthropoda; class Insecta; order Diptera; family Tachinidae; genus Phania; species Phania funesta. The sequence continues at coordinate 68,975,078 of OZ010656.1, read as the reverse complement.
TGTGAAAATGTATCTTGTCCAATAATTTCATTTTATTTGTGGGAATTACATTGAAATTTGTATGCGAGATGACAAGATAAATAGAGGTTTAAATCATTTTATTAAGTTTAGGAGCTTTTCTTAAAAAAAAAAATTAAGTCAACAATACTTTCATTAAGATGACACACGTTAACAGCTAATGGCGGTGGACGAGGAAATTGTGTTAAAGTTGGTAGGAAGGATGGTACTGTGAGGGGGTATGTTGTATTGTATAACAAAAAATATGCAATTTGAAAGTGGCATAAGTGAGTTGGTTTTTAAATTGACAATTTAGGGGTTTGCGTATTAACATGTTTAAAAATATTTATGCCAATTCTCGAAAAGATTCACATATAGTACGAGTCTGATTTGCGCAAACGAAAGAAAATCCGGGTTGTTGCTTTTACCAAATAGTTGCAACTAGCCGACCACTTAAAAATTAATATAATAAAAGACTACATTTTGTAGCCGCTCCTGTTAGAACATAAAGAGAATTAAAACAATTGTCCGGAATTTTTTGGGTCTTTTTTTATGTAAAATTTTTTTTTAGCTAATTTTATCCAAACTCATTTTATTATAAAAATGCAATTATGCTAATTTCTCTGGTTGCTTAAGCCAGCTATTGTGCAAGGCTGTGCAAAATGTGGACCCAGTAATATGGCTCCTAGGGGGAAAAGAAAGAGTAACCCACATTTGGGACAATTTTCAACATGCAATTTAATCACAACTTTTAAATGAAATATTAGTCTAAATTGAGAGAAACAGCCAATATGAAAAATTGCCCTAAAATGTGGGACCATTTTTCGTTGTGAAAATTTACCATAATTACACAGAAATATACAATACCCTAAGATATAAATGAAACGCCAAAAATGCTTTTCGGCTCGATCTCGAAATTAAATAAAGTTTATTTTTCAAGGCCACTTATTGAATAGTACTTTACTCGATGTCAAGATATACGAGTATATAAATATAAAATAAAAAAATATTATTTTTTTCAAATAAATTGATTAATATTTCTATCTTAAGTAAGTAGTAAAACACTAATAATTTAGTATTTACTTTATTTCCTAAATTAATAAAACGTTTGTATTTCTCTCTTTTTTAAAGAAACAAATATAACGCAATTTTTTTTTTTTTTGGTTTTATTATTATTTCTTATTGCGATATGTGTGTCTTTAATAAGGAGTCAAATTATATTTGTAAATATGTACTAAGAAAAAGGCAATTTTAAAAATATGTATATTAATCTTTAAAAACAAAATCTTAAAACTATATTTAACAAATCTAACTTTTTATAAACAAAAATTATCGGAATAGGAAGCTATAAGTAAAAAAATCGCGCTAGCCACGATTTAATAAATATATACATGCGAAAGTCACTTAATTCCATACTTAAAATAAGTATGTGTTATCTGGTCAACTGTCTGGTACATAGTCATATCAACATTGTCTTTAAATCTGCTCAGTAGTATCCGAGATATCGAGGAAATAATCTCGACAATAATCTCTCTTATTTTTGTAAGCATATAGCCTTATAAGTTTTAAGCAAAACGATGTCTACTTTTTTAAAATCGATCACAGCTTTTGATTTTATTCACAGTTACATGACTAGCTATAGATCTGTTGTGCCAATGTAAAGATTGCTGTTCGCAGAGTTTTGTTCGTGTTCAGACAACGAACAGTTGTCCGCACAACGCTGTTATGCCATCACACAAACAAAATACACACAGGCAAAATAACAAATCTGTGTGTATGTGCTCGTCTACAAACACCCGTGGATAAACTATGCTGAGAACATGGAAACAAAAAATTATGATTAAACTGAACAGGAACATCTGTACGTATTTGTGGCCAGTCAAGACGTAGTGCTAAGTTAAGGTATCTCATTTTGAACAAAGTTCGCCATATGCATACAACAGTACCACACTTTCAAAATTTGTTAGAAAACATTTTACTGTTGTGTGCATACGTCAACTTTTGTCGAAACGAAATACCTTCACTTAAAAGTTGTGCATCGATTTAAATGTTATATAGCTTCCCAGTAGAGAGAGTCATGAATTTTTTTATTTTTTTAATCTGGGCTTACTTTCCTAAATCCAGTGACTTATGCCACTTATAGAATAAACAGATTTATGCAGTTTTTAATTTGTAAAACTAAAAAAAGTCTTCCTGAAATCTTCTATAGGTACTTTTGGTCGTTAAATATGTAAAATTAAAAATTCATTGCTAAACTGGCTTTATTCGTGAAACTTGTTTTGGACTAGTGAATTGGTTTTGCAGATTATGCGATTTGTAATCCCCGAATTATTCCTTTGCGAGAATTTAATATTGCTAACTACAAAAAAGTACTTTAAAAAAAATTACTTATTAAGAAAGGTACTTTTTATAGTAGTAATTTTTTTAAATGCTATTTTATTAAAAGATGGTTAACGAAATGACGACTAATAATGATAACATATTTCTCAAAAACATTTATTTTCAAAAGTTACTAAAAAACATTTTGTTTGAAAAGCACCTACATATTAAAAAAAACGTGACATTTCGGAAGTACCTTTTCCATTCCTCAGAAATGAATGAGTAAACAAAAGGCCATATTTTAAAAACGTGATCCTTTTTTCTTAAAGCTAATAACGTATTTAAAAAGGCACATTTGAAATGGTACTTTTTTCCAAGATGTGTTTGTAATCTCAAAAAAAAACCCTTTTAAAGATTAATTTTTAAATAGAAATAAATTTTATAAATACCCTCCTAAAATTTATCCTAAAGCCTCAGCAAATGTGATAAAACGCAAGCCCTTGTAGCAAAAACCCTGACCTTTTGTAATCATAAGCTAAATGACAACTTGACAATAAGATGTTGTGAAAATCAAAATTAAAAAAAAAAGAAAATCTTGTTACATCTCCTGCAGCATACAAAACATTTCATACATTCGGACATTTAAACATAAGTACGGGAACATACTGACTTAGCTGGCTGGATGTCGGTTGGCATGGTTGCTTATAAAAGTGGCGCTATGTTTTGAGATATTTTTTTTATTTTGCAATTTTAAAGAAAAGTCACGAGATAAATCCAATTAGTCTGATATTTGTACTTTTTATGCGACAATTCTCATTAAAACACAATAACAACAACTGCAACATGCATGCTTGCAACTACAATAACAACAACATTTACGATTGCAAGAAATCCTACATATGTATCTAAACAGCAGCAGCACCAACAATAACAACACAATACAACATCACAAGTATGTACGACAATTGTCATTAGGTTTAAGCACAGCATTAATAGCAACAACAACAATAATAACTAAAGCCTAACGGACAGACAGACATAAAAAACGCATTAAGAAAAAATCAAAGCTAAATGAATTTTTTATAACCGAAAACAGCACCTCATAGACTTTGACGACAACAACAATAAAGAAATATGTAACATCATTGGAACATTGCGTTGTTATATGGACAGACATTGAGTTAATGCCGGGCTTGAAAGGAAGACACGGGATGGACGTATGATGCGCCTCAATAATTTTATGTTAAACAATTCAATATCATCATACATTTGTTACTACTACAACAAAAATACTTAAATACAACAATAACAACAATTACAATTGTAATAAGAACAAGAAAGATTTCAAACATTTCAAGCAACAAAAGCAACTCTAAACGGCAACAATGAATGCAAGTGTTTCTCAAATTGTTTGTAATTGAAAATGTTCATTATTTCAATTAAAATTAAAGAAAAGAAAAATATGCGGTCAAGAAATAAAAAAAAAAAATAATATGAGATTTGTTGTAAAATTAATGTTAACATGGGGTTTCCAATAATGGCGGGTCAGTTCTGAAATTCAAAAAATCTTTTTTATTTGACAGGTCCATGTGCGCAGGCACTGGTACAGGGAAAGTAGATCGCCCTTCTAAAAGATTAAAAATAAATGGTTTGCACAACAAAACTATAGGAAATTTTTTATATTATTAAAATTTCGGTCCCAAAAGGTTAAGTACGATCCGGGCCTGATGTATACGAATCAGAGAGGCCCAATTTTCAAAGACTCTGCCGTTTAGATTCGGCTGAGATGAAGGCATTGATTGATTGCGGATTTTTGAAAACCTTATAAGAAAAAGTCAGGAAAAGTCAAAAACTCGTTCATACAGGGAGAACACTGTGGTGTTCGGTGTGCGGTTTATAGCGCCGTCCTCCTGCACCACATGTTGTACATGTAAAAAGAAATCGGTTATTAAAGATCATGGTTGTCATAGACTCTTAACAACGCCCCACCCTTCATATTTTGTACTCAGAGTATTATTTCGGTAACTAATGCCTTCTATTTTACGGCTAAATATTCTGATTTAAGCTTACTCCTGTCCTTTTGCAACATGTGGGTCAAAGCTTTTTGCAGTAGAATGAACTTAACGACTCAAACAAAATCAATGCGACTGAAAGCGATTACCTGTAAATTATATAAGTGGGCGTTGACGTTTTCTAGGCCCTTAACGTAGCATCATTATTTTTGAACCGTAAATATTCGATTTTGAATCTTGTCCCATTGTTTGAGTCAATTCTAATAATTTTGCAGCATCTTTTACACTCTTTTATCTAAATTGACAAACAGGAGTCGTGGCTAGATATTTATCGCATTATACCTAAGCCAGGTCTTATTTTCGGGAGCAGTGAATTGTTAACCATTGTTATGCTAGAATATCTCAGCTACATGGAAAGAATAAAACATGGTTAAGGGTAACATAATATGATAAATATTTGGGGAAACTATCTTATACATTTTAACTTCAATGAGTTTCCTTATATTTCCAACAGATATGCAGCCCCATACTTTAATGTTGGTGAACTAAATTTGGAGAAATTATATGACTTTGGCCACACTTCATAATCGTCGTAAGTGCAATTCTGAATGGACTAATCGAGGGAAAACAATCTTGACAAATGTCTAATATTTTGATATAGAATTATATATTTGATGTTTTAGTGCTGACTTTGAAACTTCCAACAATATTGATGCATTTGATCTAAGTGAACATTCTAAATGTGTCCAAAACAGTCAGCCGAACTCGCTCTATCTAACACAGCTTAAATAAGTTGTGGTATTAAGGCCTCCTTAGGCCTTTCATAGTCAGTTCTTCTGTAAAATCTCATCATCTGTTGTTGGTAAACAACATTTTTGTACTCAGTTATTTGTTTGGTTTTTATCACTAAGAAGGGTAAAAAATAATGCAAAATAAATGTTAAACAATTTTATTTATTGGTAATGCAATGATGCTTATTTCAATCAACATTTTGTGCACTACTTACCAACTCTGATGGTAATCAGTATTTATCGCTTAGTTACGTTGAACAAATTTTTTGGTTTTTTTTAAACAGATTCGTCTGCAACAGAACCAAACGAAACATAACAACGACTTATACACTTTCTATTTGCCAAAAACAAGTCAGCTGATTCGTAACAAAACAGAAAGTAAAGCCTTTACCCACAAAGCGGTTCACATAAATTTAAAAAATTATTTTAGCTCTTTAATTACAAGACTGTAATGCCTCATTCTGTAGTAGAATTCTTGTCGGGTATGGACTGCTTCAACTGCAGCCAAACTCAAAATACTTACAAAGGCAAAACTATAAACTAAATGAGAGTTGTAAGCAGTAGGTTGGTGTAAAATAAATAAAAATGCACGTGCGTGATACACGTTACAAGGCCTTTAGTAAAATGAAGTATGTCATTGATTTATGTATACCTCTCTCTAACCCTTTGAGAACCGCTGCTCTTAATGAAGAAAAACTAAAACAAAATTAAAAAAACTAAAACATTATCACTTACCTTGCATTTACCGATGACTGAGCGGCTCCAATCTCTTCCATTGATTTTCTGCGAAAATTCAAGAAAAACATTATTAACGTTTTTTTTATTAAATTTTTCTTCTTATATTTTTTTTCTGTTTTATAGAAAAAATCTGTTGGAAAAATGTTAAGAAATCGCACAGACGTCCCCATACAGTTTTTTTTTTATTTGTTGTAGCTAAATATATTTTCTTTTTTTATGATTATAGTTGTTGTTTTCGCATGAATTAAAGAGCAGAGATAAAGCAAACGAGATGAAAGAAAAAAAAACGCTAAATGCATTTTTGCTTTAAATTTAATAATGCGGTAAATGTGTTGCGGTGTTAGGAAGAATTAACACAATATGACTGCAACAAATAACAGACACACTGCCGGACGGACAGGCGAAATTACCAATGGATGAATTGGACAGACAGATACGAATTTGTTAAACATGAAGCAACACATACAAATATTTTTCTTACTGTATTTTAATGCGATCACATGAAGCAACGAAGACATACATACGAGTATGTACATACATATATTAAATTAAGTAGAAAGCTTTTCGGAAACCAACGGGATGCGTTGCACTGTCTCTTACAGTTTTCATTCAATCACTGCTCCATTAATTTTAATAGCGATTTTAAAACTTACCGATCACCCCAGCAGAGAGCATCTTCACGGTATCTGAAAATAAATTGAATGGGAAAAAGTACATAATTTAATTAGGAATTGATTAATTGTTATCAATTTGTAAAGGTTTATGTAAGGCACTTCGGTTGTCAATTAAAAAAGGTTTATAAGATTTTGAAAATTTAATTTTTCTCACATTTTTTTGTGTTGTCTCAGTTAATTGTTTGACCTTCTGTTTTAAAATATTAATTCAGCTAAATTGAATCAGTATATTTTTGGATGAACTTATGCTTTTCTATAAAATAATTTGTTTACAAAATATCTTTAAATTTTTATTAAAAAACTATTTTTCCAAAATGAAAAATTATAGCGGGCCTATGGCCGCCCAGCCTCATGTGTCGCCATGTACTTTGATTGTGTTAATTTTCGATCATATATCTGCAAAGCGCAGGTTCAATGACTGTAGTATTGCGTCGTATCTCCTGTTTAAGTTCTGCAATCGTATTCGGTTGGGCCTCTTCAAATATACCCAAAGGTAGAAATCAGGAAGTGTAAAACCACACACTTTGGAAGCCTACTAATGTATTTGTGTTGCGAAACGATGCGGGCTGTAAGTTGGGTGGTCAGTAGCGTGATTGTTTCTGTTGGCGTGTGGCCCCCGTTGTCGCATAAGAAGTTTGTTGTCATGTCCCAATGGAACACACCATTGAGTGTAATAACATTTTCATTTGTACCTTCAAAAAAACTATGGCCCAATAACGCCTGCACACCACAACGTACACCAAACACTTAAGTTTTAAGGATAAATTTTCGTTCGGTAAATCTGTCTTGGATTTATGCGATACCCAATCGCCACAATATTGCTTGTTAAAAAATCATTTGAGGCGAAAGTATGCTTCAACACTGAACAAGAGCTTCTTAGAAAATTCGACTTGTTGTAAACGTACACTTTCGACAAACACACGACACCGTTAATGCTCTCTGGGCTTTAAAGCTTGAGCAGTTTGAATCGCGATGAAACGATGTGTCTGGTCGAATATTCCCGCCATACAGACGAGTTTATTCGAAGTTTTGCACCAAGTTTTAAAGTGTCTGCTCCAAAGGTGTAATATGTTGTTAATGAAAATATTCACGAAAATCACAGTGTTCATTTGTTCTCGAGCGCTTATATTCATAATACGGTTGGACAATTCGTAAATGATCTTCTGGTATTCATTATTCCATGAACAATTACCTTAAGCATGTTATTGATGAACACTTTCATATTTGGAAGATATTTGACACTTTAACGTGGAAACTTAACTTGAATCACCATTTATCTGCTTCCGCCGTTGTCCTATTGCTGCCCTTAGAGGTAGACTTACAAATTAACTTAAGCACCAGTCGAAATGAGGCGGAATTCCAGCTTAAGATTTTGAGGAAAAATTTTCAAAGAAATTTGGTTTGAAAATTGTGCCTGAGGAAACGATTAGTTTTAATAGTTTTCGTGGAGATGGGACTTCCTCTTTTCCTATCCTATTACACCAGAGAAAAAAAAACAAATTAAATATATTGTATTCTGATGGTGCACACTGGGTTCGATTACCACCGAATTAGCACCAAATGGAGTTTTAAGAATAAAGTTTTTTTTTTTAATAAAACTGGGTTCCGGGTAGAAGTGGATTAAAGTAACCATCACTCCCACAAATACTTGTTGTTTCCGATCGCTCGTTTTCTCTGCAGTGTAAATTCAGAGTTTACTTTAGATAATTTAGACCACGATTGAAAACTTTATAGTTTGATTTTTTTTTGTAAAGTTATTCTTGTTGTTGATTTATTAAACTCCAAATTCAGTGTATTTTTATTATTTGATAGAATGTAACTGAAAGTGTATGAGGTTGTTTGTTTTTTAACTTTGTTATAATATTGTGTAGTATGTTGGCTTTCATTTATAAATAGAACAAAAAATCTCTTCGACTAAAATTATCAAAGCACAATGTTTTGTTATTTATTATTATTATTTTTTTTCTTTAATTTTCATTTCTTTTTGTTACAGTCATTGTAAACAATTGCCTTAGAGTTAAATGCGTGAGTGATATGATGTCACATTGGTTGTATCCATTTTTTTCTAAATAGATCTTTTCATTGCACGAGTAGTTGAAATATGTATGGAATAAGGTATTTGTTCGATCATTTTGAACATTTGGTGAATTTTGGATTTTGTGGCATTTTTGCATTTAATTTGTTTAATTCCAGTTTTTCGATTTTATGGTGAATTTTACATTTTTCCAAACTTTGAATTTTTTTTTTTTAATTATTTTGTGCAATTTCGTTTTTTGGAAGTTTGTTTTTTTTTTGGAAAATTTTGTTATTTTAGTAATTTAAAAATATAGTCCGATTTTGTGAAGAATTTCTAAATTTTTGTAAATTCTTAAATTGTTTGTAATTTTAGTTTTTTTTCAATTTAATTTAGATTTTAAGATATTTAATTTTTTTCAATTTTTTGTGAAATTTCGATTTGATGTTTTTTTATTTTGACATTTTCATGAAATATTTTTTTAAAATTTATTTTCGTCTTTTTGGCGAAAATGAAAAATTTTGGTGAAATTAAAGGTTTTGTTATTAAAACCAACATTTGTTGATTTTTTGGTATTCTTTTTTTTGTATTAAATACTGATTTTGTAGAAATTAAATTTTTCATTCCAGTTTTTCGATTTTATGGTGAATTTTCGATAAATTTAAAACGTTGGCGATCAGAGCAGAGCAATTTCTGTTTTATTCAAATTTATATTTTTTGAAAATTGTTTTATTGTTGTAATTTCAAAATTTGTGGACTATAATTATTATTTTTGCTTTTTAAATTCCGTTTTTCAGAATAATTGAGCTTTTTGGTAAAGCTTATAATTATTTCAAATTATTACTTATTTGTGTATTTTTTAATATATTTGTTTAACATTGATTTTGTTGAAATTTTCACATTTTCGTAAAATATTGATTTTTGTAATTTTCCGACTTTCTGCTGAAATTAAAAAATGATGGAAAAGTTTTAATTTTTCTAGTGAATATTTAGAATTTGGTGAAGTTTTTCTTCTGTATTTTTTGTAAAATTACGGTTTTTTTTAAATTAAATTTTGATTTTTTGGCAAAAGAAATTTGTTATGACAAATTTTTGCATTTGTGGTGAATTTAAAATTTTGGAAATTTTTTTTGCATTTTTTTTACAGTTTGGTATTTCCTTGGTTAGTTTGGATATTTTTAGGTTTTCTTGAAAAAATTTTTTTATTTGATCCGTACGTTATCTAAATGCGTCGGTATGATACTTGCTGTAGCTAATTTTATAGTTTTATTGCTAATTTGATTAGAACTCAGAATATGCCAATTTTATGGGCGTATGTGTAAACGTTTCCCCGCTAGAGTGAAAATACCGAAATAAAAAAGAAGAATGAGAAACTCGGGAACTTCTGGTCCAAAAATAGCGCAATATCGCCAAACGAACTGAACTATTGATGTAAGTTTCAAGATCCTAGGTTGTATAGTGCCGTCAAAACGATATCGGTAATTGAACTTTCCTACCTAAAATGTAATGAGAAACCTATTCATTTTTGTGAAGGGTATAAAAAAATATATCTTTATTATATAATCACCGTTTTTTAATTAAATTCTTTTAAACAACTTTTCCATCACACACTAAATTTTTTTACCGACATTTACGAAAATATTTATTCAAAGAAATGCGAACTAGACCTGCAAGAATCATATTTAAAGTTCATCCATTCACACACATAAATATAAAGACAATTTACTTGCCGGACACAAACGTCCTTTACGTATGTGATGATCATAATTCAAAATAATCAAGAACCTTTAAAACAACAACAGCAACAAAAAACAACAACAAAAGATATAAAAAAAAGCCTCCTGATCACTCTTCGAAATCAAAAGTCAAAGTAATTTTCTTTAACAATAAATAAAACTAAAATACAATTTTGAGCTTTATTATTATAGTTATATATTTTGGAAGTTGTTGTTATTGTTGTTGTACTTATTGTTGCTGTGGGCCCCCCCTTTAATCGTTGATGTTGACCAATTTAATAGTTTTGTTGTTGTTGTTGTTGGTATTATTTCTTTTAAGACTGTTATTATAACATGGTGCGTATGTTGTTGTCTTCTTGGCAAAGATTGCAGCAACGAAGAAGAAGAAGAAAAAACAGATGCCAGACAAAAACCAATTATTAAAATTTGTATTTTCCGCCAAAAAAAAAACTGCTAAAATACACTCTTATTGTACATACATATGGAAGGCGCTTTAGTATAAACAACCTTGTGTTTTGGTTTTTTTTTTTTTTTTTTTATTAATTTTTGATTGAAAATCTGACGATAGATCAATCGATTGATCAAGTCTTCTTGCCAATAACAAAGCAAATAAACACATATATATTTTAATAATAAAGCGGTCAAAGTTTTAAATTAAATTAATTTACCGGAAATCCAAATGTTGCCATGAGATGTGATAAACAAATATATATGTATGTGCAAGAGAAAATATTTGAATTAAGGGAAATTATCCTAGGAAATCTAATATAATATAGAAGTTTTAAAATCGCTTAACTAGAGATAAGTCGTTAGGGCAGACACTGTAGTAGGGTCCGAGGAGAAAATATGTCTCCAGACGATTTAACATACACATGCTGTCAAAGGAATATTTTGAAAATTATTTAACTTAAATTGTTTCCTTCCATGTGAGGTATTTTGTAAAAATACACAACGAATCTAGTAAATTGCAGCCACTCAAAATTGGCTTTATTTAATATGACAGTAATAGGCATTAATGCTTTAATATGATTTCAAGTGCTGGCGCGTACATCGTGTAATCCAGAGGTTTAATTCTCGCACATACTTATCAAAGTGCAAAATTATTTCTGGTTCATAGACGTAGAGATGTGACTTTACGTATCACCAGAGATAGTAATCTAATCAAGCCCCATGTCTGCAACATTAACGCCTCTAAAACAGGATTTTAAAAAATGCTACATTAACATTTCTATTACTGTTGCTATGATTAGTTCAAATATTGCTACTGCTGCTTTTGTGCTGTTAAAAAAGAAACCAGCACAGCAATAGCAAGTGTTTGCTGTCACATTTCTTGCTCTTACCGGTTGTTCATTTTGCCGCGTCATAAATGTTTACAAGGGTTAATACTTTTTACCCACTTGAATGGCTATAAAAGAAATACGGAATTCCCGGTGCTTAAAAATTAGTAAATCAAATTGTCTGTATTTAAAAATTCGCTAATAGTGCAAACCACGGTTACTCTACCATTTCATAATGCTCTCAATGTCATTGCTATTATAGTCCTGCTGGTGGAGTTTTTACTGCTGTCGTATTTTCAGCAGTACGAACTTAGCAATAGTAACAAAAATTAACGAGTAGAGATTATTGTTTTGTGACAGCACATGTTTTTCATTTTAGGTTTTGCTATTGCTGGACTGTATTTATCACCAACAACTAAATAATTCTTCATAAATCTTGTAGAATGTATAGCACCGCACAGCAGCTAGCAATACTGGTTTTCGCTAGCTTGTTAGGAAGAAGGCTTGGTCGTGCTTCTACAGTTAGTCACCTGGGCAATAGAGTTTGTATCTAAATTGTAAACAGTTGACTTATAATACGAATGTTAAAATTGTTTTATATTTAATTAATCCGAGCTTTTAAATATAAAATTACATTAAGAGACTAATGAAAGGAAAGCGTTTTGACACAATTGATGAGATAAAGTCAGAATCGTAGAACGAGCTGATGGCCATGCCGTAAAGCAGATTTCAGAAGTGCTTCGAGGATTGGAAGAAGCGCTGGCTTAAATGCAGTATATCTGAGAGGGATTACTTTGAAGGGGACAAAATAGATATTGATGAATAAATAAATGCTTTTCAAAAAAATTCATACCTTTCCTTTTCTTTTGAACAAACAATCTATAATGGTTATTTGAATACATTTTAAACAGTACTTTAGTTGCGATAAACAAGTTATGGTTAGCATTTAATATTTGAATGATTTCCATCTATAAAAATTGCAATATGGTTGAGTTGAGCAACAAAATTTTTACTAAAATCTTAACCACAAACAAAGTATTTTAAATATACAAAGATAAAACAAAAACTTAAGCATAAAATGTTCTTAATAGACATAATATGAGAGTGCTGTGGTTTAAGTGGTTAGCGCGTTTACTAAAAAGCCTTCGATGGCTTTAGTCGTCTGTGTTCGTACATTAGCCACTGCAATCAGCTTTTCTATAATTATTAGTAGGCCTGCAATAATAATATGATTGGTTTACAACTATATAATTCAATCATAATGTGCTGCTCTTAAATTATGGTTACCCATACTGACATCGCTGTTTAACCTAAATAATGTTCACCACTGAACAAACTTTTTAAGTGCTATGCCCAGCGAGTTTCTCATAATTAAATTTTAACAATTTAAAAATTTTGCGCCGCCCTTAGACGACTTATGATGAAGGCCCAAACCGAACTAATCACAAAACTACCAATAGCTTACGCATCCGCTATTACAAAAACCAATGTTGCCAATTTAAATTTCTCTGCCTCTAAAGAAAAATACTCAGTATGTAATTCACTAAATAATATGTTTAAGGGCTTCCACGTAACCAAACTTAAGAAGAAACTTGTTAAATAATTCCCATGGGTGATAGTAAGAAATTAAATAAAAATGTTTCTAGACACTTCGACATCTCTATAATTCAATACCTTCTTTGCCTAAACTTCGGTTTTATGCATTTAAACTAAAGGCACAAAATATTATCTAGAACCTATTTTAACCATAAATTAACTATAAAATAATTTCTCTCTTAAATTCTTTAGTTTAATTATTTGCAAATCTCCAGAGATTGTAGCTTTGGAAAAACTTCTTTATAACTCAACTGAAGCAAATAAATCAATCTGCAGAGTAAAGAGTTTTCTAATAAGGGTGGGTCAATCTTATCAGTCCATAGAGGCCATATTCTAGAAAAAGGTATTGTAGGCTGGCACCGTCACTGATCCGCACTTCTTGAAAACAAAGTTCGTTAGGCCATCAGCGTCAGAGGGGTGCGCAACGTATCAATAGTTACGAATTTCGTTTGGTCTTTTGCACGAAAACGCTACGTGACTTACAACGAACCCCATTATCAATAGACAAGGTCAACATACCGCCGATATTGGTGTCATATTCCCTAGATATTGGTAAACATGGGCCTTTCCAATAAAAAGAAAATTTCGCTAGTGAAACCTCGGTTAAAGCAACCAATATAGATTTATGCTATTGCGAAAACCGAAAGACAAACGTTAAAGCTTTCGATAGCGTTCTGACATTTTCGTCTTCGGTCTCACTTTGTTCCAATGCTATTTCTTCTTCTGTTTAATAATACCAAGTCGCAAATCATCCTCATCAATCGATTCATTATTTGAACACATCAATTCACTTCCGTATTGACTAATTGTACTGGGCGGTATTTCATTTCAAATAGCATTATGCATATTAAAGGATTTTATTTTTTGCTCAAAAGTTGCGCTATTTGAGCTTTTCTGTATGGAAAAGTTGCGTCACCAACATTAGGATATTGGCTGTTGTGCTTATCGAGCAGTTGCGTTAACCGAGGTTACACTGTACCTCACACACAGTTTTTTTTTCTCCATTTTAACATCATGCCACCCGCATTAGAAAACCCTTTAGAAAAAGGGAAAGGCAACCGATATTGATTACAAAAGTTTATGCTGCTGCATCCTCTTAAGTAAATAGTCATCATTATTACATGTAGCAAGAATTTTGTAATATCACTTTACAAAAACAACAAAAATAAATGCACAAAAAGGAAATGGCCACAACAAAAAACAGCACATTTTTATCCTTTTATAGTGTGTCGTTTCATTAATGTTGCACAATTCTCTTTGTTGCATTTGTCTCCATCTTAATATGGCCTGGTTGGTGGGTTTATTTTATTGTTGTTATTGTTATTATTTCTAGAAATTTGCCTTTTTGTTTTTTTCCTTAAAAACAACAGAACAAAAAAAAAAACAAACAAAAATAAAATCAAAACAGACACGTGTCTATCAAAGGAATCTGCACTGATTTAGTTTGTTCTTTTTCATACAAATAAAATATAAAGTATAAAAATATTTAATTGTATTCCAAGTTAATATTGTTGATTGTCATCAAAAGTGTTTAATGAACACGTGTTCTCATCTAATTATGGTGTATTTAACTAGTGACGTATCCAGTCTTATGATACAGACATGAAGGTAAAAGACTGCCTAATATAGGATGCACTTATGTTTACAGCTTGGCATGTGATCATTGAAACATTTGTTAAATAATAAGTTTTTCTTTTTGTGCAACTTTGGAATATAACAATTTTGCTTTTACCAGCGCATTAACAAAAGTTTCCTAAGTTCACTAGTTAAGTTAAGAGCATAGGTTCTATAGTTATTTTAATAAAGCGGGGGATATCGAAGCAGACCGCTTACTTCTTGGGACCCTTTTCGAACCGCTTCTTTCCTCGTACTGATTTTAGGCAAGCGATTCGTAATTGTCGACTACCTTGCTTTCATCGAGTCTTGTGGTAACACTAGTGTTTAACTATTTTAGATTTCAATCGGTCGACCTTCTTCCTCAGCACGGATTGGCATTCACATTTAACAAGTGCCTGCCCCTGGCTCTAAGCCTTACGCTAGCCAGTGCTGGACATTCGCCGTCTAAGCCTCTTCCTCAGTACTATCTTCGGAAACTGATCCGTCCACCCCTTGCAGGGTTTTCTTTTCATCTGTTCAGAATTCCTCTATTGGCCACCGGAGTTTCTCCAGAGATTAACCTCGCCACCTCTTGCGAGGCATCATTGTCCAACCCTATCGGAGTCCAAGGCCCTAGGAGTATCTTTAGAGATTAACCCACCCACCCAACTCTCGCGAGACATTATTGTCCATCTCTTACGGATTCCGTTCTTCGTAACTTAAAACCGAAGTTCCTTCAGAGGATTCATATAATTCCCACGACTAATATATGCTGTTCCAACGTGGATCAGGGACTCTTAAAAGAGACTGTTAACTTCTGCCCGCTCAACTTATTTAGTCAGACTCCTAGCAGAGACAGGAACCAGTTATCGGCCGCCACCACTAGGAGGTTTAAGTCAGAACTTCTGACAGTGCACTCAGCAAGCTATACCTTTGTGCCTGCCAGGTGATGACCAATACATAGGTTATGTCCAGGGTGATCGATTCTTCCACATTTTTTAACTACTTCAAATTTTTTTTAATATTGTAGTAAACCGGTTTCGGGTTTGAAAGACAGCAAAACCCGGTTAAACAAAACTCCAACATTTGTTTATTAATATTTACTGCCGTTTACAAGTATTTGCAAAGTACAGCTTTGAAGCTTTTTGCTTACTCTGACACATGTTATCATGTTCCTGAAACGAATGTTGTACACCGGCACTGTCGACTCTTCGAATTGTTGAGACATTAAGTGCACTTTCTCGAGTAAAAATTCATATTGAGTACATTGACATTCGAAAAAACGGGATATCAAGAAATTAGATTCATGGCTTCGTCGATCACCATAGTTTTGCTTTCCTTATTGCCGAAAACTTTTCTTTTATTTCGAAGCATACTACGCTAGGTCCACTGTGTTCGGAAGAATACCAGTTATCAGAAGAATACCAGGTGCAATTTTTTCTTTTGTGTTGTGCATGTATTGCCGTTAGAATTTATATGAAATCTGGCGAAGTTTTTTTTTGGATTTATTTGTTCATACCTTCGTTTTTTTTTTATAATTTTAAGTGGTAACGCTTAGAATGTTATTGACGAAGACAAATGTTTATTAATGGAAAAATGTTTGGGTCTAATGGACGTTTTAAAAATTATGCACTCATATAAACGAGTCCTTCAATGTAGCGCGCACTATGTGACATACTGCAAGGGAGAAATCATTGATAACCGCCCAGTGACGGTCACCACTATTTATAGAGTTCTAGGGGCCTATACTGTAATGCAATTCCAAAAAAAAAAAACACTTTCGAAGCACAATGATTGGGCACACAAATTCGAATGATTTGCTTTCGAATCAAAATACGCAGTAACCAACGTGGCCGGGCCAACTATTTCGCAGTTACTTTTGTTGGTTGATACGGCGTCTCAACGTTGGGCTGAAGATTATCATCCCTAAAAATATTTAAGTTTGGTCCGAATAAAGCCAGTTTTATATTGCAAGTTTAAAGTCCAAAACGCTCAAGGCAACACGTATATAAACGATTATATAAAAGTAGATTCTAAACCAAAACAACAAATGCGAATTAAAATTAATCACAAAAGCTCGGTACAGTGCTGGAAATGACATTTTGTCCAGCCAAGGTTTCCAGGTGGTAGGTAGGTTATGTATGTTTTTTTTGCAACATTGTATTTAAATTAAAAACTTTCTTGTCAACGAACATGATTTTTTTAGAAAACCTAAATATCCAGTTGGTCTACAAACTAAGAAAACGAACTCTCTCCGCCGTAGCCGCAACCATCTCTTCGGAAGGAGATATTCACCCACGAAGTTCCTGAGAGTGGCAGATAAGAACGATGATGATTTAAGAAAAGAGGAGTGAGATATAAAATTCAGTCTGGCTTTATTTTAAAGGGACGTTTATGCCATTATGTATGTAATGGAACATTATTGCAGCGCCCAGTTAGCGAACTCACTGCATTGTCTTTGGTCGTGCGTCTTCAATTCTTGCGCCAGCTCAATCTTATACGGATGTAGACTCAAATCCTATTGTATAATAAGCCAAGGGTCATCCTGCCGATGAAAGGAGGAACCGCTCTAAATACTCCCAATGTGGAATCAGTCGCAATCCCCTTGGGGACTATTAAGAGCGGCATCTTCAGTCACTTTCTTAAGGAAGCTGATAATAGGTGTCGGAGACTGATCACATGTAGGGTCTCTAAATTGATGTGGCCCTCTTTTGATTTTAGGCGCACTATGCAACTGATAGGTCGTGATCAGAGGAACTTATCGAGGTTGCTGGCAATATTAACAGGTCACTGGGTGTTAGGAGAACATGCCAGTCGACTTGGACGCCCCTATAATGACCACTGTCGCAGTTGTAAGGACATAGAGAAAGAGGAGACGGTTTTTCACCTTCTCTGCGAATGCCCTGCCCTGGCTGTCAGGAGACACAAATTTCTTGGAGACTACATACTGGAGGATCTCAGTGAGATATCTAGGTGCCGTTTCAACGATATTTTAAGATATCTCACGGCTACGGGATGGATCTAGCTCCCTAGTCTTAGTGCGAGCATAGGCTCTAAGACGCTATTTACCTGGCGAGTGGTATGGTCTTGTCAAAACGGGGTCTTTCCGACCTTACTTGACAGCTTGCGTGCAGCAGGCTACCATGTAAACCAACCAACCAACCATCCTGCCGATGACCAATTCAACTGATCGGCGCCGAATCGATATTTCTAGATCTCTTGAGATACGGCGGCTATGTTTTTTCCATTTCACCCCAATCTCCGTCGCATTGGTGGTTTAAGGTCCAAAGGAGTGTACTCACGCTCAATTATTTTGGCAACGTCAAGCAACATATTTTGTATGGAATTTACAAATTTT
Source organism: Phania funesta (assembly GCA_963932375.1). NCBI lineage: Eukaryota > Metazoa > Arthropoda > Insecta > Diptera > Tachinidae > Phania > Phania funesta. Next base: position 68,956,970 of record OZ010656.1, on the reverse strand, counting down.
TAAGGGGAAACGTAGTTTCACTATTAACATAACATTTTATTCGGGTAATTCATGTATTGACACAAATTATGTTTCTAATTTAGTGAGCATTCATTTTTATCAACGACTTTGAATGAATAAAGATTTTAGTATCTTAAAATTCAGTCCATAGATAATCGTATAGAGGTCAAACAATTAAAGAACAAGAAATTTAGTAAACACTGCGAGTCAAAAAAATTCCCCTTTACAATGTTATTAATTTTTGTCCCAATATTTTTATGTTTCCCTGTAAGTTATACAGTGGCATACAATAAATGACTTTTTTTTTAAATAGATTTACTTGCTGAATAGTATATTTAGTTGAGAAAAATTAAATAAATAACTGCACAATTCAATATGTGGATAATTAAAATATTTTTTAAATTAAATTATTTAGTCTGACCATTTTAATAACGGATGGCTTGAATTAATAAAAAAGCAAATAAATTGCAGAAAAGCGATTAAAGAAAATGTATAAAAGAATGAAAAAAGAAATGCGTAAGAGAAAATAAAAAAGGGTAGTTGTAAAAGTTCTAAGAAAACTTTATTTTTGAGTTAGAGGAGATTTATAAGACTGTTTCTGTAACCCAAGCGAGCGAATCGTTTAAAGAATTTGTATAGAAATCAACAATAAAAAATTTCTGTTTTCCCTATAAATTTAGTGGACGGAGTCTGAAAAAGTTTGAAAGTTTTAAAATGGTCTGTGCTATGATATGCTGTGATACCATAGCAAATTATAGCATACTGCAGGAACGTCATGTGATTGTACCGCATTAGACTTTTTTGTTAAAGTTTCTCTGCCAAAAAGCTAAAATAACTATGTGGTGGAGTCACTGAAAATGTTACCTCTTACTTGCTCTGCATTCAGCCATTCCAAGATGACGAAACCCATAATCTAATAGATGTTTCAGAAGAACTAAAACTTCATCAATATCTTACACACAACCTGTTTTATTCAGTGTCATCATCTGTCTGGGTCCTGTATTAAGAAAAAGTACAAAATTCTATTGAATGCGTATTTTCTAAGAAAGAACTTCAAATGGTCAACAAATAAGTTTTTTATTTAAAATGACCTTTTTCCTTGACCTTTTAAAAATGGCCTTTTTCCTAGGATGCTCATCGCCGTATTTTTCTTACCAAACTTTTCCTTCACAAAAAAACGAACCGAATAGTTCTTTCCATAACTAGCTCTTTGAAAACACGCCTATGCTATAAGCCCAATTGGGGCGAACGGCGAATTTGTCGTAGCGAATATTCGTAGTCAAATATAAAAAAAAAAACATTTCGCATTTATGCAACAATAGCGTATTGACTTTTAAATTTTAATTTTTTAGTTGAAGCAAAATTTTACGTTTAAGCGATTTGGCCAATTTTCGTCTTTTTTCGCTAAATCGCAAATTGTTGTCACTCTAATTCCAATAGTAAATTATTATTTTACATGCTTATAAAAATGCATGAAATGCAAAGATATGACTCAACTGAACATCCAAGTATTATGCAACCATTTGAATGCAGCTCCATTTAAGTGCTACCAATTGAACGCATTAGAATTCTAAATGCAGCAATTACAATGTCGTGTGCGTTAGAATTAAACGCATTATGAACATAATTAGAAAACAGGTATTGTGAAAAATATACATACATATAAAATGGTAATTCCAAATCCAGAATTCCAAATTACTAGACAGTGTGATGAAGAAAAGTTCACACAGGTTACAAAATTGAGATTTGTACGAGTTTGTGTGGCATTTGCCTTAATACACACAAAGAAAACCCATGCTTGAAAGGCTACATATTATGATTGCATTATATGGTTGCAAAGAAATCATATTATTATTGTAAACAATCATATTATTGCTGTAAGTATTCATATTGTTGTTGTAGATAATAATATGGTCATTTAGAAAGTATGTGTTACTGATTGGCAGCGGCTGTGGTACAAACGCAGGCGACCGAATGCTTAATAGTTAACGAGCTAATCACTTAAGCTACAGCACCTTCCTGCTTTGATTAAGCACATTTTATGGTTAGACTTATTATAATATTTTTGTACAGTAAAAATACTTTGTGGTTAGAATTTTATTAGAAATTGTATTGTTTAACTCAAGCATATTGCAGCATTCATGGGGGGAAATAAATCATTTAATGATTAAATGTTTATGACAACTATACTCGGAACTACCTTAAGGGGGAAATATTAACAAGAGCAAAGAATACTATCTTTTTTGTTAATGTTTTGTATTGGACAATGTTAAGTTTTAATGGTTTCGGAGGGAGAAATTTCCTTTTTTCACCGCCTGGATCCACACCTGACCGCAACTAAAGTAGTGCTTAAAATGTTTTCAAATAACCATTATTGTAGAGAACATAATATGGTTGTCGTGAGCATGTTAAAACCATGTTGCTTCTTTGCATGTAGATAATTTGTTTTTGCCAATTTATTGCTTTTGTTTTAGAACTTTTTGTTAATTTTTAAATCACTTGCTTCAAGTGTTCTATAACCGACTGATTGTCAAGTGTAATAAGAATCTTTTTTTCCCGACTTTCCAGCAAGTGATCCAACGTATGCAACAACGCAAGCAATTCTCTCTGGTAAACGGACAGATACTCCCCCAGACGCAGACTACAAGGCAAGTTCAGCTCAGCTGAGTATGTAGCAGCTTATACCCTGCAGTCCATAAGAGAACCATATTGTAAAATGTTCTTAATAGGCATGATAATTAAATTCTGGTGTTTATTCAAAATATGAGGGTGCTGTGACTTAAGCCGCGTTGACCATTAGATGGCTTTAGTCGCCTGTGTTTATACCTCAGCCGGTGGTGAGCAGTAACATAATTCGTTGGCTTTTCCATAGGTGTTTAGTTTTTACCACTAACAAATTACACCGACAACTATTTGTTTGCTGCTGAAATATTTTCGCAAGAAAAACCCATATGCATCTACATACGTTGTTATTGCCAAATATACAATAGAGTCACACTTTGATTATTTATGAGTTTGTGAGAACTTTTTTACTTCCGTGTCTTTTGGAGTCTTCAATCTGCAACCATTCCGTTTTCGTTGCATGAAAACAACCTATGTTTACATATGGTGTTTATATCCGCAACAATTTTCAAGATTCGTAACACTGATTTTCCGTTTTTCGCTCTTCTAGTAATTTTGACTTTAGGACATTCATACTCAGTTGTGTCTAGAAATTCCAATCTATATTTATTACATTTTGTTCAAAGTATTATGTGACACTCTGTAGACTCATTTAATAAAAAATGTTGGACATAAAAGGTATTTTAAATTAAGTTGATTACATTCAAAGTTGCAATTACTTTAAGTAAAATGCGAGTAAATTTATCAAACAAAACTCTTAACAATCTCTTCAATTGATTATTGACTGGTGCGGGTTAATTTAAGAAGAAAAAAAAAATACCAGAACAAACCATTGAACTTAAAAAACTTAGAAAACATTTTCCCCCATATTATAGAAGTAGTGAATTTCAGGTCGATCACTAAAATCTGCAACATCATTAAACTTTTTTCTAAAAATCTTATTTTGTTGTGACGTACTTTTTTTTCGCGATGAGAGGTTATTTTTGTTGACTGTTATCGATGATTGGTATTGATGAATTATTTTTTTCCTGTTTAAATTCTGTTGTTCTTTTTGTCTTGGCCAAGTAGTTGTAGTTGCAGCGGTGTCTGTCTTTGGTTGAGGGTTTGTTGTTCGGTTGGATGGATTGTATCAGCTTTTGATGAGAAATTTTTTTTTTTAAACTTCTAAGCGACCTTTAAATATATTTTTTTTTTATTTTATTTTGCAGTGTGTTCAATTTTCCTGTTTTTGTTGTTGTTCTTGTTTTTGTATTTTTTTTTTTATAGAATTTCTGTTTGCGGTGTGATCCTCGTGTTCATCAAAAGGGATTCCAATAATTTTAAAATTCATACATATTTATAAGTTTCGGTTTGATGGTCAACAAAGTGTTTTTACGTTTTAACTAAAATATTTTTACCTTCCACTCAGTTGTCCAGCGAATACAATACTCATACTCTTGCATACGTTCTAGTACATGAGTATTCGTTACGATTTATTTCTTTATCTCAATTATTTTATCGAAACATTAACGTTTTGCAGTTGATTTCTTGTTCCTACTTGCTGTTTTTTTCTTCAAGTTTATTGTTTTTTTTAATAAACCGAATTACTAAAGTAGGGTTTGCAGATTGATGATGAGAAGTCAGACTAAATAAATCGAGATTATGTATGGAAAACTTAAAAACGCTAATAATTTAAGTTCACAATAAGCTATTTTAATTAACTATTAAAGTTATGCATTGCAATGATTGGCCGGCTGCAAAAGGATGACAGTATTTTATAATTTTTTTATTTTATAATTTTGCTAAATTTAATAAAAGCACTGCCACAACTTAGCGGTAAAGGCACGGCAAATGCAGAGTTGGTAAAAACAAAGCTTTTGCGCAAGAAAGTAATATTTCTACGGAAGAATGGGGATGATATGGTCTGAGCTGCAGGAATCAGCTACTGCCGTAAATCCTGTGTTAATTCCTTTTAGGCTTTTCTGAACCCTATGGAGCACTGTGTATTCACGTGTTATTCATTGTATGCACTCAAAGAAACTGCATTTATCGTTTGAATACGAAAGTGGCACCGCACGCAGGACTCATACTACAATGGACAATTTTAGAGATGTGTTTTTGAGTCGTAACCAGTCGCATGGTCTGATTTAATGTCACATGGCCTGATGTAATGTCTAAAGATGGCACATAGCCGCAACCGGTTTGTCTCCAAACCACACTTCACAAGGGATAACGGAAATTCATTATAAATTTCTATATTATCGTCATTCATTAGATTTCACACGTTGCCATAAAATGTGAAATCTGGCAACCTGTTTCAATCCAAATACGATCAATCAAAACGCGTTGGGCAATTGCTAAAATTAAATTACAAAAGAGTGCGAATTAAAACGAAAATTCAAAGAGCAGAGCTTGGAATATATATTTAAAATCATTAATCTTTTGTTACATAAATAAATTATTTCATTTAAATGCTCAAAATTTTCCACCCCGGAAAATTTCGGCTATAAAAAAACGATTGGATATTTTTTTAAAGTAAATTTTTATTGTGAGAATAAAACGGAGCATTATTCAAATGAAGCACACGACTAGCCCTACAATAAGCAATCCGATAAATCCAATATTTAAACTGAACAACAACTTCGATTTTGTGTTACAAGGCCTATAAATTTGTGTTCCATCGCCTATAAAGAATTAGTGTAATATTTTCCAGTCACCTTAATGTTAAAACTAGTGAACAGCGGTTAAAATCTTAAAAAAAATGTAGTCTTAAGATTTCAGAAGTGATATCAAGACTTTAATTTAAACAAAAGGATCGGCATTTGGGGAGTGGCAAAAAAAGGCCAAAACTAAATAGTATGATGGTTTGAAAAAAATTTGTCATTATGCAGGAAGGATCCGAGCTAGCCGGGGTCTTATATAGAATTCGACGCCCGCCTAAAAACCACCAAGGACAAATTGAAGGCGCTTTTAAGCCTTTAATAACGATGTGCTATATCTTGTTATCAAACTTAAAATGGCGACACAATAATTCAAAAACTAAATCGAAATATCCTTCATCATAGGGGGTGACTGATGACACTTTTTTTCGACCCACTCAAAAAGGCGTTTTATTTTGCAAATGACAAACATAAAACGAATTTCCTGTAAATTCGTGATTGTCAGTGTATTTATTCAAATCAATATAACCGGCAGCTCCAATTCAAAACTTTAGGTGACACACTCTTTATTGCAAAAAAATAAAAATACTCCTGATGCAACTGTGTTTTGTATTTAATTAAAATGTTGCGTAACTTTTGAATTTTAATGCGAATTTATTTGTTATATTTAGTTTTATTTACAGTTATACCAATTTGACTTATTCGGTTACCGTTATGCTATGCACTCCGTTTAGTTCACATATCGGCAATTAGCGTTTTAGTTTGCATACAGTAGCAACTTACGACTGCAAACTAACTGAAAAAATCCCGTAGCAATTTTATGCATCTTTAAACTCTATAACAGTAAAAGTGTTAATAAAAATAATTAAGAGAGGGGCAAACGAAAAAAATATATTTAATGCCGATTGTCAATTCTTAATAAGTTTTAAAAGTTGGTTTGTATTTTTTGTTATTTTCATGCTAAACAAAAAAACTAAATCAAGAAACATTAATAAAAAAAACTAAAGAAGAAGATATAATTGCTGCACGCTGCATTATGTATGCGAATCAGGAATTTGTACTTTTGCACTTTAAGTATGTGTCATGCACTGCGAAAAAAATTCATACAGAGGCAAAAGCAACAAACAGCAACAAGCAGCAAAAGTGCTTTAAGCAATATTTGACACAATGTACTGCGTTGCTTTGAAGTGGCATGCAACTAAGTTGCTGTTGCATACAATGCTTGTTAACTGTTTAGCGATAGCAGTCATCAGTCAGTCAGTCATTCAATAATTTCCGCAATATTTGTTAAACGGAAAATTGCTTGACAGTCGATTAAAAAAACTTAATATTGAACTTCTCTTAAAAAAAAAATAATAAAGAAACAATTGTTACTTACACTTGTGGATATACTCGTAAGTTAATTTTAATTAATAAAGGGAAGTTATGCCCAGGCAAATAAATGGAATTTTAAAGATTATTATGCCCATAATTTTCAGATTATATTTAGCAAATATGTTTTTCTCAAATCGTGTTCCAAAGTTTTATAGATTTTAATTTAATATTAGAGAAGAAGTTTGTACCACCGATACCTTCCCAACAATACTATATTGTCTTTCAACGTGTTTATTAATTCAGTTTTAAGGGTTTGGAAAGAATGACTTTGGAATTTCTTTTCGTAATAGAATATTGGCATTTCCACATAATTATTATGTTAAGATTATTTATGGGGCAATTTTTCTTAATTATAATAATATTTGCTTTAGCCGATCGCTAAATACCTACAAGATAAAAAGTATTACTACAGGGAAACAACTGGAGTTTCAAAAGAATCTATACGTAAAGAAAAAATATGGTCACGACAACCATATTATGTTCTCTGTAAGAATATATTGTTGTGGCTAATATATCATGGCAACTTGAACAGATCTTTCATATTATTTCATTTCATGGTCGATTTGTACTAAAATTCTAACCACAAACAAGTTATTATAGCTATACAAAAATAATATAATTACTGTCCATAAAATGTTTGGTATTTAATCAAAGTATGAACGTGCGATGGCTTAAATATTTAGTGCGTTGAATCTAAGGCATTCGATAGCTTTAGTCACCATCGTACTTCAGCCGCTGCTAATTAGTAACAAAAATTATTATTGTCCAAAACAATATTGTGATTTGTTTAGAACCATAAAGTTCATTTATAATATGTTGCTTTTAGGTTATAGTTACTACAAGCAAATATATTATATTGGGCTTTTATGACCCACGCTGCTTTGATGTTGTGGCTATAAGTAGAACTTCACGACAAGATTTTTCCTTATAATGTCTATCGACGCATTTGTGTGGACAAGGAGAACGTCCTTGACTTGTGCCTTGGGTCCGATACTGCACATACTCCGCTTACACGTCTATGTGAAGGAAGAAGTACGCAAAAGTGCACTACGATGACACAGCATATCCTGATCGTTTAAAACCAATTATACTATAGCAAAGAAACTACTAAGTTGCAACTTACCCTATACTCATCTATGCTAGGAAATGCCTAAGGAGAAATATAAAGGATAACAAATTGTTCATAATGTCGGACAGCCAGGGCCTTATTATCGTATGAAGTGAGGTCAGGGCTAATCATGGATTGTATTAAGTTCTTAAAAAAATTGGTACCAGGAATTAAATAACATGATGGGTACCTGGCCATGAGAGCAATGCTGGGAACGAACAAGCAAACAGAACAGCTTAGCAAACAGAAGAGCCCAATATGTTCCTATAGAATCGGTATCATTGCAGCAAATAGTAGATATACTATTGAGTTCTTGGGTTTAGTCGTAACTTGCTCGTAACTAGAGAGCTATAGCTAGACTCAGACAAGCAAACAGTTTCATTACGCTGTCCCGGGGAAAATACCAAAGGATTTTGATGCTGGAAGAGAATTAGCTCTGGCTAGTCGCAAGATGATTTACCAGATACTGTGGCTTAAGGTTCCACCTATTTAAGATGGGAAACTCAGAGAGCATCAAATACCGATTCTGCGATCTGTGTAAAAAGACAACTGAGCACGTACTCAGTATTTGACTCTGTTTGAGTGAAAGAGAAATGTTTTTTTTCTTTCCTGGAATCGTTTCCCTTGCACGGGAAATGGTTGCCAGCCGTTCTGCATGAACCAATTATTCCCAAACACCAATTCAGCAACTTGCTGCGGATTCTGACAAGCATTTTAATTGTGTAATAAGCAAGTTTCCGCAACTATGGTCAGAGCGAAAAATGACACTGAAGATGGCACATAGCCGAAATCAGTTTGTCACCAATCCAAATTTGACAGGGACAAGGGAAATATAAAATCAAGTAGACTTATAATTGGGCTTTGTAATGACAAAATTACTTTAACACTAATACTTTCCCATTGAAGTACAAGGCCTCACCACTAATACAACTACATTTTATTTTTCATGGCAGTTGTCAAACTCTTTATATAAAAAAATTATAACAAAAAAAGTGTCAGGTGATATTGAAGTCTTAAAATATTTTTTCATAGCGGAATTTATGCAAATTTTTTCAAATTCACAAAATCAAGTTTTCTCGAACAAAATAAACAAATTTTCAGGTCAAATGCCGATTCAGTGAGCTAAGTTGCATATGTCTGAACACTAAAGTCTCATCGAAATCTAATTGCCTCAATCAAGGCGCATGTCTGAACATGATATAAGATTTTAAGTGCATTTTAGATTAAACAGAATCTTTTAATAATCAAAAAAATATTCCAAAAATATTGAATTATAGCAGCAACATTCGGGGTCCAGTAACCATTTATTTTTGCGACATTTCTAGTAAAAAATCAAAAAATTCACGCCGCATTACAAAACCAGACAGAAAACTGGTCACATTAGAACCAACAATAATTGTTCGCACTTCTGCTCTGTTTTCCTTCATTTCTCATTGTCTCTTTGCAATACAAGAGTCAAAGAACAATGGCATTAGACACCATTTGAAAAAAAAAAACTATTTCACATTCACATTATGAAATTAGTTTTGCCTCATCCTGTATTGATTTGATTGATAGAGTGCAGCATATTCATATTATAGTCCAATTGAGAAAAATGGGGCCAATGTAGTAGATACTAAGGTAAAGTAAATAGAATGGAAAGGAGGATAGAAGAATGAGGTTAGATTAGACTTACAGTAGAATATTAATAGTGCAAGAGTGTAGGCATAGAATATGGTCAGACTAATTCTTCATTACGTATTTATAACTAAATTCCAGGGGAGTCCAATAATTTTAAACGAAAGAAATGGCTTCTTCTTAATGCATTATTACATAAAACCGTTAAGCTTTTTTAAACAAATTTTATATTCGAGTATATGAATGAACACATCACTCACTCTCTTTCAAAAATAAAGTACGTCGATGCGTAACTGGTCTGCAACAAGTTTAAGTTCTCATAATTTCTACATCATCTAGAGGCAACGCAAAAAAAGGGTGGAGCAAAAATTTAAAGCGGCATCTTTGTTTTCAAACAACATCAGTTAAGTCAGTCCATCATTTTAATCTTTACTTTACATGCCGCAAAATACAAAAGCAACATATTACATTAACATAATTTAATTGAAAGTTTTGGTTCTTTTCCTTCATAAACTCGTGCATAAGTTTGTACTTGTAAAAAGTAGTTGCAACCAACCAACTAGAAAAACATAATGATGATAATAACTAACAACCGGTAAGATTAGAAAATGTATCATTTAATTTAAAATGACCCATACGCTTCATTTAATGTTCAAATCATTTTATATTTATTTTAAAATTACAAAATTACCTGGTACCCGTTCTCACTCCTTCTCAATGTGAAATAATTTGTTGTGTTTGGTTTAAACTGGAGTTATATGAATATATTGAACGTTGATAGACGGAGAGAAAGACGAAAAGAATAAAATAAGTTGCAAAGTGTAACAAGTTCAAATGCTAAGTAAATGTTGCCGACCAAAGATATCAAGATTACAAATAATTCCAGCTTTAAAAGTGACTGGCTAATGGTGGCCATAATGATGCTTTTGTGTTCTAACATTTTGTGGTCTATTATGAGAAACACTTTACATAAATGTAGAGCAAAGACTTTTATTTCAATTGTCCAAACGTGCCACATTACAAGATATTTTCATTTAACCCATTTCGTGATACAATTTTATAAATTTCCATCTTTTTTTAAAAATTGTACCTAAAATAACGTTTTCTTTTTCTTCTTTCAGAATAAAACTTGAATTAAAGGAGCTTTTAAACTTCAAAATACAATTGGAAAATAGGTAAGTAAATTCAATTAGATTTATCGAAAAGGCCTTTGAAATTATAAAGTTTACCTTGCTTAAGATCAGGATTAGGTCAAATGTTCAATAGTACTCTTGGGATTAATTGGTACTTTTTACAAATTTTCTCAATCTTAGAAAAAAAAATTTTATATAAATTTAATTATATAAAAATATTCTTCAATTATACAATAAGGAAACTGAATAAAAAACTTGTGGCGTTTTCCCTTCTAAAAAAATGTTGCCTTATAAATACGTAGTACTTTTTCAGATTGCCTAAATGATGCACTTTTTGCGATTACAGTGAGAAAAAAACAAAAACAATTAAATCAATTTTCAACACATAACTAGAGACACGAAATCAAACTCTTAATGTAGAGTAACTATTTCGCCTTGAACTGAATTTGAGTGCAAACAAATTTTATACAGTTTTTAATTTTTTTGTGTAGAAAGAAACGTGTTGTTTTTCATACATGGGTGGAAGTATTTGTTTACTGGTTGTATTGGTTCTAATTTTTATAAGAAAATATTGCAAAATGACACCGTGTAATTGTCTTTATTTAAACGATAACATCCAGTCTAGGGCTAGATAAGATTCTAAGGTAAAAACTTCATCTTCGTAGGTCTTACGGTTCCGAAGGTCATTACTGAATTATATATTTGTTATCGGTTCATATTATTATTGTAAACAATAAAGTGGTCTTCTTACAACCAGAGAAAAGCCAGAAATTTATGTTACTGATTGGCAGAGGCTGAGGTACGAACGCAAGCGACTAAATCGAACGGTTAATAGTCAACGCTCTAACCCCTTAAGTCACAGCACCTTCATACCTTGATTCAACATCAAAAGAACTTCAATGATTAAAAATGAACAAACTGGTAAAGTAAAGTAATTTGTAAAATGTTTTTAAATAGCCAAAATATGTTTGCCACAACAATATATTGTTGATATTGCAAAATGCGACCATGTTAAAGTTTTAATGAATTTGGGCACAAACGAACCGCTTTTACGTATTTATTTTCACTTTCTGTATCATATTTTTCAAGCTTTTTTTTATGCACTGGAGGCACTGCAATCCAATAGAGCGTTCGGATTTAAAAGCATTAGTTTCTACCATTAAGAAAATAAAACTTGTTCTCTTATTTAATTTATTAATACCTAAATTCTATGTTGTACAATTTAAATTTAGATATTTTTTGGTCTGATAAGAAGTACCCATATCGCAAACATTATTTCCCCCCACAATGGGTTAAAAACTATTTCCAAATAATGGTCTCTGTATTTCGAGCTTGCAACTACGACTAATATTGCACAAATATTGATGAATCAAACCTCCAATTTAAGATTTTTGTTTCTTCTTTATAATCTTTTTCCATTTTATATTTTTTAAGTCTTAATTCAAGATTATCCTTATCATTTTAAGCCAGCTGTAATTTCATAATAAAACTCAAAGGAAAAACACTGAACATTAAAGAAATGCTTTAGCCAAAACCATAATTTCTACAATTTATTTACGTACGTGATTGGTTAAAGTGAAGATTTTTTCTCGTAATGAAGTTCAGCTTTTTTAGTTGAAATTTTATGAAATCGCCATTTCTTAAAATTACAAAGAAACAAAAAAATAATGTATATTCATTTTTGTGCATATAAAAAAATCTTAAGAAAAAGAAGAACTTAAAAAAAGCAAAGAAAAAATAAACAGAAAACGAAGTGAATGCAAGAAATTATGATTATAATGATGTTTTAATGCATTTGTATCTATCTGTTTACCGAATATACGAGTGCGGATACATATGAAAATATACAAATATATAAATATATTGTATCGTATCCATTGGTTATACGGTTTGCTGCAACAACTGTTTGACTGAGTGACCGGCCGTTAGTTAATGATGTGCAGATTTGTTTTGCTTTACGTTTAAATCTCAAAACACTTTTTTGCAAGTTTCTTTTCTCTTTGGTTAAACTCTATGTGCATTTATTGGTGATGGTGTTTTCTAAAATAAAATATTCGTACCCTTAATTATAAATAAAAATAAATAAATAAATATTAATATGCAACACTTTTTTACAAAAGAATTTGTTTGAAGTCACAAAAATAAAAACCGTATTTTTTTTTGAACAAAACTTCATATTCACAAAGAAATATTCCCATTTAATAAAGGCTTTGCTTGGTTTCAGTTTGCGATTCAATTAAATGTTTAATTAAATTGATTAAAAATTTAATCTAGTCTGTTTTTATTTGTTGTTTTTTCGATTAAATATATAATTGAATCAATTAAAAATGTAAGTGAAAAACATCAAAACATTTTTGTTAAATATATAATTGTATCAATTTAAAACTTAATTAGATTTCAAGCGTCTAGCAAATGATTTACGCATTTTTTTTTAACTTGTTTAGAAACTTATGTATTAAACGACTGTACTTTCAATCAATCGGCTTAATGTTTAGTTTAAATTCACCTTTGGCTTTTTACCATTTTCAGCAACGGAAGACTAAATTATTTCCGAATTTTCAAAGAAAACTAGCCCATTCATTCTTAATTAATCGATTAGTACCACATACATTTTATTGCGTGGAGAGCCATATTTCTTTTTTTTTATTTTAATTTATAAAAATGTTTAGTATCCGCGGAAAGACTTTCATACAGCTAAACGGCATTTTTACCTTAAATTTCTTAAAAAAATAGTTCCTTGTCTGCTTTTTTATGAAAAAAAGTTTTAATTGTTACACTTCCTGTTCAAAACTCATCATAATTTCAGTCGCTTTCTCTTTATATTACCCAAACCCTCATAATGTGATGCACTACAGTGGAACAAAAATAGTAAAGTCAATTTCAATACAAAAATTAAGACTTAAAATGAAACTCTTGTTCGTATCGGCAATGTAGTTAATGCAGTTGTAAGCAAAAATAACACTTCACCCTGTACTAAAGTTGAGTGCACAAAATGTTACATATTCACCAGTTTTTTGTGCAACATATTTAGAGAGAAACTCGTTGTTTTTCGTAAATGTTGCCTATTTTTTAGAAAGGAACAAAAGAATGCAGAAATGGTTACACTTATATACATATGTAGTTTTTTTGTCACAGAGAAAAATGCCATTAGATGAGGCTAAGGAACATTTTTTCCATGTTTGAATAAAACACGTTTCGACAAAGAAAAGTTTAAAATTTTATGAACAAATGTGAAGCCTTATAATTTTTTCTTAGAATCTTTCAGATTTTATTTTATGACATACACATGTCTAAAATAAAATAATTGAAAAAGACCGTCAGCAGCCATTTGATTTTAACAAGTTGACCTTTCTTATGATGATGGCGATTGTAGTTCCAACTGTAATTGGACTGTAGGTCCTAAATTTTGTTTATACATTTAAGACTATGGAGACTAGGGTAACCTGAAATATGTTCTAAAAAATTATTTCATGCGCATTAAACAAGCAGTAAAACATAATTTAATTTGAAAATATGCTCTTAAAAAACAAAAAATCAGGTATGTGATGTAAATCGTTTTCGATTTGAAATCGACTTAAAATCGTTGAAAGTTGTGAAGCAAACATTTTTTTCGATTTGATTTCAGTTTTGTTTTAAACTGAATTCGATTTCATTTTCCAGTTTGTTCTATGAACAAGTTAAACAAAAAGATGTGATGGAAAACGAAATGTTTATATTTTTACGTTTTTAAATCAGGTGATCACGATTTAATAACCTTTGTATGTTACAAAAAAATTTAAAAAGTTTATTAAAATAAAAGTATATTTCATTACAAGGGGAAATCTTTAAATAGTCAAGGAAGTAAATATAAATGTTCCTGGAAATTGGATTCAGGGAAGAAAGTTTGTTCATTTACTCGAAAACATTCTGCTAAACCAAAAAAAAAAAAAAAAAACGATTAAGTTTAAGCTTAATAATTAGTTTCAATAACTTTGAGTTAATTAAGATTTCGTAATTTTACAGTTAAACTTTAAAGCTGGTGTTTAAAATCATGATCGCTATTATGTACGTTTGGAAAAAAATAGATTTTAAAAAATGACTTATGTTACTTACTTTATTCTTATTGAAATTGTGAGTTAAGTTCCAAATGAAAAAGGTAAGCAGAAATTAATTTCAATATAACTTCCCGAAAAAAAGCATATCTGTTATATCTATTATAATCTATTATAATTATTATTCAAAAGCGGCTAAACCCGCAGCGAAGACGTATCGGAATCACTTAGCCGCCATCAATAAGGGCAATTTTTTCTCACGTGTTTCGCATTGTTTTAACAATGAAAATATTATCAGCATAAAGCAGTTTAAAATTAAGAAAACTACGCCAACCACAACAACATTTTCTTCAACAGATCGTGTTTCTAAATATTTTTTTAGCCACCGCCGAAAATATATTTTTTGAAAAGCTGCGGCCTAGGTAATGTTGGAATATGAAATCGAGACGATTTCTGTCACACCATTTTAAATCAATTCGGTTTCCATCCATCGCATGCCTAAATATATCATTTAAAATAATACTAAATTTTTTGAATGTTTGTTTGAGGTGAGTTGCACTTCCGAAGTGTTGTTTTATTAAACACGTTCTCTCCGGCCACTTCAAAAATGTGCCATCTTCTGTTCCTATGTCGGGGTTATCCCCGGATATGACCTTTAATTTCGATGCTTTAGAAGACTTTACCTTCGGCACTTTATGCAATAAAAATTATACTGTAAAAATATAAAAGAAATATTCTCACATTAATGACCTGCCTTTTATTAAAGGGAATTTAAAAAAAGATATCTGAGTAATCGTGTGTAATTCAATTAATTGAAGAACCAGTGTATCTTTTTCATCCATATCTACTTAATTTTAAATTAATTTTTATATAAAATTTCGTTTATTCGAAAAAAGAGATATTTACTCTTTTATGAATGTGTCCCAGTCTCTCGAACGACGCTGGTGTTTTGGCAATTTTTAGCAAAAATTACATATTACGCCAAAGTAAAAAAAAAAATTCTCCACCGATAAGAAGGCAACAATTTGTTTAATACTTGCTAAAACTTTATAAACAAAAGGGCAAAATAAAAAATTACAAAATCGAGAATTCACTGAAACTGAAAAAGGAGTAAAACTACTAAAAAATATTTTTATTTCAAAAATAAACAATATTAAGGAAGAAGCTTTAGCATTAGTCTGAATATCATTTCAGTAACCAAATAAGACATAGAAAGTCCCTGAAATCGAATCATGATCTAAAACTGGAAAAAATATTAGAAAAACAAAAAATATACAAAAACAATTTTTTTTTTTAAATATTAAAATATTCTTTAAAAATTCGACAATGGCCATTAATATTCAAAAATATGTTGTAGAGGCTAAAATATACAAAATTATGTACTAACGAATCGATGCCAAAATTATTAAAATGTTTTGAAACGTATAAATATTTGATCCATGGCTCTATACGATGCGCGGAAAAAACATGAAGTTTCATATTTCTGGTTTCCCTAATGTCATCTATTGTTACAGAAACATCTTAATTTTCAATGTTGAAAAGCTTAATTCGCTTCGAATTTAGAAAAATCCTAGTCTATGTAAACTAATTTTTTTTTTACTTCTACAACCTGTCAATCTTGACAAGATTTAAAAAAAATGTTAATAACTTTTTTGTTAACTCGATAATCGCTGACTGTTACATGCACGTACAACTTTTCAATTAAAATCACACAATATATATAAATGATGACTGAGAAAAAAAAAAAAACAAAATACAAAGAATTGTTTGTTATAATTAATTATTATTTAATAACTCAATTAGAAAATAAACTGCCAGCAACAATTTGAAATTATACAGTCACGTTCTGGTAAACGTTTAAATCCGACTTCAAACGCGTTGTATTAAAATAACTACGAGCACAAGTATGAAAACAAAGTTAGGAAGTGAATTTTTATTTTTATATTGCCAACCCAGCAAACATTTTATTCGTAGTTTTGTGAACTACGAAGAGTCTAAAAGCTAAAAGTGTTTGGTTGGTCTATTAAAGCATGCACTGGCTATTAATTTTATGTTTCCGAGTTAAGTCACGTCTGCATTTCATCATACCATCACGAAAATCCAAACAACATTTACAAATGATTAACTTTAAGCGAGAACTTCTATGTGTATTTACAGAATCCCACAATAATTGTGAGCTCCTTAGAAGTAGGCACCACTTATATCTTGGGTGCGTAAAATGTTGTGGTCGTAGTGGCAAGACCTAATGAGAACCATAATTTGTCCCGTTAGCAGTTGCGTCCATAGTGCCAATCATGCACTGAGTGCACTTTAAGGAAATCTAGGAAAGAACCGTATTTTCACCATTAGTTCAATTTGTAATTGATTCAATTAATAATTTATTTAACTCTATTATTAATTTCTTTGTTTCAATTATAATTTAATTAAGTCACCTAAGAATTAATTTAAATTTTAAAAATGAAGCCAGTAATACCAAAATCACTTAAATCTAAACTTTCGATTTGATCCAGGCGCAGCTCCAGCTTGATCTTTTGGGTAAAAGTTTCAACGATAACAAAAACATTTTAAAATTTGTGTTTGGGTAAATGTTAATTTTTTATTGTTTTGGAGGAAGAAATATACTAATTTCCAAACCACTGAATCCGTGCCCGCTTTGATCACTAACAACATAGTTATGATCAACAATATATTTCTAAGAAGTTAATGACAAGAATGGTGTACTAGTCTATCAATCTGTGGGTCGTGGATTCGTTTTTCACTTAAGATTTTTGATCAGTTTTACTACAACGCCTTACAGTCTTTCTTACTGCCAACTGTAATATAAGGTGGAATGTTATTTGTAGTTCAGAGCAGAAAAAAATGGACACATTAATTCACGGATTGTTGGTGCGTTCGTTTAAGCATTAATATATTGTATTAAACTGTTTAAAACTCTCATTTAGTTTGCGTAAATTTCAAAAATAATGAGTCTAGACTTTTTGGAAAATCCTAAATAGGACATTATTCCAAAATAAAGGAAATTGTTAATATTATTTTCAAAAATTGTGGCTTAGAAAATTCCATGAATTTATTTAAAAGAAAACGTTCATTTTGAATATTCTTAATCAAACGTTTGTTGGGTTTATATTTCATTAAAATGAAAGATTAGCCATCTGTAATAACAACACATAAAACTACAAATATGTAACAAAATTATAATTAATTTGATAATTAATTTGGACCAACAAAAAACCAATAAAGTTGTCTATTCTTAAAATATTTGGTAGGAAAAAATTGAAAATAATTTACAGAAAAACAAAAACGGCCAACAATTTATGATTTGTGGTTACTTACAAATATCTCAGAGTGAAATCAGCATCAAACAGAATTAAGCCGCCGACCGGTGTAAGTAAACCGCAGATTATGGCAAAAGTGAAACGATGTAAATGAAGTAAAAGAACTTTAATCAAGCAACTACCTGACCGTTGGCCCGTTCACCCATCAAATGTCTGTTAAGTTAAAATAAATTCCCACAATAGAATTATGAAGCGAATAATATAATTTCTAGATTGTTTATTGATGTGTTGGAAGTGTTTTATCCCCCCTCCCTGCTCTTTAAAACGAGATGCACTTACCAGCATCTAGTTGTTTTCATTGGATAAAATGTGTGGTGGAATTATAATACGATGTGGCTGGTGTTGAATAGGTTTAGCATTCATAAACTATAAATAAATTACAACTTATACAATACTGCTTCTAGATCAATAAAGTACTTTTGCTGGTAGTAATTTTATCGCAATTTTTTTGGGATCTTTAAGGTGTTTTCCCAAACAATTTATTGAACACAATTTAGATGGCAGCTAAATCAATGGCTGATTATTAAAAAAAAAAAAAAAGAAATGATGCGTAATAATTTATTATTAAGATGAGTATTTTAATTTAAGTAACATTTAAGCAATTTATTTTATTTTTAAGAATCTGTTTAAATAATTTGTATTGGCATAAAAATGTTGTAATAAGAGGTTTAGGCCGAGTTTATCGCCATTCTACAAATCGAATTATTATTCTGATGAAAAAAGAAATTAATTTAAATTGGACACCCCTTCTAATTTCGGATAAAGAACGAATATTCCTTGTAATGTGATGTGTGGTCCATTAGAGAGGAGATGCTTTCACAGTTAATAAAAAAAACTGGTAGGTACTTAATAAAGATGTTGTCTAGTTTCAGCTTGAATTTAATTACTTAATTGATTAATTGAGAATTTTTAAATCCAGTTTCGTTTTGTTTCAATTATTTATTTAATACAAAAAACCGTCTTTTCAAAAAGCATTTCGGTCAAATATCACTGTAGAACAAACAAGGTTCTGACAACGGATTCCGGCAGAGTGGTCCAAATTAATAATATGTGTTGCGGCACTTTGAAAGCTTATTCTGACGTTTATTTTAGGGGAGTTCGAGTTCTCCCATTTAAACACATTGTTATAGTATATCGGCATAGGAAATCTTGAAATGCTCACATTTTAGATATAATTTAAGTCCAACACTTTTATATAAAACACACTACGAGGTACCTTTCTGTGGTACATTTTAACCCCCTAACTCTTTGCTTTAAGGATCTTGTTTGCCCCCTTTCTTGAAAACCTCCCTCAAACAGCACTATAACAAGGTGAAATTTCCTATTAAACTATTTGCCCTAAAATACTACTGTAAGCATAACGTCAAAGCTCAAAATTCAACTTGAATGCCAGAAATAAGTCAAAACTTTAAATGTGCTTAAGGGTTAATTGCCAACAAAACGGATATTTTAGGACTAATGAAAATATGTCTAACTTAAAATTAACTATAAGTTACCGTACGAAAGAAAGCTGCAGATATATAACAATATCTAACAACATGCAGCATTTTTCGCCTAAAAGAGGATGAATACCCTTGCCTTAATAGCTTTCTTCTATAGCACTTAGCATGGCGTCGACATATATTCAAGCAGTAGGATAAACATTTTTTCCTAGTACATTTTAAATCACCTCTTTTTTGCCTTTTCCTGGTGGCCAGCTCAATTGGTGGGAGAATTTGATCAAATTAAGTGATTTGCCAAAGACTTTTTATATCAGAGCCAACAAAAACACCCATTGTCAGTAGCTTGTTACTTTTTTGTGGTGCAGTGTAATCAGTTAATTGGTCGCTAAAATGACAGCCTGTTGCTGACATGTTGTTTTGTCGAATTCACTAAAGCCAAATCAACATGGCAAGTTAAGCGGCTTAGCAGCCAGCACCTTTGTAAGAGCATCACAATTTTGACTGCAAAATCACCTTTAGCGGCATGGCCATTTCCTTGGTCTGTGATTGTCAGAAAACAATGTTGGGCGGAGGACATCGCCGTCAAGGAACCATGATAAATTTGGTCATGAATTTGTAAAAATCAAATTGTTGCTAACAATCTGAAAACATTTCAGTTCAATTGAATATTTAATCAAAAACGCCTTTGCGTCGAAGTTGAACTTTAACCGAAACGAAGTCAATGCGACGGAATTAAAATCACCATTAGATCAAAATCAAGTGACTTTAAAATCAAATTCTTCACGCAAAGAAAAAACATGAGTGAGATAACCATAATCTAAGAGCAATATATTATGATTGTACACAAATCATATTATTGTAGCTACAAATATTTATAAATTTAATGAACCTTCAATCACTTTATTGACTCTTTGAAAATATTGAATTTCGTTCATAAATAATTCTTGCGAATTGACGCATTCCTCGTAGAACGGTCGAAAAGTAAAAAATTGTTGCTACTGATTGGCAGCGGTTGAGGTAGGAACACAGGCCACTGAAGCGATTTAATGTTTAAAACTCTACACGTTTACCACTTAATCCATAGCATCGCCATACATATTATGTCTGTGAGGAACATTTTATAGTTATACTTATTATTTTATTTTTGTATAATTAAAATATTTTGTTTCTGGTTAGAATTTTGTTCAACACAATCATGTTGCAATTTGTAAGCAATAACTTGTTTATCGTAACTAAGGTAATATTTAAAATGTTTTCAAGTAACCAGTATATGCTTGCCACAACATTATATTGTTGTAGAGAATATATCATTTCTTGGCGTGTTAAAAATCGTTCTAATAAGACAATTTAAATCCATAAAAATCGATTTTAAATCGTTTTGGTATCGAAATCGAATTCTAAAATAACCGGAGTAACTCTACATATTTAAAATTATAACAACAATAAACAATAATCCTTTTTTTTTAAATTAAGTAAAATCGGACTGAATAATTTATAATCATTTTTTGGCTTAAAAGTACTGCTTTATTTAATTCACTTAAAATAAATGTTAAAAAAAATAACTCACAAATATTTCAGTTATTACCCATTTATTAAAAGAAAATTAAACCAATTCGTTACACTGTAACACTTATAAAAAGAGAGAGTTTTTTATTATTTATGACAAAGATGATTGAACAGCAGCAGGAGCTGTCTTAAAAACACCATCTTTCATTTATATTTTTATTGCCAGCCATCCCTAAAATCATACTTTGCGAATTACAACCTTTCAAATCTCATCTACCACAACATGATGGCTGTGGATTCTCTTTACATTCGTGCGAATTTGTAGGCTTCTTTACATCACCGCCAAATACACCACCATCTTAATCATCGTGGTCGTCGTCATCATCATTTTGCTTTTTTACAATCAGTGTCTATCAGAATTTTTCAATTATATCGAAATAGCGTTATCCGTACTTGCATCGCGTCAGAACGCATAATTACTATAATCACCTGAGTTATTACCTCAACAACGTGTATAAACGAAATGTGCTGCAGTCGGTGAGCCTGAATCTCAGTAACACAGGCCGTTGCAGGTAGAAGTACCGGCAACAAAATCATCAACCAACCAGAGATTCAAGGAACAACAATTCATCTGCAATTCTTCAATATTATTCTGTGACTCTGATTCGGTTAAACCAAGTGAAAAGAAGCGACAACAACAACGAAATTATTTAAGATTATTTTTGTAAAGCTTCTACAAAAACAACAACAACAACAGTTTACAACCTTAATAAACATAATTTTGTTCTCTCTCTCTCTCTCTCTTCTTCCTTAAACTTATTTAGCCATATTAAAGGAACAAAAGTAAAAAAATATTAAATTTAGCCAATATTGTGTTAAAGTTTATCATCATTGTTATTATTTTTGTTGTTGCTGTTGTTTAATAGTAATGTTGTTGTTCTCCATTTGGTTGTTGCTTTTGCCTGGTTCGTTTGTGAATTTCGCAACAAATTCAAAGAGTTTTTTATAATTTTTTTTTTAATTTAACGTTTTCAATTCAATCATAATTTTCTCTTTGTGGAAAAACAACAACAAACTCTACAATTTACAGTTTTATGAGCCGTATCGACAACATACTAACAACAGTTAAATCGATACATCATCGATCTATCGATTTTAATATTGAGCTCTTTAAAGATTGTGTTGTATTATTTTTTCTTAATCTTTCATATCTGTTGCTTAAATAGGGAAACTAGTAAAATTTGTGCAGCGTTAAGAAACTTCTTGTTAATGAGTTATGTATGAGCTGCTACAGCTATGTAGCAGTGAGCTACAAACTTGTACACTTTAAAAGTTTATAAGGATCTGTTGTGCTTAAAACCTTAACTTAAATTTACGACTCTTAAACGTTTTTCTATTAATTTAATTTATTTCTAAATACAGCAAAAAATCCTTTTACACTCAGCGAAATTATAAACAGAAATAAAAAAAATTTTAAAAGAAAATATTTTCTAATAAGAGACATTTTTGTTCCGGAAAACAATTTTAAATCGGAGAGTGTTTCCGCCTTATAACAAGCGAAAAGTGTGTTCAAACTTAAAAATATCAATGCGTTGTGATTTTTGTACAACAAAAGTGTTCATTAAAAAAACAAAGCGTTACACGGGGAAGGATGGGTGTCGAACACTATTATGTATCACACGTATGGCGTTTTTCATTAAGAAGAAATTATGCCGTAAAATATGTAGATTTTGTTTAGATTGTCCAAACCCTCACATAATGATGCACTTTTTGCGATTACAATAGAACAAAAAAAAAATTTAATTTCATCACAAATCGGGAATTCACCAACAAAGTCTTAAAATTCACCAAAATTTACCGACAAATTTAAAAATCGAAAAAATAATATTTAATTTTAGACTAAAAAACAAAAACAAAATATATTAATTTCACCACGATTTAGGAGTTCACAAAAATGTTAAGAATATTCATGAAACCAAACTATAGTTTAAAAATTTTAAATTATCAAAATAATAAAATTTTCTAAAAAAAAGCGAAGTTTTAAAAAATTGCACCAAAAATTACGAAAATAAAAATAATTGCAAAAATACTACAAAAACACAAATTCAAAAAATTTTAAAACTAAATTTTTACTTTTACCAAAATTTTGCAGTTTCGTTAAAAGTGAAAAACGTCGCAATTTTAGCAACATCGATGTTACACAAGGTCCACAAGACCTGTGTCTATCTTACAGAAAACCTAATTTTCACAACAAGGAACTAAAAACAAACTTCACCACATTTTGAAATTTAACGAAAAATTTACCCAAAGGCTGAAATTGCCCCGAAAACTCTAAATTTTATCAAATATTCGAATTTTTTTTAAAATCCAGTTCCAAAAAAATTTATAAACATTCATATATTATCCGATCGATATTGATTACATTAAATCGAAAGAAGAATTTAATTGAAGAATAAGACGATTAAAACAGGAGGCCAAAAATAAAGACCGAAAACAATCTTTTGCACTCGGGAAATATCTGTAGTTCATTTTTTTGAGTTAAAACTGTTGTAAAGGGCATTATAAGATCCCGCACAGTCGAAGTCCTTGTTTATTTTAATCATTATAAAAAACAAACAAATCACTTATGAAAGAAAAACTGCCCCATATTTTTTGATCTATGAATTGAAATATTTAATTATTTTTCATATTTGATAAAATTTTTTTATCTGCGGCCCATAATTGCTAAATATAATAGTAATCACATATATTAAAATAATTAAATATTTCAACTAATAGATGGAAATTAATCATTTATACTGGATTTCTTTTAATAAATATTTCTCATATTAATTTTAATTTAAAAAAATTAACAAAACGTACAAATACTTATTTGGCTACATCAACGACAATATATTTAAATTAAAAACAAAAAGCTTATAACAAATTTTGAAGTAGCTCTGCCGGATTCTTGAAGGGTCAGTGAAATCTATCATAAACTAAAACTAGCATACTATTGGCAAATTGTATAGCTTCGGCTTTCCACTTATTATTGTTGCCTGTACGCTGTAACGTGGCTTTTATAGAGCAAGTTCAGCTAGGTTGAGTGCATCCGTGCACTTAGTGAGTTATGAGCTGCAGTTAAGGACTTAAGCTACTCTACGCTCTAGCTAGGGCAAACACTTTCCAGCCATCTTAAAGAAGGAAATATTGTTTTTCGATGACATTATTGAAGTTTACGCATAAAAATATTTGTTCTATTCAGAAGCTTAAGGAATATGCTTAAGGTAGCTTAAGCTAATGTCAAAAATTGAACGAAAAGCCTGTCAAATGCTTAAGCAAATTATTGATGACTTTTAGGTGGCTACAATGTGCCACATTTGTACATTTGTTTTATTCGTACTTTTGCAAAAACATATTTTATTTCAGAATAAATAAAATTCGTTAACAAAAAGGTGTTGAATAAATATATTTTATATATTTAATACCATTCATATACAAATTAATAATTATTTTTATTAGTTTTAAGAAATTTTCGAACAAAAAACTACAAAATGTTTGGTGCTTGTGTAATTTTGGGCAAAAGTACTAAAAACTGCAGCGGTGTGCATCACTCAACTTATAAACAATAAAAATTTTTGGCATTTTTGTGCTACTTTTTTCCATGCTCTTTCCTTTGAATTGTGATTATAATAAAATGCGTCTCTTTTTTCATACAAACAATTTTTTTTCTATTAAATTAAAAAAAAAATTGTTCACTTTCGTACTTCATTGCAGCTTGCTTGTTAATGTATGTATGTATCTATAATACAATCAGCTGTTTTCGTACGGAATGTGCGATCAGTTTCGTACTTTGCTTAAGCCAATGACAGTTGACGAAACTTAACGAAAAGTGTTGCTAAGTACATTATAGTTTGCCACATATGATTTATGTATATGTAATTGCACAGTTGCTTAAGCCAGCTTATGCATATTACAGTTGAGCCTTTAGTCGTATGTGTTATCGTTTAAAAAGAGACGACATTTGATTATGTGCTTGTGAACAGAAAATTTGTTGTGTCGTTATTTTATCGTATTTTCAAAATGTCAAAAATTAAAAATATAGGTGAAAGTAAAGCAGGTATGGGAGTCGTAACATAATATAAAATGGCAATAACATTTTTTTGCGATAAGCAATTTTAATAAAAATAGTTTAGGAAATAAATTAAAATTAATTAATATGTTCATTTACCTTTAAGGCGCATAATATTATTGATGATAGTTACCACATACTAAAAATACTTTCACAAATTCACCAAACAACTGAAACATTCCCAGTTCTGGCATATATACAAAATTTTCCAAACACATAAAATTCAATCGTATAATGAGAACACACTTTCGTATGAAAATTACCAACAACAAAAATACAATACCATATAGTTAGACGATTTGACGACACATACGACGTTAATACGAGCTTGTGAATTGAGTCATTGTTCAAAATTTGTGTATGTTGAAGTTAAGTTTCCTTGCTAGGTGTAAATAAATAAAAACACTTTTTTAAACTTCAAACTTCAAATACAATTTTATTTCACAAGTGAAAAACACTTTTTTAAACTTAAACTTTGAAAACAATTTTATTTTACAAATTTTAATATTTAATTTTATTTCAACCGTTCACAATCGATATGCAGCAAAGACTCCCGTTTCATTTCGTTTAATCTTAAAGAAGACTTAAAATTCCTTTACAATAAATTGCTTAGTTACCAAAAATCAATCAATTCGATTTCCTATTGGTTAAATCGATCAAAGTTAAAATATATTGAAAAGATTAATAAGCAAAAATTATATTGACCCAATTTACATTGTATTGAAAATCATATTAAGCAAATTTTACATTTCGCAATTCTCATAAACCAGGAAATGTAATTCGATATTTAAAAGTTCAATAGTATAAAAAGTTTAATGACATAAAAAGTTCTACAACTTAAAATAAATTTAATTGCTGGTTTCAGCAATGTTGTTTACTTTGAATAATGTTAAAACTATATACAAATAAAACTAAAAATATGCGATTTTTCATAAATCTGTAGGGGTTTATCACAATTTTTATGCTTAATTTGGCTTATTATTTTTGTTTTTTTTTTTTAATTTTTATTGGTTTTTTTCATTTGGACGATTTTGTTTTGGCAGATTTTTATGCAGCCAAAAATATCATGAAAAAAAATATACAGGGCAGGGTTATGTTTGTACAACACAAATGTACATATCGCGTATTTACTAAAAAAACGTCATAACTCAAAAAATTCATTTTTGGAGTTAATGATGCAGAACTGTACGTTATGTCATTCTTTAAATTCTGTATAAATTTTGATGTTTATGTCTCTTCTACTTTTCACGCTTAAAGAGAATATGGCGTTATTATTTGTAGGTAATGGGAGCAAATAGGAAACTTATGACGTTGTGTGTATTCAATTTGTGTAAAGTATCCTTCATAGAAGCTCAGAAACAGCTATTATAGTTTTTTTAAGATCAAAATATTAACGTTGCCTCTGTGACGTAAGAAGTACTTTAATTTAATCAAAATAACTTCAAAATATACATAAATATTTTCGCTCACACTTGTTTAATAAGATAAATTAGCAAAGCGTTAATTTAATTTTATCAAGTTTTAACAACCACAGGCAGCCTCGATTCAAAAGATTTTTGAAAATATTGTTTTTTGTACTGAGTCAAAGTCATGCGAATGTATATTAATGAAAAATTTCAATCAATGTTGTTATAAGTCAGCAGCATTTAAAAATTTATACGCAGTTCTATAAAAAGAATTAAAAAACAATGTATTTTTTCTACATCCATATATGTGACCCGACGTGACGAAAGGGAGCTTCTCTTGCCCGGGGTCAACTTTGTGCTTTTAATGCCATCGGATAAAGGACATAATTCTGAAGCAAACTTAACAATAGCTAAACAAATTTTAGAACCGACAATGTTAAGGCGTATTGCATTTTTTAGATTATCTCGTTCATTTTAGAAAAGTTTTTTAAATTTTTTCCTCATCTATTTTATTTTTTAATTTAACATTACTGTTGAAATAAAACTATCACACAATCAAACAACAACAAAATATCGCATGTGCAATTTGTTTTAATTTATTTTTAGAGCCTTGATAAAATAATATTAGTGCATGTATGTTAGCAAAGCTTAGATTTATTTTAGTTAAAAATAAAAAAAAGAGACAACCAATCGTTGTAAAAATCTTTGATGATACTAAACCCAAAGTAGTTCCATATCTCGCGAATCATCAATTAATTTAACACTTAGTTGTCATACGACTGAATTCTGACATTCAAAAAATAAATTAAGATTTTAACTTCCAACATTTATGCTAGCTACCTCTGAATTGGGTCATATTTAAATTGAATAAAACAAATAAAAATATATGACCAGGTGATATTGTTTTATAATCCAGTCATAAACTGTGTTCCAACCTCGGCGGGAATCACTTCCAGTCATGTGTTCTTTCAAAACGGACAATCTGATATACAAGAAAGCGAGTTATGAAAACGTGTTAAGAATTAAATGAATTTAAAATACGCACAAAAAGTCACAGCCCTTCAAAATGTTGCAAAACTCAGTTCTAGATGCGCAATTGTAACTCTGACAAGAACAAATTGCGATCGACATTTTAGACTGTCTAAAATAAACTAATTACCTCCTTGTGTATAACAAGCCCGCGGGCTCGTCGTTAAAATTTATATAGAAATCAACAACAAAAACTTAGTGTTTATATTGTAAATTCTCTGGACCAGTCGCACGCTCATACATAAACAAGCCATGCAAATTTAAAACAGCTTAAACGTTAAACATACGCAGTACGCGAATATGTAGCAAACATTATATAATTAATCAGTTCTTCTGATACCGTAGATCTGCAAAATATTTTTAATAATCTGGCTGAAACCAAAACCAAAAATCTTGTTCACCTAAACTTTTCTTTCTTATCTGTTGTGTTTAATGGATAAAGAAAAAAAGCTGATTTAGCCCACACTGGTTTAGAGCAAATAAAATTTTGAGGAACATTGCTCCAGAAATGAATTATTTTAAATAAAAAAAAAAATTGAATCAGAAAATTTTTGAAGTGATTTAAACTTTTTCTGGGGTATCTTAATTACATTTCAATTACATTTGCGTATTATTTGTAATTATGAAATTCTCAGTTATAATTAATTAAAAGTAATAGCATTTGAAATTAAGAACCAACTTCAATTATAATTGGTATTTGTATTGAAAATTCTCAACTGCAAATAAATGTAATTCGGAATACCTCGATTGCATATTGCAAGTAATTGCAATTAAAAAAGTTAAAAATTTTTAAGAAATTGTAATTGCTATTAAGCAAAACAATGATTTTGAAACCCTTAAAATTCATTGCCTTGGTATTTTAAAATATAACACCTGAAGCAGCCTCTTAATTATTTTGCCATGTTGTTGTATGGAAGCTGCCAATTACATATATTATTTTGTTTTATTTTCGAATGCAAAGGTTGGTATGATAATATGTATAATTATTTAGTACAAAGTCAGCTGTATTTATAGGCTCTGTCACAGAATCCAATTCTGTAAATTCTTTCTACAGAAAACGAAAACCGAAACCATTTTTCGGAATTAAAACAACTTTAGTTGTTTAAGCGGAATTATGTTTTTTAATTGCTTAAACTGTGGATGTTTTTAATCTTTTATTTTTATTATTTAGAAAAACTTGGTTTTTTTGATACACAAGCGGAACAATGCCATTCGAAATGTTCTGAAAACGATTTTTTAAACGTTTGAGAATAAACAAAATCGATCGGAATCTGAAGAAGCAAAAACAAATTCGATTGGATTAGCAACTTCGGAATTAAAACCATTTCTAACGGAATGTGTGGCAGACCTGCATAAGAATAAATTATTTCTGCTTTGTGGCTTCAACGGTGAATAAGCTTTGTCTAGTAATTCTCGAACTGGTGGAATCGATTCCTTTGGTACTTGTTCCGTGTTCTAGATGAATAATTATTATTATCTTAAGAATAACATTTGACATTTGGAATTAATAAGTTTTCTAATTAAACCGTAATGAAGGCATTATTTTTGAAATGACATGTAATTAAAATTTAATGTAATGGATTTTTGCTTCGATTTAATTACTACAACATGTAATTGTCATTGGTAAAATGTCAACTATATGTTGCAAGTAATGGAATAAGTACGAGTGTAATTAATTACAAGACATACATAATTCAGACACACAGTTATATCGGAAAGTGATAATGTTTGCTTAATTGCCACCATAACAGCTCATTGCTTGTTCGCTTTTTCAGCTTTAGGAAATCCATTAAAATTTAACGTGAAAAAAGCGAAATTTATGTGTCACAAATTAATTGAACTACTCATTCACAATATTGCATTAACGAAGGAATTTTGTTACACAATAGTTGTAGCATAGTTTTGAATTTATTTATTTAATAGCAGTCGTCATAGGTGTCAAAAAATTCATGTTGCACTTATGAAAGTCGCCGAAAGTACCTTTCGATGTAAATCAAGCTTTAAGCCTACTTCTGTTATGTAATAGAATATTGAATTGCAATTTAAAAAATATTCTTCAACTCAAACAACTGCATTCAATTAAAAGGCTTCGAAGTGTTGCCGTTTTAGAAGAGGACAAAAGCCATTTTCTCATAATAAATAATCACCGACGGCATAATAAAGTTATCCAAAGAGAAATTTAGAAAAAATGTATAATAGAACACAAATATATCAAAATCATTCTCAGGTGACAACGCCCCCAAAAAAAGTGAAGCTTTAGTGTAGAAGCAAGTTAAGGAGGAAACAAATCATACTCGTAAACGCAAAATGTAAAAAACCAACAAAACAACAGCAACAAAAAGTTTGTTCAAACATTTAAAGTAATACGCGGCTAAAGTTTTATTTATGAAGCCATCAGCCGTCAGCCGAACAGTAAAGTATAAAAAAGACAGTAAGAAAGTCATGTACTTGATGAGAGATATTTAATGGTCTCGTACTTAAGCATGGACGAGAATCACAAATTTCTATTTACATGACGAGATACTTGCAGCAGCATAATTTAGGCGTGACTTTATTTTTGAAGATTTTATTTTTCCACGCCAACTCAAATACAGGGACAGACAGTCCGTGTCGCAAAGATAAATAATGGCTGAATGATGTTTACCTGTAATAGGGAAATCCTTGTGGAACATGTAAATCCATTGGCATACCCGAAGGATTTAAGTGATGTGAGTGCGGATGGTGGTGGTGATGATGATGGTGGGACGAGTGCGGATGTGTGTGGGCATGATGGTGGGTGTGATGGGCAGCAGCCGCAATTTGATGATGCGAATGATGGTGATGATGTTGAGCAGCAACAGCAACATTTTGCACATGCGCTGCAGCTGCTGCAGCGGCAAATCCTGCATCCGCACCCGCTGTGGCGGCCATAGCATGATGACCTAAAACTGCAGCCCATGGTGAGGCAACAAAACCACTACCATGATGATCCATTTTGTTAAATAATTATTTATTTTCCAGCTTTTTATTCAATTAAAGTAACAAAACACTTTTCTTAAACTCACAAAAGGGGAAATTTTAACACTTTAGACGCCATTTTGTTGTTTAAAAATAATTGATTTTTTATGATTTCACAACACATTTTTCTTTTCCTTTTTTTTCTTTCTTATTAACACTTAGTTCTGGTTTTCTATCGCCTTTTTTTGGTTGTCCTTGTTGTTATTATTTGGTTTTCTTTTTGCAAATTAAGCACAAATTTTTTTTAAAACACCCGACGGGATTTTGTTTCTTTCGATAGCCAGGATATTTTTTGTTTGCCGTCTACGCAACCGTTTTTCACGAACGTTTTTATTATAAATTTTTCTTTTGGTTTTTCCGTTGTTGTTGCATTTTAATCTTATTCTTATTTGTTTGTATCTCGTGTGAATAAAATCGTGTACTTCGTTTCTAGAACGGTAAAGTACTTCCGTGTAACTGTATGAGTTACACATACATATTATGTTTGTGCGTGTGTGTGTGTAAGTGCTTACCACGGATTGTTGTTTGCACGTTTGTTTGTCAATGTTGTCGTCGTCTTTGTTCCGCGTTCACCTCTGCACGGCATGAAAATTGGCGATAAACTATCGCCTCGCATCGGGAAACATGGTCACATTTAGTCATTCAACAGCAGCAATAGCACAACACATCATATACTAGCACTCCACATCACATCTCTCTGGAAAAAAAACAACAACAAAAATATATATATATAGCAGCAACAAGAATGAAAACAGCAACAACAATATCATCAACAACAACATTTACAGCAGCCACAGCAAACAAAAACAAAAAGTTGGCACAATCTACCAACCAGGCCAACCAAATGCACAGGCTGGTAGACAGGCAAAAAGCAAGGAAGGCAAACGCAAAAAAACCAATAAATTTTTTTTCTTTACTACTTTGGAGAAGCTTTAATGGTTATTCCCTTATATTCTGGCTCTTCTTTATTTGATGCTACACTTTTAACATCATCACGTGTTGCATCTTCTTCACCATCTTCAGCTTTATCATCGTAATCATTATCACCCTGCTCGCCATCGACTTTGTCTTCATTATTATCATCATGTGAACAAAAGGCTTGGTGCATTAATAATAATGATTACGATTCGTTATTAATGCACTATGGTACAAGTAGGCCTTTTCGGGCGCTGTCCAAGACTTATTGTTTATAAAAATAAATTAATTTAGGATTATTGATCTCTACGGGAATTAGATTGCTTTGTGTTATCGGCCTAGTCAATGCACATAATTAATCAAATAATATGATTTTGATGAAATGATGAAACTGTAGAACGTTCAAATTGTTTCTCTCGGGAGTAAAATTTGAAAGCAGAAATCAAATCCAAAGTTTACCAAATTAATTTCTCACAAAAAAATTTGCTTCTCATGGCCGATAATTATTGCCGATGTTATGTTAAATAAGAGCCATCCTTACCGCACACTGCTGCACCCAGACTGTGGCATGGTCTCTGTGATAATATATGGTTACTGTATAAGCATGCAAAGAAAAAACATGGTTGGGTTAACCATAATATAAGAACACCACATTATGAAAGAATAATATGGTTGTAAACTAGTCATATTATGTTTGTAGATAGAAACGCAAACAATTTATGTTACTGATTGTCAGTGGATGGGGCGACTACAGCTGTGGAATGATTAAATGACACGCGTTTACCACATTAACCACCGCACCGCCATACTTTCATTGAGAACATTTAATGGTCAGACTTATCATGTTATGTTTGTATATTTAAAATATATGCAGAAGAATCATAGGCTCAAAATGGAATCTCAGTTGCTTTACAGAAGCGTAATTAGGCTAATTCTGACCTACGTTGCCGTAGTGTTGTAGACGGCAGTGAAGAAGAGTTGTAACACAGTTAACTTACAAAAGGTTCACCGCACCAACAAGGTAGCTGGAGACTGTATTAGATATCCAACCAACAGAAGTCCGAATGATATTTGAAATGAAAGAAGCACGCCTGCAGGTGATGGGTGAGTGGATTAACCGAGATTACAAATCAGAAAATATGTGAGGTAATAGTCAGCTATACGCAGGGCGCGGGTTTGGCGGACCGGATACTTGTGAGTCACTGATTGTGCGATACCAGAGCTGTGTCACAGACGGCTCCAAGTTAGTGATCTTAATTGGGGAACCAGTGACTGAAATATGATTCCGACTTTCAAATCAAGACACGGTCCTCCAATCGCAAGTTCGTGCGATCACGAAGTGTTTGTACGAGCATGTCGAGGTTAATATTTTTACGCACAGCGAGTCAACAATAAGTGAACTAGAATCGGAATGGGCTAGATCCATGACGATTCTGGAATCCAAAAAAACCGATAAACGGCTACACAGCGCATGGTAGATTACATCACATGGGCGGCGAGTCACTCCGGAGTGGTCGGAAACGAGGAAGCCAACGGTGTGGCAATTACAACCACAGCGCTTCGGAGGTGGGCTTAAGTAGCATAAAGCCGCTTGAAGCCATGCAAGGCTGGGCAAAGAGGACATATACATGACTGAAGAATAAAAACATAGTGGGGCGAATAATGCTGAAACTAAGCAAATCTGAAGTTAGTAAGATAGTGGCTGTACTCATGGGTCTAAGGTGTGCCTATAGTGATGATTGCAAAGCTTGTAGAGGGGAGGTCGGGATGATGGTACACTTCCTTTGCCACAGCCCGGGTTTCGGACTATTTAGGACCCGGTATTTCGCGGGCGACACTTTACTGTTTTATTTGAGAGACATTGAGTGGCAACTACTTAGAAGGTTTGTGCAGAGAGCATAATTCCTATGATGGTGAAAACTTTTCCGGACTGAAGAGCTCACAACAGGGCGAAGTACTGGCGTAGGTGTATGCCCACGGGCAAAAATTAAGAAAAATTAATTCAGAAAAATTTTAATTAATCAAAATATTTTCGAAAACGTTGATCTGTAAATCGCGTTAATTATTAATCCTTGTCTTTGTAGGTCGGGGTGGTGAGGGGTGGGTGTTGAGTATGGTAACCAATTTCCCGTACCCGTTAATTCGCGCCTGGGCATATGGTGAATTTTACTACACAAAATATTTTTGTGTGTTTTTTAGAAGTAATGGCTGTTTAAAAATCTTTCATTAGATCGCTTCGGAATACATGCATAATAAAACCTCTCAAGCTGATGAGGAGCAAACAATTGCCAAGTAAGCAGTAAAAATATGACAACATATGCAGAAGGGTAATGAATATTAGAACAGTTCAAATATAATCTTTAATTATTTTATAAAATTAAAAAAAATTGGATGTGAAATATTCAGTCCAGATACCAGTTCATACATCCATATCGACGTTTTTGTACAAAATTTAAAAAGTTTGTTTAGCCATTGTGCAGCATCGTTTATAACATCATAACTTTATGCGAGCAGCGAATGTTATTATTGTACGAAAGAACTCATATGTTATTGTTTTCGCTCTGTTGTGCCTATAAGGTCGTGTGGTTCACAATTTTTCTCTTCTACCAAAGAGAGTATCAGGAACACACGGACTCATATCATAATTCTATCGAATAAAATATTGTTATCCCGAGAACCAGCAATTGCAATAACAAAAACATGTTGAATCAAGTAAAATCTTGACAACATCTCGTCTTGACGAACGAATCATACAGAACGTTCGTGTACACCTGAGATTTCCAACACAAAAAGCACAAGTAGTCTTTGAGATGCATAAGTTGTTGCTTTTCTTGTTTTTCTTATACGTAACATCGAAATCTCCAGCATCCACAAACAATTCGCTTAACTCTTTCGGGTATGAAGCAGATATAAAATAATGAAACAACATAAAATCCACATCCTCAAACCACTTGCCACGCTACAACACTGCTGCTGCTGTTGTGTTTGTTGTGTCTACCTTCATGTAATCACCTGGCTGTTCTGCCACTTCGAGTTTCCATTCATGTTTGGGGTTGATTCTGCAGCTCCAACCATCCGCACTTACGAATACCAATGCAGACATGCATCGATGTATCTGCATTCTCTTTAATTGCTGCTACTGTTGCTCAACAATGATTGGTAAGTTATTGCTTTATTGTAGCTTTTCTATTATTCGTAGTTGTTGTTGTTGGTTTGGCTTATAGCAGCAGGCAACATAAGCATTGTTGTTGGTAATTATAATGTGCAGTTACAATGCATTGCATAAGTGCTCTCGTACGCGTACAAACACACTCCAAATTGACGTTTTATTTAATTCGATTAAATCTGGTCATATGCAGTCCTGGTTGCATTTACTTTTGTTAATAAAAATTCAGGTTATCTGATACATACTATTGGTTGGTGTTAGTGATAGGGTTAGTGTTTGTTTTGTTTAATGTTTTCCTGCACAAAGTCTTTTATAAAATGACAAGCATTCGCAAGATAATTATTGGTTACAAGTAGTGCTAATGGCCGTTTCACACTATTATACAAAAGTTTAGATTTTTGCAGAGAGTAATTAATCTAATGGTATTCGTTCCGACAGTCAAAAAGATGTAAAATTAAATATCCTGATTGCATTGTTTGCCTTCACGTTCCGACTTGTGTGGAAATGCAACCCTTATAAGCTTTTAGGAATTTTTTAAGATAATGGTGAGAGCCAGTCGATGAAATTTTTTGCGAAAATTCTACTCGAAGTTTGTACTACGTTCACAGAAGGTGGTATTTTTTTTGTCGGAAGTTTACCCTTAATAATGCCGAAAGTTAGTGCCTTTTATGATCTGTATGAAGTCCCAAATAATACGCGCGTGTTTAACAGGACAACAGTTTATTTAAGAAACGAGAACGCCATTAATATGCATATTTAATAGAAGCTCCTTTTAATATGATTACACCTCACATTGCCGCTTCATTGATCTAACAAGATGGTGAAACGGCTTTTTGAACTTTATCCCACAATACTTGCTTATTTTTAGAATTAAACGTTTCACTTTTATTTTTTCGAACTCCCCCAGAGGTGTTCTATGGGATTTAAGTCCTGTGATTGCGATGGCGAGTCCATTACGGGTACTTGATAAATCTCAAATCATGATTTCACACTTCGGGCGGTGTGTTTAGGATCATTATCCTGATTAAATCCCCACCTTAACGGCATTTCTTTTTCAGCAAGTAGAATAATTTTGTGCTGCAGTATATGCAAAAAAACAGCCCAAAGTCATCACAGGCCGGCTACCATGTTTGACGGTGACTATTTTGGGTGTATAATATATTGTTGTGGCAAACATATTAAGTTTTTTTTAACATTTTAAGCATTACCAAGTAAACCAAGATCTTTATACGCCACATTTCCATAGAGTAGATGCATACATGTTTATTGTTGACCACGATAGCGTATTGAAGCATTTAGATCTCCTTAATGCAGACCAAAACCTGCCCGATGAGCTGTGTAGCCAATCGAAAGATCTCTTATGCTTAACACACTCATGTTTTAATTATAGGGTGTTTTTAAAGGATACAACTTCGTATCATACGAGTCATATACAAAGATGAAACGAATGAGGCAAAGGTTTCTTTTAGAATTGAAAAATCTCTTATGTTTAATACATTAATTTTTAAAGTACATACAGCATATAGCCCGTCAGCGGTACCTGAGTGCAATGCCAGAAGTTTTGGCTTAAACCTCCACGTGATGGCCGGTAACAGGTTTCTTTCTCTGCTAGGAGTCATGCAACATAAGTCGACCGGAAAGAAGTTACTATTCTCTTATAAAAAATCCTTCATCCACCATGGAACGGCATGCGCCAGGGTTGCGTGGCCAAGAAGGTGCTCGGTTTCAGTATTCAAACTCTGGATATCAGCCGATCTTCAGTTTTAATACAGACCCGCGCATATAGAGCTCTTAGAGATTGGACATATTTTTCGCTATTACAGGGATGAATCAGAAAGCCTTGCAATAGGCAGAGAGGTTTATTTCTAACGAACCTCCGGTTTTCATTGGCAAAGGGGGGATTCTGGCAGAGATGGCCGACAGTAAAGTTCTTCTAAGTAAAAGTGCTTCTAAGGCGTTGGATCGTGAAATTCCAATAGGCATGGGCAATGAAGCCTCTAAAGAGGTAGAAAGGTTAATCAGAGAGAGAGAGAGAGGTTAATCAGAGAGTGAGAGAGAGGTTAATCAGTGGGAACTAGAATTTAAATAAAAGAAATACAAATTTACCTTTTAAAAAAGAGAGTATTAAAAAAGGTAAATGATATTCATTGCGATGAATTTGGCTTTACTCAAAAAATAATTGTTTGCAATTTTTATTTGAATATGATTTCTGGCATATGGTTTCCTCAGCTGGTTCGAAGGAAATCAAATCGGGAAGTCCAATTTTCACTCACTTTTTGCAGTAATGAATAACAAATGTTATCTCTTTCCAAATACTGTTTTATATAAATTACAGGCATCAGGAAGACTACATATTCAGCTGCGGATCCAAAGCAGCGAATAAAAATAATTTTTTTCTATGTTTTCAGTTTGCTCACAACTGAAAATCAACTACCAAGTTTGTGACTTTTTGCGGAGTGGATCAGTTTTCATACTTACATTTTGCTTGGCAGATCCCGATTCTCTAAATGTGGCTTTGACGACCATTTCGTCAACCAATAAGGTCTTCGAATCTAATCCAAGCCTCGTTACTCAGTAAGCTGGTGGGGTTTTTTTTATCAGCTCTAATCTTACACGATAAAGAATATCTCTTGAACATTTTTTTCCAAATGAGTGTCCATGCTCGTAGTACCAACATTATGTTATTACAAGGATGATAATCTACAACAATTATTATTGAATTGATTTTTATTAAGTTGTTAAAAATTCATAATATTTAAGTCAACAAAACTCTTCAGAACACAAAAGAGTAATTTTTTATATTTGTAAATGTTCTTAGAAGCCAATCACGTTGTGACCTTTAAAGTTCATCATTTAAACATGTGTGGCGCTACAATGCCCAACAACATATAAAATCTAACAAATATTAATAAAATTCTTGTGTATAAAATAAATTCAACCTACAAAATAATGACCGGTAATATTTTCTATGTGCGATTTGAGCACGTTGATTGCAGGAGTATCTTTCGATCCAATAAATAAATGAAACGACCGAATGTGTTATTCCCGAACTAACCTTAGAATATGTATTTGCGAAAAACAAACCTACAAATGAAAAGAGACAAAAACAAAATAACGAAGATAAAGTCACGTTAACCACGTTCGAATACAACATTTTGTCAAGTTAGTTTTTTCTCTTCACATATTTCAGTTGTTTGTTTTTTGTAGGAAGATTGTTTTACTGGTTGAACTGACTATTTTGCGATAGACGACAAACAGTTCAATATTCAATTTTGTCGTTTGTTCTT
Organism: Phania funesta; assembly: GCA_963932375.1. NCBI lineage: Eukaryota > Metazoa > Arthropoda > Insecta > Diptera > Tachinidae > Phania > Phania funesta. Next base: position 68,919,252 of record OZ010656.1, on the reverse strand, counting down.
TGTAAAAGAGTTATTTCAATTCTTGACTTTTTTTTTTAAATTTTTTGAATAATTAGTTTTAATTTTTTATATTAAAAAACACAAAACCGAAATTCCAAACTTTTTTTTGAAAAAATTCTTCTTTTAAAAAAGATTAGAGGCGTCAGAATTCAATTGAAAGAATTGAATAAAATAAGTGAATCGATTAATTCAAAGTTCTGTGATGGTAAAAAACAAATATTTATATGCCTACAAAGATACGACGGCGGTTCATGAATTCCCCGAGAATTGAGCAACGTCAACTAGGTATATTTTCCAATTGGATTTGGGCCTATATTCGCATAAGATTGTGCTGACACTATATGTGAAGCCAGGTGGTCATAGACGACGCCGCACAATGCTTTGGTTCTATATAGAGATGGGACAAAAATAGAAGGAGTTGACACAGAGTTTGGAAATTCGTTACGATAGTTATATTTACCTGAATTAAAAAAACTGAATTTTTAAATAAATTAGGAGCAAGGACACACCTACTTCCCATGTTTCGAGAAGTACACATTTCTATACTTGCTATAATACAATCGTGGAAACATGTAATTGTTATACCCATCACATTCCCACTTTCTCAGTTGGCTTTTACCACGATTAGGAAAAGGACTCTCTTGGTTCTGTCAAGTGCCTTTTATAGAATAAAATTTAAAATTATCCGAATTCCCTGAAACTTGGCATATTCGTGAAAATCTATTAATACAGAAGTTTTGACCTTCTGTCACACACTCTCACAGTTAGATTATTTTACTCACGCACGTTCACCCGCAATTAATTAATTATTAGTTATTTTTTTATAATTCTGTTTCATATCACAGTTTTTTAAGCGTTTGTTGTTGTTTACTATTTTAGGAAGAACGCCATGTTTTTCTTTTTTATTATTGCATCAAACTTAAACCGGTTTTTTTTTTTAATTTTAAGTGGATGAATATGAATTTTTTGATGGAAAAAATCATTTTAGAAACTTAATAATGTATATTTTTAAGTTTTCCCAGCTATCCGAAAAACCAAACTTCAACTACTTAAAATTTTGGCCATTAATACAATGGGTTAGATGAACCAGTAAAAACTGGTGTTTTTGTTTATTAATTAAAGTACAGAACGAACCTTCAAAATTCTTTCACACTGGCTTGAGTTATATTTTGTTATCTGTTGAACATCATAACTTTTATTACAATCTATAGGATATAATAACTTTTTCCATTTTAGCCCTGTTAAAAATAATATTGCTGCACGATTTCTCCCGAAAAATAGTGTCGCTCACAGAAACACATAGTCCTTAACTGCCTCTTTATTTGTAGCATCAACATTTTCTTTCAGTAAATACTTATAATTTTTTCAAATAATCTTTATCTGAATCCTATCGCGCTTTTCTCGTATTTTTGTGATTGGTTTCCATTACGCCTTCAGACAAGCACCGTACAATAATTTTTATATAGTTTAGATGTTTTTAAAAGCACGAAGAGACGAAACCATCTCCTGTTTACACAAGAAATAGCGGCGGCAAAGAAATAAACAAAACCGAAACAAATTAAACAAAATTATGAGAAATATTTTCTTTAAGCATTTAAACCTCAAATTACTGTTCAATAACTTTTGCATAAAATAATGCGTTTTAGTGCCCTCTTGTGGCGAAAAAGGCAGTTAATCTTAAGCGTTTTTTTTTTAACAAATTGTTGTTCTTACCTTTAAAAACAATGAATTGCAAATAGTACATATACATTTTTATAATAAATTTAAACTAGTGAAATTTCAAGAGTGGCGGCAAACTTTTTGTAACAATGAATCTGGGAGTTACGAGTATTAGGAAACTCTATGGTTTAACAGAAACAGAAATACGCCCATTGACCATATTTTTCTTTTCCAATTATAATTCTATCAAACTTTAACAATTTTTAGAATTTTTGTGCGTGCGAAATCCTCAATATTTTATTCCAAACTGAAATTTTCTGAAATGTTCTGTAATAATCCACTTCCGAATATTTTATTTCGTTTTAATTAGAATAAAAAAGTTTTATGCCATAAATCGGGTTTCTTTAATTACAACTTTATTTAAATGTTTAAATGACAATTTTGTACTAAAATTTGAAAGGATTTCTTTTAAATTTTATTAATTTTCCACAATAAATTTTAAAATGCATATGGAACGTCTGAGCGGACTTTTTTTTAGAACTTTTGTTTATCAACGTAAGCGACTCTACATGTGTTTTCATAAACATTGTCTAATAGTTTCGAATAAAATAAAAATATTTAGATTGCAAAACAGCAGATTTCCGAATTATTCAATTTCGATTGTTTTTACAATTCCACACGATTTCATTCGACTCGAAGTACAGAAGAGGGACGAATAAGCGGGTTTCAAATCAATAAACCATATTTACCGGAGAAAAAATCACTTACAAATCGTTACATATTTAATTGCAATGTTCCAAATGGTGATTTTTTTATAGTTATTTCCTTAACGCGTTTAAAGCTTAAGTTGTTGTTTAGTAATTTTTACTTCATCTTGTCTGATTATGGCGCCCTCTTGTGGCGCCAAAGAGGGATATATCTAAAAAGAAATTGGTTTCATTTATTTATTTATTCATATTTTTGTGTATGGAACAAAGCACTGTGCGCCGTGGGCTCGCTAATTAAGAGCTGAATACATCTTCTTTAGTTACGATGCTCCGCCTTTATTTCAATGATTTTGTTATGCGATTTTCGCGGACATGAAGTGTTCGAGCCCTAATTTGTTCATCGTTATGAAATCCGTCCTAATTGTTGTGAAACATCTCCCAACAGTTGATTTTTATAATTCCACGTTGCTGGTTTTACTCCAAGGCAAATTCATAACAGGTAGACTCGCGGGCGAGATCATAAATTTCGCCTCAGCGTCGGATGTAGAATTCTATATAAAAAACAACTTTTCGCCAACATTGCCACATCTTTTTTTTATATGTAGTATGACATCCGGCCATGAGGAGAAAATTTAAGTTTTCGGTTGTGAGTCTACTTGGCTTTGCTTCGTTCCGCGTCACCCATTTTGGGTTTAATGTTTTTTTACACCAACAATTTGGGATTACCACCTTAGCAGATTGACTTCTGCGATTTGTGAGGATTCTTTAAAGTTTGATACCAATATTTTCAATATTTCCTTGGCGTAAACAAGGGATCAGACTCTACCAACAAAGTAGGTGCTACTTAATTCTTTTACTCAATGCATCACCAGTAACATATAACGGTGCCAGATCTTTTGTATTTTTACAAAATAAGTAGTAAACAACATAATGTTGCCACGTTTCGTCAAAGTTATCTTTGTTTTAAAGTCCTATTATCCTATGCAAGGTCAGGCAGCTTTCGGATCACCCTCGTATGCCAATGCTTTCATATACGAATCTGTAAATATTAAGTCTTTGTAAGTAAATGATGATTTTGGCACAACATAAACAAAACTCGACGGACAAATTGTACTCACATGAGAGTTAGAGAGGAGGGGGAAAAATATACGAATATTAAGCCTTAACTTCAAAATACAATTCATTTAACCCAGCACGATTTGATTTCGGAAGTTGAAATGTCTCAATTTTATTCAATACTTTATTTATTGGGCTTTACTTTAGGTTGGTTTGTGTAGAATAGTATTTGCTGGTTTTGAAAGACAACTAACTGATGTCTGTATGTATGTGAATTAAAGATATTTTAGATCATGGTTACATAATGTCTCGATTACATATCAATTCATTTTAGCCATCATTTAAATGCTGATACCTTAAGAAAGTAAAAGGAAGATATGCAATTTCAGATATGAGTTCAAGATAAAATTATTTATACTACTCAATCGTACTTATTTGTATCTCCTCCAGTCAGTCCCGTGAGACTCTTTTGTTTTCTCAAACGATAGATCTTTTTTATCCAACATTTCAATTCTACAATATTTTTATTTGTTTTTTGTTCTACGAGTATTAGGAAAACTTTTGGTATCTTGTTTACATTTTTATATTATTTTATTTTTATGTTAAATTTAGTTGTTGTCTCTATTGTTTATTTTGTTGTTGTGGTCTTTTGTTAATGGGCTCACGAATTTATATTTATTGTAATTTAGTGACAAGTGGAGCTCCAGATGCTTGTTTATGCATGACTTTGGAGTATGTGGGAATATAATAATATTTGCTTATTTATTTAGTTTTATTTGTATTCATTGTTCTCTTACCTCTTAACAATTTTATGTTAAATTTCCTACTTTGAAACAGACTACATGTGTGGAAAAAAACCGTGCAATTAAAAATTTGTATGCGGAGTAAAAATACAGTTTTCGATCTCTTATTCGGATACTGTTAAGTACTGAGTGTCAATTAAAAAAGAAATGCAAACTATTCGTACAATAAAAAAAAAACTGTAGCACATCTTATCAAATCTGATACGTTGCGACCGTTGGTCCAACTTGGGGAGGTTTTACATGCTATAGCAACGTTTTTGGGGTCGTTGTATTAAGCTGTGTCCATGTTGCACGAAAAATAAAATAAAATTAAATTTTTTTGCAAGTTGTACAACCCGGTAGCAACGTTAATGGGCGTGTTGTACAACCTCATTCTATTTTGTGCTTATTTATAGTAGTGACCAAATAACAGGGATGGAAAATTAATACTTTAAAATGGTACTGAACTTTAACAAGTATTTTTTTCACAGTAAAAGGTACAATTTAAAAATTCAAAGAAACAATTTGCCCTGTCTGTATAGAATGCTTTTAATGATTTTAAATTATTATGAGGTAGGAAATTTTGTAAACTTTTTGTAAATCTATATAATTTAACGTTCCAGATTTGAAAAAAACGTACTTTTAATATCCTGAGGGTACTACGGTAATTCGCAAATTAAAAAGTACTCAAAATAGTACAATAGCACTGAATTTTCCTCACTGCCACATAACACAAAGCATGTTGTGCGTGTTTTATTTCTTATCTTTACTCAACAAGACTTGTATGCAAAATTAAGTTGTATTGTTTGTGGGCAAACACCCAACTTGATCAACACCCAAGTTGTATAAACAGTTGCAACGTCTATGGCTTGTATAAGAATGATTAAGATCGTTGTAATAAGTAATGTACGTAGTATTAAATTTAGAATTGATAAATAAGGCGGTTTCAATGAATAACAGCGTAAGTCCTCAAATCAATTTATTCAGCAGGACTAAAGAAGTTTATGCTTTGTAATCGTTTTTTCTTTGTAATTTCCGGTAAAAATATTGGTTGTACAAAGAAGTTCCCGTTCTTAATTATACTTAAATCCTCGAATAATTACCAAGATTTTTTAACAATTATGCAGAAAAGCACTTAAATCTCATTATTGATAATCTAGGGGATTGTGATTGGAAAAAGGGAAATTTCCTTCTCCAAAACCAAAAACAAAATTTACATTTTCCCATAAAAAAAGTTTAGAAAAATTGCAGAATGGTTGTTGCCGTTAATATTTGCCACCCCCAAACTTAAGCGTGAGCGGTACCCGTCATACATGGCAAATATAACCTTCCCCTTATATGAAATACCGGAAATTGGAGTCTTCATATTTCATGTGGGTTTTTGTTTCAGTTCCATGAAGAATTCTGGGCGAATATAAGCTGGCAGATTGGACGAATATAACTAAGAATTCGCAAGGATTATATTTTGTAGCATATTTTAATCACTGGCTTGCATTCTTGATAATTTTCGGCAGGTTACAAAGATTATCTTCTCTGTACAGATTTTTTGAATAGTTGTAGAATTTGTTGCAACCGGTCGTTATCATCTCGAATACTCACTTCGACTTTAATACTAAATTTTGGAATAGTGGTTGATCTGTGTGGTAACTAAGTTCTTCTAATTAGTTAACTTGTTGCCTTAACTAGCGATGGGGGTAGCGAAGCACACCGGCTGGAACTACTGTTAAACAAAAACAATTAAACATTTTTAATATTAAATGCTTTCTTAAGTATTAGACAAACAACAGCTACATTTAAAATTGGATTTATTTGACAGATAATTGGAATATACTTTGTGGCATCCGGTTGGATTTAGTCCAACTAGGTTTAACTTTCGATCACTGTTTGTGGCATTTGAGTTGGTATATTGGGAATTACTTGAGCGTACGATAGCGGTTTAATATGCACGTTCAAAATGCGTAATTATGAACTCATTATGATCGTTAGCCATATCTCTGAAGTTATTATCAACTCAAAATGTTTTTACGAAAATTATTCCAATATTTTTCTCAATTTTATATTTATGTATGAAGTGAAGTTCATTGAATGTGCGGGTTCAAAATTGATATGTACATGTATATTTTTGGTTTGAAGTTATTATATTCACACGGTTATAGAGTAGTTGTATTTTTGTTGTTGTTTTTTTTTTGTATTTATTATTTTTTTTACAAAATTAAATCACGAAATTTACATGCATGATATAATATTAAGAGTTCCTGTTCTCATTCGTAGTATACAGTGTAGGACAAAAGTGGGCAACATTTTAACAAGGCGTGTTAACGAAAGTTGTAACTGCAATAATATTATTTGAAGAAAAGTTACTAAATTTCATTTAAATCTGTTTTTTTTTTCTGCTCTATGAAGTTTCTATAATTGTGATTGGTTTACTAAGTTATGAGCTTTACAGTACTTAGCAGCCTGTGTAGACATATTATTTTAAAACACTACAATTCGATTTTTTGTAAATATTTTTAACAATAATGTTTTGCTGCTAAAGACAACTTAATTCGTGTACAAAATAAAACTTATCATGACAGAATACAATGTTTTCTTCAAATAAACAAACTGACATAATTCATGTCTGCACGAATTTGTTTAATATTTTTTTTCGTTTAGTTTTGTTTTTCTTATTAAGTTTGGAAAATTTTAACTTTATATTTGTTTAAATTTAGAACTTTGCAGATGATAAAAGCAAATGTTTTAAAAAAATATAATTTAAGTTTCCTTAAGCGCTGGCAATAAATAGCCAACTGATAACAGTAGCATTTTGTTTATGTCAATTCAATTTTCTTAACTGAGCTGCTGCTACATCGGCCTAAATTGCCACAATTCATAGTTTAATTAGTCAGTTGTAAGTTACAAGAGCAAAAAAAAAAATGAATTAAATATTGAAATAAAAGAAATAAAAACGAAAATTCTCTACATACGAATAGTAAAAATCCATTAAAAGCTTTTAACACTTGACAAGAACTCAGTGGGAATTCAAAGTTGTAAAGGGGATACGATATAAACAGGAATGAGGCTGTAAGTCGACCTTGTTTTTGACTACAATGAAAATGAAAAACGATATTTTGTGTAAGAGATTTTTTAATTGCAAATAAAAAGATACGTTTAATTTAAAAAAGTCGGTTCCCTAATTACCAAACTAAACAAGGAAACCGCTTACGATTTTGGTAAACATTCAAGGCTCTGAATAGAATTTTAAAACTGAAAAAATTTTTACATATTGAAAGGCAAAACGAAGTGTGTTGAAACTATATAGTGATGGCAAAACAAATTTTGGAACGATTAATTAATCGACGGGGAAATCAATAATTAAAATTATTCCCAAAAAAATAATCAGAGTTTAGGAGATTTTTAAAATTAATTTGTTAAAAACAGAATATAGAAATTAAAGTTTAGAGTAGCGCTTTGTACAAATCAATCTATTACATTTTAACCATAGTCGTTGTGCCTGTTTTGGACAAAGGGCAATACGATGGTTAGGCTACACTGTTTTCATTTCGTTGTCCTTTCTTTTTCGCTTGTAAGCAAAAGGCTTGTGGTGTCACCTTCCAATACTGTTGTCTGAACGAGCTTATGCAACCATTTCATTTGTCACGTCTCTCTGAATCGCACATAGCGCTAATGGATCTTAGAAATAGAGATTTGTAAATCTAGGGTCTACTAGTTGCCAGTAAAAATTCCATATTCCTAAACTGGCCTTCAAATATATTAGCATTATAAATGATCTATTAATCGAAAGAGCAATTCTCGATACAACTTAATCAACAATCGCAACAAAATATTAAATTATTAGTCGTTTATCGATTAATCTTGTCATCACTACTTAGAACTGCTACAATCTTGCTGACATAATCTCATAATTTAATTTATGAACCAGAAAACTCTTTATCCCGTTTATCATGTCTGAAGAACCCACGTTTATATGGACAAATGCGGGACTATCTCTCGCTTAGCTCTTGCATATTCACAATTTTTGTTACGTCTTCACTGGAAGTACGTATTACAGGCGGGAAGTTTTTTGTGGGGCTTCCAACATTTCTAGCGTGACTTAACAAACTAAATCATCTACAAATCTCGCATCGCCTTTTTAAAATTCTGTCAGCTGTAGATTTCGTTGTGGTAAAGACAGGATCATTGATAGTGGCAACACGGTGTGTTTCCCTACTCCAATAGCAATAACGTATTTATTTCGTTTGTATTAAAGGTGCCATGTCCACTGTAGTACTCCGCCCATTTTTGACTTGAACACGAAATTTAGATACTTTCATAATAGTTTCCTTGACATACGAAGTAAATTATTGTCTTTAATGGGAGCTTCCGCGGCATTTAACTCCATATTGTTCTTACTATAACGTGGTTGGTTGGGGGGAAGTATTATTAGTTGCTGGCCATAATAGGAACACGTCCAGATTGATCTACTGTGCGGCTGGGGGAATCAATTTATGTTTCCATTTCTCCCGTTTCAGAAATGTTATTATGTTTTAAGAAAAACATATTTGCGCGAATTTTTTAATCAAAATTGATAATATATTTATTAAAGTTTCTTCTCAATTTCTGATTTCAGTGTTTTTTTTTTGTGAAATTTTTGATTTTAATGAAACTTATTTTTTTCAAATTTTGGGATTAAAGATTTTCTGTTTTGTGTTAATTGATTTCTGCAATTTTAGTAAAATTTACGATTTTCATGAACAAAACAATAGTAACCCATTTTAGAAATATTCTAGTAAATTTTCTGATTTAAGCGATTTTTTGTGATTGTAGCGATTTTTGCTCTTTGTGACTTCAACTCGTTTCAATTCGTAGAAATTAGCAAATAGCTCAATTGAAGCAATAATTTGAGTGTTATTTTTGTAATATCGGTATGCCGATGCTTTAAAAAAGATACATATTATGAAACCCTTCTATCAATTAAGAAAAAAAGACCTTTAATTCTTTTTAAAACTATGTGGACTCCCTTTTCAATTACTACTCTTTCACATTTCTTTTACCAACATTTCAAACCTCCCCGAAATTTATCACTGCCTACCGTAGCGTATTGACAATCAAAACATGATTTGCAATGATACAATATTTCCATAAAAACAAACCTACAACCAGCGGCTAAAACAACACGCATGCATGCATTCATGCACACATTCGGTGCAACCAAAAATAAAGAAACCCAAAACAAGAAAGATATCCCAAACTAGCGTCATGCAGTCTATAAGAATCTGTTTTTTTTCTCGCAATGAAAGGAAGGACATCCCAAAAGAAAAATTTATAGTAGCAAAAACATGAAACAAAAAATCTCAAATAAAAAACTTTTAAAAAGTTGTTTTACACTTCACCTAATTGCCAGTTAATGTTTGAACCCCTGGAGGGGTGTATTATTTGTTGGTTTTTGTTGGCTTCGGTCATAATAATAACATGAGCCTGGTACAAGAGCGAAATGCAAAGTAGCAATCATGTGATGAGATGCCAACAACAGCAGCAACAACAGCATTAGCAGCAAAAGAAATTACTAGTCTTGTACATATACGATGAATAAGAAGTATGGTCTGGCCTGTTGATGCTCCACTTTACTTCCACACTTGGATTTTCCTTAAACTTACGCTTCAGGTTGTTTTATATGCAAATTGCGAACGTTTTTTTTTTTTTTCATTGTGCCACCTTTTCTAGTTGGCACATTGTTTGCGCACTTCGTTCGTTACGTATAATAAGCATTTTTTTTTGCTTCCCTGTTCTCTTCTTGTTAAGTTGTACCACCGTTTGTATGTTTGTTTCTACGTAGTTATTTTGCCACAAGCTTTTTTTTTTAAGTGTCTGAAGGCGGATTTGTTAGCTTTTGACATGGCTTTTAGTTAGGTAAAACATAAGGCGGCACATCTGTTTTAAATGGGAAAGAAGCAGAAGAGAAAAAGCTGCGACAAAGAAGAACTGAATTTACATACAAAAATGCTGGATTTAAATTTAAGAAGATTTACGAAGACTGTTTTGAAAGTTCTGCGAAAACTTAGATCAGCTTAACGAGCTAAATCGAAAAGGCGTTGGAGGGTTAATAATAAAGCTTTCTGACATTACGAGGGCTTTTGATAATGTTAATGTTAGATCTATTGAGGAAGGGATGATCAGAAAATGAATAAAACGACTGGTCAATATATGGGCTTGTAACAAGCTTGAAAATAGGACCTTCTCTAGTCTTTGACACTGGGACGAAAAGATTAGTTTTTATGTCGACTAATGTTACGAAGTTCAGGGCTTTGCGGACGATGTGTTTATTGCGGTCGGCTGTCAGCTGGCACAAAGATATGGCTCGCCGTAACTTAGTGCACTGTGAGACCTTGTGAATTATATCTCTACGTGGTGACGACCGGTAACAGTCTCTTGTCTCTGCCTGGCTAAATAAGTCGACCGGAGAGAAGTTAACACTCGCTTATAAAAAATTCCTAATCCACGGTGGAACAGCCTACGCCACGGATGCGTGGTATATTGCATGCGAACTTTGGATGGATACCAGTCGATTTACAGCTTTAATGCAGACCTTTATTTACCCGTACATGGTAAATCCCTGAAGAAACTACAGTTTTAATTTGGCCAAGGCAGGAATCAGGAAGAGATGGATAAGAATGCCTCGGGAGGGTTGGACGGGTCAATTTTTAAAGGTACTTCTAAGGGATGGGCAATGAAACCTCGAAAGACGTGGAAAGGTTAATCTCTGTAGGACCATCGGTGTTTATTGTCTAAAGGAATGGCAGGTCAGTCCCCAAAGATACTCGTGAGGAGGAGGAGGAGGCTAGCGCACATTGTGTGTGAATATCCAGCACTGGCTAAAGCTTAGGACCACGGGCAGACATTTCTTATATTTGAAGGCCATGCTGGACCTAATTCTTTGACAAATGCTAGCTAGCAACAACAAGAGAATCTGTGTTGAGGAAGACTGGTGAACTCCTCAATCAGTCGACAGTCTGAAATCAGTACAGTCGAAAGTAAAGACTAGTGGTAGCAGGGGACTTGAATCAGGATAATATAGTTGTAAGTTATAAATCGGTTGCGTGAAATCAATTCGAGAAGGGAAAATTCGGTCTTGAGATTGTTCTACTTTCAGAGATTATTTTTAATTCTTTTTGATTATTTTCAAAGTAGTAGAACTTTTTTCATTACTCTTGGTTATTCTTTAGCAATCGCAAGTATTTCTGATTATTTTTTAATATGTTGTCTATTTGATTACTAATCGTAATTACAATTTAATGTTTTAAACACATATGCCAAGGATTATAAGAAAAAAATGTCATCCTATAAGAATGTGAACAAACTAGAACAAGAAACAGGGCAGTTAAAGTCAAGTAAGGACTGCTAATGCTAATTCCTCAACAATTACGTCAAGTATGACTGTGTCGAGATAAATAACTTTAATTACTTTCAAACAATAATTCTACAACAAAATCTTGACTTCACACTCATCCCTCGCACTTATATGCATTTCCTCTAGCGGTATTAAGCAAAAGCCCAAGCAGGACGCAACTCCACTAGACACAAAATAAGTTAAATTAAAAAAAAATAATAATAAAGAATAAAAAATACTCACGAACGCAAAAAAGAAACCTGTAACATTTTTACTGAACAGGATTTTTCTACAAAAATAGGCAGGCAACACAATTGAAGAAAAAAAAAGCGAAACATAGAGACTGAGTCTAATTAACATTTTTAATGTTAAAATCTTGTAACTTTGCAGAGTTTTCCACCCAAAAAACCACGATTAAAGAAAATGTTGACTGAATCGAAACAGAAACACTGAAACTTTTAATTGTTCGGCGCGGTATCAGTTTACAAATGCCTGTAATTGAGTTGAAGTGATGAACATTAACGCGAAGGTGTAACTCCAACTGGTCCGGGATGGTTGTTTAACGTTTTTTTTGTTTGTTTTATCTCATCACAGACAAACTAGATAAGAATCTAATCTTAAAAAGTGTCAAAAGTTAAATTAAAAACTTTGTAACATTTGAAAATGTTTAAATGGTTTTGTTATATTTTAATTGAACAATTTAATTTGCTTGATCTTTTTTTTTTTTGTTACACAAGAAATTTGAGTTTTTTTCCGACAGCTTTAAGTTTGGCAAAAATACATATAGCGCCATTTAGATTTAATGAAATAAATGTTTGTTATTTTATAGCCAGAAATAAAATTAAGAAACTCAAACATGATTTCCATAAACATTTTATTTCATTAAAGCCACGCGCAAAGTATTTATTTGTACCCACTATGACTTGACCACAATTTCTCTAAATAAGATCGGCATCCAGTGCGACCCTGTGGTCATGCTAGTGTTTGCTTTTGTTCTTTCATATTGCCCCCTTTTTTATATTTTGTTAATCTTGACGTTTTGCCTAAAGACTTAATCATCGTGTTGGTTTGTTATCCTAAGGATTAAAATATTGAAAGGGGTAGTTAACAGAAGTGTTTGTGCCATGATGATTTCATTGAAATTAAAAATACTTTTATTGAAAAAATCATTCATCTTGCTGCTGTCCATGAAGTTTATTTGTTGCCTTAAAACGTGTTGTTTTCAATGTCTTAAATATTTACGAATAAATTATTACTTATTATCCGGCTGGCAGTCAGGCCATCTCGCTTGCAGCTACTAATCTGTTGTCGCTGAAGTTTATTTTACTTTATTTCTTGTTTTTAGCAAAAAAATATTTCAACTCCTTTTTGAGTTTTATATTAATATTTTTATGTTTAATTTTTGTGAATTTTTTGCTGGCTTTTGATTAAAGTATCAAATTACCACCATTTTACTATCACTTAAACCTGCCGACGCATGACAGTTCAACAAATTTAAATACATAAATAATCCGTTTTGACAAATACAGGCAGTATTATTTTTAATAGCAAATAAATATAGAGATGGAAATGAAATATATTTTCCAGGCCAGAAATTTGCCTGTGACCAGTACCGTCACCGGGGCTTCATGATTCGCACGCTATAATTAGCGGGTTAGCCATTTAGTGGTTTCAATACCACCGGTCTGGCAAAGCAAGCAGCTGTTAAACATATGTCATCTGAAGTGATATTTATTTAGTAAAAGGTTTGTCATTTAAAATACTTAAAACTTACTGCAAAAGTGATGGTTCAAACGTGGCAACTATTCGAGCATTACGGGGTGATTACGTTCATCATAATCGCCCTACTGTGCAAGGAATTGGCAAGATTATACAGAAATTTGAAGATACAGGAGGCGTAACAGATGTGGTCAAAGGTGTGCATCACCTCTCTTAGTGAAAGTGTATTGAATAGTCCGAATTTGACGACTCTACGGAGTTCTCAGCAATTGGCATATTTTACGGCTCGGTATGGCATATTTTGCATCCATATGAAGTTCAAAACACGAAACAGTTAAAGCCGACTGAACATTCACCAAGCGGTTGTTGATATGCTTGTGGAAGGTTTCAGAAAGAATTTGAGTTATTTACGTGAAATGACAAGAAATAAAGCTGAACAGTATAGCTTTCTTTCAAAACGCGACCTAATAATGGTAAGGATTGTAATTGATGGTAACGATTCTGTGGACTTGCTCAATAATACTATGCCTGATCGTCCGGAATAATGTTTTGTTCATTAAGATAAGAACTTAAACTTTAGTTTATTATTACGTGTGACTGATCGTTTTCTTTTATTATTACAGGGGTCGGAGCGGGTAATATATACCATTTCCCTCCCCTTGATTTAGATTTGGGCTGGATTTATTTTCATTGAGCGACTAGCGGAAATTCTTACGCCCTCAGAACTGATGTATTTAACGATTTCTTTACAACTCCCGCCACTATAAACTATTCTTATTAATAGTCAGACGCGCATCCAAGGGGTAAATAGGGTCTTTTTCCGCCCAAAACGATTATAAATAAACGTTTTTCTAGACGAAACATATTAAAATAATTTATTATCTTTCTTCCCACAAATTCTTAAGCTGGATCTGAACTTGATGGATGGGCGTAAAAAAGTAAATGAATATTTTAAATTAATATTTGTTCAATTGTGATGAAATGAAACAAATGTGAATAAACCTTTGGCTTAATTTAAATTATACCTCTTGGTTTTTGACCCCTTATATGTGTGACAGGGTACCCGGGTAACTTTTTCATTCCTAACCAACATTTTTTTATGGTTGCAGATTGCCAAAAAGGCTTAAACCTCCTGAGAACTCACAAGTTTTAGTTATGTTTGAATTGCTATAAGCGTGATTTAAATTTTTCAGTTTGGGAGGATGTCAGCGGGTAACTTTTTACACCCTTACAGGGTAACCGTGTAATCTTATGTGCATTCTAAATGCGTTCTAAACTTCTTTCAAAAATAATAAAATCGTAAACTATTTTTGATTTTTTCAATTACACACATACTTATGTACATACATGCTCTTATGTACCCAGTTGGCCAGGTAGTCATAGATGAAATTTTCATTGGTAATGTCTTCAGGACTTTATAATTTGTCGTCTATAAAAGGTGTTTCAAGATATACTGAGGACCAAGTGATGGACAACTGCATGCAGTTTGTCGTATTTTCAGACGCATTTATGATATGAAATATTTTACGTTGTTGTCCAAAAATGTTTTGTTTGTTTTTATTTTGCAAAAAATTAATATTTTTCAGTTTATTTTAAAATAAGTGCGTAAAGTTATAAAGAAATGAAAATTTGTTAGTAAATTAAGCACAAATCCGTTCGTAGAGAAATTTTAAGAAAAATTAAATTTTTAGAAAGAGTAAATATTTCATTCCTTAGAACATAAAACCGTACGGATGATATTGATTTAGCAGACAATATTGTTGAAAATAATGTCCGGCAAAGTTCGTAGAGCATTACGTTAGTAGAAAATTAGGGCACGCTTTACATATAAATAGTATAGATGCGCCAAATACCTCAAAAAACTTCTAAAAGGATGCCAAAAGCCATTTATTGTTTGAACACCTTATCCGTGGAAATATTGCCATTCCGGATTAAACAATCAATTCGAAAAATTCATCAAAAACCATTAAGACATCTACAAGATATCGGAATAGACGGACTACCGCTATTGAACAGCCGCTTAATTATGGACAACTTTATGCAATATTATAAATATAAAATACAACATATTTCTCAATCGGAATTTATTGTGGAGACAAGGAGCCAGGGATCATCAACTCCTTTTTTATAAATGAAATAAAAGTGTTAAGTGCCACCGAAAATTTATTCCAAAGTAATAATATTTCTGTGATTGTTAGAGCTTTTATTTTCAACTATATATTCGTCCACGACGCTTTTAACGACATTGTCGTCCATACAATCGTCAACCAACGACGGTGTGAATGGCATTGTCGCTCCTATTGTCATGGACGATTTAAGTGCCCCTTATTAGAAAATGTCGTTAGTAATTGTCTTGAACTGTCTGAAATATGCTGTCTAGAATTTCCTTTTGCACTCGCCTTTTAGAATATATTGAAGCCATGACCAACTGAGTTAATATGTGCAGGTGTGTATGCCTGACAGAGTCTTTGACCGGCGAAGAATAACTTGAAAACTAATTGAACAAAGTCAAAAAATTCAATAAAATTTTGCCGTAAACTCATTTTCTTTTCAGTTTTCATAAAAAGGATTTAAAAGAAAAAAGTGTCTCATGCAAGGAGTGTCACTCGACGCGTTTGAAGCACTAAAAGGAAAAAAAACTGTAAAGTGTGGTATGTACTGGTAAAAGTTTGTTTTATTAACATGCCGATGGGGCATCTCCAATTTCTGCCAATGATAATTCAAAATGCAATAGCATTTTATACCCGGTACCCGGGTACCCTGTCACCTCGTTAAGTGTGTTTTTTGTGACACACATAAGGGTTAAACTCCCGGTGATTTGAACTTCTTCCCTAGTCTTTCGAATTATTGTAAGTCGACGGTACCTGTTTCCTTATTTATTTAATCTTTTTATATTTGAATAAAAGTGTTCCTGTACTGCAAGTCTTTTTATGTTTCCATTATTCCACAGACATTAAATGATGTAAGTATTTTTCATAAGACATTATTTTGTAGTTTCAAGTTATCATGAGTTGGCGGCGGTATCCTTTCTGCATAAAAACCGCAAGAAGTGCTAAAAACTAAAAATGGAAAAATATGAAGTCATAATTTACACGAGCAGTAGTACAGTGGTTCTTTGTTTTTAAGAAAATCATTTCATATTCATAAAACAGAAATAAAAATAAAAAGATAATAAAAATATGAATATGAGTACTGTCCTGTACATGTGTGTGTATATGTGTGTATGTGTGTATCTTTTGTGATAAAATCATACCGCTGAGTTGATGAGGATGACGTTGATGTTGTTGCTGTTGCAGTCAGATTGTGTCTACCAATGACAGAAAGAAGTCAACTAGATCTGATCTACGCTGGTTTTCAAATGCAATTTTTACTTGCTTTAAAGTTTTGTTAACAAAGTTAAAAAAACAATTTCCCACGACTTTTTAAGTATTTTTTATTACGAAAAAATATTACGGAAATTATTAAAAAGATGGAAGAAACTTGTAAAACATTTAAATTCTTCTAGCGTATTTTTTTAGTGAACATCAAGGAAATAAAGGGTGTTTTTCCAGACACATATAACCTTAAAATTAAATAAAATACAAATCAAGAATAAAATAGAAACAAATGGAGATATACTTTTTTGACCCGAGCAGGCACTGATCCTGATATTCACCAATTTTTTTTATTATTGAAAAATAATAACGAACCACATTTGGAAGTAAAAGCCATTTATGGAAGGTTTGGTGAACGCAGAAATGCTCTAAACACATAGACCACAGCGAGCTACAGATTACAATCTGCCAAAAGTAAAATACACACGTTCATATGAAAGCGATTTTTTTGGAGGCATCTCAGCTACATGACTACTAAACTACAATTGTCGCTGTCGCCGAATTAAACTA